>CM069857.1:37812109-39012109 GCA_036172795.1 Pelodytes ibericus
GATCCAGTCAGGGGTCTGAGCAGTCTGTGCCTCTTCCACAGAACCTTCTTGTTCTGTCCCCATGTATCCTGCATGCATATTTGACTAAGAGTGCTGGAATAACATGTCACATCAATCAATCTGACTCACAATGTGCATCCTTTTATTAGACTATTCCAATCACTCATTACACACACATACTTAAATGCCATTCATACTTACACTCTGCCATTCACATGCTTACACTGCTGCTCACTTCTGCACATTTACACTGCCACTCACACACACTCATTTACACTCTACCACAAACACCTACCTAAACTCTGCCACACATACTTATCCGCAACATGTACACACACAAACACAGTGCCTCCACAGTGTTCGTCACGTAAATGTGGCTTGTGAAGTAGCATCAGCAATGTATCCTGATAGCTCTTCAGCCTGTATTTCAACAACGCTTTTGTTGCCTTTTACGTCATTCCAAATAATGACTTCCACTTCTTTTTATTTTTATTGCCTTCACTTTTGTCAATAAACTAAATGTATAAAAGAGCAGCAAGAATGAACCTTGTAGAACAGAGGGGTCATGGTAATGCAGTTCTTCTGAAGAACGTCAATACCTCAGCTCCAAATTAGTTGGCAACATATTTTGAACTACATTTATCCATGCACAGTTAAGCCAAGCAGGATGAATTGTAGTTAAATAGATATGCATTAACTGATGTCACCATAGAAACCAATGGGATGTTTGTGATAATAAAGTACAACATCTGTGTCAATGCTCCTATGTAACACATACAAAAAGGCTATGGATTCATTTTGGAAATTGAGCTGTACCAGGTAAAGTCCTAAAAAAAAAAAGGCAATTAAAATCACACAATAATGAAGTCCCACAATGTTTTTTTATGCATAATAAATATATAAATTTCCGCAAGGTACATTTTGTTGGACTGTGTATACTAGTCCAACATTGTTTGTGGTGGACTTTTACTAGACTTTTTGATGGACAATTTAATGATGTTCTATGGACCTTCACAACTGATGTCAAGGATACTGGTGTCCTTGTACCGGCACTTTGCCCATCCCTGGTCAGTAGGTAATGTATTGTAAAGCAAACAATAGAGTTAAATAAAGTTAAGCACTGATCTTTTTTGTGTGTAAATTAATTTTTAACTTGAAATTTTATATATCAAAAATATATAATATATAAAAATGACTGATTGTTTGTAATGTAAAATATTTCAAATAGATTTAATTATATATAGCGTAATCCTTCATATTAAATGGGTCCTTTCAAATCCATAGCTCAATAGATATATGTTATTTATGATGTATTGTAAATTAATATATTAGTCATGCTATTTATATACCCTGTTATTCTACTTCTTCTGTTAAATTTATCATGCAAAATGTAAGACAGTATGGATAATGCCTTAGATTTGTGTGATAATAACCATATAGGGACTACACGGGTTAATGAATAACCTCACTGACTAATTGTCACATTAGCCATTAGTGTGTAATGACATAATATACTGTCTAATATGAGATTCATGTTGGACTAATGAGAGTATTAGATTCACCGTATCAGCACTGAGAGAGTAAAAGAAAAACTTGCCTTGCAAGAAATCTCAAAATAGAACAAAAGCTAAATAATGATTTCAAGTAATTAAGTAAAGGGGAAATAATTAGCATTTTGGTAACATTAAAATGTACAGTGCTTCACATCACAAAAACATAATCAATTCTATAAATCATATAGGAAGCATATATACCAATAGAAATAGATAGCACCATGTTACACTTAGAAATACTACCCTATATGTCCTTTTTTATTTTTTATTAACTGTATATTGTGTATAACTTTCCAATCAAATTCTCAGCTAGACTGAAAAGGGTGTCATTTAACCTCTAATTATTTACTGTATGTCATATCTCCCAACATTTCAAAATGGCCAAAGAGGCCAAAGACACTTTTATATAGAGTCGTAATGGCTGAAGATGTGACTGCGAGTGGGTCATTTTTAAGAATATGAAATTTGGTAATCTATTTAGAATAAGAATAATGCATTTGATTTACAAAAATAAATACATAAACACAATGGGGTAGATGCAATGCAAGCCGCAAAAGTTAAGGTCTGAATACCGCCAGAGGCGTTACTAGGGTTGGTGTCACCCGGTGCGGTAACTCATGGTGTCACCCCCCTGGATTTCCTCCAATACCATGCCAAACAGTTTTCTTAGTAATGCCAGTCAGATGGCCCATTAAATATGCCACATACAGGAGCCCCGCAAATTATGTCACACGCAGGAGCCCTTTAACTATGCCACACGCAGGAGCCCCTTAACTATGCCACATACAGGAGCCCCATGACTATGCCACACACAGGAGCCCCATAAATTACGCCACACCAAAGCCCCATAAATTATGCCTCACCTTGGAGCCGAATTAATTATGCCACACACAGAGGTGCCCCTTAATTATGCCACACAAAAGAACCCCTTAATTATGCCCCCAATATGCCATTAAATATGCCAGGATTTTGCCCCTCCAATATGCCATTTAATATACCAGGATTTTGCCCCCCAATATGCCATTTAACCCCTTAGTGACAAGACATTTTCACCTTGACTTTCCCTTGGTGACAATGGCTGTTTTGACATTTCTAGGGTGTTTGTGTTTAGCTGTAATTTTTTCTTTCTCACATACAGTACCCACACAAATGATATGTTGTTTTTATCATCATAAGAAGGGCTTTCATTAGATACCATTATGTTCATCATATCTTATAATTTACTACAAACAAAATCATAAAATATGATGAAAAATTAAAAAAAAAAAACTTTTTCTATCTTTGACCTAAAATATAATTTATACAAATAAAATCATTAAAAAAGACCCCATCTAAATAGTTTCTAAACGTTGTCCCGAGTTCAAAAATATGCATGTTTCCATATTTTTCGGCATTTTTTTGCGAGTTATGGGGCAAAAACCAAAAATAGTTTTTTGGGGTTTTTTCCTATATTGACCTTTTGACCCCAACCCGAACCCAAAATGTAACCCTAACACTAAATTTAACCCCAACTCTAATCTTTATTATATCCCTTAATCTATTTTAATTTTAATTTAATTTTAACCCTATCCCTTATGCTAACAAATATTTAATTTTAACCCTATAGGCTAATATAGCTATATAACCTGTTTTATATTAATTAAATGTGTATTTTAAATATTTTTTTCAGGTTATGGAGCAATTATTGATTGCCCCTCCCCCTACATGTGGCCATTACATCCCCAGTCCCCTAGTTTATCAGTTTTATTCAGTAAAAATAAACTTTTTATGTTAAACTCTTTTTCCCTTATTGTAATACCAGTGCTTTTAGACACTGGATATTAGCAGTCCCTGCTGCAGTTGAATAGTGTGTTATTCCTACAGGAATAGTGTGCCGTATTCAGTGGCGTCACGCGGGGGGTGCGGACCGCACCTGGTGACACCGCCAGCGGGGGTGACACCCTTGTTGCCGGCACCCCCTGCATTAAAAAAAAAAACTAAAACTTACCTCCTTGCTGCTGTGTCCCGGTGCAGGTCCGTGGCTGTGAGGGAAGCGTTGTGTGCTCCCCTCCAGCCGTGCGGATCAATAAAGTTTGTTAAAACTTTTTTTTTAAACAAAATTTTATTGATCCGTGCGGCTGGAGGGGAGCGCCCAGGGAAAGGGGCCATCCAAAACGAAAATATCAATCCACTTATCTCAAATCTGTGCAAGCAAAAAAAAAAAAAGCGCAGGTTGCTATCTCTTATTAGTCTGCTCTCAAAAGACACTAGGCGCCTGATTAGCTCACTCTGCCCATCAGAAGCCATCCTGTCCCAGCCAAGTAGGCTTTTCAACCCAGCCAACAGCCAATCAGATGCCTTTTAGTGTCTTTTGACACTGGTGACACCATACTGAGAAGAGAGAGCACTGCACATTTTTTTTTGTGTTTGTTTTGTTTTGGATTTTTTAGAGAAAGGGGGATTATTTTTTTTATGTATTTTTAGGTAAATTGTCCCAACCTCCCAGGGCAAGGTAGATGTGGGAGGTAGGTAGGGACTTAATTTAATTATTTAATTAATTGAATGTGCTGGTGCATTTGGACAGCCCTTGGCACGATTTTATATATATATATATATATATATATATATATTTATATTTTAAAAGTAAGATGAAAAAAAAGGAAAAGTAGAAGAAGCTGTCCGTTAAGGAAGAAAAACAAGGAGAAAACAAACCATCTTCAGTCCCAAGATAAAGAAATGCAACATGTAAACAAATTATTAATTAGATTTCAGGACAGCTAATTAGCAGATCATATGCCTTTTTTAATGAGTTTAGGAAAGTATCTCTGGTTTGTGCATATCATAGACTGCAATATGATATTTTGAGTTAAAAATCAGTACACTAACTAACTGGCTATATCTATATCTGTATCCAATTATCCAAAGGCAATGCATAATACTATCCGTTCTTGGTCACTTCAAATGTAATAATAAAAGACCCCACTGATATATATTTTTTGTACTCACACTATCTCTCAATATAGCAATCTCTTTCTGTCTTTCGCCCTCTCTGTGTATGTATGTATATATATATATATATATATATATATATATATATATATATATATATATATTTATATATATATATATATATATATATATATATTTATATATATTTATATATATATATATATATATATATTTATATATATTTATATATATATATATATATATATATATATAATATAATATTGTATGTTTATATATATATATATATATATATATATATATACACAGAGAAGGAGATAGAAATAAAAAGAGGGAGCTATACTGAGAGATAGTAACAGTTGAGTTCATGAGCACAAAAATCACCCATAACATTACATGTTAAATAAACATAGTAATTCAGTAGCCAGGTGTTGATTTACAGAGAAGTCTCTATCAGGGTATATGTAATGACAAATGTGAGTTAAATGCTATTGGATCAAATACACCACTTTAGAACAGCTTTAACTGCCTAGCTCATTATAATTTTGTAATTACAAAATTACCTAAACTCTTACCTCCCATTTATATATGTCTTGTGTATTGCACTCTTTATTTTATGCTCCAATTGTCCACGATCCTTGTAATTTAAGTTCCTGAGACCGGTCTTAATTTCATCTATTGTTTTCGACATCTCTGACGGTAGAGAGGAATTTGTCTCTCTGTAATTAATAGTTGGCAATGTGCGGATTAGATGTAAGTACAGCACATTATTGGTGACCTTAACCTTAGCCAACTCATTGCCAATTATGTGTGACAGTTATTCTTTAGTTTGTAAAACTTCACGTCCTTTCAGCTAAAATAAAATGCAAGTTGCTCTCCGTGGCACGGACATATTTGTCACAATGGTCAGCACGTTGTAATGCTCCCGCATTCCACACCAAACTAACATCACTAGGCCAACAAACTCTTGAGACAAGCAATCAAACAGAAACGTAGATGATTGTCTCTTGTGCTTTCTTCATTTCATGCTTTACTAGAACTACTTGTCCTTTGAAAAAAATATATTTTATTTAAGTATCATAGGGGAAAACCACGGGCTGAAACTTGAACCCTACTGCAAGGCTCCTTTAATACAGGATATCACAGGAAGATATATTAATCATAATCATGTTGTTATGTTGTAGAAAGTCAGAAACATCTCATTATTACCATATAATGCCATTTTATTTATTGTTGTATCCAAGTCTCATGCATAGTCGGAGTATTTAATTATTAACTTGCATTATCATCAAAAAGTTAGCAGACCTTTTCGTACATTGTTCATCAAACAAGTAACCCTGTTAGAACCATTGTACTGTGCTTTGATATTATGTCATCACACACAAGCACAGAATTGACATTAAAACATATCTTTGTATGTTTGTGTAATTAATAGTATCTTGAAAGCATGTAATGTTTTAAGCATATATAATTCAGGATATAATAGCTATGATTATGCATTATACACTATTATTCAAAAGTTTGGGGTCACTCAGAGATTTACTTGTTTCCCATGAAAACATATCTCAGATGAGTTGCTAAATAAATAGTAAATACAGTCAAGATGTTTACAAGATTAAACATAATTTAATTGTGTCCTTTATCAGAGATATACTTTAAATATAAATATGTCTTCTAAGTTATGCTTGATAAATCAATCTTGTGTCTCCAAACGTTCTAGAATAATATGTACACAAGATAAATATGCATGAATAGTCCCCTACAAACTATAATGTTTTTTGTAATCCTTAGGACGGGATTATGTACCAATATTGTTCGTGGTGAACATTTATTGGAATTTAATAAGGATCCGTTGACCTTGCCAATTTGCACCTGATCCGTTGGTGCAAATTGGCAATCTTGGTTCAAAGGGTCCATATAAAAAGGCACGAGTGTGGATGGCAATGTATGTACATTGCCATCCACACTCGTGCCTTTTTATATGGACCCTTTGAACCAAGATTGCCAATTTGCACCAACTCAAGAACAAAATTAGCTAGTGTCTTCGGAGTATTCAGAGTTCAAATGAGTGTTAGGTTTCTAATATTCTGTGGTTATTACCTATCATTCACTTTTGATTGGTTGAGTTAATTATTCTATACCAGTTACAGGTTGTTAACATAAGTCTATACAAAATTCTGCAACATACAATAACACTCAAAATATTGCAAGACCATTCGGATTCCAAAGTCTGATGCACATCAGTACAATTTTAAAAAAACTATTTTCTTTTTTCTATTATTTTTTATTTTCTATGTTCATTTTTATTGAATTTTCACTTTTTTTTTCAGTACCAACAACAATATGAATAACAGAAAATGACATAAGGGGATCTAGCATATTTGAAAAGCTTTGGGCAAATCGTCGAATGTTAGTCACTAGGGACACAAAGATCAGAAAAAGTTTATTTTTTTTTGGTGGATTTGCTCCAGGAGTGATTTAGAAAATAACCCTCTTTGAGACAGTTTGACATCTAAAATACATAATGTCACACATGTCAAAAACCAGTAAATGCTCTTCCTGAGTTCCACCATAGATTAATGAGTCATTATTGGTTTTACTGAAAAAACTTTGAAATGGAATCATCCTTAGGATTTGGTCTAGTTTGCAGAATTCTTTCTTTCTAGTTTTTAATTCTTTGTATTGAATAGCCTGGAAGGGATTTAGGCCAGACATGTACACTTGATTTGATTGCTCGGAAACACTCATCACTTCAGTTAGAAAATAAAATCCTAAAATCAGGTTTTCTTTCCATAAAACTGGCATGATTTCATGTATTCATCACAGTTAATCACAGTAAACCATCAATCAAATTTCCTGTC
Organism: Pelodytes ibericus; assembly: GCA_036172795.1. NCBI lineage: Eukaryota > Metazoa > Chordata > Amphibia > Anura > Pelodytidae > Pelodytes > Pelodytes ibericus. The sequence continues at coordinate 37,819,470 of CM069857.1, forward strand.
CCATCATTTAATAACAATTTTTCTATTTAAAAAAAATACTTTGCAAAAAAAAAAAATAAAAAAAAAATAAAGACAATCAGAAACCAGCATACGTTGCTATGTATTTGCGAGTGACATTTATTTAACTAATGCCGTGTACTGTATAAGTAAGCAAAATATCCAGATTTTTGTGGCTGAATGAGCCATCTGCACCTATATTACTTGAGAGTGAGAGAATTTGCAGACTGAAACATATCATACCAAAAAATCAGCAACCAGCACACCTCATAATTTCACCATGTTGATTTGTATATAGGTGTTTTAACCGTTTACCATTTCCTTTACTTGTTTTATGTATCAATGGAGTTAGTTATGAGATTTTTGGGACTGGATATAACCTGTATGAGGGGCAAAGGAACTGTTTATTTGTAATGAAGGACTTGTTTTATTGCTCCTGATAATTATAATGGCTCCTTAATGGACTAAAAACATTGAGGATTGAATAGAAGTTTCTATATTCATAAGACAAGGAGTGCTGAGTTCTGCATTTTTATCAGGCTGGTTGTGATGGTAATAGTACCCCACAAGTATATGTATTTAAAAGTATCTCAATCTATTGTCATTATTACATTAATGTTTATTTAGCTCTAACAGTTTATGCATCACTTATTGGTACAACGCATAAAAAGGAAGATAGTAATGTGTATATATTTCTTTAAAAATAGGTATCGTACTGATGATATATTGGAAATGATCCAGGGCACACATGCAGTGCATGTTATTTAGCAGCAGGTACATATCAAAACTTTACCAACAGGTTTTCACATGATTTAGCACAAATATTGCACTATACACGCTCTGTGCTGAATATAGAAGGCATCTATTCACTAAACAGTGAACTGTAGAGATCTCACAATTGCAAAAATCAAGCATTATTAGTGGGGATGGAAAAGTTCACCAAATGGTAAATAATTCCAACTAAGCTAGTAATGGCTACGTTTGACAAACCCCTTGTCAATTCACCACTGTTTAACTTGTTTGACACTTTTTTGGATATTCTTCATGTACCCCATGTATAGAGAAAAGGCCTGTTACTTATAATAGTTGTCAAAGTAGCAAGCACCCTGTTATGGTATGAACCCATGCTTTGACGTACTATTCATATGGCAGTACGGTGAGGGATAGTAAAATATGTCCTTGATATATCACAAGTAGTTATATAAGCTTTATAGTTGACAGCTCGAGCATCGTTTGTCAGGTGTGACTGACAAAAAAATGAATTGTCTCTCCAAAGAAAACAAAATCTAATCATCATTGTTAAGAAGAAAATGTAAAATTACTTGAAACATCTCCAATGAAAGTCACATTTGTTTAATTATTTTTTTTTTTTTGTCTGCTGGCAGACACTTAATGTGATGAAATGAATTAGTATTGAACAGGAACACCTTGACTTTATTAGGATACTTTGATCTTATGGTTTATAAGCTTCAAAACGCAGAGGTACATGGGTTGCCATCAGATAATATAAGTCACATATCCCTACAGTATTATTTTATCAAAGGTTAATTGGATTGCTGCAAGCCTCAAGAAACATTTAGAGATGACAAAGCTTTCAATATTCCTGTGACAGACAATAAAATTCTATTATAGAACCCATGGTACCAAGAATACCTAAGGCCAAATAAACTGTGTCCTATCGGATATTGTACGCTTCTTACATTCGTGGGTATCAGCCATATCAGTAACTAAGTAGTGTAGTCAAGGAAGACGTTTCTGAACTATTTTTATCAATGGATAATAAAATAATTCAAAAATATCTTCAAAGATTCTTAAAGTTTTTACACTGTCTAAAAATCTCTCCTCTGTGTCAGTGGTTCATAAAATGCAATATTGGAAAACCTACTAATCAGGCAGTATGACATTTTCTTAGATATATTTTACTAGCAGAGCTTTCCATGTTGGGCAGTATCAGAGATATACTTTAAATAGGAATCTGTCTTTTAAGGAAGACTTGATAAATCAATCTTGTGTCTTCGGCTGTCATATAAAAAATATGTATACAAAATAAATATACAGCATTAGTATTCAAGCCAAAATAGTAATTTTACAGGCAATTTATTTTAAAATTGTATTTTTTGGGGGGCAAAATAATATTTAAAATGGAAATATGAAGAACATGATGAACTGATTTCATGTTGCATTCTTTCAAAAGTTTCAGTAAGAAGCTTTATAAAAGGACTTCTGACTTTCTATTAACGTATAGCTTGGTTTAAACTCACACGAGTTTGTTTGTATCACCAGGTGAGGTTAAGAAATTACAATTGTGTAAAATAAAGTCAATTAAATACATTTTTTTTGTTTCCATTAGTACACATTAAGGTTAAACTGTATGCGGCACAGTACATTTTTGGCACATAAATACATGCAGTAAATCCTTAGTAATCACTTTAAAATCCCCTGCTCTAGTCCTTACCCTTGTTTTGTTCACATTACAAGAAGAGAGTTCATCCAAAACATCTTTTGTAAACTTCTGTATATGTTGCTCTGGAAACTTTTACTTTTAAACCAGTAGTAAATCAGGTATAATTCACTTGGAGCATCTACGAATGAATGAAGAAGTAACTTAACATTAATGACATTAATATTTGTTTTGGATGAAGTAAAGCGAATGCTGCTTGCTACAGTATAAGGTGAGGTATGTGCGAGACACTAGAGGAATAGCCTTCACTAAGGGGATTAAAATGGCAGGAGAAAAGATGGTGACTGAGGGTGTGATGGGGGAATGTGTTCGATACATAGGTAAGACATGTCTGTCGGTGACAAACCATGCACATTTTGAAGAATCATGGAAGCACATCTTCTACTGTTTGGTTTTTACCTTACATAACTAGTGATATCTTCTAAACCACCTATGGTAGGAAGACAGTTTAAAATGTATTCAGTAGAACAGGAAAAGTTTCACATTTTTGGGCAGTTACATGGGATTTCTCGATTAAAAAAAATAATAATCTCCAAGTGGATTGTTAATCCCATCGACCGGAGATATTGTCTGCTGGCTGAAATAATTAACAGAAATATTGAATTTGTTTTTCAGTGTATCTACCAAATTGGGCTAAGCTGCTAAATTTGACTTTTTCCTGCCAACTTCCATTGGCATTAGTAAGTAACTAGGCAGTCAGGTCTGGGCTCAGTTTGACCCGGTTTCGGCAAATGATATTTTCACTGTTAGCTATTTGTAAATCTGATGAATAGGGTCCAAATTAAACCTGCAGGATACTGCCAACTTTACAGTTCCACTTCCATAGCTAGAATATTCACCTGATGGTAAGTACAGAGCAATCTTTTCTATATTCAGTTTGATGCTACCCGAAAACTAGGTACTGGCTTGTTTAAATTCCTCTGGAAAGTAAGAAAGATCCTGGATATTTTTTAGCAATATAAATTATTGTAAAGCTATAAGGTACAAGCAAATCACCATTTTTTGTGGCAAATAATTACTGCTAATATTATTTATATTCAATATAATTCGGAATGGTTGACTTAGTCCAAATACTTGGTAGGTCATGCCTACTAACATAAGTTAATTTATTACAATACATTTAATTTACTTATAATAATAAAGTAATATCATTCCCCCTAAAAAACACCTCCTGAAAGGGGAATAAACAATGTGTCTTCTTGCCTGGATAGAGTTGTACGTGAGCCTACTGTTTGTAGCAATATTATGTGATCTTTATTCATCTAAGATGTTTCTAGGCCAGGACTATGAATAAGTACTTACTTGTAACAATAAATTCTATCGGCCTCCCAGAGCTTTGGCAACATAATTTCATAGTTACCCCAGGAAACACTGCAAGGCTATTCCATTTAGTTATATCTATCTCTTTCATCCCTGGCTATAGTGAATATTTTCTACATTAATCTGTTCTAAATTGTATTGCAGTTTTCACTCCTCTTAAATTCTGTATGATATCATTAACTGTTTTAACTGTGCACCTCTATTATAATCTATACCATCTCCTTCCTGCATATATTGAATATGTACAAATCCATTTACAGTGAAAATAAAAAAAACTATAAAAAACAAAAGTAATACAAATGCCTATGTCATTCAGTAAACATAAAACATTTATAGTAATATCTCGTGTTATAGTATTTTTAATAATAGTGAGACCCATTCAGATGAATTACTTAATGTTCAATGTCCATATAATTATCCAGAGTTTTTAAACCACAACTTAACATTTTATACAATAACATCTAATATTTAGGTATTCTCAAAACATTGAAATGATAAACATGTTTAATTAACGGATACGTTTGCTGTTTTTGAGAGTTTTAGTTTAGGCCACTCGCCCCCAGTTGTTAAATAGGGATCAAACCCTTAATATTTATTTATTCAGGCAGAAGGTGTTTCATTAAACCTCTCCTTTCTTTCCTTCATTCCAAAACATTACATTTCAACAGATTTTTTTTTTTATAGGATGTTGTCTCCACGCATCCCTGCAAATGAATTAAAATAATGTATTATTCTAGTTAATTATGCTAGTCATCAACAAGTTTAGCAGTTCATCAGTTTCTTGCAGGCGAAAGGTGTTAGAATTAGAATCCTCATTGATGTAATGACTCAGTACAAAAATAGTTGGAATATTTTAAAAAGCAGTTGACAAAAATAGTGTCCAAAAACATGTACTAGTACCTCCATGAAGAAAATAAAGCAGAGACGAGAAGGTTTATATTTCAGTTTGTAACATTTATATCAAATGAGTAAACAACAGATCAAAGGCAGTATTAAAACAATACTATTGCATTAACACATGAGAGATCACATTTTAAAGGTATTGTATCACCTAAACATTATTTGACCATGAAAGTTGAGAATAAACATTGATTGCAAATGATCTATACATTGTGTTAGCAAAACTGCAAGTGAATGTTTAAATTAGGAGAAAAATGTGTCTGTGGAGTTTCCTGCTTATGACATCATCCATGGCTTGATATCCAAATTAACTGATCTTCAGTGGAAAATGTGTAATGTGCATATCAAGCCACATGTGATGTCATAAATTGGAGACTCCACAGACACATTTAAAACCCACCTTTCTCTTAATTTATCCCCTTTCTTGGAGTTTTGCTAACACAATGCATAGATCATTTTCAATATTTTTTTATTCTCTACATTCACAGTATAATCTATAATTAGGGGATACAGTCTCTTTAAGTACTAATACTTTTAAACAGAACCAAATAAAATGTATGATAGCTTCTATGCAACACATCCGTTTGATGTGCCAGCTACATAGAGTCACTTAAATATAGTTTGCTAAAACTAATTTTAGCACCAACTTGGGAGTTAGACTAGAAAGATTTCCTGGAATCGTGAAAGGCTGAGCGATATTTGTGAGCTTGTTCCAAATCGAACTCCAGTCAATGTGAACTCAACTTGGTGAAGGTTTCTCAGCAAGGAATCAATTTGCTGAAGTCTCAATATGGCATGGGTGTTAAGTTGACAAACTTAATGGTTTGATGATGGTTGCTCTCTAATCGTTAGTACGCTGCATGTTTAATGAGGAAACGTGCCTGTTAAAGGAGGGACTGTCTGATGCCCAAAATGCATCTTCCAAATGTTAATGCATATTAAAGTACATTAAAAGTACTTTACAATGCATATTTTACATTTTGCATTGCTTAAAATAGGAATATCTTACACTTAGAAATTACAGCAGTTTGCAAGAAACCAGGACTGCCCACAATAGCTGAGTTTTTTTTTTGCTGCCGGAACCAATTAGAATACTGCCATTCATATGAATGGAATATCCTGTTTCTCTAGTGATTTCATCAGACAATGTGTTGCACTATTAATTCATCCTACTTGTACAAGAGCAAGGTTACTTACATTTCACATGCGATACGAGCTGAGTGCCTACGATCAGTGCAGCAGTAACGGAAGGATATTATTCAGGGGAGGGCTTGAGTATAATATTAAAAATGTCATTTTTACAGAATGCATACATCAAATCACACTGAAAAAAAGCCTGTGCACTATTCAGGCAGTAGTCTTCCACTGTCCATTTAATACTTTTTCCCCCTAGTGTGTTTTGCCTTCATGGTTTTAATTGAAATGAAATGTGGCAGTCTGTCAATACCATCTAGAATACATATGAGCCCAAAGGCCCACAAACTATATTGTTTATGTGCTAGATTAAATGGACAGTTCACTTACAATTAAATCCTTAAAAAAAATAGTTTTAGATAATTCTGCATCATGTGAGATAAAGGAATAGAAACCGGTCCGTCTCATTCTTTTTTCACTCAACACTTTTTAAAACTGCAAATAAAGTGTCATAGATGTATTGCTGTTGCTATAGTAACCATCTTTCCTATCTAAGCAAACTCTACTTATGTCACTGAATTTAGAGCCCCCTACAAATTTAAAAAAAATAAGTACTTTGGACATGTATTACTCACATGAACAACACACAGAAAATAAGCTAGGTGTAACTAGTAATATTTTACAAAATACATCAAATAAATACTTTTTTTAAATTGTTTAAACAAGTAGCTCACCTTAAATGGTCGTTTTAAGAGAGACCTTTGATAAGTAATCTCCACTGACTTGCAGGTGGAGCTGTATTTACTTGGCACAGCAATTCAGGGCCGTCATAAGCAAGTGACAGGCGTTACACCGGTCATGGGACTCGCGGCCTTGTTCTGATGGCGGTCCCTCCAGGAAGTTACAGATAAGGGAGGGAAGTTCAGGACACTAAGGGTGGCCACATCTTCGCTACATCTTACTCAGTTTCCAGTATTTTCCTGGGAGAAGAAAAAGAGAAGTATTTAAAAAAAGGAAAGCATGGGACTAGACTATGGTTAAGATCTATTACAAGATTAAAAGCTAGAACACTGTAGCAAGTGTGATTGAGAGTAATAAAACCCATTTAAAAAAAAAAAAAAAAATATATATATATATATATATATATATATTGTGCTGCATTTTGTTTATATAAAAATAAAACAACTGTTTAAACATTGTGACCTAATTTTGCCTGTGGTAACATTGTTGCAATATACGGAATTTAGATTTTTGAGAGGATAATTTGAACATCATTCATAAAGCTTTAATGGCATTCTGCCAACTGCTTGAATGTATTACATTAGTGGAGGAGAGAAAAAAAAAAAAAAGAAAATGGTTAAAAAAAATACAGAAATAAAATTAAGAGATGAAGATTTAATGTTGTATGAAGAAGAAAAAAAACCTGCAACCCACTTACATGGCATTGTATTGGCTCTAATCACTATAGGAAATGAGAACTATTGTTGCCCCTCTCATTTTCTAGCTTGATGGCAGTAAACTGTCACTGATAATGTGCTTCTACACCCATTCCTCTTGCTTTGTTCCACTGAGTGAACAAGAAACATTACAAGGTCACTGCAAGGGTAACTGCTACTGAAATAAATTGAAACAATGCCTGTGCTAGTCCCTCTCCCTTTGCTGTTACTGATTGTAATGTCAAACAAACAGGAAACACCCCACATCTATAATATATGTGCATAATAAAATACTTCTACCTGTTAACACAGTGTAACAGTTAGCCACTGGTTTAAAAATAAATCCTATAATGCTGCAACATTTTTCACATACACCTTGTCCCCAAAGGACGCCCGAATATTATATTGCAAAGTAGTGAAAATTAGGGGTGCATAATGGTGCGTTTTATTATGCAATGTTACACTGCGTCATAAAATGAATAGGATAGACTTCACACCAGTGTTGGTGACATTCAGTCACTTAGCCCAATGGGAACTACAGATCCCATTATGCTCAGCTGGCAAAGAAGATTGCCTGGGCACATAGTAACAGTCATTCCCATCATGCTAGGTGTCAGAATACCATGAGTGATGTTAAATTAGCAAGCAAAATTGTTGGTCGAACGTCAGTTAATCAGTAGTAATAGGGTAATCCGATGTAACCAGTTGCACATCCTTGTCCCTTTTTTTAATCTTATAGAATGATGTGGACCAAATAGGTCAGGCAAACATCATTCACCTTCTTGAGTAAACTTTAATGAAACTGCCTCATACATTCATATTTGCAGCAGCGTATCACTCAGCACCAGAGTGGGATGCCTCCCCCCCTAATGGTGCGCTGTAATATTGCAGGATATTGGAAAATGTGAAATTGATGTATGATGTCACAGGTGATGGTGAGATACTGCAAGTAGTGTAAATGTACTTCCTATTCTGCTAATACAATGTATAGATCATTTATTCTCCTAATTCACAATCTAAACAATATTTAGATGACAGTGTCCCTTTAATGCCCTCCAATTCTTTGTCTGCCTCAAACCCAGCTTATACTGTAACAGCGATAACTGAACTAAAAAAAAAAAATGAAACATCACAAAAAAAGATTGCTAATTAAAATAAATGGGAAAATGTTTCCAGATATTAATACATAGCCTACTTATTTTTTTGCAATATAAAGAGATGGGTCTAGTTAAAAATACACTTCTCAGAATAGGCGTTCTCACACACCTTGGTCTAGAAGCTAGAAGTCATAGGCCTATCACCTTTCAATCATGGGACGTATGAGTAACACTTTAGCTGCCCATTGGCCTTGCACTTCAGCAGTGTATATTATCCTGATTACTCTGATGATGATGATGATGATGATAATGAGTTTGATGATGACAGTTATAGCTGTCTTGTAAATGGACCAGTTACTGGCACCCACGAATAGATTGTTCCACCCGATCTCCTCCACCTGGAACTTAGAGATATGAGAAAAAGCCAAGTGTGTGCTACTCAAGACCGTGATAATGCCAAAACATACATTATGTATAAATATGTATATTTATAGCCAATGTAAACGTACAGAAACAAACAGGACTTGCATTGCATTACATTTGATTGGCAATGAATATAGCGGAGACCAAGCAAAACAATTTTTTTACACTTTATCTCCGATGGTCTGAGCAAACAGCGATCTTGTAAGGGAACAAATGAAAAGCAACTTATATATTGAGACAAATAACATCTATTTTATAGACGTTTCCTCTGTACTTCAAGAGAGAAGTTTGACAATAATTTAAAAAGATATATACCTGAAGTTTTAAAGGGATGTAGAGAGCAAGCCAGATCATTACAGCAATAAGTATACTAGGGCCATGATAGAGTCCAATATTGATGTCATGTAAGAACTTTGTCTGGCTGTATGTAAGTTTACTTTGTCTTCTCTCTGTCTAGTCTGTGCTATTTACATTACAAGATTGCTCGACTCTATATAAGCCCCAATCTTATCTCCTTGTCCTTTATCTTGCTCTAATCTGTGGCGTATCTTTATGAGTCTCATCATTCCGCATGGAGCTGATTCTTTATTTCCAACAAAGCTTTACCATGTGAACATAAATAGATGTCGACGCTGTGTTTTCCTACTAAGCTCCTTCTTTTTTTCTAGGTCTTAATTGAAAATCTACTTTTCAAATAGGAATTATTGTCAACTAATGTAGTACTGAATGGAAACAAAGGCGAAGTCAATAGAATCTCGAAACCCCTGACGTACATGTAATCCTATTGCATCTGCATGGTTCCCACTTAATACACTGGGGTTAGAGATTCATCGCAAGATGAGTTTTAATCTCATCTGTTTTCCATGCATTTTTATATTGTCTGCATTAGAAAGGTATACAAGCAAAGTCAGTGGCATAAAGAAGCTGAGTATAAAACTAAGAAACGAGTGTGTGGTTTGCTAGCGGAGAATGTCATTTCATTAGGTCAATATAATGTGAGGACGTGTTTGCCTGTCACCCATCCGTCTTTCGCTTTCTCCGCAGTGCATGTTACTAAAGGTCCAGCTCTCAAACAAAATAACAGACAAGACTTTTAATTTAGTTTACTCCTTTATCCACCACAATGTCAATTAAGGAAAACATGACAGCTCAATTTATTTTTATGAATAGTTATGTTGGTTAATGCTGTGTTGGCAAACTTACACACTGCCATGTTCTGAGGAAGCCCAACAAACGGGTGAAACGCGTAAACCAGGCATTACTCATTAAGGCTGAGACCTATGTGGATTACCTGCCAGTCAGGACCCTGTTTTCCATTTGTTTTATGCATTTTTATTAAACACTGTTCTTTATAATATTGATATCTTCTCATTATTTGGAGGTCACAAGAAAATAGAGACCCAGGAAGAAGATTCAACGATTTGTATACTGTTTGTTCCATATGTGTGAACTGTAATGTGAGTGTTGTGTACATATATTTTTCACCACTTTCTGTATATTGCATTGCCTTTTTACACCATACGGGCTGGATACACAGTCTGGATATATATCCGGTTACATGTGTCACTTTAATAGCACTTTAGCGCACTGTCACCTTTTTTTGAAACTTACACAGTATGTCTGATGGTGGTTTCATGTGATTGACCTCCCAAACAAGTTGTAGGGACTCCATCAACTAAACATTGTTAACTGTAGAGAATATGTTGTGGGCAGCCATATATAAGGCTTCAAACTAGTGCTGTATGTGCTGGTCCCTCAGTACTGGGTTTATTCAGCACCCTTAGAGCTTGAAAAGTGGAGGAGAATCTCCACCAAATGTAATTGGTGGAGGAGCTAACACCAACGCATGGAAGTGTCAGGATATGTAAAAACAAAAGGTGGAATTGCTAGTATATGTAAGGAACACAGATTGTGCCTTTTTTTTTTTTTTTTTTTTTTACTTTTTTATGCATAAGCCTCATGGTGTTAGCAGAATTGGAAGCAAATGGATCAATTAATGGAACTATGTTTTTCTGTATAATGCAACAAGGTGATCAAAACAATATATCATAAACACATTAAAAACACTTTTTCTTTTTCTTTTTAGAAATATATGTTTTATTAGCACAGCATAAATATATAAAACAGAACAACGTATATAAATACAAGACAACCATAGAAAGAATACATCAAACAATGATACCATACAGAGGCTCAGGGATAACCAGTAAAACATTAGCAGTCCAAGTTTATAATCTACTTATATTAACCTCTAAAATCATACTTATTAGTGCCTTCAAAATGAACACTATAAAAGAGACCCTGTCAAGTGTTAATAAAAAAGTTATACTGACAGCACAAATGTTCCTGTTCCATTTAGGTAGATGGTGATCTACGTCCACAAACCTTATTTTGGTTAAAAATAAATGATATTATTACCATAAAAAAAACAAATTTTTCCTCTTATTTTATGTATTTGGATTCAATTCTGCTAATACAATGTACATATTTTGGATAATTCGGATACTATTTTAAATTGACTGCAAATACACAAATGAGTAAATATATGCATTGTGTCTCATGATTGCGGCCTTATTGGTGGCTTGATATGCAAATGAACTGATTTTCAATAGAAAATGTGAAATTTGCATACCAAGACAGTGGTGATGTCATATGCTAGAGATACCACTGCCCCATTTAAAACACATTTTCTCTTAATGTATACATTTACTTGCTATTCTGCCAACACAATGTATAGATAATGTCTGATAATTATATGTTCTCTCCATTCATAATATAAACAATATTTACGTTGAGTTTAATTAATGCCCTTTCAGTTATTTGTCTGCCTGAAGTCCAGCTTGTACAATGAAAGTGATCCGTTAAATAATCCAAACTATAAAAGTTGATACTTGTGCCATACAATAATAATAGACACATGCATACAAGACATTCACAATATTTGAAAATCTTTACCAAAAAATATGCTATAATTCAGTAAATACAACTTTGTTTCACCCCAGATCATAATTACCTAGCTGTCATATCTCTTTATGTCATGCATATTTTTTTTGCTGTCCAAAATGTAACCAATATTTCCAAAAAGATATTCATTGATAGTGACAGAACTCATTCAGACAGAAGCAAGCTCTACAGTCTAAATGTATCCACCTAACATCTAGAGTGACAACCATATTTACTTCATATAACTGTATATTTAAAACCAAATCACAGAATAATAGAAATAACTCATTGAATATTTGCTCAACCAAATTCTTTTTTATTATTTAATCAGGTTTATTTAAATAATGTACACAAAGATTACTTACAGCGTGGGCCTACATGCAAATGAGCCATTCTTTTTTTTTTTTTTTTTTTTTTAAATAATATCATTTTAGTATAAGAGTGGAATGGGTTGCATTTAACACACTATGGTTCTCAGGGCCACCATCAGAAATAGGGGGGCTCCTTACAAAACAAATGGTCAGGGGCACCTCTGACCACCATGAGAAAAATAATTTGTAAGCCTGCTGGTGGCAAAAATGTCCTATGATTTTTGTATTACACACGCTTTTTTTTAAATATTATTTTAGAAACAAGAACACAAACCAAACAGGTATTTACATTTATAAGGTGGCAAATAATAATAAAACATTTAAACACATGGCAAAGGTAAAAGTAATGTTTCCACCAAAGGACTGGCAAGCCTAAAAACTGAGATGATCTCTAATAAGGATATAAACCACAAGTCTGTTATAGAAGCCCTGAAATAAAGCTGGAGGTTTTTATAAATCAATACATTTTAACTCAAATTTGTAAAAATAATCATGGTGGGAAATTAGAGGCCTGCCCTTCCTACCAGGGGTTACGTAACACAGCAGATGTGTTTGGGGATTAGAGGCCAATAACACAGCAGATTTATATCTATGTCTATATATATATATATATATATATATATATATATATATATATATATATAAACTTCTTGCCTTATCTCTATACTAAGTTTCTTCAAAACCTCCTGACTTTTCTGAATGCACATGTACTTTTATTTATGTTTTAATTTTTTTTCCGTCAAACAAATATCAATAATAGAAAAATGAAATATAATGACATAGGATATTAATCCGATGTAACAAATGCAGTTGTGTAGAATTGAACAAACGGGTCAAATATGGGAATGTGACCTAATATTATAACATTGTTAAGATTTTAGAGAAGATGAGAGGATAAGTAGATACTCTCATTTAGCAAGAGCTCCTCCTTCATCGGTATATTATACAGGCTCACTACCCGTCCCTCAACCCAAATAAGTCAAACACACGTATACTCAATCACACCCATTCAAACGACGGCAGGGGGGGGGGGGGGGTCGCCACTGCAGCAAGTCACCTTTTCTGTTATATTCCACCAAATAAAGTTTTTTCTTCTGACGTAGTTGAATATCTCTCTGGCGGGAAGGTTATACTTAAGCTGTAGGTTTGGAAAGGGGAGAATTGAGCCCCCAACCATTATTGCTGAGAAGTCCATAATTCCCCAGTTTTGCCATTCTTGAATATTTATGTATTTTATATAGTATTTTAAGCAAACAATAGGAGTTAGTCGGGATATATTAGCAGTGCCAATTTTTTTCTTTATGAGCTGTAAAGAGTGAAGCATTAACAATCAGGTTCTCTGGCCTTACTCCTTTCAGGAATTCTCTGTCACAAAACATAAGATGGAAAGGTTCTGTATTATTGGCATCAGCTCTGTCAATATTGAGCCAGATTGGTCTAGAGGAAGAAAAATGATTGCACATCATACAAACATGGTATAGCCTTCGTATGCCCAGAAATGACACTCCGCCCTCCTTCCGTCTCCTCTGTAGTATATCCAGGGATATTCTACGTTGCCTGTCTTGCGGAATATAGTCCAAGACCTGTTTCTGGAATCCACGTATTGTCTGGGAGTCCACCATCAGCACGATGTTCCTAAAGAGGTATGATAACCTGGGAAGTAAATATGAGTCAACTGCCTCAATTCTTCCCCTCCATGCTCTGAGATTCATCCCAAATTGATTGGCAAGTTCAAAGTTATTCAGAGAGAGAGACAATTTAACTCCCAAATAGTTAATGGGCTTTGCCTCCCAGTCAAAATAAAATTCCTTTTTGAGGAAAAAAAAGATTCCACATGTTTTTATATATATATATATATATATATATATATATATATATATATATATATATATATATATTCAGTGTAACTGTCCTTTGTTATTTATTTATTTATTTATGACATTTTTTTGAGGAAATCATTTTTTTATAAACATTTTACTATCGTAAATAATTGTTGTACATTACATGTTTATAAAACATATCAGACAAATGCACATGTATTGAGTCCTTGCCACGTGAAAACAAAACCTGAATAGTTAATTGCGACTGCAATAATATCAGATTATGCATATGTGCAGAGATGTGGGACTTATCAGTATAAAAATGGGTTTCAGGACTAGAGGCCAAAATAACACAACATCTACTGACATTACAATTTCTTGCTGAATTACGCCCAAGGTAATAAGCATTTAAGAAAAAAAAAATAGTTTGCTCGCTAATCAAAATATGTTTAGGAACTTATCACCTTGATGTCACTCTGGGAGATGTGTTGACACTGTCAGATTTGGTATTGGCCAAGGTAGACTGCTTTGATTGCAGAGAGGATGGCGTATTGAACTGACAACGTCATTGAGAGGTCCTCATCCTGCAGTAGCTAAAAGCTCTGCAGAGCTGCCAAGAAGGTTTGTGTCCACCACCGCCAGGCCGTCGGATAACATAAAATGGAGGTATATTATGTCTCTCAGAGATTGCTTGGTTGGGCCTTCTTAGAACCTTAATGTTGTAGCCACCAGATGGCAGCTCTGTGTTCTACAGACTGATAGGAAGCCGGCTTTGTTTGTTGGAGAATGGCAAAAAGTGCACTTTGTTCTGTTAGCAGCACATTACAGATTAGTCCCTGACATGGGAACCCCTCTAGCAGGATATCCCACAGAGTTCAGACAAGGGTAGCTCGATATGCTTAGGCAGTATTAAAGTTAATTAGCAAAAGATTCACCTGCAGCAATCCAAATCCATATCTCTCCTGGGTATCAGATTAAGAGCTAGTCTGTGAGGAGACAGAATCAGATAGTAACACTTTAGGCTTTGACATCTAAAAAAGATGTTCAGTGGTTTGTATCTGCCAAGACATATGTTTATTCATTCACATTTATTTTCTCCAGCAGTACTGTTTTTTCCCCTAGTTATTTACAGTACATGTGGAATGCTTTAGAAAGGTAATATTTAACAACATGTTCCTAAGCAATTTTTTGTTATGTAGCCATGTCTAAAGGATGCAGTTCATTCAAACTCATATGGAAAATTTTGTCTACTAGATAAACTGTCGAGTTCACAGTAATTGGCATGGTCAAATGCTTTCTGAATTTTCAACACAAATATATAGTTTGCATGTGTGTGTTTTAATACCTTAAGGCACTGACAAGCTGTCACTGACATATGGACAGACATGGTGTTGGGGGACAGAAATGGCACTGGCAAGCTGTTTTGGCACAGATATTCCATGCATGCGGGAGAATGATGCCACTGGCGAGCTTTTTGGGAAGAAATATGCCACTGGTGAAATGTTTATAAAGAATGATACCACTGGTGAGCTGTTTGAGAAAGAGATGCCACTGGCACAGTATTTGGGGAGAGAGATGCCGCTGGCAAGCTGTTCTGATAGAGATGTATGCCACTGCCAAGCTGTTTGGGGAATGATATATCACTTGCAAGCTGTTTAGATGCCACTGGCAAGCTGCTTGTGGACAGCGATGCCACTGGCAAGCTGCTTGGGGACAGATGTGCTACTGATAAGCTATTTGGGGAGAAATCTATGTGCCACTGGCAAACAACTTGGAGAGAAAGGGCCACCGGCAAGCTGTTTAGGGAGGAAGAGGAAATGGGCAAGCTGTTTGGGGAGAAAGGTGCCACTGGCAAGATGTTTGGGGACAGAGAGGTCAGAGGGGCCACTAGCAAGCTGTTTGGGCATTGAAAGGTCATCTTATACTGCTGGAGTGATTCAAGAATTTCTTGTGATGCTAGTACCAAAAGGGAATCTCACATTAGTGATTTGCACACACCAACGAAAAATATTTCTTATGTGTATGAGTTATTTTACTTCTGTAAGATGTGCATATGTGATAATAACATATTCGGCCACATCCACCCCATAAAACATTTCCACATCCACCCCATAAAACATTTACTATGTGTATGAGTTTTCCTATATCTGTGAGATGTGCAGACATGTGATATATAAATGATTTACAAATGAATAACATATTGATTTTATCATAAAATTATCATGACATGTTTGATACTACTATGGTAGCTAAACTTAAAAAAACAAACACTTGACATCTACAGAAAGTGACTGAAATGAAATGGTGGTTAATATTGGATAAGCTGCAGATATATGTTCAGTTGATCCCTCAGTGGATGAAAAGTCATATTATTATGTCTATCAAAATAATAATAAAGAAAAATTAATCATAGTTAACCTTTTAATAATAGAAGTACACTATGTACAAGTAACATTAATTTATTAGAAATGTCAGTAATATAAAAAAAAAATGATTGACCAATTAGTCATGTTCCTTTTTTATTTTAATCACTAGGAAGCAGTGTATGATGGTAATTTATATTACAAAATTACAATTGTAGCAAACTAAAATGCTGTCGGATAAAGAAATATAATAGTTTTAATAAATTCACCGAAAATCAATAGTGCTTATAAAACAGAGAAATACATTTCACAATGGATGCTTATAATACTGGTTATCTTGATGGAACAGACCTATCCTGTGGATTATGGAAAGCATACATCCATTGTTTTGTAATATTAACTATAACTTTATAGTTCATATATAATATATAGTGATCCTAATTAGTGTCAGCTGAATATACAGCCAATTTAGTAAGCTCCCTAGCCCAATCTTGCCTTATTAAGGACAGGTGATATGACCTAAAATTTTAAATATCAAGTAAAAAAGTAGGTTGTTTAATCAGCAAACCGGGAGCATATGTTTAAAGCAATATTTATATACTATACATTTGACTGGTGAGTATTGACAAAACAACACATAAAAATGTATACACAAATATCCACCACCTCTACCTGAACTATTTTATAAAGAATCCATAAATAATCCATAAAACAAATTCACCTGTAAATATAATGAGCTACACTATTGAAAATATATATCACTCTAGTATTGCACTTATAACCCAGGCTATTAAAGTCACATATTAAAAGTATGCACTTCCTTAAAGGGACTGTATCACCTGAACATTTTCACAAACAGGAGACTCCACAGACACATTTAAAACACATTTTGATCCTAATTTAGACATTTGCTTGCATTTTTGCTACTACAATGTATAGATCATTTTCAATCATGTTATATGCTCTACATTCACAGTAAAAACAATGTTTGGGTGATACAGTCCCTTTAAACATAAGGAGGAACAAGATGATAAGGTGTGCAAAAAGCCCCTTTTTTTAAAAAGGCATCTAATGTATTTGCTAGCTCTACTTATAAGAAAGTGGATGTTATACCTTCATTTTTATTACTGTAAAAAATCACTTCCACCGTTGTAGACTAAATCTCCTTTCCTTTAGTCTTAGCAGGTGACCTCTTGTCCTTTGTACTGTTCTGTTAATGAACAGGTCTTTATAGAGCCTCTTGTATGGGCCATGTACATATTTATATAACATTATCATATCATACAATGTTTCTCTGCATGTACACATTTTACTTTTCTAGCTTTTCTTTTCTGCACTTTATCTAGTTCCATAATGTATTATTTTAGAAAAGGTGCCCAGAATTGAATTGCATATTCCAGATGGGTCTTACCATGGACCTATAAAGAGTCAGAATAATATCTTACTCCCATGAGTTAATATCCTTTTAATACATCCCAATATCTCATTTGCCATGGCAACTGCCAACTGACACTATGCACTACTGCTAGGTCTAATGTTTACAATTACTCCCAGATCTTTTTCATTAGTAGATTTCCCCAAGGAAACACCATTTAAACTATATGTTGCATTTTTATTATTATACTCAAAATGCCTAATTTTACAATTGTCTTCATTGAATCTCATTTGCCATTTATTTGCTTAGTTACCCAATTTTTACAAATCCTCTTGCAGTGAAGATATAACTAGTTCAGACTGTATAACCCTACTTAATTTTGTGCTAGTAGCAAACACTGATGGGTCTATTCACTAAAATTCGACTGTAGGGGTCGACTTTCATTTTGAGACTAAGTCAAATTTGGCACCCGAGTTTTACTTAGTTTCAAAAATAGGAAGATTCAAACCTGGGTCTTTTTTCTAAGTCAAACTCAGGTGTTGAATTTTACTTAGTCTCAATATGAAATTGGACCTGCAAGTTCAATTTTAGCGAATAGACCCATGAGACATGGATCCCTTTGCCCACTTGAAGATCATTGATAATCAGAGTAAAAACTAGAGCACACTGGATAGATCACCAAGGGACTCCTCTTATGATGTCAGTCGAATTTGACAACTTCCCATTTACCACCACTCTTTGCATTCTATTATTCAGTCAACTGCCAATCCACACATACAAATGTGGCGCTTAGCCCATTTCAGTCAATTTGTACAGTAACCTTTTTTGTGGAACCATATCAAATAACTTAGCAAAGTCTAAATATATCACATCCACCACAGCACCCATATCTATATTTTTCCACAATTCTTCATAGAATGCAATTAAGTTAGTTTGATAAGATCTGTCTTTCACAAACGATGGTTGGTTTCTGCCAATGAAATTCCTGTTCTAAATGAAATCTTGAATATATTACCTTAGCAAACCTTCTAACAATTTCTCCACTTCATATGTCAAGCTTGCAGGCCTGTTATTGCCCTGCTGGGATTTTGATACCTAAGTATTGAAATCAATTGTTCCTAAATTGCATTATCTCAATAAAAATATTAACCCACCATAATGATGAGCTTATCATTCCATGGAAATACAAATTCCACAATTCTTTTTACCAAAAAGAAATACAATCACAGAAATAATTTAGAGTACTTATTCGTAACATTAGGAAAAATATAACTATGTTACAATAATACAGTGGGACATCCTTACTGACACTATTATTTATTGATTGATAGATTCCAATCCAGAGTTCTCAGATGAAACTCACTGCATGGTATTTAATGGAAAGCACAATGGAACAACAGAAAATATCCCATTGATCATTTTATAAGTTCTCTCTTTGAGAAATATGTTTCAATCACATAATCACATGTAAAAAATGTGTATATATAGGGAGCATTATGTGTGTTTTTAAGAAGTGTTTAATTAGGGGGTAGTTTCCTAAACTTTTTTAATGTTTTCCAAACTTGGATGGCAATAGCCAATACACAATACAAAATTACAAGATAGAATCACCTTAATACTGTAATTACATTTAAAGAAGTATAACATTATATACTTTTTATCAGAGGTTTGCTGATTTATTATTTTCCATACCTCTATTTCTTCTGTTTACATGGTTTGTAATATTCTCTTATGACATAGTAATTTAGGTTGAAAAAAACTGAGATGTTACCATTGACTTGAATAGACGTAAGGTGATATATTCTGAATAGTATTGTGCACTTTTGCTACATCTGTTGTCAATGAATAGTAGCTTTTTTTTCCCAGGGAGATACCCTTTAAAGTATATGTTGCATTGGCATTACTTTTCCAATTATGCATAACTTTACATTTGTCTATGTTGAACCCCATTTGCCACTTGCCTGCCCACCCCCCACTTTGTGTAAATCTTCCTGCAAACATCAAGGTTTGTCTGTATTCCCTTACCTAATTTTGTGTCATCAGCAAACACTGAGATATGGCTATCAACACAGATCATTATTAAACAAATTAAAAAGAATAGGGGCTTAGAAAAGCTCTGAGGTACTCCACTTGATCCAGTTTGAGGGTTTTCCATTTAGAACAACTTTGCATTCTATTGTTTTACCAAGCCTATTTCTCCCAATGTGTAGAGTAACCTTTTGTCTGGAACCATATCAAATGTTTTAGCAAAGTCTAAATAAATCACATCAACTGCCACACACAGATCTATATTTTTTATGACTTATTCATAGAACACTATTAAGTTGGTTTAACAAGATCCTGTATTTCACAAAACCATGTTGACTTCTACTAATTATATTCTGATTCAAGATGTTTTCTTGAATGTATACCTTTAGCTAATAAGTTCTACAAATGTCAATCTTACTGGCCTGTAATTTCTATGCTGAGATTTTGATCCCCTTTTAAATATTGGCACCACATCTGCCTTGTGCCATGCTGTCGGCACTATACTTGAACTAAAATAATTCCTAAAGATCAATACGGAGTGGTCTGACCAGAATTCAACTTAGCTCCCTAAGTGCCCTTGGGTGTATACCATCTGGCCCTGGTGCCTTATCTATCTAAACACCATTGCTGAGTTAAATTATTTCTCTATCTCTATCTCATCACCTTTCTAGTTCACCTATTAATGCCTGATATTACTATTTCTTCTAATCTCACCCACCATTTAAACCCTTAGTGATTGGACTTCTAGTACATTTTTAGTCATTCTGGGTAATTGCTGTTTTTACACTTCTGCGGTGTTTGTGTTTAGCACATTTTTGGGGTTCTGAATCTCTCCAGATACATTTTTTTATCGAGAAAACAATGCACCCTTGTGCCACAATTTAGAGAAACAAAGATTTAGTGTATTGTATAGTACACTGGACATTCTAGAGCGAATGATGCTGCGGGGGACAAATCTGAGTGGATCAAAAGGGTATTGTGAAAAATCAGTATCAATTCTAATCCCCAAAACCAATTATACATTTTGGCTTGATCAGTGAATCATTGCAATACATCTATCTTAGGCCTTCCCTGACAGCTCTAATGGGATCCATATAAAAGGCTTTTACTGAGGATTTGTAACAGAGGATTCTGCAGTGAATTTACTCCCACTCTAGTTAATCACCCAATAGAAACTTTACCAACTTGTGCATTCTGACATCATGTGCATATCTTACTTCCTTTACTGTTCACTCTGATAATAAGGAAGTTATCATTAGCAGCACTAACTTGCAACCTTAGCAACAGATCAGTCTGCTACAATCTTGTTTGAATTGTTTCAGATTCATTGTGCTCTAACAGTGCCTCTGAGAACAGAGAAATGCTGCACTCAAAATAGCAATTATGAAGCCATTTTATGTCTCTGCTGAGACAATAAAATGTATAGGAAATACAATGTGGTGGTCATTTGGATGGTGGACATGGAATTTTGCTGAGCTCCAAAAAAAAAAAAGAAGAGAAAGAGAGCATCTTATAAAACATTGTATAGAAGTGGAGAATATCAGTTTGAACATTCTAATGGTTTTCATGATTATTGAGACATATTAGCCCACTCGTGTCTTTTATTGGGAAATGTTACCATATTATTATTGATCATTAGTCACCTTTTTTCTCTTTAAATGATGGCATGGCATTCCACGCTGTCATGTAATTTTGTGCCTTGTTGACTATGTGGTAGCATTAAATATCATATATTAAAAGCCACTGTGTTCGCTATAATGAGGCAGTCTCAGAAATAGAATGTAGCCAAACTTCTGCACATGTGATCGCTGTGATAGCCAGCCACAGTGATCACTTGCATTTAGCTGTCAAAGCCAGTGGCTCCTCCCAGTATCTTACATTTAAGGCAGGGATGTTTCCACTACAAAGGTAAAGCCTCAGAGATTTGCATAATTGATCTTGTAAATCTATATATTTATTTTATTATATATATTTTTTTTAATCTAGGATCAGACTGTTCTTCCCCCTGTTTTAATGGGCTAGAATAGTAACAATAAGTCTTTGGAGTTGCAAAGATCTGCCTCTACCCTATACCACTTTTCTAATATTGCAGTTAGCCTGTGTCAACATACTTGCCCTGAAATTATCCTTACAGGAACTCCTATTCCCCATTGGCTGTTTTGTGTGACATGTATTTTTGTATATTCATGAGTTCATTAGAGGAATACACCTAAACAGATAAGACCATCTTGGCAGAACATATGCTTTTAAAATATGTATCCTGTCACACCAAGAAAAATCGAAATAGCTCCACTGACATTCATATAAGTTTGAGTAAACAATGGAAGAAGTTAATCACTATCATTTTCTTTGACTTTACACACATTTTGATCCCTATTATTAATAAAGTGATTGACCCAGGTGAATCCCAACTTTGGACATATCTTATTGGACAACACAACTGTCTTCTATTCGAATAGTGAGTCTTTTGGATTTTCAAAATAAAAAATAGTATAATTCATATACAGCTTACCTTTAATATTCTCTTGCGATGTTAACTATCTTAATACGTTTGATTGTTTAATGGTTTGACCAGTAAGCAGCCCTGTCTTGTTTCATTTGGATTTAGAATAATTTCCCACTATGTTTCCGGATCGTATTGTATCAAGAGCAAAAATAGATCTGATCACCTCTCCCTTAAATCCAAAGGCTTCCAACATTTTTCATAAAAACACCCAGTTGCCACTGTCAAAAGCTTATACGGCATCTAGTGACAGGGCCAAAATGGGGTCTTCTGTTTCCTTACCTAATCCAACAAATCAATTAATCTTCTGATATTTATGGATGATCTTCAGGATACAAAGCCTAACTGACCTGGAAGATAGAATAAATGTCTTTGCAGAAGTCGCAGAGTAGAATTGAGACTGTAATGTCCTAAATAATTCCATCGATATTGTATTCCTCCTGCCAATATCATTAAATGTATCAGTAAGATTGATATTATGATTTTGAGAGTTGGATATTAATTTTGAACAACTTGTAAAACTGGGCATTTTTTTTAAGTTTATCAATACAGAATATGAGTTATTTGTGTGTAATTGGAACATTTACCCTCTGTAGTTGTTCTTCAGAGATCTTTGGCATTTTGTTAACTACAAAATATCAAATAATTTCCTGAGGGCAGACTTCATCGTTGATGCTATTGAGTTCCTCATACAAATTGTCTAAAGTCTTCTCCTATCTCATCTGGTATTATAACTTCCTTGTCCCTGTCTTCAGCTTTGGAGTTTAATTTCTAGGCTTTTTCATTTTTTTAAATGTATTGGTCATTTATTATTCTGTACCTTTTTAGATGTTTAATAAACATTTTAAAAAATTCCTCATTTTACGCATTTAAAAGTGCACCAAGTTATTGAGGCTGAGACATCTTGATTTCTGTTCTCTTGAAAAAAAATATTTTTTTTCAAATTTCTAACTATATTTTGATTTTGTTTTTCAGTAATAATGAATCATTCAATTGCCTGTCGATTGTCTTTCTGATGTAAAGATTGTCTTTTGATAAGAAGATAACATTGTTAACGCATATTTTCTTAACCTTGGTGGCCATTGACAAACCCCCTTTGTATTAGATCTATTCTTGAATAAGCCAAATATGTGTTTTAAAAGCAAGTAAAATCTTCTTCTCTGGGATGCAATGTACTCCAAAGGTCTAGTAGAGCATTTTGTTTAATGAGCTCTCCAAATCTGCACATGTTGCTCGTGTTGCTAATATTACGAGGGGACTGTTTGTCTAGAATTGGGTCTAACACAATTAAAATCTCCAATGAGCCTCTCCATTTAATCCAATATTTGTTATAAAATATAGAGGGGATTGATTAATCACATATATATTTACCAGCATATAAACAATGTTGTTGACCTCGCACACTAAACCTTGTCTCTTTGTCTATTTCCTGATGCAAAATATTTAGTAAAAGCTTTTTTGAAAACACATGCCATGGCCTGTGGATAATTAGAGGAAACGCGTTGGATTTAGTTCTTTGTGCAACCGCCAATTTCCAGTGCGTTTCCTGAAGGGCGCAGATCTTTTCTAAGAAAATCCAACAGAATAAAACTTTTTTGTGGGGTATTTATTCTCTGAACATTTAATGATGTTACCCTAATATCCCAAAAAACACCAACAACTTTGTTTTTGTAGGAGGAGCTCACTAGGTTTGTCCCTGTACAATGCATAATTAAGTAGATGAGCTGAAATGTTCATCCTCTCTCATTTCAACTCAGCTCTTAGTTGACTCCACTTTGTCTCATCCTGATTATATTAAACTCTTTCCCGTCTGAAATATTGAAATGTGTATTTTATAATCAGTGACATCATAAAAGTATTTAGTATCTATTACCATCTCTAGGGTCAATTTCTCAATCACTACCTCCCTTTTTGTTTTTTGTTTTTTTATCAAGAAAAAACCCTATAAGAAGTTGTTTTAGATTTATGAGCAATCAGAATCTTTCTCAAAAAATGCAGTTACCCAAGTTAAAAAGTAATGTTTCTATCTCAAGGCATTATTCTAGTATACAGTAAGAGGAGCCAGAATAATATGAATAATATTAATGTGTGATTGTTATGTGTTCTTATTTAATTACCAATTGTCTTTTTTATTTCAACTGTTGAAAAGGGTAATGTATGAATTTTAGTTCTTTGTACACGTACATTTCAAATTGCAGCTGCAATATAACCTTTAACTAACAATTTCATATTTTGTATAGTACAAATGCAAGTACAGTTTGCTTTCATAGATAACAATGCATAGTTGTGGATGGTTTACAAAAACATTAATTTATCATTCTTTTTAGAGAACAATTGTACTATTATACTTTACATATAATATGCATACTTTGTTAATCTTTTTATGTTGTGTACTATTTTGTTTAAAAATACTCACAATACTGCTTAACATTATCATTTTTATTTGTTTGTATACATGTATATACATATATGTACCAACCCATATTGATCAATATAGCTCAGTAAACTACATTTCAACTTATTTATTTTATTTATTGTAGGATAGGAGAGTCATGATTTGTTGAAAGATCAAGTGAAGCCAACATTGTAATAGTGAACACAATGATTACCATTCACTAGTGTACTGTGGGGAACAGACTATGCAAATATTACATTACAATAGATATAGGCACTAATGGACTTGAATTCCTTGAGTGTACAGAAACCTGATGCATTTCACCTACTTTTCAGGGCTTCCTCAGGGGTGTTAGTAGTCTTGATTGAACACATTATTTGTTTTGTTTTAAACATAGAATGTGTCGGCAGATAAGAACCATTCGGTCCATCTAGTCTGCCCAATTTTTCGAAATGCTTTTATTAGTCCCCAGTTCCCGGTCTTATAGCTAGGATAGCCTTGTGTCTATCCCACGCATGCTTAAACTCCTTCACTGTGTTTACCTCTACCACTTCTGCTGGAAGGCTATTCCATACATCCACTACCCTCTCAGTAAAGTAATACTTCCTGATATTACTTTTAAATAGTTGCCCCTCTAATTTAAGACTATGTCCTCTCGTTGTGGTAGTTTTTCTTCTTTTAAATACTATGGTTTTCAATACTATGGCTAAGGATCAGCTGTGAAAACACAGCTAATACCATTTTCCAAGTGAGAGTAAGTTGATTGTGCGCTAAGGCTTCTGTGCTTTCAAGAGTAGAAGTTCTGATAAGATTCAGAAAGATTGTGCAGCTTTGCATGTAAGTGCGCTGGAATAAAGTTGAGGGCATAATATTTTTAAGAAGTAAAAATATTAGGACAAAATCTCTGGTTTTCATAGTGAAATTGAGCTAATCAGAATGCTTCAGATGCTTCAGTTTCTGAACTGCCTGAATGGTCAATTTGGACTAGAATTCAAGGATATCAAACAGCCAGATTTTATAGATTTCTGTAATTTGGCTAATTTGCATGATCCAAATGCATTCTGGGCCAGATCAGGCTAAATTTGGTAGATACTATAATCTTTAAAATAAATGTAAAAAATGTAATCTAAAAAAAATATTAAAACAATGGATGTAAGTCAAATATGTCCTTTTTTCCATTAATCTCCAGTCTGAGCAACATTTTTTTCTACAAATATCAATCCACACCTTACTTTAATATAAATATTTACTTCACATATAAAAGGAAAATGGAAATATTAAATCATTATGTGTCATAAAATATTCCTATATCGGCAATGTAATTCAATATATCCCTTCATTCAATGATCTCAGCAATAAATCAAGCCTTTTTTTTTTTTTAAATAAAAGGCAGAAGAGCAATCATTTAAATATTTTTTTTAATGTATTTCAGTGTTCTGTAATTTACTTTTGCTACTTTTTTCTCTATCTGAGCCTGTTATCAAATCCAAATCATTTGTCTTCATTCAAAACACCATTTTTATCTACAAATCTCATATTAACACAAAGATAAGCATGTTTTTTTTGTTGTACTAATGTATTGTTTTGTGCTAGCAGGGGTAGTAAATCTGTTCTCTTCATATCTGTCTCTTATCTAGTCTAATTATATGATTCAGAATTGTTTTAATTTTTTCCAGCCTTTTTGCATTCAATATAACTTTTAGAGGTAGGACATAAAAAATAGATTCTAATGTTGCGTCTGACCTATTTTTTAAGAATGTGTAAGCTGTACTGCGCTCTAATGGATTTCCTGCTGTGACATATCCTAGACATGAATGGAAAGCTTTTTACTGCTGGGTAAGATGTCATAAACCTAAAAGTGGAAATAGCTGAAGCTCCTCCACTTGGGACAGGTGTTTGGGTGTATTTATCATTAATCACATTTACTCTGACCTATTACCAGATGGAAAATGTCTTTAGTATAATCTTTTTAACTAATCCGTTCAGGACATGAGCACGTTCCATGCTGTCATGCATTTGTTTTGCATTAAAGACCTGTTGACGGCATGGAACATTCTCCGTTAATACGAGCGGTGGATGCAAACAATGATCGCATCCACCGCTCCGATGGTGTTGCTATAATGCCTCTATGTCAAATTGTGGTCCTTTGAGGCACTGCAAATGCTCCATAGAGCATATCCCTCCAAAATGGCCCTGCCCTGGAGCTGGCAAGATTGATGGAAATGATAAGATATCACTTCTGTCGCTCTTTACTGTTGCTAGACTGCCTCTAGAGGCAGTCAGCAACATTACACTGAGAATAGAAAAAATAGGATACTAGGGCTAGCATTTAGGGCTAGCATCTAGGGTTAGGCTTAGAATCTAGGGTTAGGGTTAGCATCTAGGGATAGAGTTAGCAACTAGGGTCAGAGTTAGATTAGGATTAGTACTAGTGTTGGGATGATTAGATTTTGTGTCACTGCTGAAAAAGGTTCGAAAAAACACTACTTTAAGTTATTGCCCTGTAACCTGCAAAAAAAACCAGAAAAAAATGTAAACAATGGGCATTTCTAAACTCAGGACAAATATTATATTCTATTTAGCATTTGTAGATGTGTAAAATATTTTTCATATAAACGTTAGAAAAAGTAAATTATGTGATATGGTGAAAATAATGATGTCTAAATATAGCCCTTTTTATGGCATTAAAACAGTATATTATATTTAAAATGGGTACCGTAAACGGGAAAGAGGAAAATTACAGATAAACACACCTCAACCGTGTAAAAACAGCTTGTGTCCTAAACTGTACACGGAAATCATCAGTATTAGTGCCACATAACTACTGACTGATAGGTAAATGCAATGTTATCAGTCCTATTTTGCTACTTGCTAATAAATGCACTCCACACGTGAGGTCCAGTGTTTCTGGTAGTGTGTCCAAAAGAGATACATTTGACAATCATAAATAACCTGGTCATTCTGTTAGTTTGTTACTTCCCTTCCAGTAGCGTTTTTGAAAAATATTAATATTTTTTGGCCTGTACAAAAACAACATACAACTCTGATATGGTCCTGGGCTCGGACAGTGTGAGGATTAGAGGTATGCACCAACATGTTTTTGTAATGTCTCATAGCCCATGGTCCTCAATATTAGAAGCGGTTTCAGTTGACATTTTGACTAGCACAATGGATGTCCACATATCTTACTTCAGATCTTAGTGTCGATGTATAGACACGTTACATGATTTGCTTTGGAAATGGAGGTGAGATGCTTAAAGGCGTTCTATCAACCTAAACTCTGCTTGTGAATGTAAAGAACAAAAAAGGATGAAAAATGATCTAAACATTGTGCTGGCAGAATTGTGAGCAACTACATAAAATACAAGACAAATTTGTTTTAATGTGTCTGTGGTGTCTTCTGCTTATGACATCACCGTGTGGCTTCATATGCAAATGTTTCACTTGCCATTGGAAATGAATTAATTTGCATATTAAGCCACAGGTGATATGCACATGAGATTACTTTTAAAATATATTTTTCTCTTATGCAATTGCATGCAGTTCTGCCAACACAATATATAGATCATGCTTCAATTTTTTGTTTTGTTTTCTACAATCCCAGGACAAACAATGTTTAGGGTGATAGAATCCCTATAATAAACCCTCCACAAAGGACTTGGAATACAAACGTCTGTGTTTTGGACATTTTCCAGACACGGGGCCAGCTGTGGTGTCTGATATGTCTTTGTAGTTCTCCAAAGTTATGTGTGCCCTGGAAAGCTATATGAACGAGGCATTACCCTTTTTGTGTGTCAGAGGAGTGAGCAATGATGTTTCCTGCATTCAATGTTACAGTAAAGCAAGGTAGTTTATTAACGATCTAACAAAGGAAGCTTCTGTGACAGAATATCTTATCGACTAATATGTTGTTCCAATAAAAGTGTCACAACCCACATAACATGCTGCTCTCTGAGACCAATAACGCTGTAAATCACCTCTTAATAATGTTGTGAATTGAATAAAAATGACTCAGTGTATTTTCTGAGCACCTCACCATTTTATAATTGGCGATCTTTCCACAACAAACTTTGAAAATAACGTTCTGGGGGGAAAAAAAGAGAAGGGAGCTGAAAACGTTTTTTTTTTTTTTTTTGGGTGACACAATTTATAGTCTTGATACTTTTTTTGTCCTTTTTACAGGAAGGGCTATGTAGGTAAAACACAACAGAATGTGATGGATGTATATTGGAAAGTGCGTCCGCATAGCTATGACTTACAAAATTAAATGTAGTAATAGGTACGGTTCAGAAAGTTCTCATTATCATATTGATGAAGGTGGTTTTCGACCGAAATGATTGACTTATGCTTTAATCTACAGCTTAAATCTATTTTTCCTCTGTATTCATTTTAGTTATTTAATGGACTGCTATGAAAGTTTTGGCCTGTAGTCTGCTCAATCAATTCAAGCACTTGAGATGGATGCTTTAAATGCTTCTTGAACTCAGTGTAATGTAATATAACTGCCTATATTATTACACTAACCAATATTTAGTGTAACCTTCGTATAAACCACAAGTAACAACAGTCACTCCTTTATTCGTTTAACAATACTGTTATTAACCCCTTAGTGACAAGACATTTTCACCTTGACTTTCCCTTGGTGACAATGGCTGTTTTGACATTTCTAGGGTGTTTGTGTTTAGCTGTAATTTTCTTCTTTCTCACATTCAGTACCCCCACAAATTATATGTTGTTTTTATCGTCATAAGAAGGGCTTTCATTAGATACCATTATGTTCATCATATCTTATAATTTACTACAAATAAAATCATAAAATATGATGAAAAATGTAAAAAAACACACTTTTTCTAACTTTGACCTAAAATATAATTTACACAAATAAAATCATTAAAAAAGATCCCGTCTAAATAGTTTCTAAATGTTCTCCCGAGTTCAAAAATATGCATGTTTCCATAATTTTCGGTATTTTTTTGCGAGTTATGGGGCTAAAACCAAAAATAGTGTTTTTTGTTTTTTTTCCTATATTGATCTTTTGACCCCAACCCGAACCCAAAATTTAACCCTAACACTAAATTTAACCCCAACTCTAATCCTTATTATATCCCTTAATATTTTTTTAACTTTAATTTCATTTTAACCCTATCCCTTATGCTAAAAATATTTAATTTTAACCCTATAGGCTAATATAGCTAAATAACCTGTTTTTATTTAATTAAATATTTATTTTAAATATTTCCCATTGCAATGCTACTAAACTAGCACTAGGGGTAGTCAAGTAGCATATTCAGATGTTCGAAGCTCAGACCGGCAGAGGACATAGCCATATTGACGGAGCAGCATGCTCCGTCAATATGGCTCCCCACGATGGCTCCGTGGGGCGATCGTGGGGGTCCCGAAATAGAAATTTCGGTGCTGGCTATTGCCTCGATGTCGAGGCAATAGACCAGTACTGTTAAAGCAGTTTTCGCGATCGTTGATCGCGTAAACCGCTTCATTCAATGCAGGACGTGCCAGGCACGTCCTTTGTCGTTAAGGGAGTTTCTCCCAGGACGTGCCTGGCACGTCCTTTGTCGTCAAGGGGTTAATATGATTGGATTTACGCTATCCATAGCAGTACATCATGTGAGCCCATCATACATACATAAACTGGATGCTTGCTCGCATAC
Organism: Pelodytes ibericus; assembly: GCA_036172795.1. Lineage (NCBI taxonomy): Eukaryota > Metazoa > Chordata > Amphibia > Anura > Pelodytidae > Pelodytes > Pelodytes ibericus. The sequence continues at coordinate 37,849,705 of CM069857.1, forward strand.
TCCATACTCATGCACACGGTGCTTGGGAGCAAAATTGGCCATTTTATACACAATACCTAACTTTTATAAGATTCCCTTCAGTATGTTTAATTCTTGTGCTTTCAGTGGTTTTTCCCAGAAAGGTATTTTACCGGCAGGCTGGTAAAAAAAAAATGGGCTTGTGCCATGTAAGTCTATGTAGGTAATTGCATGGCCGCCATTTTTCAAAGAAAGGGTGGCCGCCCTATATTTGTCGAGAGGGAGCTTAGTTAATCAACTGATTCAACAATCTACAATCTAAAAAAATTAGAAATAGCAGCACGCTTTAAAAAAATGTAATTTTCATGCTATAAATCTATTAATTAATTGTTGTGATTAAGGATGAGCGACTACATATTTATTTTGTATATTTTTTTTTTGCCACCACATGTGTCATAAAATGCCTATAGTGAAAACTCAAAAACTTCCCTTTGTAGGATTTTCTTTGCTAAGTAAAATTAACTGAGGAGTTTGTTGGACAAGTGTCCAATTTCTATATTGTTAAATGTCGACGCGGCACAACAAAAAATTTGGATTTATAACAGCAAATCCCTGCTGGCTAGCTCCCTGTTGTAATGTATTATATTATAACTCAAGTTGGTAATAATAAAAAATAGATTTTGTTTTTTATGTTGCAAATGCTTATCCAAGCATGAAATGCTCGTGTTCTACAGTGTAGACACATCTGAATCATATCCTGCACAAGTGAGAGCTGAGATCTGTAAGAAATATGGTAGCCACTCAAAGTTACAAGCCTGGTTTGGGAAGAACTATCTTAATATTTGAATTAAACTTTAAATATTTATGAACCTATTTAGTATACTTGACACCAGCAAAAATATTATTGAAGCAGTCTATATGGTAAAGTTACCCACAAGTATAAATGTATTAGTGGTCCTTAGATCTATAATATCAGACAAAAAAGACAGACATGCAGACAAAAAGTAGGGACAGGGAGAAACAATAATGAAAATAATGACAAGAACAATGGTACGGATATTAAAGGTTCTATTTTTTTTCTTTAAAAACAAAACCTACCTGCTTTGCTATTGCCTCTGTAAACTTAACATTGATCTCAAGCTGATTTTATATTGGTCTGCTAGTAAAATACCAGCTAGGCATCAACCTGACTGATATGGTGAGGCGTCCGGTGACAATTTGCATAGAGCAGAATGTTTTGCCAATAATTATATATATAAATACATGTGCAAGCCTTAAACTGTTCTTGATTACAGGGCAGCCATCAAAAATGTTCCCTCTCATTATTGTCACGTCCCTTGCCATAGCACCACCTTGCCCACCCAGGACTTACCAAAGCCAGCACCTACTTTACATTGGCAAGACATGCCCCATCACCCACATTGAGCACCCAGGACTTATCCCAGCACCCAAACTGTACACCCAGGACTTGCCCCATTACCCCAGGACATGCCCCATCACCCACAGTGCAAATCCAGGACATACCCCAGCACCCCAGAACATGCCCCAGTACCAACATTGCAGATGCAGGACATACTGCATCACCTACATTGCAGACCCAGGACATGCCCCATCACCCACATTGCAAACCCAGGACTTACCCCAGTACACCAGGACATGCACCAACATCCACTTTGTGCACCCAGGATGTACCCCATAACCATCATTGCACACCTATACCCTAGAATCCACATTGCACATCCAGTACTTACCCCAGGCCCACATTGGACATCCAGGACTTACCCCAGCACCCCAGGACATGCCACATTGCCCATATTGCACTTACCAGGACATGCCCAAGCACCCACATTGCACCATAAAGGACTTACCCATGCTCCCCAGAATATGCCCCAGTACCAACATTGCAGATGCAGGACATGCTGCATCATCAACATTGCAGACCCAAGACATGCCCCTTCATCCACATTGAAAACCCAGGACTTACCCCAGTACTCCAGGGCATGCACCAACATCCACATTGCACACCCAGGATGTGCTCCATCATTCACATTGCACACCTAGGTCTTACCCCTGAACCCCAGGACATGCACCAACACCCATATTGCATACCCAGGATGTGCCCCATCACTCACATTGCTGACCCAGCACCCACAGCTACCTGCTATCTAGTGCAAGGCAGCGTAATGTCTATGGATTGCCCAGGTGCACAGACATCCTCCCATGCTGTGTCTCGTGCTCCCTGTGTGGTCTGAAGAATGAGCATGCAGACCTTTGACACGCACGGGGAGAACGAGGGCAGCATGGGAGGATGCCTATGCTCTCTACAGAGAGACTGGTGAGGGGAGTTATTTTGATCTCCCCAGCTATCGCCTCTGCCAGCAAGCTTTTTTTTTTTTGGGGGGGGGGGGGGGGGCGAGCACCACAAGACCTGTGACAGGTGAGTATTGTCTGTCACCATATGATGGTGGCCCTGCTTATTTATATAGCATCTTGGTTACAAGAAGCTGTGTTTCCTTGAGGTCACTTCCCCCTACAATGACTGATATAAAGGAAACAGATCTGTCTTTCTTCCCCCTTAACTTCCTAACTACTAATCAAGTGCAAGCCATCCTCACTGGATGTCACTGAATGTTGAGGATACGGTGAAATTATTTTCAATGTAAAACTACTGGACAATAATACATGTTTTTAAAGTTAAACTAAGTGTATATATAGCAAAAACAACATACATTCTAAATACGAAAAATCAAATCTAGCCAGAAGGTCAGATTTCCAGTTGTGGGAAATCCTGGCTTGTCCCATATCTCCTGAAAGAGCAGTCATTTGTCAGAAGCACCAGCACACGTCTTCATAGCACTTAACCACTGGTAGATTTAAAATATGTCGGAATGGCTGATTGTCTCAACATTAAATTCCACACCATTTACAGAGTATCATAAAGGTGTCATTCCGCTGGATAACATTTGTAATGCTGGATTAAGCACAGATTGGACACTGGATTTAGATCATTGATTTCTTGAATTAGTACTGGCTGGATTTCACACTGTGACAGACATGTTATTATCACACAATCAGCCATTGCTCTTAACTCCGCTATTTGTTACAAACCATACACTATACTTAATATAAGATCTATGAATAAATACAATCAATGCCAAAGAAATCGTTACTTTTTACACGAATACACGTATGATGATAATTTGACTGCCAACTGGATGTATATATTTATCTAGAGGGTATTTTGTTTTCATCCTGGTAACCTCAGTTAATTATAGTAATATGTGTTGAGTGAGGCATATGCTCAATTATCTTATTTAGTAAAGGGCAACTATCATAACACATTAAAGAAAAGATTACATTTCTGTTGCTTCATTTGCTACTCCTGCTATCGAGTATTCAAATTTTTTTATTCAATCCTCATAGTTGCATGTTCTATTCCTGTCAGGGTCAGCTTAGTTTCAATAAACATGGGTAATTATAACCCCATATCGTCACTGCGTCAAAAAAGGCGCTATAAGGGAATGGGTTTGTTATTAACTGAAAAATACTTCCTATACAAATGCTTATCAGTAAACGAGCAAATGTATGATTGTAAAGTTAGACATATATTTAATGCATCATCAAAGGCTCTTTTAGAAATGTATTATATGTTGATAAAGTCTCATGGATTGAGAATATTGAATCATGCCTTTCTTTGGATTCTATATATATGGAAATTCATTACTCTGAGTAGGGGGCTTTTTAAAATAATACTCTTTCCCTATTTAAAGTGCCACTATACTTTTTTTCATTTTTGTTTTCATATATAAAAGCACAAGTGAAATATACAGTGGCCCTGGTAGGAGGACAAAACTGGTATTTACTTTTTAAGGTACATGCCAGTCAATCATCTGACCATGGTGCTTCCAAGGGGGGCATTATGGCTGAGACTGTCACCGACAGTCTCTCACTGATAGTGGATAGTCATCAACAGAGGAGACCTTAAATACACTAGCAGAGAGAGACAATTATTCAAAGAAACAAGTGAAAATGGATTACATTACATAGACACGTATTTATATAGCACAAATTATCTACACAGCACTTGGTACTGAGAATAAAGGCAAATTAGAGGGAGTTGGGAACATGAGACAAATACGGTGCTGGAAAAGGCATGACAGGAAGATGGTGGCACAATTTGGAGAGACTGTGATAGCTATAGCTTTGTGTGTGTTTTAGCTGGATTTAGCTGTTTAGGTGTTTTTAAATAGGTGGGATTTGAGAGGTTTTTTTTAAATCATTAGTGAGGTAGATAGCTGGAGGAGCTGTGTAAAGTCTGTATGGAGCAGGGGTGTCTATCTGCTAGTGCAGAGAGCAACCCTCATTTCAATCAGAGAGGGGCTGGTGTAGCATAAAGAGACAGCTGCTGATCTGACCGAGCTGCCTGCTTCCCAGGGAATAATGTCAGCTGTTGGTTAGAGGACAAACCGTTATATACTGTCAAAAGTACATACCAGTTTATCCACATAGTAGGGACAATTAATGAGTTGTCCTTTTGAATAAGTAGCAGCAATACACTTTAATGATCTCCATTCACATTTAAAGCAACAATCCATCGACAATAATATACTGAATAACATAGTGATAATGAAGTACTAAACAACATCAACAATAGTGTGGTGAACCATTCTGTTCATAGTAAATCTTGAGTGTATTACTCTAGATCAGTGTTGCTTTAATGTGGGGAACCTCATACCATGCAGAAGATTAGGTTAATACCCAGACATTATTGATTTAATGAGGCAATACAGTATAACTATGGGCTTTTAATTAGGATATGAATCACATACATTCTTAAAGGACAACTGGATAAAAAAAAAAAAAAACATGTTTAATTGAAAAATTACATCAAGTGTAAATGATTTATAAAGGCATTATTTCATTAAAGAATACAAATTGCATGCCTTCATTACTCCATATAGTTTTTTCAGGGGGCAGACATCTTGTTTAGAATCTTAGGTCAGATCTTCACTCACCTTTGTTCAGAGGCAAAAAGATCTGACCCATCTGACCAAAGATTCTAAACAAAATGTCTGCCTCCTGGTGGACGCTTTAAGGGTTTAAAATAATGACTCAATAAGGTACTTTATTTGTATTCTGTCATTAAAGCATTTTTATATAAAAATGCCTACACTTGGTGCCATCTTTTAATTAAACAGAACTTCAATTTTTGCTACAGTTGTCCTTTAAGTACCACATCCCACAGACTGCCAGCCAGACATCAATGTTCTAGAATACTAGCTCTCTCCAGCTCTCTCCTTATCCCAATTTGATCATGTTTTTTGTGATATGTATTAATGACACCACAATTACCGTATTTGCTCGATTATAAGACGAGGTTTTTTTCAGAGCAAATTGCAATATAATCGAGGTCTTCTTATCATCTGACCTCAAATTGAGGTCAGATTATAAGACAGTGATCCAGGTCCCCAGCAGAGCTGCAGGGGACCTGGATCCCCCTCTCTAACAGCAGGGGATGTCTGCGTGATGAGTGCAGACTCCCCTGCTTCCGCCCGGCAAGACCGCCGGGGTTTCTATGAAGAAGCCGGGTACTTCCGCTTTCGTCACAGAAGTCCCGGCGATCGTGCCGGGCGGCAGCAGGGGGGTCTGCACTCATTGCGCAGACATCCTCTGCTGCCCCGCTAGCCACCAGGGAAAACCGGGCAGCCGGGGGATGTCTGCACTATACGTGCAGACATCCTCCATGCTGCCTGACATGGCAGACTATTATGACGGACAAGCTGTCCGTCATAATAGACTGCTGTGTCGGGCAGCATGGAGGATGTCTGCAAGTATCGTGCAGACATCCCCCGGCTGCCCCCACTAGCCACCAGGGATCGAGGTAAGGGGGAGGGAGGGTGGCAGAGAGACAGGGGGAGGGAGGGGGGAAGAAACAGAGCAACAAGGGGAGGGGGGACAGAGCAGGAAGCGGGGGAGAGACAGAGGGAGGGGGACAGAGCAACCAAGGAAGGGAGGGGGGCAGAGAGAAACATGTTGGGGGGAAGAGACAGGCGAGGGGGGAGTCAAAAGGAGGGGGAGTGAGACAAAGCTGGGGGCAAGGGAAAGAGAGAGGCAACATTGCATTGCAAAATGCATTTTTTTATATAATATTTTATTAAAAAAGAAATTTACATGTGAATATATACAAGTTTAACTTTTTTCCTATAGGGTAGTCTTATATTCAGGCTTTTAGTTTTTTTCCTAAAGGAATATCCAAAGTTTGGGGGGTCGTCTTATAATCAGGGTCGTCTTATAATCGAGCAAATACGGTATCTACTGCTGCTGAACTGAATGTTAAAGCTCTATGATAAGTGATAATAACAATAATAACATGTACATAGATGTACATTCACATAATGTAAACACTTCCAGCATCTCTACTGAAACACTGTTCATAATAATGATACATTATTAGATTCCTAATGACTCCATAACTTAACTTTACAAATCTCACTCCAGTTAAATAGTAATTTTTTTATACAAACCACAATTTCTTTTTTTTATTTTTATAATCCATAACAGAAGTCACTCGAGCAGAAAACTGCCTTATTGTTGATATCAATAAAAAAAAGTCTGTTTATTATTTCACAGTAGATTAGACTACTTAATTTTACTCACATCACAGCCTTTTTTTGTTCTATTAATTTGCATTGTATTAATTTTAAATCTTAAATTACAGTAGAAATATATATATTTTTTTACAAGGTAATCAGTCCTACTCAGTTTATGAAAGTTAGAACAGGTGTTTGCCTATTTAAATGCATATAAAAAAAAGCACAGGCCTTACCAAACACGAGTGACTTCTGTTAGGAGTTAGAAAAAGGCTCACTTGAGCCAAAATGTCTGGAATATTTGGTGCCTTTGAGGATACAGTCTATAAGTGCCTTGTCCTGCAAAAATGCACTGGTATTGTTATATATTGTCTGTATATGTCTGATCATTTTGTAATCATATGGAATTACTTTGGCATTGTCTTAAGTACCATGTTTTGTAAAAAAGATTTACATATTCTTTCATAAGGGTGTCAATAGCATGCAATACTTTTAAGCATGGTTCCCTTTTGTAATATTTGTGCTTCTGAATGAATGAACAACTGTCTAAATGTGTCTTATACATGTTAAAAGGCTACATTTGTGACTTTCTATTATTATTGGGAAAGTTTTTATTCTCCTTTTATGACTTTTTCTACAGTATCAAAAATATCAAAATAAGACGACACAATATTTAAGGGTCAAATCGGGCCAGATCGAGACATAACGTTGAAATGCAGAGAAATATACAATACGGATACCCAATTTGGGCTATTTCTGCATGACATTCTCGATGTCCTTCCAATATCATGCTAGCTTTTGGCTACATTCAATTTGAGGGTTTGGATCAAATCCAATGGGTTTCGCTTACTCCTACAGAACGTTACCCCTCCCCTCTAACGTTAGCCTGAAATTGGCGGAAATTGCCGAATTTCGGCCAGTTCATTTCTCCAAATTTTAGGTGCAGACACAGTTACAATTACATTAACTAGTTTTTATATTAACACCTTTCTGCATATGCACTTTTAGAACACACTCAAAAATCAGCAGCTGGATAATTAAGGTTATTATAACACAATTAAATGGTACTTATTTATTGACCTCCAGAGGATGTACAGGCTTAGTAAACCAAGCTTGGGTTCAAGTCTGTAACCCTGATGTTTGAATGGATATTGCAGTTAGAGCATTTACCAGCTGAACTATATCGCTTGCTAATTACACTATATTTTTCACAGGAAAACTATTACAGAGAATCTCCATGAATTAGTAACAAGAAAAGAAACAAGAAAGCACATAGTCTCATTTTAGGCATGCAAATCTATATATAGTATATTTTACCTTAATGCCAATCCTGCCTCAGTAAAAGTGAAATTTTAATAGGCACCAATTGTGCACCATTCATAAGATATTCACCCCTAGCAAAGACTAGGTTGCTTCTATCTAAAAGGAGTTCCATGACAGCAGAGAGAGAGAGAGAGAGAGACAGTCTCTGTTGAGTGCCAAACATAGCAAACGAGTGGGGAAGAGATGGTCAGCACCTCTCTGGCTGGAGGTGCATTCAGTGTCATAGAAACTGCCAACCAATCAGTGCTGCCAGGTCGTGAAGCATTTTAAACCCAAACAAAGGAGCATTGGTCAGAAGCTTTTTTTAATGCACAGACTCTGTGTGATTCAAAGACCATATAGAAGGTTTAGTAGCTCTTAAAAAAGTTGATAAAATCAGAAGAAATATATAAATTAGAATTACAAATTATTTTAACATGGCATAATTCTATAACGACATATACAATGAAATCCAGGGCTGAAAAAAAGAATTGTTCTGGAAATGTACTTATTTCTATATTTAATTATTCAAACTTATGTTATATCTCATTCTGTCCTTAAACAGTTTTTTTCTGGCAAAACAAATTCCAACCAACAAAAATACAATGAAGTGTAAGGAACAGATGCAGGGCACCAGTAGAGATTGTATTCCAAAAACATGGTCCCAAAATACTCAAGTTAAAATTATTCCTTTAGTACTATGAAAGAAATAGAGCCAACACTACAGAACCAGAACTGGTGACTGTTTGTGTTAATTATACTATTAGAATGCAAACATACATAAAAAAGGAATCTGGTTGAGGAAACAAAGGGGGAAGGACTTACCACAATTATATGCCACGCTAGCACTATTAGAAAGACAACATAAAATAAACCCAATAAGAGATCTGACAGAGCGAGTCCAGTCAATTCAAAAACAAATAATTCAAAGACTTAAAGTAAATACCGAGTTCGCACTATCCCGTTTAAAAAAATAAATGGTACTATAGTAACAACCGAGTGGGAAAGGAAATGTCCAGGAAAATCAAACTGCAAAATGCTGCCAATAGGATAAAAAAAATAGTAGATAAGGATCAGGAATATATTTCCCCTACACAGATTGCGGAATCCTTTAGGAAATACTATCAATCACTATATAATCAACCAAAATTAAAAACCACTACAGAAGAGGTCATTGGATATCTAGAATCCTTGAATCTCCCTAAATTATCTAAAGAGAAGCTGGATAATTTAAACTCCCCCATAACAGTACTAGAAATAAATAATACGATCAAAGATCTAAAAAGAGGGAAAGCTCCTGGCCCCGACGGATTCTCGTCTATAGTCTATCAAACTCTAAGCCTTGGGATATCCCCCGTGTTGGCTAGGCTATTTAACTCAATAAATGCAGATAAGGGGTTTCCTATGGAAATGCTGGAAGCATCAATACTACCGATTCCGAAGCCAGGGAAGAATCCGGAGGCTGTAACAAATTATAGACCCATATCCCTAATTAATCTGGACATCAAGATCTATTCAAAGATATGGGCTAACAAATTAAAGCGAGTAATCGGGGACCTTGTCCACCCGGATCAGTCTGGATTTATTCCAGGAAGAACAGGAGCAGATAATGTCCGGAGAGTCTTAGGTATACTGGAGTTTATACATCTAAAGAAGTCTCCAGCAGTCATCTTCGCCCTAGATGCAGAGAAGGCTTTCGATAGGGTAGACTGGAGATTTCTGACTGAGACTCTCCGGACGTTTGGACTGAGTGGTAAGATCTTCAACTCTATAATGGCCTTGTATTCGAATCCACAAGCAAGGACAGAGGGTCCTTCCCTGGCTTCCAATCGGTTTGACATTAAAAATGGAACAAGACAGGGCTGCCCGCTTGCTCCACTTCTGTATACCTTAACAGTCGAACCATTGGCACAACAGTTGCATCAATCTAAACGGATAAATGGCATACAGATTGTAGAATCTAAGCACACAATAACATTATATGCGGACAACATAATTCTAAGTTTGTCAGCACCAGAATATTCGATCCCGGAACTACTCAACGCCGTAGATAGATACAGCATAATGTCTAATTATAGCTTAAATCTGGCCAAAACGCAGATCATTCCTTTCTTTTTTGAACCTAGCCATCATATTCTACTTCAAAGCTTCAATAGACAAAGTAATGCTCTGGAATGTATTGATTATTTGAGCTTGAAAATACCACCCCTGATCGATAATATGGTAGAACTAAACTATTCTTATTTATTTAGCAAGTTACAAGAAGTTACTAAACGGTGGGCCAGGACAGAACTATCTTGGATGGGACGAATAAACATCCTAAAGGCGTATATCCTTCCCAAACTTACCTACTTATTTAGAGTCATCCCTTATAATATTCCGACAGAAACACTTAGGAAATTTGATTTACTATTCTCGAAGTTTGTTTGGGAGGCAAGGAAACCGAGAATACCCAGTCTAAGTTTAAAACAAACACCTCAAAATGGAGGACTTGGATACCCGGATATCACTAAAATATATAGAAGTTGCCAGATGGCACATATAAATGCATGGAACCAGGCGAAAATAAGTAACCCTCCCTGGCTAAACATAGAGACATCACAAACTCAGATTTCGGATTTATCGCTAATTCGATGGTTGCCTCAGAAGGCATTTAAAAACTTGAACACTGTACCTAAAACAATAAGAGACCTCATGGAAACATTCTATAGATTAAAAAAACTATTAGGCATCGGTAACACACTCTCAAAACTTGCCCCGCTCCAAGTGATAGCCCTGTGCACCCCAGATTTGAGACTGTCAAACTGGAGGGACAAAGGGATTGTTATAATCGGGGACCTATATAACGGAGATCAATTAATTCAGTTCCCGGTCTTACAACAAAAATTTAATATTGAGCCAAGCCAGATTTTCATGTATCTTAGGATCAAGAGTGTGTTGACAGAATACCCCCCAAGGGACTTTCCGCAGTGGGACGCCTTTCTGGAACGACCGCCGGTAAGGAACTCAATCGCTAAAACGTCGACATTTTTGGACCACTTCGGCCAGAGGGGTAAGTTTAAAGCAATACTCCAATGGGAGACGGATATGGGTCAAACATTCCCGCACAAAGATTGGTGTGATGCCTGGGGGGAGACCAGAAGGGCGTCCCACTGCGTGAATATACAGGAGCAGTTTTACAAACTGGAAAACAGATGGTAGCTTGTTCCTGCCCGAATGGTGAAATTTTACGTAGAGGGAGACGACCTATGCTGGAGATGCTCTAGGGAGAAGGGCACTCAGCTTCATATCTGGTGGGAGTGCAGGTCCCTAGACAAATTCAAAGAAAAACTTGGGTGGGTGTTGGATAGGGTGCTCCCCCAAAGGATGGAGCTGACTCCACAGATGGTCCTTTATCATGTTGACCTCCCTTATAGAGATCGATATGAAAGGATGCTGTGCGTAAATATCCTTTTGGCATTTAAGATTTGCCTCTCGAGATATTGGAAGAGGTCAGAGATTCCCTCTTGGCTTGAAATCAAATCCCAAATCGAGTATCAGGCGTCTTCAGAAAAGTATTTCTATAAAAGTATCTAAATAAAATCATAATATACGAGAAGATCTGGAAAGGATGGTCTCGTATACAAGATCAAGAGATCTAAGAGAGACAGGCTTAAGAGCGTGGAAAGTACGGTCCCAGGCAACCATGGGAAGGCGTTGATCTAGAAATAGAAAGATGAATAGAATAATATCAGGCCTGACAACCCCCCCCCCCCCCACAGCCCCGACCTCCTTCACCTCCTCAATGAATGGAATGGAAGTTGGTGATGCAGGTGGTGAGTCTGAAACGATTGAGTTGTCTTGAATGAATGTTCTGGTAGAAGGCAGATCAAATAGTCAAGGCTGTAAAAAACACAACAGCGCTAGTGAAATAAGGGTTTTGTTAATACTAGTCTTTCATGTATTAGGAGCGTCTTTTATGTAATTAAGGCAAATACTTTATAATGTGGTACTATTGAGAAACATAAAACATAGTACCTTTATAGCTTGCAACCATGTAAATCACCGCAGCCATTTTTCGATTTTGTATGGATACGGATGTGTTTTAATTATTTTTTTTTTGTATGTTAAAAATTTTGAATAAAGAAGAATTAAGAAAAAAAAAAAAAAGAATGCAAACATACAAAACCAAAGTAATGTGAGTCCAACTTAACCAAGGACAGGCATGCCCCATGGGGTGATATCCAATCAAGAACAGCTCAAAATATTTTTCTTGTTTGTGCCATTACAGAGAAACCTATTCATATGCACAATGGTTTACGTTTGTTCCACATGAGTATTTAGCTCATTGTTGTCCTTGTGATTGGAAAGAGATGATATTCCTCTAGTTACAGCAAACTAGAGACCCATCTCTGGACCCCCCCAAAATAGTTGTGCTTCATAAACCTAGCATATGTGAGTCCAGCATGAGCTGCACTTATTAGGCATACAAAGGGACACTAAACTTTTCAATTCACTTTTTAGTATAGATGCACAAATGAAAACGTCAGTGGCTTTAGCATGGGGGTAAATGTACTTGTACATTTATATGGCACATGCCAGCTTATCCGCCGACCATCAGCTGCCATGCTTCCCTGAGAAGCAGATAGGCTGGTCTTGTTTTCGACTGTCTATCTCTGCTAGTGTACAAAAAGACCCTCATCTTTACGTAAGATCAGCAGAGGGGAACCTGTGTTGATACCATCTAAAAACAAGGTTCTTTCTTTTCATTTATTTATTTAGTGTCTGTAGATATCACCATTTAAACTTGTATTACTAGCTACTACGATTGCAGCATCTTTATAGCAGAGGATTCTGTATGTTTCATACACTTATTCATGGAGTTAAAGTTTAAATATTGATATATACTAATGCTTAACAATTGTGCCAACTTCATCAGGAGAGGAGTGGATTTGTAAATTGTTCCAGTTAGCTCCTAATCATTTCTGTCCAGTATATATTCCGATGAAAGTAGAATAATTTCTGCATCACATGTAGGGTTGCCACCTGGCTGGTATGCAGGCCGGTAAAAAATTGGCATCAGGCCAATGTTAAGTCTATGGAGACAGTAGCATGGCCAGTGTTTTTCTGAAGAAAAGGTGGCAACCCTGATCACATGTAGAGAGTGGGGAGCTGAAAAGTTTCTTATGTCACAAGAAAAGAGAAGAGAGTATCACATACATCGAAGAGGGAGGAGGACTACTTCTCTGATTGGTGCAATATTTTCCCACAGAAAGTCTGCCTCTAAAAAAAAAGAACCGGAGGCATGGGCAATCTTTTTGCACACACTCTCTGGAAAACAGAGTAGAGCATGAAAACCGGCAAACTAATGTTGGATCAAGTGCACTTTGAAATGTATGGTTGTGCATGCTAAAGGAGGGCCCTCCTACAGAGCTTCACAAAATGCATGAGCTAGAAAGTTATATTAAACAAAGAGTAGCTACATAACAAACAATAGCCGGGGGTAACCCGAGATTATAATATTTACTCAACGAGAAAAGTTAAAAGCACATTTTTATTAGTATTTCTGGGTAAAAAGGTGGAGAACCACCAAGATTGAAAAGACAGCTTCACCACATCCAACGAAAAAACTAAATAGAAACCAAATGCATATATATATATATATATATATATATATATATCACAACGAGGACAAAGAAGAATATAATAGTCAAAAATAATAAAAGTCATAAGTAGTGACCATCAATAAAAGAATATATAAATAGATATAACAAAGGCAAAAAGAGCCCTTCTGTAGACGTATGTCACAGTCCACAATAAGGAGGAATAGATAAGCATAAATATGTATATAATCACAGCCTGGAAGGTATTATTGTAATAGTATTAATACTAGACCCCAACCAACCCTCTACCCCTAATAGGAAGAAATGGGGAACACAGGGTAGTGGATGTCCCTAATCTTAAATAGAATAATTCCTATCTAATGATAAATAGTGGGGTGGAGAGTGAGAGACGGGAGGAAGGCTGAGATTAGAGCTGGGTAGCAGAGTAAGGTAGATAGGTGCAACCTACATTGGAGGGCTTAGAAAACAAAAATAATAAATGAAAAACCCGACGCGCGTTTCGACGTGACGGCTTCGTCAGGGGCAGAAATGAGAGTGATTTTCAAGCATTTTAAATAGAGGCGCTAAATGGTTGACTTCCAACATAGACTAATGAAAGCACTGTGGGCGGGTTAGTCTAATGATGAATATGGGGAGGGAGTGTGTGTTGTGCACCAATCTGAGGTGCATTGAGACATAGTAGGCGGAGTTAATTCAATTGTAAGTTAAGAGAGGGAGTGTATCTCATAGACCCTGGCGTCTATGGGAGGAGTTCCATGTCTAATACTATACATGTGTATGAAATAGCAGAAGGATCGGCCAATCTCTCACATATTATTACGTATAGGCTATGGGATGTTAAGATAAGATAACAAGGATATTCACGGAATTACAGAGAAGTGTTCAAGTTAAATAAAAAATGAAATATCCAAGTTAAAAGAGAAGGGGCACCGCGGAACACAGCGCTACGGAGCGTAATAGTAAATAGATAATGAAAGTGTATAGCAAGATGATAAATTAATGTACATACCACATATGCAAATACCCAAGTGGGGGTTAGTTGGATGAATGTACATAATAATACACATACCAGATCATACATGGCAACACTAGAGTATCCAATATCCCATAACATATAAATACATAAGTATCGATTGTCAAAACTAGTTATATTAAAAAATCATTATTATTAATGGGGGAGAAGGGATGGACAAGGGTACTCCTATGTGATTAAATGAAAGAAAAACGTTATATTCCCAATGTTCAGATGATAACCGTTAGCCTTAATAAAACAAAAATAATAATGTGTATTCGTATACAGAAGGTAAAGCCTGCATTTTTATACTTTTAGGCAAACTCCATTTTATATGAACAAGATATAGTTGAAACCCTCATTTAATCTGCCAGGAATTAAAGTTGAAGTTTATAGATCCATTTGGACTCCAGTTATAGTAATGATCTATTCCTATTCCCTCTCCGTGGGGTCCCTTTAAGATGGTTGATGGCTCGAAAGTGTAGACAGTTAGTATTAGAGTTATGATATGCTTTTACATGGCGTGAGATGGAAGTATCTAAATGACTGGTGATACAGTTGATATGTTCCAGAATTCTTCTCCGAAATTCTCGGATAGTTTTCCCCACATACTGTATGCCACATTCACAATCAATGAGATATACAACATATGTACTCTTGCAGTTAAGAAAGGTATTAATGGAGTAGGTATCTCCCTTACTGTAGCTATTAAAGGTCTTAGATGGAACAATTAATTGACAGGCTTTACACGTTCCACATCAAAAGCATCCCTTGATTGGTTGTAGCCAGGTTTTGTGGGGGTAAGCTAGAATGTGAAAGATATATGAATAACCTAAGCATTCAAATTATATAAATATGTAAGAACCTAAACATTTTTAAAAACACATAAATGCAAACTATGAGGCAAAAAAAAGGAGAGCTAAAAAAGAATTATAAAGTAATAAGAGGTATTTTTAAGACATATATAAAAGATGCATCACTGTCATATATAAAAAAGAAAGCATTACAACATATAGAAAATAAAAAATTAGGAGTAATAAATAATTTTACAATACACGTTGGGATTACTAAACAGAAGGGACGCCCATTTTTTAACCCTTGTTTCTTCTAAGGAAGCAACAAAAAAAAATAATGTGTGTCCCTTTAATAGCATGTTTGGAAAAAATTCTCCAACTTGTCAATCTTTCCAATTCTGCTATAATGGCCGACTTTATGCAGTTCACATACTGTTCACCACAGCTCACTTTTTAGCTAATAGCCTCCCTAGAAAAATATATTTTTTATACATAACCTATTGTACTGCTATGCATAGCAGACCCTCCAGTGACATTGTCGCTCACATGTTTATATAAAAAGCCGTGTCCCATTGTATCATTTAGCAAGGCCTCCCAACTGTAAATTGGTTTAATGCAGGAAAATAGCATCATGTTAATATGAACGATTGTTTCTTCATGCATTATATTTTCAATCAAAAGAAAGCCATTATCCAAATAGTAAAACTATCATGTGCTTTATAAGCCCAATTTAAAAAGTATAAATGGAAAATTTGTGAAATATCAGCAAATATTACAAACACAAATAGAGTTAATGGTGCTCATCTAGGTAAAGATTATTTCAGAATTAAGGGCCGCTTAGAAATGAAATTGAGATTGCCAGGTTACTGACCTGTGATATTTGAATGGCTGACTATTTGTATGCCGATAGCCAACAATTTCGAATGAAAGATGTTGGATTTCCAAAGGATGCAAGACAGCCACAATTAACACTCAGATAACTTTGAAATTTACCACAGAAAGTAAGTGGCCTGTGTTGTCTATTATTTCATTTTTGAATATAATTTGATTTGAATTATTTTGGAGACAAATAAACATTGAGAAACATCATGAACAGTGAGGAATTTAGGCCTGGACCAGGGCAGCATGCCACAGGGAGTGGTTTTATTCCACCATTCTTAACAAACGTCCACTCGCTGGCTCTCTCACCCGTTTATTTAAAGTCAGAGAGATGGATGTCACATTCAGCACTCATATTCTCAGGCGGAGGGAGTGTACTACAGCACCTGTTTCTTCCTGCTCCCCTGATCCCACTTTCATCTGAGTATCTCCTATGTGATTCATGAGGCTGCCTGTCATCTTGAGAGCCGATACAACTCAAGCTCCGCAGTGGCTACCTCTCGCTTGAGTAGACAAAGATCTCAGTGGCGATACTATTATTCTGTTATCTGAGGATTTGACTGAGAGCAGTTCTGGGAAATGTAAATCTGAGCAGCAGAGGAAGAGGCTGGCTCTCCATGATGAGTTTTGGCAGTTCCATGAGAGCGGAGGGTCAGGAAGATGCCTAGAGTTGGAGGCAGAGAGCTGGACATGCACAAGCTCTATACATCACCACTTTGGGATGATTTGCTAAAGTGTCTGAGAAAACCAATGGGGTGAAATAGTGGAAGAGTTTACCTTTCCAAGAGGTTTCCAAGAGGTTATACAAATGCTGCTTTATGATGAGGTCCATCCTGGTAACCACAAACCACAGATTGCAATTGGTGCAATACCATGCTCCTACAACTACCAGCAGCAAGTTGTACCAATTGTGATCAAAACTATAGTATTCTAGAAAAAATAACTGAATTGATGTCCATTCCATGCATACTATCAGAACTGTGCATGTGCAGTGATTGCACTATAAAAAAGGGGAATTAATGGGCAAGCATTCAAATAATCACCATGCATCACCTCTGACTGACCCCTGAGAGATGATGGGAATACCATGAACAGAAAGTCTGTATATGCTTGTGTGGCTCTGCCTTTGGTCAGACAACTGAATGTGGTCTAGACCTTTAGTAAAGCATTTGAAGGATCTACAAATTTTTTGGAGGATTTGCCTTTTTAGGCAGAAATTTCTAGATGGGTCGATTGGTTCTTATCTGTTTTCTGGGCAGCATTAAACCTAAATACATTACTGAACAAGAACACCCACTGTCTAGTGTTCACAAAAAATGAAAAACTTACCATAGAGCACCCTTTTAAGTCCATTTAATTCAAAGCACTTGAATAAAGTCAACAAATATAGCCTTCATAATGTTAACATACCTTGTAACTTTTTCCTATGGAGAAAAAGAGCAACAGAGGAGTACCTTTAAAAATTGGCATATCAGAGTGCCCCCCTTGGACTAGACAAACATATGCACAGCATGATTGTTAATCAGATGGCAGACGCCAACCATAGTTTGAGGGCACTTTATTACCTCCGGTGTCCTAGAGAACTGGTACAGGTCCATGGGGACAGCATTGTGTAATTAAAAATCAATGCCTATGGTCAGACCTTCAGGGTTCCCAGTGTTCAAAATAGACAAAACCTCACAGTAACCCAGATTATCTCCTTTTTTTGTGTAAAAAAACATGGGTGTTGTTACCCAGATTTGATTGGAAACTTGCTAAGATAGACTAGAGTAACTTAAACAAAACATGCTTTTGATACAGGGCCCCATTACTGGAACATTTACTTTGTAAACAATATTACCATCCGCTAAAAGAAAAAAGGATTCGTAGCCTTGATTGAATCTGATATAAAAAAAAAAAAATGATTGACTTTTTCTGAATGGAAAGATGGTCCCATTTAGGAATAATCCTAGTCCTACAAAGGAAAATACTCGATATCTCCACTTGAAAAGGGCAACAAAATAAAATAATTTAAAATGTATTCTCTACAATGGTAATGTTCCTAAAGTAATGTATTTATTAGAAATACATGATAGAAAAGAGCAAATGATAGCTGACAATGAATCACAAACAATAATTGGGCAACAAGGCCTTCAAATTATAGGGTTGTAAATATCAGTGCTCTTAGCAAATGCCATAAGATAATTGTAATGCTTTTTAATCGTATTGTCATGCGTTTACTGTTAAAATATTACATTGTGGAAATCTTGTAACCTTATAACTAAACTATTTTAAAATACGGAAGAAAAAGACATAAAAGTGAATTCGCTTCTATAAAAAAAAAAGGGTACACACAACCCAATAAAAATATATATGTAATAATTGTATTTTTTTTAGTGCACAATTTTTGTAAATAATGAATTTGACCTTCGTAGTTTGTGTTACTTTTGGCATCCTTTGCTATCCTTCCGTAAATACTTTGGATTGTTCACTCTGTGTCACTTAACTGTGTAAAATAGCTCCATCATTAAAAATGTAATATTAAATATTGTACATTTTAATGTAACTATTAGTTTCCTCAGTTGTATGCAATAGAAAATGTGAGTGCCAGGGTTTTTGTGCTCATAGTTTATATTTCTAAGATCATGACTATATGTCCATCAATCTCAACCCATGACAACAGTATATTGGTCATTTTTTGACAGATTGTTAGTTATTGATTAAAATGTTTTCACCATAAAATATGTGATGAATTAGGTAAGCATAGAAATATATTAGCAAATAGTATCCTTGTCTCCTTGCTCCATAACCACACTTACCAAAATAAAAATACAATAAAAAAAATGCAGTAGCCTTATGCAGTTGTTGTTCTAGTCTTGACTTCTTACTCAGAGTGCATACCATATGTAGATAGGCTTGCCAGATCAGCCATTTTATTCCTGTAATCATGTGATGTCTATTTATGGGGAACCAGATAATTAATCAGTAAAGGAATAATGATAACAGTGTGTTTAAGCAGTAAGGGTACACTAATGCATTGTCTTGAATATTCCACATGACAATAATTTAATAGAATATTATCTAACTCAGAAGGATTATGGGTGGAGTCAACCCTGCCAGAAATCAAACCTGCAACCCTGAGAGTTGAACATAATTTACAGTTGGTGAATTAGCTCACTGCTCAATTTTACCTCCATCTCACAGAACCACCTTGTTTAATTCACTTTTTGCCATCTGAAAACATATGAATATTATATACTGCAGTGTAGCATGTAAACATTCTGTGTGTCCCGGAGAAAATAAATATATATATTTATGCTAATTTAAGCAAGTCTAACTTACTGTATATCACATTATATTCCAATATGCTTAAAAGTGCACCTTACTGTTCTCATGCCTGCCAACTGTCCCACTTTGTCCATCCTGATTTTCAGGACACATGTACAGCTCAGCTAGACTTTAGACCGCATTCCCGGAACAAAGACATAATTCTTTGATGTCTGGGTAACCGGAGACTGGTGCACAAGTTTCTCCCCTCGTGGCCCGATTTGCCAGAGATAAGAGTTGGGAGTCTGGCGCCTTATAAATAAATGTGCATATAAATAGTTAATCTTTTCTTTTGGATTTATTTATAAATTCCTTCTCATGTTACTGCTAGACTTTCATTAAAATAATAATGATATTTTCTTTTATTATTAGCATTGTGATTATTAGAATAATATAAATGTGAACGACTGTAGATGCAGGATATTAAATGTTGTTAAGTCAATGATTCTAGCACTGGAAAGACTCATTTTAAACTTTAAATTATTTACATTGCAGTTATTGATTTTCTCCAAATGTATGTACCACTGGTGATGTGTTTTATGCATTTTCCTTGTAGCAAACTCTTTGTCACAGCTTGCCAAATTTATTTTCACTCTTATGTCAACAGGAGACTTGTCCAGTCTTGTTTCTATGTTGACATAAATGTACGTTTTGTATATTTAATTTCTGCCTTGACAGTGTCTAAAAGTTCATGTGATATATAAATCTGTTTAATTTCAATGTTTAAGGCTCCAAATATTGGTTACGTGTTTGGTCACATTCTGTGAAAAAGACAAAACAAATTGCAACACCAATGGATATGTAGAATATAATACCACTAATATCAGAAACCACGGCAAATAAAGGCAATATTTTTATACTTAGCATGCTGAAGTCTATTATTCCATTTAGTAGCAATTTGGAATCTGTTGGATTATAAACAGATAGCAGAGTATTGTGTCAATGAACTTTGAAAATTTCTTTTATGCTTTTATAATGGAGGCAAATGGTGATTTTACAATGTTCTCACTGTTTGGATTAGCTAACAACAAAGTCTATTTCACTTATGCTGTATCTTTTGATAGACTAACAGATAGGTCGGTCTACTGAAAGTGGAACCTCAGCCTAGTCAATTAAAATTGTGTATAAAAAAGGCTACACTGTACACAGGGCCGTCTTTAACGCGGGGCAAATGGGGCAGCTGCCCCGGGCCCAGTTATTCCTGGGGGGGCCCAAAGCGTGCCCTGAAACAATATTTTTAACGATCGTGTGTATTTTATCATACTATGTTATGCGATCAGCACGCATCCCATATTTTATTACTTGCCCCTCCCCTGCGTTCAGTGTGATGTCGCTATGATCACACGTGACACCGCCTCCTCCTAGTCAGTCAGTGCGGCAGCAAGTCTTCACGTGTGACACCACACCATTTCTGGACTGGACGACGGACTGATGGACGGACTGACAGTGCATCTGAGGTCTCTCTGCTGCAGCTTCCATCCTTACCCGAATGAATTACAGGTGCAGCCATCCAAGTCAGTTGTGGTGGATGATGTGATTGCATGCCAGGGAGTGTGTGTGTGTGTGGGGGGGGGGGGTGCAGGATCTGGGGGGCCCAAGCAAATGCTTGCCCAAGGTCCAATCATTATTAAAGATGGCCCTGACTGCACATAGGACACAATAAGTATATCTAGTTTATTAGTACAGCAAATTAAGAAGAAATGAACAAATGGAAATGATGGAAAGGATCAGTAATATTACCTATAGAAAAAAAGAGGTGTCATCAAGAAAAATTACAGTATGTACAAATTTGTAGGTTAAAATAATGGCACCTTACACAAATCCTATTCATAAACTTAGAGGTATATTAAGAAAGCCCATAATAGCCAGATTTCAGGGCTGATTTGAGATCATTTCATGGATCTGCATGGCACAAATGCTAAGAAAATCAGAGGTACCGGGATATACCCATAAAAGGGGAAGAGAATAGAAACCCCCACATTTTTCATTAAACCCCACAGTAGTTTAAGTAGAGCACTAGTGACCGATGATTTTACACGTCGACTCCTAGCTATTTGATTTAACTCAAAACATTTTTTATTTTCAAATTTGAATAGCGAACTACTAGGTTGCCTGTTACTGAATCTCAATGCTGCTTAAATTAAGTATAAAAAAAGAATCCTCTTCTTACCAATAACTTAGCAGTAATACATTTCAGGATATGTAGTACTAAGAGGTAAAACAAAAACAAATATACTTGAGGGTTTTAATATAGAACATTAGAGGCTGACTCCAACAGTAATTTTTGATCATTATATCTTGGCATATTTGCTGAAATGTGATAGATTTCTTTTTTTTTTTTATGAAGTGACCTCTAGTTTCCAAGTTGTGGTTTTATTGTTTTTACATTTCTTGTTGTTATTGTAGTTGTTGTTGTTTTGGTTCCATTGTCCCATTGATATTCTTTTGGTGGCATTTGGCAAATGTAGAGATTGTTACAACAACATCGATGTTCACTTGTTGTAATCTCTCAATAGAGACCAACATTTGTTACCAGAAGAAGTCAGGGCAGTAAACAGAAGGTTTTCTCATTACTTTTGATCATTTATGTTTTCAAAAAGATTTGCTTTCCAGTGCCTTCAAACATCGTGTCAATGTTTACAATCTTTGATGTTAAAGTCCTTTGTAGTTCAAAACAGAATTGAGTGCCACAGTGCTCTAGGTAGCATGCTTCTCAAAGGTAATAATTAACTTGATTTTGTAAGAAAATAACCGTGGGGCTTGTTGTGTCTGTCAGTGGCATATTTATAGATATATTTTCAATAACGTGTCACTCTCGCTACCCATGTTTAACTCTTGTAGTAAATTTGAAAACGGTTTACACAACTTCAGAATTGGACCGCTCAGTCTTGCTGAGTTGTTGTTGGGCATTAATTTTAAAAAGCTGGCAGAGTTGAATCCAGATCATTACAGATGTAAAGAGGAAATATAAATTATATAAATATATATAGATATATCATTTTCTATCTATCTATCTATCTATCTATCTATCTATCTATCTATCTATCTATCTATCTATCTATATCTATATATATATATATGTTTGTGTGTGTAAAAAGTTGAGGAACTGTGAGTTGTCTGGGACTGGGCCTCCCACTCTTTTTTTTGTTCTGGCTCGAGCCAGTTTGCACAGTTCTGTGAAGTGATTAGTACACAGCATTGTACATGATCTTCAGTTTCTTTGTAATTTCTCACATGACTAAAAAAAATTCAGAAGAAAGGTTATTGTTTCTGTCCATTCTGAGCTTGTAATCAAACCCACAAATGCTGATTCTTAGAACAAGAATAGACGGACAAATTTCAGAAAAAGTTATTTGTTTCTGTCCATTCTGAGCCTGTAATCAAACCCACACATGCTGATGCTTCAGATACGCAACTAGTCTAAAGGAGGACAGCCTTATAGTTCTTTAATCTGCACGACCATTTCCAGCTGTGCTAATATAATTTGAAAAAATGTTTTCTACTGATCAATTAGCCTTTTAAAATGATAAACTTGGATTAGCTAACACAATGTGCCATTGGAACACAGGAGTGATGGTTGCTGACCACTGTACCCCTATGTTATTTTAAAGGATACAATTGTTTTTCTATAAAAAAAGGAGTATATATATTATAAATAAGCGCTATCATCATTATACAAACTCACTTTCTGTTTGATATACACCCTCTAAGTTAAGCTTGGATGAAATATAGCATCACACCTTTATATGCCAACAAGGTATGGTGTTGCAACCTCTATGAAAGCTAATTTGGTGTTTGAAATATGATCTGTGAAAAGTATGAATGGGTCTGCACACTTACAAGTATCGGGTGCCACGAGGGAGCATCATTCACGCCCATAAAGCAAAAAGAAAAGATAGGAGACTCAGAACACCTTTTAAGGGAGTTTAATCCACCAAAAAATAACAACGTTTCAGCCCAGCACTGAGCTTTTTCAAGTGAAATATGATCTGATCACAAATGAAATAGTTAACATTTTGATTTTTCTGACTATAAAGTCTGTATTGACCCATTGTTTAACCCATGCTCAAATGACTTGTCACACAATATTGTGTATTGGGAATATACTTAGTTCTATCTACTGATCTCTAGTGGTGACAGAAGAGAATACGGGTAACATTTTCAATGATGATATACAATTTCCTGTAAATATTCAGAATTAAAACAATGCTAAACCAAATATTATGGGCGGCCACAGGATTTTTTCCCCCAAGTTACCTTACCCTTGCCCCTCCCAGTTGCCTACCTCTCTTGGCTTGATGCAAGGGATCCCTGGTGGGAATGATAGCTATTAAAAAAAAAAAGCTTGTTGTAGTAATGGCTAAGCCATGACATGCCATCCCACGATCCTGAGCATCATGGGACCTTTAGTTTACAGTAGCTTGAGTGGCCCAATACTGCAATTCTACAATTCCCATTAAGTTCAGCCAGCAATATGGAGGGCTGTTTAACATGGGAAATAAAAGTGTACAGTGCCGCAGTCTACAGTTAGTTACAATCGCCAGGATATTTAGCTAGCAAAGTGGATGGATGAATGTCATGGGAGTTGCAGTTATCAAAAATTAGTACTTGTAATGTAAGCTCCCCACAGCCCCAGTCTAGAATTAACTACTACTCTCATGATGTTCAGCCAAGGATGCTGGCTGAAAAACATGAGAGTTGTAAGCAACAAAAATGTGCGTAGCGTGTCCATCTACCACAATTTTTTTTGTTCAAAAGGAAATTTAAATTCAGCTTTTTTCAATGTAATGTTGATTTTAAAAATGATGTGTGTCAATGGATTAAAATATATGTAGTAAATAATCTGATCCAACAGGCACTAACAAGTGAGGTATATAGGTAAATGTATATAGTACTGAACAGTTTAATTTAACCTCCCTATTGGGTTGGTTAGAGTGTACAGATCCAATTCCCGATTTGGGAGGAGGTCTGTCCTGTTATCCCACCAAGCTCTACCTCATGCTATATTGTCCACATGGTATGTGCTTTCTCTCTTAAAATGGGTTGCTCAAAAATTAAGTCTTTATTAATTGCCATTAGATGCTTGAAGTGCATCTGTTAATGTATGGCCAAATAACCTTCAAATGCTAAAAAAAAAATCATTTTTTTTGACAACCATCTGAGAACACACTCTATCGAGATCCATCTTTCAGTTGATAGCCAGTCAAGGAACTATGCAGATGTCATCCCTCCACCCTAGCAAATCTATTTAAATCATTATTAATGATCAAAAAAGAGATACGAGTAATGTGGAAACATAGACCCTGCTTAAATACAATATACAAATACGATAGCATTTTTGGCATTACATTTTCAATCGAAAATATTGTAATCTGTATCAGAAAACAGGGAGCTAATTCAAGTTTTTCTGCCCAATTATTGTTTTACTGTAACTGTCTTCCAGCTAAATTATAATTATGCTGGTGACGATTCCATGCCTGGGTGTCCTGTATATCAGGGATGTAGAACTCTCTCCTCAAATGCCACAATCCTTACAATATTGTCGAATTTTCCCTAATTAATATGCAGTCAAGCAGTTAACAGTGTGATCTCCTGATGTCCTTGTGTCTGTGGCTCTCAAGGACGGGAGCGGGCAGTATCACTGTCCTTAATGTTTAGTCTTGGCTTTATTTGGTTGACCACAGGTTTATGTTCTCCTCTGTAATAGAGGGAAGTTATGAAGATCTACTCAATAAAGAGAGAATTGCACAGAATTGATTTGGGAACTGCAAACTCAAGGACATAGTAGTTGTATTGGAATAATTCTCCCATTCTGGTGAATTGGAGAATTTTTCAGACTATAATACTTCACAAATTAAACTGCAGACATACAGTGCAAAAACAATTTTGACCTTAATATTATCGTAGCTGTAAAAAATGTGGCATTGATAGATACTATTTAATTACCATTTTCCTAAACATCTAATAAAAAGAAATGTTCATAGTGGTTGTACTGCACTGTACTGCACGTGTTTTTCGACGGTCATGGTGAAGAGCATGGACAAAGTCTTCTTGTTCAATACTAATATTTTTCTCTTATTTTTTTGTGCACTAAAAGACCCGACCGAAAGTATGGTCTACATGGCAACGAGGTCCATTGGCGTTATTCAATAAATGTGAGTGGCAGGTGAGTTGAACATTTCCTCTCACTAGTTTAGCTATACATTGTGCAGGGACAAACCTATTGAGCTTCACCTTCTTAGTAAACTCACCAGGTTTGTCTCTGCACAATGTATAGTTAGACAGATGAGATGGAACATTCATATCACCTCAACTCACCTGCAACTCAACTTTTACTGAACCTCCTTTGTGGATACTTTTTTGGGCAGAAGGCAGGGTAATTGTTGATTTGCTCTACATGATTTTGTTACTCTGTGTTTTACTCTGGACTCTCACTCGCACTCAGTTGTGTGAACACTACTGTTGCCATTCCAAGTTTATTTATTTTTATTATTTTTACATGTGTGAGATGTTACATGGATGAGTTTACTGCAGTTGCACGAATACCACATATTTGCAGTTTGCCAGGAAGTTCTGTATAGCTACAGTCTGTAAAATATATCTGAAAGCAATGCCAACCAGTCCTTGGTTTTATGGCTAGAACTACTGAACCACCCGACTGAACATTTCACGGAAAAATAAAACCCTCTGTGGTCTCAAGTCAAGCAACCTAACCCACAGGATACATACTTGTCATTGGTTTTAACAGTGTTCTTACTGATCCAACAACTACTTTTTCTCTAAGGTTCCCAAATACCTGTGCAGTGTTAAAAAGCTTATTCCTACTCTAGCATATGTAATATTTAATTTTCTCATAGGCGTGGCTTTTTTTATTAGACCACTAGTTACAAGGGTCAACTCTTTATTATCAAGCAGTGAAAAAAATACTCAGCATATTTGACAATTTGTTTACCTACCCATTTCATCTCAGCTCCCAGTATAACATCACGATGTTCACATAAGCTTTACATAGGTTTTTAACGAAAATGTTCAAAAAAATAATATTATACTAACAACAAACCAACCATACAAACAAAAGTGTATTTTTCTTATTTTTATAATGCACAATACGTTTGTTTCTTTACAAAGCTCTAGTTATTGGTATGTTTCTCTTTCTTGTTTGGAGCAGTTTTTTTTTTTTCTTTTTAAACTTTATATGTGAAGTAACAACAGTGGAGACAATGCACTTTTCCTCGTGACAGTGATGTGTTGATCAGAGAGCTAAATTGGGGCAGATTGTGTTTTTACAAATGAATGTAGGTCATAATGCTAAAGTAAAGGACACAGCTGGTGAAGGTCTGAAGCATGCTTATTCTATATTACATTGTAAAAATCACTTTGGGAGCTAGCAACTGGGTAGTTTATCCATTATTGCTATTTAGGTCAACACAAAATTGTAAATATTTAATTGTTTTCATAAATAATCATATTGACAGAGTTTTGAAGATTTCACTGTAGTTCCTCACCTGATAAAAATTTGAAAGACGGAAGGATATTTAAAAGATCTTGTCTAAAAATGTTATTGAGAAAAATGACTGCAGATACATTTTCAAAAGCTGTACATTTTGGTAAATGTCACACCAAAAAAAAAAAAAAATTAAAAAGATGTAATATTTTGTAAAATTGAATATTTACACCTTAGTCCATTATAATATTTATCGGCATTCATACCCATTTTCAAACCAACAATGGCGTTTTGAATGGGAAGTAAAACATATGTTTGGGAGTACATCCACCTTGCCATAAACCCTTTAAGAAAGGCAATAGAATATGCACAAAAATCCATGAAACATATGTCAAGATACTGGTCTCCCAGTATAAGAAATAAAGTAAAGTGTTTGTATAGAAAAACACACTAAAAAAGGAAATTGCCACTAATTGTTACATAAATATTTGTATAGAAAAAATGACAAAAAATAGGAAATGATAATAATTATTACATACAGAACTGGATGTTCAATCCCAGCTGTAGTAGCCCTTAGGGTCAAGAATAACCTTTGTAACAAATTAAATTCAAATACTGTCTGCTATTTCTTAAATCACTCTGTGTACATAAATGCTACTTTCACCTCCAGGGCCCTGATGATACAACATGGGCTCAGGGTAACTGTAGTCTACGCTATATTTAGCAGAGTTCTGTTACTTGGAAATTATAAAGATTTTTTTTTGTTTTTGAGTGTTCAAATACTCTCTACAAACGAGAACGCTCACAATTAGTTTGAATACATTTAGTTATATTAATTGTGCACTTTAATATAGTGACATATTGGGAGGCATGTATAAACACGGCACACACCCAGATTGCACCAAATACTGGCACAATTGACGTGTGTCCAATGTATGAAGCAGACTCACGGGAGTCTGCATTATCCACACTGAATGAATAGATTTAGGCTCAGTGCTGTTGTACAATGCAGCCTATGTATAAAAAAATATATAAAAAAATCAGCCACTGAAAAGTGTCTGGTGTAGGGGATCTTCTCTCCCTAACTGCAAAGTGTCGGGAGTTATAAAAAAGCGCAATAGCCATTATACATACCAAACAGAGATTTTGCTTTTTTTACATTTTTTTTAATAAAACTCCCGACACATTGCAGTGCGGGAATTTTTATACATATCCCCCATAATCTTTATTTTTACTATAAATATGAAAATATGGTCAGGAATCAAGAACAACAAAACATCAATGTTTACCAATAACAGACACTACATTTAGACACAACCATTACAAAGCTTGACTTCCACAGATTTGTTTTGGTCTGTGTGTATAAAATGTATGTAGAAAACAGTCTATGTAAGAGTCCTCAATAGAAATGGTCAACATATTTTTTTCTGGATCATTTAAATGTTTTTCCATGTAGAGTTTCCTTAGCTTTGTTTAGCTTTTGGTTGCATTCCACTTTTTCAACAAATTAGATCTACTGAAACTAAAACTTTTCCAAGTTTTTGACCAAGTAATGCCAACTATATAAGCAAAACGTTATAGATTGAATTGATGTGTACACTTTAGTTATAACACCTAGTTTTAATATGAATACTATGGTAGAAAAACAATACAGCTTTAATTTAGTTTGTGGAGTTATAAGTTGAATTAGAGACAGTTCTTTTTTTTTTTTTAACAGTGATCCTAAAATAGCTCTCCCCTCCTTTTACCGACCCAGGGTATAGACATGGTGCCAATCCAAACTAAAAAGCCTGCTACTAAGTAGAAACAAATTGTCAGAGATGAAAGGTTTCTTCAAGATTAACCAGTAATTAAGAAAAGCACATACAAAACTGTTTTAGAATTGGAGCGAGAGAAAAAAATTAGCTTGAAAGGCATATTGAGTTGAATATCTGAGTATGTGAATGCAGTCTGTAGCACTTGAGTTAATCATGCAGTGAAAGAGATGATATAAAAGGACTTCATTGATTTATTTATTGAATCCTTCTTCTCTGGAAGCCCCTTGGACTGATTATCACACCACGAATAACAGCTTTGCATATAAACAATTTAGGGATGCAGATTAAATGTGCATTATGAATGTTATATTCCCACAGGACAAAAAAAGGGTTTTGACAGATGATATATTGTATGTTACATTAATGGTGGTTCTCTAAAAATGTGCTATTGATTCCACAGATGTATTCGTAGCCCCGTACATTATTTATAGTAGATGTTTAGCACATTGTAATTTATTATCCAATCGGAAAGATGTTTATTGCAACAGTGATTTAAACTTTCTGCAATTTGAAGAAACAAATAGCACTGCAAATTAAAGTTACACTATTGTTTTGTTTCCTAGTGATTTGTACTGTGTATGTATTTATTTTGTTATGAGATATATAGATTGTAGATTGTGTAGTATAATATTGTATTTTGTGTTCATAATTTATCATCCGTGTCTTTTTTCATTGCTTGCACCCACGACGAACAATGTTATCAGTTATGCACTGTCTGGGAAAAGTAAGAATCTCCAAGCAGAATATTTGTTGCAAAAGCAGAAAATAAAATCAATATTTAGACTAGAAAAGTGATATAAAACTATGACTTATTCTTTTTTCCGCAGCACTACATTAACTGTTGAATTGGTAAAATAAGCATGTCACTGATAACCATAAACTGGTGCTTAAAGGAGCATTGTTTTTCTAGTAGTAAACAACAAAAAATGGCAAGAATTCAGAGGAAATCAGTAAAATAAATTTAGACTACTGTCTAAAAAGTTAAAACACAAAACAAACAGAACATAATAAATATGAAAAACTAGGGCTAAAGTTAGGATAAATGAACTTTTATCAGATAGTCGTAAAGCAGATATCCAGTCCACTCTCTCATATGTAGTAAAAGAAGAAAAAAGAATATACAAAAAAAAAAAAATCATGGCACAATTTTTTTTGGGACATTTGGGGGAATACCATTTAACTCACCAACAGTGAAAGCATTAATCACTGAAAAAATAATCAACCAATGCATTTTATGCTGCATTCACTACCTTTATTCATTCATATAGTGGATGTATGGAATAGCCTTCCAGCAGAAGTGGTAGAGGTAAACACAGTCAAGGATTTTAAGCATGCGTGGGATAGACACAAGGCTATCCTAGCTATAAGACCGGGAACGGGGGACTAATAAAAGTATTCCAAAAAGAATTGGGCAGACTAGATGGACCGAATGGTTCGTATCTGCCGACACATTCTATGTTTCTATATAAAATACTGTGAAGCTGCCATTATTATCAGTAGACTGTCATGGTCCTTCCCATTAGTCTTTTCAAATGACTTACCTCGCCACAACTACTGGCACAGAGATGTTCTTGTTTGAAGTCAGTGTGCATACAAGGTAATGTTTCTGAAGCACACCACTGAAAGACCCCATTGACAGTGAGAAAGTTTCACGAGATGAGAAAGATTCTTTATGAAGCAGAGTATAGTTAGGTATGACACGGCATTTGCATGGATAATTTGCATACCATGCTGCACATTAGCATAGGAAGTCACAAGAAAGTGAAGAGGTGAAGAGGTGATCCACCAGTTATCTGCTCTTGTAAGTTCCAATTCTAAATCTGCTGTTATCAGATCAAATAATCTGAATTAATTATTGACAGTGCCTGGGAAGAGCTTCTAAAACCTTGATTACATGTTCTGGGGGACCCAACATCAAGGGATATTGTGGCTGGTGCAATGTAGACCAGAACAATAACCATTGGACCACTTTTCTTGGACCATCAGTTGGTCTCATAGTAATATTTGTAATTTATTTTTCGACACTGAAAAGATTAAAGTTAGTTGAAGCTATTCTGCCAGCCTGATCAGACACACGTCCATTGGACCCAAATAACCTACGTACAGTGGACCCATAGACGTTTCCAATAATTCTGTCCATTCTTCTAGATTTAAGCCACCTTTCCTGGCTCTTCCAGCTACCCTCTGAAACCAGTGTGTGAAATTATTGAAGTTATTTCTTGGCATATGTCCCCACCAATTTTGGAAATTGTCTTTGTCTGTGATTGACATGATTGACATAGGCCTTGTCTGCCTAGATATGCTAGTAGGCATTTCTCTTGTATTTCATTTTTCAGTCAATATTATAGGTGCTTGTGGGACACAATTTACAATTGGCACCTTTCCCTTGTGCCTTGTTCCCAGCAATGGGTCTGTGCTCTCAGATATAAAAGAAGACTGACCTGGGTACACTTTTGGAATCTCCTTATCACATTTAATTGTGTCATCTTTAGTTTTGATTTTATGTTCCATAATTATAGTTTGAAGTTCATTGATTTTAGCACTTTATGCATCTCTCTGTTCTTCTATTTCCCTTAATACTTTCTCCAACCCCTCAATACTTGGTTTTGTTCTTAGGGAAGTTATTTTAAAGAAAATATTTTCTTAAATAAAGCATCTTCCATTCAGCTAGTGGTCACCAAATTATCTTGCTGCAAATAGAGTACCATGCTAGCCAAATCCCCTATTGCAGCCACAACCGCTTATGCCAACAAGCTTTTCCTTTCTTAATATGGTACTTTTTGTTTGTTATAATCTGCATCAAAATATCCATAAAACTTTCATACTTTCCACAATCAGTGCCTGTAGGTACTGGAAACATTTTGAAATCTAAGTAGAATTCTCCAAGCTAAAATCAGGAGAATTAAAACAGACAAATTCTGGCTATGTTAACCATATTTTGAGCGTGTTTGGGGGTAATCATCACATATTGGGTAGTCAAAAATCTGGTTTACATGACAAAAATGTTCTGATCCAAATTTCTCTTGTGCTTCGATTTCCGAACAGCAGTTTCGGACCCGAATTCTGGGATATTGAGTAGCCACATTTTGGATATTTGGGAAATTTGGCACGGCCCAAATCCATTCCAGTATGAATCGGTATATATTGAGTCAACCCTAATGTGTCTTTAATATATAACATATTGGCAGTACCAAAGAATTTGAATACCTCAATAATGTGTTGGGATGGCAGAGCTGAAGTTAACCTAGATGACAAAGGTTACACTTCTTTGTATTAAACAAAATGGTGACCTGCTTAGAGATTTAACACTTGTCACCGTGTCATACAAAAAAACGAGCACTAGCATTTCATATGGGAGTTAAATAGTTGTGTTCTAAAAGTTTGACTTCAATAATAACGGTATTTGTAAAATACAGTATTTTTGCTGCATTGTTACAGGATAAGAGGTTATGACTGAGTTTTTTTAGCAGAGACTCAAAATATTTTCTTTTCAAAATTTCAGAAAACTATCTTTCAAACCTATTTTTATCATCCTTAAAATGGAAAAAAAACAAAAAAAAACAAATATGAAGTGCTCTCCAGTCGGTTATTAGAGTGAATTAGTTATATGTAGCAGGGGGCATGTCGAATCAACAAGCAATGTTAACACTAAAAATGGTCATAGAGAGAGTTTTCTTTCTTAAAGTGCAGTTCATTATGTTTTACTAGAAAGATGAATCCTTTCACTTTTTTTGGCCTTCATTATTAACAATAGGCTTGTAGTCCCTATAGTTACCTGAATATCCTTTAAGCATCATTAGCAGTAATGAAGATATATGGAAAGCGCCCATTAGTTGCCAAGTAAGGGACTGGAGTGGGTTCACTTTCACTTACAAATCACACATATTGCTAAGTGAAATACAGAGCAAGAGTTTCAGAGATAACAACACAGATAACTAACGCTTTCAGTTTAACAATTTGAAAAGCAGCTTTTTAATATCCAAACGGCCTTTAACAATGAATAGGTAACTTATTAATTATTATGTAATTTTCTCTTTCTAAGTCTATCTTCCTTTCAGAATGACCATTATAACATGGACTTATTCATGTATTGTGAAATGGATAGATTTGTCCAGTCAAGTTAACAACACATAGGATTGGGGGACAAATAGGAAGGGTGGTAAAGAAGATGTATGCAGACAGACAGAGGCAGTATAACCTCAAACAGGAACATCAATCATGAATACCTTCATATTCGAGAAAGCTGCATTAGTATTAAAGGGACATTGTTGCCTAAACATTAACAAAAATAAAATAAAACAAAACAAATGATTTATACATGGTTTTAACAGAATTACAAGCAAAGGCATAAATAAAAAGAATTGTATGCCTTAGATATGTCTGTGGTGTCTGCTGATTATGACATCACCTTTACGTGCAAATCCAACTGAAAATAATGTAATTACATACTAAGCTATAGTTATGAAAAGAAAGGGATACCACAGGTACAGTTAGGACACATTTTTATTTTAATGTATATATGTTTATATGCAATTATTTTAGAACAATGTATAGATTTTTCTTTAAATATTTTCTCTTAACTTTTAATATTGAACTTCAATTGCTCCTTAAATGCTTTATTTTATCATTATTTTATTGATAATGTCCTGTTACTCTGTAGTATGATATGTCAGAACTTTTTAGTGGAAAATATTCTTATGTTAGTCTTCTATAGGTGGTGAGATACACTGTATAGCTTCAGAAGATAAAAACATGGTCGCCGAACATTGGTACCCGTTACTCGATAATCCAGCTGTTCATGGTACAAATCTTGTATATTTCATATTTTGACTTTTTTGGGTGTGGGATTCCTAATGCCATATTCATGCAACTGTGACTCAGACCTAAATTCCAATGGGCCACCGAGGCTCTGTACTTGTATGACCCATTTTAAAGATGGAATAGTGTGCGTGAACATTATAGAAAAAGATATAGGCACACAATAGAATAGGATATCCGGTGTCTTCCTTTACTCTCCTGAGTTAGAATGTTCAACAAGTTGAAGAATGTTTCTAACTTCTCTATTAATTCCAGGATGTTGCTTTTCACTTGTCATTTCACCACAATTCACTGCAAATAGATCCAATTGTGCCTCAACAAAACCCTTGCAAAGAATGTGTGATTTTCCTGCTGTTTGTTGAAGATAATTTTTCTACTTTAAGACAGGACATCTGTATAAACCACAGCTGGGAGCAATGCTCTGCGTTAAAGAAACTTGAGTTTTAACTTTTTCATTAAGCTACAACACGTAGTAGTGAGTCTGCAAGTCTGCAGATCTCAGGATCCTGGAATTCAATTAACTTCAATTCCACACCAAATTTAAGTATATCACATACTTATCATATACTCCAGAAATACAGGTAACTGTGCGTGCTGCAGAGCACCATACTCATTTTAACAGATTGCTACACATCTCTATACAGTCTCATTATGAATTTCAATTCCATTACATCAAAGTACAACATGTGTAATAGCTGTTATTTAATTTTAATTACGGTCTGACTGGAACATAGAAATCTCCTTCTGCCATTTGTTTGGCCTCTGCAGACTGATGTGAAAAAGGCTCAAATCTATTTTATCAATCAAGAAGTAAAAGTCAGAGTTCATAATCATCGTTCCTTCGAGGATTATTAGCATGAAAAGAGAGTTTAAAATATGTTTATGTTCCTTTTTATCATTAACATGTCTAATTGTTAACCAGTTCATAATCGGTAACATAACAAAGACATTTCAAAATGGGACTTATTTGAGTCTTATATTAGTCTTCCTCTGGCTTAACTCTGCCCAACATGCTGCTGCCAGGCTACTCTTTCTCACTTTCCATTAATTGTCTTCTACTGCACTTTATAAATCTTTCCACAGGCCCCTTTTTTCTTCTCGGATCAAATTTCATATACTGACTCTAAAGTGCAAAGCGCAACACTGCTTGGCCCTTTTTTGTGCACGGCCTCTCTTCTCACAAATTGTTGTTTGTGTGGTTTAAGATTCACCTCCAAACCCATTCGTTTTTCCCACATGCAGCTCTATCCCTCACTGCCGATTTATAAATGTGCCTTAAAACTTCCAATAGGCTCAATACACATCAATATCTCCCAGACTGGATTTGCGTTGGGCGCTTTTAGACAATTTAGACAATTCGTAATCCGAAGCATCGGAGGTGTTGGGATAGGTAGCAATGAAAAACATAGATTGGTTACCCTCCATGCGCTGAAGATGCTCTGAATAAGATACACATTTTGGGCATTTCCGTTGTCCAATGAAAAGCTGAAGAATTGAAATTAAAATGATTAAAAAGTAATAAAAAATAGTCCACACTGGGGCCTGCAGACTGCTACTGTCCATATAAATAAATAGATGTCCCTGGCCCCCTATTACAATCATGGGGGGGGGGGGCAGAGCTAGTACCCATGGGTGCCCCAATATTGAACAGGCTTGGGAGGTGGCCAAATAGCTCCCAGCCTCCATAATATACACATATCCCTGGTTATTATTAGGGAGGGGCATAGCTACTATCCCTGGCCCCCCGATGTATTACATAGGGGCTGGGATCCATTTGGGCATCTCCCAGCCTCGTTCATCACTGGGGGCAGGGCTACTAGCCTTGGCCCCCAATGTATTATTTATATAATGTATTTATTATAGGGGAGAGTCAGTGCTACTTGTTCTGACCCCTTCCATGTGTATAACAGGGGGCTGGGATCCGTATTTGGGCAGCTCATGGTCCCATTTATTATTAGGGGGTCCAGGGCTACTTGCTATTGAGCAACTCATGTTAATGACATTGACTATGGAGATCTGCACTACAGACCAATCTCTAAACACTTTGTATAATGCACTATGCTATTTTGTCCTCTAATGCAATTACATTGGCCATCACTACTATAAGATAAAATAACTGAAAGTGTCCTGTGCTTGATTACAGGGACACTTCCCCCTGCTTGTGTAGGTTAAAGCCATTTCTCTAGAAAACTCCTATAATATATTTTCTGAGCATTCTAGCTCCTCACATGTTCTACAAAACCAGGTACATCTCAAGTGCCTTATTTACCATTACACTGTACACTAAAAATACATTGGTCAGAATGCCTCTTACAGAGCATCTCAAGTGTGTAATAACCTTCCATATACCATGGAAGATTTCTACTAGTCTAAAATGCCTGAAAATGACTCATCATTGTAAAATCAAGATGTACCTCTTCTACCAGTTAATTTGCGACAACCTTGTACATGAATGTACATATATTTTATTTTCATTTAATTATTTTTAAAGAATACATATTTAAATGTATATCCTTGTGTTGCTCTATTTTTTTACTTATTTACTATTTTACATAATATAATGTTATAGCTGATCATTACTATATAAGTTATTATATCTCGTGTCTTTGAAAACCATAGATTGCAATAGAAATTGCTGAGTTACCATCCTAAATTAAAGGGATCACATTCCAGTAGGATCGCATAAGACATCCTTATTTTAAATGTTAATCGCGTTGGGTCGGGGCAAACCGTCATAATGTCACGAGTAATGCTGTGAGGACTTACGACCTTTAAAGCTGGGACAAGCAAGGTCTGTTGCTGTGTCTGTCTCCCACTCACTTTGTGTCAAATGCAACCGTCCAATATGAAAAGTCTATAAATGTTTAGCATTTCAGCAATAAAAAACTATAGGAAGAAAATGCAAAAAGCATTTTATGCAACTTAACGTGACCAATCAATTAAGTAAACTAATTGTTATGCCGACAGAGAATTATATGAATGGTGGAGTATCTAAAATCATCTTAAATAAAATGATTAATAGTGGATCCCATATAATGATCATACTCCATATAATTTCTAGCAAATTAAACAAGTGACATCAACTCAACAAATAAGTTATACTAATAACACCAGACATTTAAAAATGTATCTAACCTTAAATGCCAATAGAGTTGCACAATTGCAATAAATCTATTATGCAGCAGTCTGGATAGAAACATCTCATAACAGAAACCATTTTAAATCTTCAGGAAAATGTATCTTGGCAGCCATTTTGGAACATATGTGGTATATCTATTTCTGCTCTGTAAAACAAATGACTTTGTAAAACATTTTAGTATCCCATATTACATGCATATTAATGATTTAAAATGTATGAGCCATGCATAAATGTTTATGTTGCTATATTTATTTTTATAATTTTAGATAACTTTTAACAGGATCTGAAAGTCTATTTATTATATTTTATGGTTGGCAAAAAAATGCTTGTTTAAATGACTCATTTTTTTTATTTTATGCAGTCTAACAAATGCCTTGGGGCCCTGAATTTGTTACCCTAAGGCAGGAAAATTTCTGCTGACAACTTTTAAGTGTAATTCTGCTTGAGTCTGCATACTCCAGCACTAGTAAATACGCTAATTGTACACATTCAATAAAGAAAAGCATATGCTGGCAGCCAAATCCCTGCATATTTTAAATGATGTTTAAATTTACTTACATTCAACCTTTAAATATGAAATAGAACTACTAATACATTATACTGCATTTGCATTTGACCTTTAATGTACACCCTACAAATATACAATGTACACATCTGCAGGCTGCAAAATTGACTGATTAGTACAGATTGCAGCTACATATACTCTTTGTGATCTACTCCCTGGGAAGACCACATTGCCATTTTATCAGGGCTGCTTATAAAAATGACCATTTCATGGCTGCATCTCGTAAAAATGACTGTGTGTGGATGTTATAGACCTGGAGTATACATTTTTCCATATGGACCACTGAATAAAATGGCAATCTGGTTAAATTAGTTCTATTTCCTGACTCCACAGCAATGGTAACAAAATTAGTTTAATTAACCCCTTAGTGACAAGACATTTTCACCTTGACTTTCCCTTGGTGACAATGGCTGTTTTGACATTTCTGGGGTGTTTGTGTTTAGCTGCAATTTTCTTATTTCTCACATACTGTACCCACACAAATTATATGTTGTTTTTATCGTCATAAGAAGGGCTTTCATTAGATACCATTATGTTCATCATATCTTATAATTTACTACAAAAAAAAATCATAAAATATGATGAAAAATTAAAAAAAAAAAACACTTTTTCTAACTTTCACCTAAAGTATAAGTAACACAAATACAATCATTAAAAAAGACCCCATCTAAATAGTTTCTAAATGTTGTCTCGAGTTCAGAAATATGCATGTTTACATATTTTTCGGTATTTGTTTGCGAGTTATGGGGCAAAAACCAAAAATATTGTTTTTTGTTTTTTTCCTTTATTGAACTTTTTACCCCAACCCGAACACAAAATTTAACTTTAACACTAAATTTAACCCCAACTCTAACCCTTATGCCATCCCTTAATATGTTTTAATTTTAATTTCATTTTAACCCTATCCCTTATGTTAAAAATTATTTAATTTTAACCCTATAGACTAATCTAAGTATATAACCAGTTTTTATTTAATTAAATATTTATTTAAACTTTTTTACATTGCTATGCTACTTAACTACCACTAGGGGCAGTCAAGTAGCATATTCAGAGCGACGGAAGTGAAGTTACTTTCACTTCCGAAGTTCAGACTTCCAGAGGGCATAGCCATATTGACGGAGCATGCTGCTCCGTCAATATGGCTCCCACGATCGCTCCGTGGGGTGATTGTGGGTGCCCCAGAAAAGACATTTCGGTGCTGGCTATTGCCTCGATGTCGTTGATTGCGAAAACCGCTTGATTCACTGCAGGATGTGCCAGGCACGTCCATTGTCAGGAACGGAGTTCCCGGCAGGACGTGCCTGACACGTCCATTGTTTCAAATGTGTTAAACATTATGGATCATAAAACAAAACACTTACAATACATTTACCAACATTTAAAGACATACAATAACAGCTTCCATAGATATATATACACAGACACCATTTATAATATTACAAATATGAATCATGCATGATATATAACTACCTGTATGGAGATCTCTCAGGTGGACTTCTCCTCTCTCCTCTGTTGTTACTCCTCCTCTCCTCCTACTGTAAAATAAACTACTCAAGATCACCCCATAGTTATACCCATCACTTGCATACAACCTCATGGGATCATCTGTGATTGGCTTGGTCTAGTATTTGCCATCCACCCTCCGACCTGAGGCTACTCAAGACACACCGCTCCCCCCCGTGGAGTCTTTCCAAAGTGTACTCCAGACAGTTCCAGAGGGTGGCCCTGACATGATCAATCACGGAGCCAATCATTTTGTTAAGAGCAAACATTTCCTTTTGTCTCTTGGGTGGGATAGACCCCCTACAAACACAAACCTAACTTGATCAGATGTCTCTTAAACCACTCCTTTGTTTCTGGCTCAAACACAAGATCTGTCCTAATTATAAACACCTAACACACCTCCATGCATTCCAACACATACATATTTGATATCCCATTGATCAAAAGATGTTTAAATCAAAGTAAGGCCTGCAATTTTTCATATTGTAGCAGATATGACTGGGTTTGTTTTACTTATGTTACCTGCTGTAATTAAAATGATGAATATTTTTGTATTCATGTATCTAAGTTTGTTTTAATAATTACCATTATTATTACTGTTATTAATTTTATGTTTTCATAGTTTACATTGCTGTGGTACAATGTAATCCGAGCCAAAACACCTCGGAGAGGTCTCAGAAAGACTACTCTGTCATAAAACTTCCCTCTACATCAGCACTGGATAAACTTGGCACAAGCTGATGTTTGGGAACTACATATCCCATGGTACTTGTTTATGAAACACTGAACACCATGGTTTATGTGGTTCCCAAATATCTGCAGTGCCAATATTAGCCATCATTGCTCTACATTTACTTTCAGTGCATGCCACAGGCCATATTGCGCATGTGTTTGCCACCTTTTCTTTTAAAAAAAATACCCACCAGACTATTGCCTCCGTAGACTTAACATTGTGCGTAAGCCAGTTTTTTACCACATGCCTGTAAAATATCAGCTGGGTGGCATCCCTAATCGCACAGCCTACATTGACTGTTGCTTAAAGAGGGAGTACAACCCCAACATGTTTCAAGCAGGCAATGTTAAAATGCTTTCTTTAAAATGGCTGCTAGATGCAGACTTTAAGTAATCACAATTAATAAAAGACCAGTCATTAAAACATGTATTTTATTAATCTGCTTTGAACATAATCTGATTGTTAGGCATAGGCATGTTTTACTAACATTTACTATTACTTAGGTGGGACCTAAGAAGCATATTGTAGTGCAGCAACACAAAGTTACTTGCTAGGTGGTATAAACATTATAACCATTATAATATGAGGCTACTGCCTCTGGTCAAGTTGTCAGCCTGTCAACTTCTAGGGTGACTACATGCTCCTGATTGCCTGGGACAGTACAGCAATCAGACTTTATGCCTGGGCACCCTTCGTTCTGGGATAATGCAGAGTCCTGGAATTAGTGATGGAGGTCTCAGTCCCCTCACACAGAGCTCAGGGTAATCTGTGTGTGTGTGTGTGCGTGTGTGTGAATCAGTGTGTATGTGAATATATATATATATATATATATATATATATATATATATATATATATATATATCATTCTAAGCCTGTGTAAGTAATCTTATGATATACTGTGCAACTGAACTGCAGAAATAAAATCCGGTCTCCCTACAGCCTGATCTTGAAAATCAGGTAATGTTTGGGCATAGCCTTGCTACCAAGTTCAGTGAGGCTTCTATATGGCTAATTATAAAGAAAAATGTACTTTATTTCTCTGCATGTAGTTAAGGAAAATAAAGGAGGAAACTACACATGCATTTTACCAAAATCAAATATTTTTCTAGTTACAATTTCCTACAAAAAACGTTGTAAGTAATGATTTTAAAGCCCTAAGCGAATGCATTTTTGATACCTCTGTGAAACAAAGAAATCTTGTGTAAAATTAAGTTCCCTTCCTTTATTTCTTTGGGAAATATGTTCACGTTATTCTTGTATGTCTCTTAGCCTGTAGCCTGTTAATGCTGTACATTCGGCTTTGTAAGCCTCATGCTCATCTCAGCTGTATTTTCTAACCCTCCCTCTAGGAAGCCAAGGGCAGTTTCCTGTCACCCACAATGTTACAGTCGTAGAAGGAGGAACAGTAAACTTGACCTGCAGAGTTGATCAAAATGATAATACCTCCCTCCAGTGGTCGAATCCAGCTCAACAAACACTCTACTTCGACGACAAGAAAGGTACATTTGTTTCAATTCTTGGTTCTAATGCTGCGCGCCTCTAACTGATTCTGCTCTTGTTATACCACAGTTTTAATACGCTGTGTTATCTCTCTCCTGATATTTCCGACAAAAAAAAAAAACGGTATGGTTTTGGGATTGTAGAGTTGTACATGAAAAGGCTTTTGCTGTAGTGCTTTATAGGGCCCATGTATAGGTTCTCTGCTGGGCCTAAGCTGTGAAATACCTTAACTGATGTGAAGAGATACGCCTCATATTGAGGATTTGTACTCTGCACTACAATACGGCTGGGCCTTAATATTGTGGTCCCTTTTTTCTGTCAAGAATAATTGTCAATGCTGCTGTAAGTGTTAAATGAAAAGCTTGCATAAATGTTCTGAAATGCCTGAAGGTCTGCTTCCACTGACAATGTGACAAATGTTCAGATAAGTTAGATAGACTTACATTTCCACATTTGTACTATATTCCGCAAGACATGAATAGAATGTTGGAGGTTTTAATACTAATTTCCAGTGAAGTCTGTGAAAAAATAATAATAATATAAAAAAAATAAAAATAATGAAAAATAACCTTACTATCATTCATTTTAGCCAAGGGGTTTTAAAAATCGCTTGAACATGAAAATGTTCCATTAAGCATTTCACACAAACCAGCATGGCATCTGCTACAAAGTTGATTCAAATCATTCTTTTTGATTAGATAAAATGGTGTTAATGCTTTTCTCAGACAGTTCTCACATAACCGTTTACTT
Source organism: Pelodytes ibericus (assembly GCA_036172795.1). Taxonomy (NCBI): domain Eukaryota; kingdom Metazoa; phylum Chordata; class Amphibia; order Anura; family Pelodytidae; genus Pelodytes; species Pelodytes ibericus. The sequence goes on from CM069857.1 coordinate 37,891,418, forward strand.
CCTTTTTTTTTTAACGTACTGTCAACATTCATCTTTAGTGCTTTATCTCTACCTTATAAAAAAATTGTGGAAAAAGGCAATGCATTTTTTAGTTATAAGCTGATCTCTTTCAGTGATGTGACTTGCTTTGAAACATTTTGTATTATTTACAGGGGACCCATCATGTAAATATGAAAAGAGTACTTTGAAATGTGAATTATGCTAGCCAAATTACAAACAACAATATTTTGAATTAACCATGTCCATCTATACCTTTATGCTGTAATGCATGGTCCAGATAGTAAGGGACCCTGAGCGCCCGAGATCAGGAGCTACATTGCAGGGTGGAGACACAGGACCCGGTGCTGGGTAACTGCAATCCCTTGGACGTTTAGGACCCTAAGTTTATGCAGCCACATACCAGGCCCTGTGAAAAAGCTGCTGTATCCATGGCCCAGGGCTTGGACAGTACAGAATGAACTAAATGATAGCCAAGCAGAGCTTAAACAGAAAAAGCAACTGAGGGAGAATAGAACAGAAATACAGAGTGCAGGGCTAAAGGACAGAGGGAGCACATAAGCTAAGACAGAAACCAAACTAAGGGTAACACAAGAGACACATACAAAGTAACTAACATAAATAGGAACTAGCCTAACACTAAAGATGGTAAAGGTGGGGGTTTGGTTCACCAATTGGCCAATTAGATGTTAGCTTGCCAACCACGTAAAGATACCCCACATAGGCAAGTCCCTAACTAATATTAGCATAATAATAAATTGAATCTAAAAGACACACATGGCAGGAACATTTAAGCACAGAGAAAATACCTGTAGACTGCTGCAAAGGACTGAACAGTAACAGGTGTGGTTTAATTAGAAGTAAACTAACAAGGCAGAGCGAATGAGAGAAAACTTGGAATGAAACATAAGTACAGGCAGAAAGAAAAACATGACAGGAATACTGGGCACGGCAGTATTGGATGAGCCTGCATAAGGTTACATGGTTACATATGCATGCAGCTATAATCACATATTGGGTGGTTTACAAAGGTGTACATGCACTAGCAAAATTCATTGTGAGTTTACTTGAATTTGCTCTCACTTTGCTGACAGAACATATCACAAACATAGCAGTCAAAAAGTACAATGTCCAAAAATGTGGCTTCCTCATATGTTTATATAACGTATACAGAACCTTTTGTGGTCTGCATGAGTTCCCAGTAGATGGCAGCAGTGGTAGACTGACAAGCTCATAGTTTTTTGACAGTGGCCCCTCAGTTGTAGATTTGCATATGTTGATGCTAATTCCATATGTGTTGTCAGATGCAGAAATACTGGGGGCATAGATACATGCACTTGGTGTGTTGCTAATAAGTACAGGCATACACAATAGGTCCAATGTATGTTTGTAAATGTACATTCCCCCCCCCCCCCCCTTATCTTATACAGTCTACAAATACAGTCTACAGTGCCTGTAACAGATAGGATTGACCTCATCCACAGAGAAACATTGTGCAGTACTGTAGCGTAGTCTCAGTAGAGAGAAGTCGCCGCGTCATTAATATAGACACTAGAGAGGTCATAAACGGGAATTGTTCACTGTAACAACATCCTTACTCGCGAGTGTCCTTAAAGTGAAGGTCCTTAAAGTGGGCTATGCCTGTATGTGTCCACACACAGTATTTATACTTGAAATATAGAATCACTGTTTTATGACTACTTATAAAATGTGTAGTGTTCCATTCCAGAATTTCTTAAAATATTTGGATAGCAGGCTTATGCTATGTTGGTTTAAACTTTTTAGCAGTATCATGCTAGCCAACATTTTCATGGTGTGGGCTGTAAATCTTTACTATTTCCATTGCTGATTGGATTAACCCTATTAAAGCAGTGATAATAAAGACTACAACATCTCATGGTCTGAGATTTAAACCAAGTACAGCACTAAATCATGTAAGTACTTCTGCTGCTCTCTGACTGCAACTTCCATCATTTTCACCCGTGAATATTTGAGAATTGTAGTTAGAAAAAACAGTGTAAATAGTAGACATTGGGCATTCATTATCATAGGAATTCGGGTTTGGACCAAAATTGGCTCTCGTAAATTGATTTCGGAATGTGAAGCTGATCGAAAGAACCAGTGCGCAATGAACATAAATGTTATTACACTCACTAATGCACACAAACACTAATACACACTAACACTAATACATACACACACTTACTTCTTCTGCAATGAACTTAAGTACAATTACATTAAAGAAGAGAGGAGAATCGGGCGCTAGTGTTTGGACACTTCAATGTAAAAGGATGAATAAAATAAACTCTATAGTGATGTGTGATATAGCGCATAAAACGTGCACACAATATCGACAAGGTCTTGTGCAATTATGAGTGTATGAACAGAAAATGATATGCTAACATAAAGTTGTGATTATAAAATGACAAGTGGTATGCAACACTGCAAAAATAACACCAAAGTGCTAAACACGTGTATTCAAAAATCAATAAAAAATTATACTTATGATTTTGATAGGAAATGCATCTGTGAATAAAAATACAAAAAAATAGTTCAATATGTACTGTACACATATACGTCAAATGCTGGTCGTAAGAAAAGGACTCACAATGTATAGCTCCTTAGAAAACCCAGGAGCATGGAATCAGGTTAGTATATGACAGTGGAATACTTGCCCCCTTCCCAGGGATCACCTCCTCCAATAGGACATGGAATAATGGAGAACCTCTTAATCCAGATCCAAGGTATTCAATAACAATTTATTCCACAGAAAAAACAGAAACTGTGATGTAGTGGAAGCGATCCACAATAAACACACAGATAAAAAGCAGGAAAAAAAACTCAGTCACTTGCTCCAGTTATCCGTGCGCCTCGGGGCTGGATGCAAAGTCCAAGTAATAAATAGTCCACACAGGACAAAGTTTTTGTAGTCTCCAAATTGAGAAGCAGAGCTCACCCAACGCGTTTCGTCCTTTGGACTTCCTCAGGGGATACGACAAAAACCGGGATTTATTCACCCTTATATACACTTCCGTATTGAAAACGTCATTACAGTTTAAATAATGAGCAAATGTCCGTACAAGTAAAAAACACACATTAAAACACATTAAAAGTAGCAATATATAGTTCCATTCATAAAAAACGTTCGTATAATCATAAACCGAACTGAAAAAACTTTCGCGTTAGCTTAATACGAAAGCTATGTGTATTGTATTCATTGAATTCGTATTGCGCATGCGTATTGTGTTCGGATTCGGATAAAAAGACTCTAAGCCGAAAGATTGCAAAATCCGAGTGCGTTAAACCGAACAGGGGTAATGTATCCATTCATAAAATGTGAAGTCTATTCGTATGTGTTATGGGCGAAAAGTGACATAGTACGAATAGACTTCACATTTTATGAATGGATACATTACCCCTGTTCGGTTTAACGCACTCGGATTTTGCAATCTTTCGGCTTAGAGTCTTTTTATCCGAATCCGAACACAATACGCATGCGCAATACGAATTCAATGAATACAATACACATAGCTTTCGTATTAAGCTAACGCGAAAGTTTTTTCAGTTCGGTTTATGATTATACGAACGTTTTTTATGAATGGAACTATATATTGCTACTTTTAATGTGTTTTAATGTGTGTTTTTTACTTGTACGGACATTTGCTCATTATTTAAACTGTAATGACGTTTTCAATACGGACGTGTATATAAGGGTGAATAAATCCCGTTTTTTGTCGTATCCCCTGAGGAAGTCCAAAGGACGAAACGCGTTGGGTGAGCTCTGCTTCTCAATTTAGAGACTACAAAAACTTTGTCCTGTGTGGACTATTTATTACTTGGACTTTGCATCCAGCCCCGAGGCGCACGGATAACTGGAGCAAGTGACTGAGTTTTTTTTCCTGCTTTTTATCTGTGTGTTTATTGTGGATCGCTTCCACTACATCACAGTTTCTGTTTTTTCTGTGGAATAAATTTTTATTGAATACCCTGGATCTGGATTAAGAGGTTCTCCATTATTCCATGTCCTATTGGAGGAGGTGATCCCTGGGAAGGGGGCAAGTATTCCACTGTCATATACTAACCTGATTCCATGCTCCTGGGTTTTCTAAGGAGCTATACATTGTGAGTCCTTTTCTTACGACCAGCATTTGACGTATATGTGTACAGTACATATTGCACTATGTTTTTGTATTTTTATTCACAGATGCATTTCCTATCAAAATCATAAGTATAATTTTTTATTGATTTTTGAATACACGTGTTTAGCACTTTGGTGTTATTTTTGCAGTGTTGCATACCACTTGTCATTTTATAATCACAACTTTATGTTAGCATATCATTTTCTGTTCATACACTCATAATTGCACAAGACCTTGTCGATATTGTGTGCACGTTTTATGCGCTATATCACACATCACTATAGAGTTTATTTTATTCATCCTTTTACATTGAAGTGTCCAAACACTAGCGCCCGATTCTCCTCTCTTCTTTTTTGTACTTTCATGCAGTTTTTTGGAAGCTGTCTGTTTTGTGTAGTCAGGCTGCTGGAGATAGTGGACACCGAGTTTCATTGTGTATAGTATTACATCTGAAACACACTACTTTTGCTCGTCCCTGTTCTGTTCTTTTTACTGTACAATTACATTAGTCTGAATGGCTTTACCAAAAAAATTGAATTACTTCATGGACAAAATTTGGTTTGGACAAACCCAAATGCATTTGGATAAAAAAAAAAAAATGTTGGTGGCACCCAAGGCTAGTAAATACGTTACAGGGGAAAATTTGTAAGTTATATCTTATTGAAACATTGCATCAATTCTGGACATTTTAAAGAAACATAGTTTGATAAACAATACATACAATACAACAATACATATTAACATCAGGTGATAGACATGTTGTTTAGACTTTTATTCCTTCACCTGATCCAGTATGTCAGCCCTGTATAAAGCTATACAAGCACTACACTTCTCTTAAAAACAACAACATATTTTGCCAGCAGTTGTCCTTTAACCTCTTTTGTGATGCTAGGGAATTCTATGCTGTCCCATTTTTTTGGTCCCAAAAATACACTAGGACGGCATATCACATCCTTCAGTTAACAGCTCATCACAGCTCCCCATGATGAGCTGTGCTCGGATCCCACTGCAGGGACTTGCAGCGGGATCGCACTCGTCAGAAGAGGCCAAAGTGAACACCGGCAACATGTTGCTAAAATGCGGAAAACTAAATGCCTGATCTTCCTGTTTCAGGCATGACTCTCTGACATCACAAGTGATGTTGGTAGGTCTCGGGATTTTTGGGCAGGGACTCACAGGGTCTGTTAAGACTCTAATAGGGTCTCTGCAATTGTTTCCGTGGCTACCAATCACCTTGTGATCAGGACCAAGAACAAAATGTGGCATTTTGGTGCTTAAGTCGTCTGGTGCGCAAGCACCATGGGTGACAAAGGGGTTAAGGAAAAAACTTAAAACAACTAAAAACAACTTCTATGTAAACCAACTTTACACAAATAATTGTTAGATGATATAGCTATGGGTAGAATACTAACAACGCTCATTTCTACTGATGAATACAAACATAAAAATAATCACACAGCATACAAGAATAATAAAAAACAAATAGTTGACATGTTAGTGATTGAGTTCCCCACCCCACATTTGATGGATTACTTGATTATGATTTTTTTATATTTTCCTTTTTCATCTGGAAAAGTCAAAAATGATTTCCAAGTATTGCAATAATGAAATTACAATCCTACATTGTGATAAACAATCGAGTATATGTTGCTTACTGTGCTGATCGCTATATAGCCGCAGTTATTATTGTCCTGATGCAGAAATAAAGAAGAAACACTAAAGCGAATATATGTCAGTCTTAAAAGGACCCAAGAGAGGAAAAAATGTATGGTTCAACAATATGAGATGCACTGATTCAACTTCTGGTTTTTAATGTACGAAGTGAAAAATGAGTAGGGGAGATTGCTTCGGTACTTTAATTTCCCTAAAGGGAGCTTTAACACCAGACACTATACACTGAAGTACCTTGGGGAAAAAAGGATCCCCACTGCTTGGAATCGTGCTATTTAACTTTGGAAGCTGTCTTCATTCCTGACTCCAAGAAAAAAAAATCAATATATAATGAAAAAAAGATATGCTATGTCGGTTAACCTGTTATATGCCAGACATGATTCTTAAAAAATTCAGAAAAAAAAGCAAGCTGATATTCATCAATGTATTTACTGTGAATTATAATGTACATGCCTATGCCAGCCAACTGTCCTGCTTTAAGCAAGGCTGTATGGATTTGGGACCTAAATCCTGCAGTACCTGTTCTTATTCTCCACTGTCTGATGACACTGGTGAATGAACATTGTTTGAGATATAAAATTGTGTGTGTTTTTTTTTTTTTTTAAATGGGTCTTTAGATCAGCTGGTTAGGAGATACATTGGGAAATGTCTGTTTAATTGTCAACCAGACACCTGAAAATGCATTTACATAAATCAATTTACGGAAATGATACAATCTGCCCCATGTGCCTCATATTAAAATTAATGGGAATATAGATTTGTTAGAACTACTTTGCTACTGAACAGACTTAAAAATAGTTGTCACAATAGAAAATATTTGTTAAAGTGTGATATTATGTCACTTTATGATGACAGGGCTACTTTAACTCTTTTTAACCCATTAATGACAGATGTACACTTTTACGTTTTTTTGTGTTTAGCTGTAATTTTCAGCTTTCTCATTTAATGTACCCACACATATTATGTGTTGTTTGTTTCACCATAAGAAGGGCTTTCTTAAGAAGTCATTATTTCATCATATATTATACATTACTATTTTAAAAAATATGATAAAAAAAAAAAAACAGTAAAAAAGACCCATCTAAATTGTTTCTAATATTTGTTGAGTTTAGAAATGTAAAAAAAGAGAAAGGTGTATCTGGCAATGGGAAGAGTAAAAAATAACTTGTATTGTTAATTCCTTATTGTTAAAAATTTATATAGATAGTTAAGTATTAATAAATGTGTACAAAAGAAATAGAAATAGCCAGTGTTTAAATGGTTGTCTGTTGTTTTCTGCAAGTTATAGGGCAATAACCTAAAGTAGCATCTTTCCCTTAACAATCTTCCATTACAATGCCCTTTTGACCCCAACCTCCATGTTCAACTTAACCCTAACTCTAACCCTAAACTAACCCTAAGTATAGTTTTTTTTTTGTCGTTGTTATAATATTTCATATTGCCGCTAAGGGATTCACCACTTCCGAAGCCCTTGCCCACAACAGGGTAGCGTTATATTGTACAGGCCCTAGGAGTGTTCATAAGTGCATCGGACCTTGTTTTTCAGTGTTGCCTGGTGCCTCCTCTGACAAATATTAATCATGTGCCAAGTACCTTATGTGTCACATAGGGGTTAGTAAATAGGGGGAAAAGGGACAGCCTTTAACAGTCAATATGAAAAGTTGCAAACACACTGTGTGCATTACTAGCCTATACTTTATTAACAATACTGCACTATGCACTTCATTATTTTTTCTTCTTCTGTGAGGTTATATTCCACATGAAGGATTATTGTTGCGGGAGCATGGATTGACCTATATATGTGAATGGTGAAAGTGTCTATTTTATTGAACAGAGTGAGTTTTTATTTTATATTACTAGCGCACATCTTTTCTTTCTTAGTTTTTGGTGCATTCTCTTCTAGTTGTGAGGAACTTGGGATGGTAGTGCTGCTTCAGATATACAGATGCATTATTTATACATTGGTTGGTTATAAAATTAAACAAATCTAAGTCTTTGAGCCTTGGTAACAGCAGATTTCTTACATTATGTTTATCCAAATATTCACAGAAGGATATTTCCGATCAATATGATAGATAAATTGGAAAGCCTTGCCTGGAACATTGTGGAATGAGGCAAATTTTAATCAACTTTAGTGTCATCAATAGTATAAATATATCATTTCTGCCAAGGGAAACTTGGCCACAGTTTGATATCGACTGTAAGACACTATGCATGGCTAGATGCTGCTGAAATAACATCTTGGTGTTCAGCAGCACTATATTTTTCACAGGGTAAGGCAGCATGGCTGTACAGCGAAGGAAACAAACTTCAGATTTCATTTGTTTACCAGATGAGGGATAAGCATAAACTTTATTCAGAGGTTAGGGGGCAGCACATACTTTATTAATAGGTTAGGACTACAACATTAACTTTATTCAGACGTTAAAACATTGAACAGCACAGCATGTTGTGACTAACCATCCACTAGGAGTTATTCATTGTTAAACAAGAAGGAAGCTAGAAGGAAATACACTGTCTCAGCGGCTCTTACCAATATTACATTAACCTAGACTTCTACATACATGCGCCATTTCACCTAATTTATTTTCTGCAATAATTAAGGACATTATTTATCTTTGGGATTTTGTCATGACTAGATTGATGGTGTATCAAGTATATCAGGTGTGTCATACCGTGGAAGTCTCCCACAATAACTGGTAGGGTAGTACGAGAAATGTAGTTCTCCAATGGCTGAAGGGCTGCACTTTCACACCCCTGGTGTAAATGCTGACCCTACATCTCCACATGTTATGGTCTCTAGGCTACACTGTGGATCCGGTAAATAAACATGAAAAGAATCAGGATGTGTGAACCTCTTGTGAAAATTAGAATATCTACAGTTGTCTCTGAATCCTCCTTAGTGTTGTTCACATAAGAAACAGCTATTCTTGTCAAGCTTTTTCTGGATTTGTTTTAGAATTAGGGAGCTGTCTGTATACATTGTTTGTAGGGACACTGCTATATAGGGGGTTTGCTAAGTCTTGATGTGCATAAGTTTTGGCATAACAAATGGCAAAGAAACAGTAAGAGGATTCTGCGAAACCTTTCAGTATCCGATAAATAGAGAGGTAATACTACATGAGGTTTTTAGGATTCAATGGCAAATTATCACAGAATACATATGTTCTTTATTAATAAAAGTGTAGACATCACAATGCTTCAGCTAAAGATCCAATTTGCCCTTAATCCTGCTCTAGGCTAGTCTTGACATGGCCTAGATTATTAGATTTGACAATATATTTGTAGAAAGAAAAAGTTAACATTCAAATATATGTTTTATGCTATTATTATAAAACACATATATACCGTATTTATCGGCGTATAACACAGACTTTTTCTCCATGAAAATAGGGGGCAAATGATGTGTGCGTGTTATACGCCGATATAATGTTAAGGACCCATAGTACCGTATATACTCGAGTATAAGCCGAGTTTTTCAGCACATTTTTTTGTGCTGAAAAATGCCCCCCCTCGGCTTATACTCGAGTCGGTGGCTGAAAAAATAAAAAAAAATCTAAAACGTACCTCGTTCCTGCTCTGTCCCCCAGTGCTCTGAAGGTCCGTGGCTGTGAGGGAAGCGTTGTGCGCTCCCCTCCAGCTGCGCGGTCAACAAAGTGTGTTTTGTTTTAAACAAACTTTATTGTTCCGCACGGCTGGAGGGGAGCTCACAACGCTTCCCTCACAGCCACGGACCTTCAGAGCACCAGGAGACGGAGCAGGAACGAGGTACGTACTGGGGTCTGGGGAAGGGGGGGAGCAGGGTGGCATAATGAGCATACTAAGGGGCAATATCCTGGCATATTAAATGGCATATTGGGGGCAATATCCTGGCATATTAAAATGGCATATTGGGGGCAATATCCTGGCATATTAAATGGCATATTGGGGGCAATATCCTGGCATATTAAATGGCATATTGGGGGCAATATCCTGGCATATTAAAATGGCATATTGGGGGCAAAATCCTGGCATATTAAATGGCATATTGGGGGCAAAATCCTGGCATATTAAATGGCATATTGGGGGCAATATCCTGGCATATTAAAATGGCATATTGGGCTTCAAAGTTATTTATTTGAAATTTAAGTTTTTTTTCCTGAAATTTCCTTCTTAAAATGAGGTGCGTGTTATATGCCGATAAATACGGTACTTTAAAAGGATAGGAATGCAATCCCAAAAAGTAAATGGACAAAAACTTTTATGACAATGCATTCTAAATAGAGTGAGGAAAAAAGTATTTGATCCCCTGCTGATTTTGAAAATTTGCCCACTGACAAAAAAATGATCAGTTTATAATTTTAATGGTAGGTGTATTTTAACAGTGAGAGACAGAATAACAAAAAGAGAAACCCCGAAAAACGCATGTCAGAAAAGTTATAAATTGATTTGACATGTCAATGAGTGAAATAAGTATTTGACCCCTTCAACTTAGTACTTTGTGGCAAAACACTGGTTTGCAATCACAGAGGTCAGACTTTTCTTGTAGTTGGCCGCCAGATTTGCACACATCTCAGGAGGGATTTTGTCCCACTCCTCTTTGCAGATCCTCTCCAAGTCATTAAGGTTTCGAGGCTGACATTTTCTTTTCTATGAGATTCAGGTCTGGAGACTGGCTAGGCCACTTCAGGACCTTCATGTGCTTCTTCTTGAGCCACTCCTTTGTTGCATTGGCTGTGTGTTTTGGGTCCTTGTCATGCTGGAATACCCAATCACGACCCATTTTCAATGCTCTGGCTGAGGGATGGAGTTCTCACCCAAGATTTGACGGTATATGACCCCGTCCATCACCCCTTTGATGCGGTGCAGTTGTCCTACCCCCTTAGCAGAAAAACACTCCCAAAGCATAATGTTTCCACGTCCATGTTTGATGGTCTGGATGGTGTTCTTGGGGTCATAGGCAGCATTCCTCCCCCTCCAAGCACAGCGAGTTAAGTTGATGCCAAGGAGCTCGATTTTGGTCTCATCTAACCACACCACTTTCATCCAGTTCTCGTCAGAATCATACAGATGTTAATTTTCAAACTTCAGATGGGCCTGTACATGTACTTTCTTGAGCAGAGGGACCTTGCGGGCACTGCAGGATTTCAGTCATTCACGGCATGGTGTGTTACCAATTGTTTTCTTGGTGACTATGGTCTCTTCTGCCTTGAGATCATTAACAAGATCCTCCCGTGTAGTTCTGGACTGATTCCTCACTATTCTCATGATCACTGAAACTCCAAGTGAGATCTTTCATGCCCTACACCGCATACACCCACACCTGTACTCATACTCACACACACTCTTATACTCATACTCATACACACACACTCTTATACTCATACTCGCACACACACACACTCATACTCATACACGCACAGTCTTATACTCACGCACACACACACACACACACTCTTATACTCATATTCACGAACACACACACTCATACTCACACACACTTATAATCACACACACTTATACTCACACACATACTCATACTCACACACATACTCATACTCACACACATACTCATAGTGACATACTCATACTCATACTGACACACTCATAATACATACACACACACATATTCATACTCACACACACACACACGCACACACATACAGGTTCAGCTCAAAGCAGAGAATCAGTGAGAGCTTAATCTGGCTGCATGCCACAACTGAAGGCTCAGCGTACCATTTGTGGCACGCGTGCCATAGGTTCGACACCACTGCAGTAAGTGCTTGAATTCACTGAGCTCTTCAGAATGACCCATTTTTTTCACAAATGTTTGTTAATGCGGACTGCATGGCTAGGGGCTTTTATCTGACTCAAGATTCTAAGAATGTCTGTCTCCTAATAGTGCTATACAATAGAACTCAGTAAGGTAAATTACTTGTAATCTTTCAATAAAGCATTTCTATGAAATCTTCTTATTAAACATAACTTAATGTTTTGCTGACAGTTGTACTTACAAGATATTTATTTCACTTGCGTATTTAAGTTTCACTTATTAGTTGTAGAATAAATTATACAGACACACAATGGTCAGAGACACACAACTCTATAAACATCTAATACTTTTTGGAATTGTTCCTGTGTGGAAGATTACTATAAATCTTTACATTTCTCATTTGCTTTAATGTTTACATTTATCTTTAAACATGCAGGGTTCTTACAGTGTTTTTACTTATAACAACAACTTTAATACAACATTGATTTTAAGTATATTAATGGCATATTTGTGGCAAAGAAAGAGATTACAGGAGTCATGGCAAAATACAAAAGAAAAGTCACATCTGAATTTGAATAAATATATGTAGGATTGCGTCCCGGTATTAGTGACTCGGAGCAGATATATTGATTTTCTTTTCGCTTTAGGGCATTCTAGTGAAATCTACTCAGGAATATTAAGACAGCAGATGAGCGTTTTATAATGATAGTGCTGATGTGTGGGAGTATGCAGTATTTTGTGTGGAGTGTAGGCGTTCGGAAAAGCTAAGTCCCTTAGCTCTGCTTCCACCACGCTTTAGCTCAACAGAGAATGAAGCTGATCTATTGAAATTTGATGATGTGCAACAGTGATTATAGGTTTACCGTGAAAAGTAATCCTCCCTATACCTTAATTTTACACACACCATCAATTTGTTTTCCCCCCGTCTTTAAAAACAGTAGTGAAATTACTAGCAATGACACTGTTTAGGCAAGTTTTAGATTGTAATGCTCAGCCATCCGTACGTAAGGTGTGAAAATTACTCCCAGTGCTTTCGTGGGAGTTGACAATAGCTTAAGAAAGATACCTTGTTTCAAGCCTCATTTTGTAAAGTCTACTATTGTTTGTGTGGAAATCATGATGCTTAGCACTCTGGTGGGATGTGCTCGAGATTTAGGTTTGTGTAGCTCTAATGTATTACAATAAATAACAAGCACTTTAAAATCCAGCTTCTCTGTTCATACGTTGTCTTGTCCAAAATAATCCAAAAGTGCAGTTTTATAATGTCACGCCATGCAAAATGAGAGAGCGTTATATCTGTCTTTGTAGGAAGTTATACATGTTTTTGCAGATAGCGTGAAGTAGACTCTTGTATAATTCAAAAATATGAGCGTGCTGCGAAATGTAATATAGAACGTTCACTATAGAATGTTACAAGAGTCTTTTCAAAGCTTTATTCACAATGGTGTTCCAACATAATTGTTAAAACACAAACAATAGCATTCACTTTATGTTAAAAAAACAGGGGCATGCAAGTATTTTCCAAGGTAGCCAATATATTCAGAAAGGCATATGGGAATCGGCCGCAATAAATTGTTTTATTTGCAGTTATGGTGAAAACTTACAACAACAGCAGTCAACAAGTCTTTAAATTAGCTTTATTCAAAGAAAAATACATGTTTATAGGGCTACGAACATGGGTAGTTAAATGAGTTGGGACGTACTTTGCTGTCAGATGGGCCACATTTGGGCCACAGGCCACATGTTGGTCACCCCTGTTATAAATTCTACATTTCATGAAAACATGGTAGCAATTGATTGCAACAACATTTAACTTATACAGTGTGGTAGTAAGATATAGATTAAATATCATAGTCTTACAATTTCAGCTTCTATATGTATATGGCTGATTTGGTAAGCCACTGCACCATATCAAAAAGGGACCATACCAAGCAACAGAGGAACTATTATGGAAAATACCATTTGCGAGGGATCTGATAATGGTGTTCTCTGAGGAAGCATACACTATGATACATCTATCAATATACTGAATAATCTTTTCAACTCGCGCGGTTGCAGGTACAATTCCCAGGGGCTAGAGGGATACTCAGCCCTTCAAGCTTCTGAGAAGGACAGAATGGGTCTCATTATTATATACAGGTACAGTTCTATCTATCCATATATCTACCATCTATCACCAGGAATGGTCACAGTGTCCATACAAGGACATCAGTGTCTGCGGTGAGGTTTGGGAAAGTCCATAAAACATCATGAGCAAAGTTATGCCTATCCCCATCCATCACAGCCACATCACATTGTAAAACATTTCCATATTAATGTAAAAGGTGTATTAATTTGGAAATATTAAAACAGAAAGGGACATACCATGTGTTCCTGTATTTAAGAGAAGTAAAAACCTAGATTTCCCCATTCTTCGGAAAGAAATCTTGTAATTTTCTTGTGTGAGGTGTTCCGCTCTCCAGGCGTCGCAGGACAATGATTTTAGCTAAACAAAAGTCCCCAATGAAAGGCATGAAATCATTTCATTCAATTTCACTCAGACAGCATGATAGAAAATTTCTGACACAGCGTTTACAATGATGGTCTAAAAATGAAGGATGGGGCTGAAACGAGTAAAGAATTAAGCTTTTGAGTTAAACCATGGGGGATTTCTGGAATATTTACTGTCGTATTGGCTCATTGCTTAATCAGATGGCAGAAAGATTTGCACAGTAAGACTTCTTTTATCCTAATTTAAAAGACTATTAACCCAGAGTAAACTATATTCTTAAAGTTTTTTCCCTTTACTGATTGACAGTCTATAGTTAATCATGTCCTGCCTCTTCAACTTTGTTTCATAGTTCTTATTTCTTTTATTTATATGATGGACGGTGTAGAAAGGATCAGGGACAAGTCGCTACCCCAAAGATGGAAAATATTACTCAACTTTTCTTTAAGGTTAAGTTGCCATTTTTTTTTTTAATATATATTACTTTAATGTCAAATTTATTGTCAATGTCCATGTGATCGTCATTGTAAAAGACAGATTTAGGTTATGGCTTCCCATAAAGTCATGAAAAATAATAGAATTCGGTCAGTTATTTATAAAAGGCATTGATTTCAATTATATATTCAAGGGCAGTCTTTCATGGAAATTCCCTTTTATGATGAGCGCTATTTAAGGTAGGGGTATCTAATATGCCATGCAATTACTTTTAAAAGGGTCTTTGTCATCCAAACATTGTTCAATGTAATCAATGTAGAGAATAATAATAATAAAAAAAGATCTACGTGTTGTTTTAGCAAAACTGCAAGGATGTGCATGGATTAAGCAAACAAATGTGCTTTAAATGTGCTTCTGCAATGTGGCTTGATATGCAAATTAAGTACTTTCAATAGGAGATGCGTCATTTGCATATGGCATCACATGGTGATGTCATGCACAGTAGCCACTGTAGACCCAAAACACATTTTATTTATTGTATGCATGCTGTTCTTTTAAGCTAATTCATAGATAATTTTTTATCCTCTGTAATCACAGATTAGGAATATTTAGGAGGTTTTGTTTAATAATGTATTGGTATGGAATATGTAAGTAATGGGACTTATTTTATTACTATACTCAGTTTTTTGTGTTGACGTTGACTGTTGGGTATTTACTTTTAATACAATCATGATACAACATTTAGGAAACTATACTTCACTGTTATTTCCAAATATGTAAAAACCTGGCATCTTTCAGTCTGTCTTACTTAAAAGCAGAGCAATACACTATAGTACTATCCCAGTAGTTAGTAGGGTTGCCACCCAGCGAGTATTTAACTGGCAGGCTGGTAAAAAAAAATTGGCTTGAGACCAATGTTAAGTCTATGTAACAACAGCATGACCAGAATATTTTTTTATATTTTTTTAAGATAAAAGGTGGCATCCGGTGTCTGTACCCGGTTGGACTTAGGTTGTACTTAATGCTGTAGATGTCACATGGCATTATGTAACTCCACCCCTTCAGACTCCACCCCTTCAAGTCCTGGCACACTGAAAATAAAAGTTGGTGCTATTTATCCATTATGCAAAATGATGGCATTTATCCATTTTGAGGTTCACTTTTTTATCCATAGTCTGCTAAAACCAAGCAGATAAAATATATACTTATGAAACAAACTTGAAAGGCATCATGCCATCAATAGCTTTTATGTAGACAATTTTAATTTAAAAGCCTCCTCAAAACTATAGCAGACTGCATGAAAAAAAAAACCTAATATATAATATATGTACACATTTTCTGATGTGCAGAAATAAAAGCACAATGCATAATCACGTAATCTAAAGAAATAAAACAAAAATAGTAAAGACAGCCATCATTGTATAAATCTCGAGTCTCCCATCACTGCTTTCTAGCACTATTGAAAAATGCTTATAAGCTTGGAATGCCCCGAAGAAGCAAAATCTGCTTAGTACTATTTTGTTAAAGTTAATGACTGCACAGTTGGGTTTTTCCTCTAGTGAGGCCAGCAGAGGATAACACAATCATTTCCCAAGGCTGTTCTAAAAGATGAATAACATTGTGGTTTATGGCGTAGCACTGCCAAGAAGAAATGCAGACATTGAGAACAAACAGGGACACTACAAGTGTAGTAAACTTCCATAACACATCTGATGAAAAAGTAAGGGAAGTGGTGTTTATAGACTTCTATTGCTTTGTAATGATGAATTTAAATCTTTCAATTCAAGGTCACCTCTAAATAGGTTAAATAATAAGACACATGCCAACAGGTAGTCTGTTTACAGGGGCAGGTCAAATCTACCTTATTTGGTGTATGCTGTGCAAGTTATTAATTTATGTGAAATGCACTTATCATACCTTATTCTATAGTTTTTCATTGAAAATAATGTCATGGGTGCCTCTAAATTCAGAGACATTGGGGGGGGGGGGTACTCAGGAGGTGGGTTGGCTTTTTCTTTTTATGCTCCCCTTATACTGTCATTAGTTATTGCTGTGGAATCAGTTGTTTCAAGTGCTTGGAATACAGTGGGGCATGGTTTCAGCCTGTTTTATATGCTGTGTAGTGACACCAGAAGGAAAGTTTTAGACAATAAGCAGGGCTTTAAGTAGCCTTAATGAAAACAAGAGTTTTCTAACCTGTTCGATGTGAGTGTGCTGATCCCTTTGGACTGTATACATGTGTATATATATATATATATATATATATATATATATATATATATATATGTCACAAAAATGCACTTGAAGTAACCTGAGGAATACCTGGGCAGGGGGCGAAATGCGTCGTGATGTAGAACTTCCGGAAGTAACACAAGACGGAGTCACCACTAGAACATTCACCAGGACTCCTGCTGAATACAGGACTTGTTGTATACAAGCACATTCGTGAAACTCATAAGAGTGGTCACCACAACAGCATGTAAGCCTTTTCTCTTTTGTACATTAAATCAAAGTTTAACACTATGCAAGTATTCTTTTCTCAGTTGCATGTGATTCACCACATACTGAGAGTCAAGGTTATGTGATTAACCTTTCTACAAATCTTGACCTACAATGTTTGGCTGATAAATGCCAATACAAGAATAATCTATCACATGCGAGTGCACTACTTATTGGTAATATCGGCATACTGTGACCATGCAGAGAACACTATTGTCTGGTTGTTCTGGTATCTATGGAATTAAGGAAACTCACTGAATTTCGAAGAAGATCTCCATATTTGTAATTCAGCCATAATAACTACATTTAAACATTTTTAAATTAACAAATTAACACTATGGGTGTATATTTATAACATAGCGCTCCGTCTTCTTCTATATTGTGTTTTGTCACAGGACGTTAAAGGGGAGCTGCACCTGTTGATGATTGGAGCTGCTAAGGATATATTGTTTATATATAGTTAACTAGCGTCTGAAGACACTATCCCTTGATTTATAGTTTCCTAGATGGCTGTCAATACATGTAAACATTGTATCCATCGTTAATTCTTTCTTTTTGGATATGCCAAACTGATATACTATCACTTTATACATTGTTCTAGCTAAATAGCAAAATTTGTGTTTATAACATGGGATGATGATATAGTCAGTCACCTATTTGGAATCACAGAGATACTTTCCCTACATGTGAAAAGAGTATTCCTTTGATCTAAAAAAGAGCAGGATCCTCTGTATTGCTAATGCCTTTTTAAAATTCAATATGTCACTGACAATATTAATGGGGATATCAGGCCATGAAGAAATTCTTCTGCAAATAACACCAAGCTGCAAATGTCCATAATACTGTTTTTACACATCTCTTAGCATCCAGTGATATGTGCATGCTCATCAAGCATTTATATTTCAGAAAGGTCTAAGTCCTTCAAGGCATAGCATTAGGCTGTCTCTATAAAATGGGAAGAATAAAAAAAAAGCTTCAGGCGCATACTGTATTTACCAATCCAAACATATTCTATTCTTAGAGACCACACTGTAGAATATTGAAAACTAACACTTGATCGTGTAGAGTGAACAGAGAATGGAACTGTGTAAACATGAAAGTTATGGAATCAAACCCGACATAGGTTTAGTATCCAAGGCTGAGATCCTGATAAAAATCTATTTGTTGGCCAATATGTTGAATTCAGTAGAAGCACACAAAGCATAGTACAGTGTCACTTCAATTTAAACATGTTTTATGCTCAAAAACATGTTTTGCCTGCTAAGTGTAAAGCACCAGAGAGATTTATTGTATGTCTTACTGAAAAGTCAGCTATAAACCTTTTCTCATGAAATCCACAGTGGTGTATTTATCTAAAATGACCTTATAGTCCTTACTTAGGAGATACTGTACACATAGATTTGTCACCTTTTCTTCAAAGAAATACCAGTCATGCAATTGCCTTCATAGACTTAACATTGGCTTGAAGATTTTTTCTCTACCAGTCTGCCGATAAAATACTGTCTACATGGCAGGTTGAGGTGGTCTGAACAATCAGTGTCTAGTTGAAAATGCTAATTAAATAAGTTACATTCTGGGCAGTTGGTAGGGATTCACTAAAAGGTGCAAAGTAGACTGCCACCAAGCCAGCACGGGTATAAAATTGTCTTGAGGCCAAGAAAATAGAATAAAAGGTAGCAACCCTATGTATGATTATTACATGTCTACTGGCTAAAAAATAATAAAACACAGTCATTTTGTAATAGGTGAATAGGAATAGGTTTGAGGAAGGGAAATTAGTTTATCCCAAAAACATGACACAGGGTGTTATGTATAAAATAGTAAAAATATCTTCTGACAAATGAGAGAGTTAGCGATCAAGTCCTACACTTCTGAGTCCCATTAAAATGCTTAGCAATGACTTGACCAATGTATATATGCATTTATGAGCAAGATCCAACATATTCTATTCTTTGTGTTGATAGAATATTCTATTCTATAGCTTAACACCTGATTTTTGAAAAATGTACATAATACTTGTGTTCTTCAAACTATGTCAAAGAATCCTCCATTTGCAACAATTACAGAATTGCAGACCTTTTGCATTACATTTGTTGAGGTAATCTGAAGAGATTTCTTTCCATGTTTCCTGAAGCACTTTCCATGAATTGGATTGACTTGATGCTGCTCCCACAAAAGCTAGATAGAATTAAGACCTGGTGACTTTGCTGGCTAATCCCTTATGGGTGCCGAATTTGACTCTCTAAACGAAAGTCAACCTCCAAAGTTGACCTCCTCGAGCTATTCTTGAATTTAAGTGAATAGACCCATTAGAGTCATTTTTTCAAGTGTCCATGTTGTTTTGCCCATCTTAATATTTTTCTTTTTATTGACCAGTATGACGTTTCCTGTACAGCTCTGAAGGCCAGCATCCTAGAGACTGGTGTTTTGTGGGTACTATCTAATGAAGCTGCCACATGAGGACCTCTGAGGCATCTGTTTCTCAAACTAGACACTCATGTACTTGTTGTCCTGCTCAGTTGTGCACTGGGGCCTCCTTTTTGTGAAGGGAATAGTACACAGCATTTTAAGACATCTTCAGTTTCTTGGCATTTTTTTCCCCATCGAATAGCCTTTATTTCTCAGAACAAAAATCAGCTGATGAAATTGAGAATGTTCCTTTTCCTGCCATTCTAAGCCTTTAATCAAACCCACAATTACTGATGCTTCAGATACTCAACCAGTCTAATGAAGGCCAGTTTTATTGGCTCCTTAATCAGCACTTGAGTTTTCAGCTGTGCTAATATAGTAACAAAAAATGTTTTCTAATGTTCAATTAGCCGTTTAAAATAGTAAACTTGGATTAGCAAATGCAGCATACCACTGGAGCACAGGAGTGATGGTTGCTGATAGAGTGATGGTTTACGATAATGGGCCTCTGCTTGCCCATGTAGATATTTGAATACAAATACAATACAACAGTCATTGTACAATGTCTACACTGTTCTTTTGATCTATTATATGTTATTTAAATGGAAAAAAGTAGCTTTTCTTTAAAAAACCAAGATATTTCCAAGTGACCCCAAACCTTTGAACAACAATATGTGTGGTGTGTGTATATATATATATATATATATATATATATCTATATATATATATATATATATATATATATATATATATATATATATATATATCTATAAAAATAAATATATATATAAATATATTTATATATATAATATATAAACAAGATGCTAATATATATTATTCACAGTATATTGGCATATAAGCGTTCCTATAAATCTTTGAAGAATGTTGATAATAACAGCTCACTTTTGTTATATTAAGTCACCGGTGGAGATTACGATCCATCTCTATGCTTCTAGCTGCTTGCAGTAATTGCTGATCTTTAATGTTACATTGATCAAGGGCAAGTAGATCAGAATTCCTGCTCAAGAGGTTATGCAAGAAGTCAAGTTTAATTTGCTGGTATAAAACAGAGAAATTACTCTCTGTTTGATAGCAGTATGTGGCACCCTTGTACCTTGTGATTAAAAAAAAAGGGTCTATAGTTCTCCAGCATATCAGATTTAAACGAAATCCCACCCCCAGTGCTTAATATGTTTGTAACAGATTATAATTGAAAATGAACTGGGCCTTTTTGTTTTGTTTGTCTTGTTTGTTGCTTAGAGTAGAAAGTTTAGAAAGTATTCAGCCAGCATAACTTGTAGCAGCTTTAAACATATTCAAAATACATTTCTGGATGATGAATTATGCTGTGTCTAGCCTCCTGTAGAGATGCGTTACTGTGTCTGTAATGAGGCCCTTATTTTCTAGTAAGACTGCTCATATGACTTGAGCCTACTAATGCATACTTTGTACTTGGGAAAACTGGGGCAAAACGGAAGACTAAAAGAATATGGCTTTGAATTCTGGAAATATAGTATCTGAAAAGAGATTTTCGCCTGCATGAAACAGCTATCGTTTTAACAAAGTTTTTTTTTTTTTTTTGCTCTATAGAATTCATGTACTGAGAATTCATTAAAACAATACCGAATATAAAACACACAAAATGGTAAACTGTAAAACAATGTTATTTACTTAAAGGTACAGTCAACCTTATTTTCTTAATGTATAGCTGCATAACTCTATGTAAATGAGAATTCTATTCATGCCAATAACTCTTTGGTAGTTTTGAAATTAATGGCAAGTAGACAAATAGCTGAGAAATTTTCCAACAGCAGTAGGCGACAGCATAAAAAAGATGCGAACAACACAATTTAAAATAGCTTTTGAGCTGTTCCAGATATGAACATATTTACATATGTATTTTCTTAGTGTTACAAAACAGTTTTATATTAGAAAATATTCTTCATATAAAAATAATGTATTTTGTGACCACGAAACCTCTTTAAAATAGCATTTATTTAACAATGTTTCCTTTTCTGTTTTTAATTAGCGAGTCATGTCAATTTTGAAGCTTATAATATTGGCTATGTTTCACTTATTAAATTACTGTATAAACTATCTTTCTACAATGTTTAATTTTTTGAAGATAACACTGATTAAATATGGGAGCAACAAGCACTAGGACACATACTCCCTTTAGGTTATGGACACACTACTATTTGCTTATGAAAACTACCAATAGGAGAGCAGCTACACAGACCACACCCACAAGTGGTGACATAAAGAACTAAGTATCCTACTGCTTGTTTTCTATCCTACTTAAAGGGACTGTATCAACTAAACATTGTTTTTACTATGAATGTAGAGCATACAAAAAATATTGAAAATGATCTATACGTTGTATTAGCAAAATTGCAAGCAAATGCCTAAATTAGGAGAAAAATATGTTTGAACTGTGCCTGTGGAGTCGCCTGCTTATGCCATCACCTGTGGCATGGTATGCAAATGAACTGCTTTTCAATGGGAAATGTGTAATTTACATACCATGCAACAGATGATGACATAAGCAGGAGACTCCACAGACACATTCAAAACAAAATTGGCTTGCAATTTTGTTAATACAATGTATAGATTATTTTCAACTATTTTTTAGGGTCTACGTGCACAGTAAAAACAGCATTCAGGTGATACACTTCACTTTAATCAATTACAAGCAGAATTTAACAGAAATAAAATCTAAAAATAAATAAATCAGCAATACATGATTGGTTTATTATTAGTTTTAAAATAGTAGCTTTACTTTAAGTATTTAAGTATTTTACATGAAAGCAAATAAACTAAACACATTTCTGATATAAATATATATATACAATTTCCTGTAAAATACTTATTTTCTCTATAACACATATGCACAGAATGTAATTGTAGCTACCTTACATCTTCGCTAGTACCTTCATTTTAGAAAGCATTAACTAAGAGGTTATAATTTCAATTAAGCAATGAAATGGCTTGGAAAAAATGTAAATTGCAGGGTATACTGCCCACTTCAAAAACAATAACTGTCAGTTAAGCATGCACTGTAATCAGTCAAAGTCATTTTCATTTACTCATACAATCTTTATGAGCTTAATGCTAATATATAAGATAAAAACATTTTTAAAGGACAAAAAAAATAAGTTAGATTTAATTAAAGTATTACATTAAAAATACCGTATTTGCTCGATTATAAGACGAGGTTTTTTTCAGAAAAAAAAATCTGAAAACTACCCCTCGTCTTATAATCGAGGTCTTCTTATAATCTTATAAGCAGAGCTGCAGGGGACCTGGATCCCCCTCTCTAACAGCAGGGGATGTCTGCGCGATGAGCGCAGACTCCCCTGCTTCCGCCCGGCACGACCGCCGGGGCTTCTGTGATGAAGCCGGGTACTTCCGCTTTCGTCACAGAAGTCCCGGCGAGCGTGCCGGGCGGCAGCAGGGGAGTCTGCGCTCGTCGCGCAGACATCCTCTGCTGCCCCACTAGCCACCAGGGAGAATCGGGCAGCTGGGGGACCAGCTGTCCGTCATAATAGACTGCCGTGTCGGGCAGCATGGAGGATGCACGTATAGTGTAGACATCCCCTCTGCTGCCCCCACTAGCCACCAGGGATCGAGTTAAAGGTGAGGGGGAGGGAGGGGGCCGAGAGACAAGGGGAGGGAGGGGGGCAGAGACAGAGTCAAGGGGAGGGAGGGGGTTAAGAGACAGAGACAAGGGGAGTGAGGGGGTTAAGAGACAGAGACAAGGGGAGGGAAGGGGTTAAGAGACAGAGACAAGGGGAGTGAGGGGGTTAAGAGACAGAGACAAGGGGAGGGAAGGGGTTAAGAGACAGAGACAATGGGAGTGAGGGGGTTAAGAGACAGACAATGGGAGGGGGGAGAGAGAGCCAACACTAAGGGGAGGAGAGAGAGAGAGAGAAAAATGGGGGCAAAGGAAAGAGAAAGGCAGCATTGCCACATAAAAAGAAATAAAAACTAGAAATACATTTTTTGATATCATAATTTTTTATTAAAAAAGCTATTTACATGTGAATATATACAAGTTGAACTTTTTTCCTATAGGGTAGTCTTATATTCAGGCTTTTAGTTTTTTTCCTAATGGAATATCCAAAGTTTGGGGGGTCGTCTTATAATCAGGGTCGTCTTATAATCGAGCAAATACGGTAGGTATTTTAAATAGAAATGTTTAAATGAAAAAATACAAATAAAGGACCTTATTGAGCCCTCTTTACTCCTCATAGCTCTATTAAGGGGTAGACATGTTGTTAATTATCTTGGGTTAGATGGGTCAGATATCCCTTCCTATGATTGAAGATTACCCAAGCTTTTAAACAACATATTTGCCCCTGATACAGCTATATGGTGCAAAGAGGGCTCAATAAGGTACTTTATTTGTATTCCTTTATTAAAGTATTTCTATTTCAAAATGTTTACTTCTTTCTTTATGAACTTAAGGACCGACCGTTTGAGACATTCTTGGTCATTCTGGACAATGGCTGTTCTAACATTTCTGATGTGTTTATGTTTAGCTGTAATTTTCCTCTTTCCCATATAACATCTACCCAGTGTGCCCACAATCCCAGTGTGAGGCAATTGCAGGGCTTTGGGGGGGACACGTTTTGGTGTTGCATTATGTCTCGATATTGAAGCATCATAGCAACACCATCAAAGCACAGGCACCGATCGTTAATCACTACCTATGTGGGATCTACCGCATGCGTGCCTTGTCACAAACAACTTTTTGTTGTTGTTGACATGCCTGTTACATCAATTGTCACAAAGGGGTTAAATTAAACATAAATATTTTTTTTGGCCAACAGTTGTCCTTTAAGAGATTTGTTTCCTGGCATTTATTCAGTGAGCAAAATAGGAACAAAACACATCTTGCAAATATAATAACAAACAGTTGACCGAAAAACACAAGCAATTGTTGTATTTGCCAAGTCTAGCATTCTGCTTCTAAAATCTTGATAAAATGCCCCTGCATCGTTAATATCCAGTGTTCATATTATCTGCTAAGAGCCAACTGAGCATTTCTTAGGTTTTCCAGATTATAGCTGAACCTCTTAGCTAAACAGAGCTGCATGAATGGGAAGAGATAAATAAGAGAAAACAAGATTAATAGAATGATGTGACAAAAATTGTTTTGGCAACAGATATATGTAAGACTGAGGCAATAGCAAAATAATAAAAACACAAGTAACATTAACTACTTAAATGGAGATAAATAGCTAGTGATTTTTTAAAGTACCATATAATGTGTAATGATTACATAGTCTGATTTCATTGCTGGAATACGTATATCACTTTAAAGTTCTTGAAAAACTTTACTATCTTGAAACTTATTCTGTTAACAGTGAAATTGTCAAGCCCAGATTATAGATCTCCTTTTGCATAGACAGTGTAATCCTAAGAAATGTAAAGAAAAAAGATTGTTTCTTGTTTGGTTTTTTTTGCATTTACTAGTTTGGTGCTTTTGGATCCTGAATAGAAACATAAGAATGTGTCGGCAGAGAAGAACCATTTGGCCCATCTAGTCTGCTGATTTTTCTTAATTCTTTCATTAGTCCCCAGTTCCCTATCTTATATCTAGGATAGCCTTGTGTCTAATACCTTACATATACCCTGAAAAGTCCAGCATGTAACAACGTGGGGAATTAAAAAAATAAAAAAAGATAGATAATCAACAGTGTTTGCTATACACAAGGGGCTATTCAATAAAGAGAGAATTTCAGGAAATTGAGAAAAGTTTAGGCCAATGTAGCCTAGTTGTAATAAAAATCGCCAATTAAGGTGAATGGGAGAATTTTTCCAAATGAGCTACCTTAAGTTTGAAATTTCTATCTCGATTCCCTACAATGCCATTTTTTTACTTCCCTAAATTCTTGTGCTCCTGTTTCTTTATACATGAGGAGTGCTGGTGGTAAGTGTGTCTTATGTTGAGCGCTATTGTAGTGTATTGGGTCGATAGCACCACTGTTCAGCTGTATCAGTTCATGTGCCCATTTACAACTAACTCCCTGGGGTTTATAAATATGGACCAGTCGAAAAAGCAAGCACACAGAAAGAAATCACACTTTGATATCACATAGGTACATAACTAGGTAGATTGAAAGTGACATGCAGTTCATCAAGTTTAATCTTTTCCCAAACCTCTATTTCTTGATCCAGAAGAGGGGGAATAACTCCACTGAGACATTTCAAATTTTATCTTAAAGGGAATCAAACTCCTTCATGACTCCAAAGGCAGCCAGATCTGCCCTGGAACAACATTACCTAAGCTATTGTACCTAGGGATATAATATGGACCAATGCAGTACCAGAGACTACTAATGTCACATAGCAAATTATGAATTATACAAGAACCAAAATTATAGTAACACTGTCAAAAATGTAAATTGGTTGATAATGATAATTAGTGAGATTTAGCAGAGTTCAAAAATAAATAAACAGACATGCTATACACAAATGTCATATCAACATTTCTCTATAAACCAATAGTACATTAGCAAGATTAAAAAGGACCGTCTCCTAAACACTGTTTATACTGTGAATGTAGAGAATGATAAAAAAAGATCTGTGAATTGTGATATCAGAATTGGAAGCAAATGTATAGATTAAAAATGTGTTTTCAATGTGTCTGTAGTCAGTGGTATATCTTGGTTTTGTGCTGCCCTAGGCAGACAAAATCCGGGCACTCCCCCACCCACGTTGCACAACTACGACATGCTCCATCACTCATGTTGCACACCCACAACATGCCCCATCACCCCATTACATGCCCCATCACCCACATTGCACACACACTAAATGCCCCATCAGCCCCATTACATGTCACCATCACCCTCATTACATACCCTCACCATGTCCATTACATGCTTCCATCACCCCGATTAATTGGAAGGAGCTAAAGCTTGCTGAATGGTGGGGGAGGGCGCAGGAAATGTTTGAAGCAACAGAAGTGTGCTTTAACCCCTTCGTGACGGTATGACTTACTATGCCATCCTGATTTTAAGTGCCTAAAAGTCGTTAGGACGGCATAGTACATCCTGTGTTAAACAGCTCATCACGGCTCCCCGTGATGAGCTGTTCTCGGATCCCGCTGCAGGCACTTGCAGTGGGATCCCACCTGTCAGATGAGGCCACTGTGAGTGGCCTCAGTCTGACAGGGGAAATTTGGATACATTTCTCTAAATCGCGCTGTGTCTGAACTTCTGCGTTTGGGCACGCCTCCGTGACATCACATGTGACGTCCGGAGGTCTCACAATTTTTTGGCAGGGACCCACAGGGTCTATTAAGACATTGATGGGGTCTCTGCCATAGTGTTCCTGGCTACCGATCACAAGGTGATCGGTGAGCAGGAACAAATCGTGACGCATGGTGCTTGCGTCCTAAACAAAGGGGTTAAAACCCTCTGGCAAAGTGTGCCCTAGACGAGTGCCTTGTTTGCCTTGTGGAAGATACACTACTGTCTGTAGTGTCTCATGTTTATGACATCACCTTGTGGATTTCTATATAAATTACACATTTATCTTGAAAGAGGTTTATTTGCATATCAAACCTTAGGTGATATCATAAACAGGAGACATCCTAGACACATGTCTAACATAATGTTCTTAATTTATGCACTGGCGTGAGTACACATTGTATACATCATTTTGATCATTGTTTAATCTCTACATTCACAGTGTAAATACTGTCTAGGTGATGGAGTCTCTAAATCTAAGGATTTCTGACTGACTTGCTAAAATATTGTTTTGGTAACAACTCATCTGACAATATAAGACATTTTATTTAGAAATATATAAATATTTGCTAACTGTTACCTTTTATACTCTATCTGAGATCATAAACATATGTTTAACTGCACATTTTTCAGGTCGGGGATTAAAATATTTAATGAAATGGAAAAAGTCCTCAAGAAAGATAAATCAGCTATTTCGGAAAAGTTTACATTTCATATGAATTTGGCTTTTTTTGAGGATGCCAGAATTAGTTGTGCGAACCAAGTAGTTCAATAGGGAAATATGTTATGCATGCTAATCAATAAAAACGAAGGGAAAATGATCGCATAATGTCAGCAAAATTTCCCCCCTAGTGATTTCTGACAAACAAACTGAGTACTTTCATTTCATTTTGTCTTGTTTTGTGCAGAATGGTAATTATATACGGGTAACCTCCTGTTCAGAGATTTGCATGGAATTGTTTTGCCTAAATAGTAGTTTGGATTGTTTGGTTTCAACAAATGAACATTTTATTAAAGCAGCTCAGCAATCCTGGTTTATGTCGTATGCAAGAGTACTGCCTCTGGCTCTCGACAGGTGATCAATGCTTTCGATACCACATATTCTAAAGCCAATGTGTCTCAGTAGTACCTTGCTTTGCATCCTATTACACAGCTTGCAGATGCTGAATTTTTATTTCAGCCATTACAGCTTTTGTTGTAGTTTTTTTTAAACAACGTACTAACTTCAGGAATAATCCTGCAATAGAGCTGCAGGTCTTTGTCCCTTCTGGCCTGCTCTCACTTTGCGCAGGACTGAACAGACCAGAGTGTGGAAGCCATTTCACCTCCAGGGGGCAGAAACAGAGTCTGATCTCGGGGGCAGCACGAACAGATTATTTTAAGGCAGCAGATACAAAATAATGTGCTGCTTACAGATGTATTTAATGTTGTTCTAACATTGTTTGAAACAGGGCCACGTATGCTCCCTTTTGCACATTCATCTTCAAAATGGCGCTTAGGACACTGAAACCACGAGTTTGTCTCATCTTCCTGAGAAGGGAAAGATGGCATCCCTGTAGATGTTAATTTCGGTAACATTGTATATTTCATGCACCTCATGAAGACTGGAGCTTCTCTGTTATATTACCTAAGTAGACTGTCCTTCGTGTTATGGTGATCTCCGTACAGAGTTTAGCTCATTCAGTTACAAAGCTTTATGCAAGTAGCCATTGCAATTGCTTTGTTGACTTATCTTATCACATTACCATGTATGCCATGGATGAGGATTCCATGGCAGGTTCAGTGGATGTAATGACAGGTCCAGTATGTGCTGCAATGTGAGGTGTGGGCAAATAAAGAGACAAAAACTGATCTGTGTACTATAATTACCATAATGCTCCACCGGCATAAAAACTCCCATGATGCTGGATGAGCATCATAGGAAAGGTGGTCCACAGCAGCTTCCATAAAACAGGCCCTCCCCACAGTTCCTTATCTGAGAGAAGGCTCATCTGTCATTGTCAGTGGGGTGGTGGGGGGGTCATTGTCTTCATTTGCCTGCGAGTCTTTGGAAGATTCAAAGCACTTTACGGATGGTTTTTATGGCTTGCAGTGGCCATGCCTTCACAGCATAGACTTGGCACTGCTGTTTTTCCCCGTCCATAGCTGTGGGTGGGGTCTCTGCTCACACAGGCTACGTGGAAGCTGCACAAACAGGAAACTGCACAAGCGAGCAGGACCAATGACAGGTCTGTTCTGTAAGTAGCATGGACCTGCCCTACTGTGCTCTCTCACTGATGTGGGAACAGATATTATATGGGCCACGGACCTCTATGGAGTTGGGGCCACATGAAGCATGAAAACAAATGTTACTGCTCGGGGAAGCAATTTTTCCATTGCCACCCTGGATCGGCCACTGATCACTGCACAACATAGCATGTGGAACTTTGTGGCTGCATTGACATGACTGGTATCAGCAGGAAAGAGGCAAAGACCTCAACCCCACTTGGAAAGAACAGGACTAACAAAAAAGATTAACCCCACAAAGCGGTGTATCTCAAATCACTTTTTTTGCAAAATAAATGCTACAAACCAAGTCAAAGGGGCAACATTTTCTATTCTTGCCTTGGGTGAGAACTAACTATGGCTCAGAAACAATCAGTTCATCTAATCTGCTCACCAAGATTGATCAGATTAATTAATTCTCTAGGTCAAGTTTGACAGTCCCAGGGAGTCATTTTACATTCCTGAACTGAGCTAGCCTTTATAGTGATCTCTGATTAATTAGAGAATGAGAGTTATTATAAAGAAGCAGCAGACAGGGATAGCACCTAATAGTGGCATTATTGTCATGTACTTTCACATACACCACAATCCCCACTGTGTACTTATTTGGTCCAGGAGGCAGCCACATTGCCTCCTGTGGTCCATTAGATCCTAATATTTAATTTTAACTAATGTGCATTTAGCAGTTTAAATGTTTTAAATGCATGCATTACTTTTTTTTTGTATTTGTATCGGAGAGTATATGTAAGGTGTAAATTTCGTTTAGAGTTCACAGTTCACATTGTTGAAAATTGTAAGAGATACTTTAGTATTCCAGATATAATAATAGGTGTAGCAATCCCCACTGTTTCGGAGAATTCCAGGAGCAGGAGACTTCAAGCAACAATGACCAGTGGAGGTGTAGATATAATGGGCTCTATTCAAACACATGAGTTCATTTAACTCTGAACATTGAATACCAAAGACTGCAATAGAACATTCTGAGTTAAAGCCACTAGTAGGTGATAACTCTGGTCATTGAATAGAGCCCAATCAATCCAGCAGCTTTTCTTGTAGCATCACACAGTATAGAGAAATAGTAAAGAGAGGTTTTGGCAAACCAAGCATTTCACTCTACCATAACACCTAATCATAATGATTAAGGTGTGTGTGATAATTAAGCTCTGTGGATAGCATGGAATCAGTTAAGGTTGGTTTTCTGATCTCATTCTTCACCTCCTACTGTTCTGCATTACATGATGCTACAATAAAAGTCACTGGGTATTTTATCTCTAAGACTTGAGTCTCCATTCCTTACTGGTGTGGCTTTTTCCTTTTGTCCTTTCGTACTGTTGAGGATGAGTTGGCCTCCGACAAGTTGCTGCTGCATCAGTTGGTGGGATTGGCCACATGACAAGCTGTGTTTGAGCTGTGAGGTCTCCTTCATCCTGTATTTGAGCTGATTGAGTCCTCGTATAAGACAAACATTGTAAAAAGAAGGTTTTTTTTCATAGATACACTGCAGATACACATAGGCATACTGCATGTCATTTTTAAGTTTGGTCAAGATGCATGGAAAAGTACATTTTACAAAATGTGTTTTTGTTAAGTAAGTTTTTAATCTAGTTTTGGGTTCTGTTGTAGTCTGTGGAAGCAGGCCTTTTTAAGACTAAACAGTATAGAATGACATATACCATCAAACTAGAATAGTAAATAAAGCAACTAAACTTTTTTTCCATTTATGTTTGTAATATACATGCTATATTATACTCCATCTGGTAGCCTTCATGCTTCACGATGAATAATGCAGGTGGATCCTGCCGCTGACAGTTAAAGACCCTAATGTTTCAATGCAAGAAATGGAGATACTCAAAATGATCATCAAATGTTAGCGGCTATTGGCCACTCTGACTGGCTGAGCAATGTCAATGTCATCCCATGCTCCGACCAGATCTACCCCCTCTACTGAATTACAGAGCTGAGAGTAACATGCATATATGGACACAGGATTTTTGCTTCTATAAAAGACATGAGCACCAATGCGTGGATAAAATGAGATCTTCATAAAATAAAATTATTGTTCATGTAAACGAGATAATGTTGTGCATAATATACATGCCCTCTATGTACATATTTTACTGTGATATATGAGGAGTTTCTTAGCGTGGCCCAGTGATTGCAGGGATAAATTTAACATATGCCTTGTTTTATCTGTTTTGGAATACAGTTTGTGCTGAGAATCCCGCTATATATGCCTTTAGTGTTAATCTATCCATAAATTATACATGGAGGCGCTATATAAATATTTGACAAAAAAAGATACCGAGTCGTCTCCATTTGATTGAAGAGTCTTGCCATTATTTATCAGTTTTGAACTGACATAAATCCTTTTATACCGCAATGATGCAAGGATTAGCTTATCTGCCGGTATACTTGAAGCATATTGTGTTATTATAGTGCTTTCAGAATGTGGCCTGTTTTACATATCTGTATTCTAACATTTTACACTTGAAAGAGTTTGCATTTCCAAGGATATTGGGATTCAAATGTGCAGGTGTTAAGTATACAATAAACTTATTTATTTATTAACGTCATATTCTTAATAAACAAATAATATATATATTAAATGTTATTAGTTATGAATTATATAGTATGTTATTTCTAAATAATTTCAGTGAATTACCTATAGTCAGTATAGTGTGAGTGAGTTTGTGGTACATCTTTGGTATTTAATACAGGTACTTTGTCACCTTCAAATGTTCTCCTTTTACTGTATGATTGTATTTACATTTACAAATAAAAGATTAATAAATTCTAGCATAGAATTATATATTACAGAAATTTTTATTTTTATTTTTTATGGTTTATTGAGATGATCCAAATCTACCACATTTTTCATTTTGGTATAGAAGTCAACGGCAAGGTAAAATAG
Organism: Pelodytes ibericus; assembly: GCA_036172795.1. Lineage (NCBI taxonomy): Eukaryota > Metazoa > Chordata > Amphibia > Anura > Pelodytidae > Pelodytes > Pelodytes ibericus. The sequence goes on from CM069857.1 coordinate 37,923,243, forward strand.
GGAGTGCAATTTAAAGTGTGTAATCAATATATAGATCTACTTGAAATAAGTAAAGGCACACATGTAGGCTTTAAATGCCAGTACACTTGTTTGAACATCAGTATGTCATTAGTCAGGGTAATACATTTTTTTTATAATTAAAGTTTTATTGAGCATACTCAAGGGTAATACTTTAATAATGTTGATATGTATATTAGATAACAGAGAGTTGAGATAACTACAATGGGCCAGTGTATAACTTCACTTATATAACTAAGCTTTCCAAGCTGAGTTAGTTTGATCAAGGATAAATATTACAAAATACAAATCCATGGCAGTGATGTTTTTTGGGGTTATTCACTAAAAAGTGAGATGAGGTGAGTTGAGATGAACATTTAATGCAGCACTTACTGGCCCCTCTACCCACAAGAGACTTAAATCAACTTCATAAAAATAGAAATGAATTAACACATAGTCATGGGAGAAAGAAAGGACACCCTCTTTGATTTCTATGGTTTTACATATCAGGACAGAATAACATGCATCATCTGTTCCTTAGCAGGTCTTAAGATTATGTAGACACAAACTCAAAACACACAAAATGTAACAAAAATAAAGCCAGAATGGAGACCAAACGGCTTAGGTTTTGCCAAGTAGCAGCTGGGCAAACCACACAACTTCTGTAACCAGATTAGACCAAAGTGGAGATGTTTGGCAATAATGCACAGAAGCCATGTGTGAAATACTAAGTACACCTTATGATTCAATTGCTTGTAGTCGCAATTCAAAATACTTAGCCACAATAACTTGAAGTAATCATTTTCTTTATGACTTTTATTGTTGTGGAGGATTTTTTTCCCACTCTTCTTAGCAAAGCTGCTTCAGTTCATTGAGGTTTGCTGGCATTTGTTTATGCATAGCTCTCTTAAGGTCCTGCCACGGCATTTCAATCGGTTTAGGTCAGGACTTTGGTCTCATCTGGTTAAAGGACATTGTAACAGAAGAAGTGTGGTTTGTCCAGATGCTAATTTGCAAACCTAAGCCATGCTGCCATGTTCTTTTCAGAGAGAAGAGGCTTTCCCCTGACAAACCTTCCAAACAATCGATAGTTGTTAATATAATTTTTATATTTGAACTTTTTACATTTTATATGCTAACTGAGGCCTAACTTTTTTTTTGCAATGAGCATTGCATGGTCTGAATTAGCGGTGAGGTCCACTGCTGGCAAGAGTGGGAACTGTATTCAATGTTTTCCACTTTTGTATAATCTTTCTCCCTGTAGAACTTTAAATTGTTTGCAAATAGCCTTATAACCCTTCCCAGTTTGGTGGGGAGCAACAATTGCTTCTCAAAGATCATTGCAGAGTCTTTCCTCCTTGGAATTATCTTAACACACATCTGAATTCTCCAGACCAGCAAACTACTAAAAATGTCAGCTTTTATAGAGGTATCACACTTGCTGATGATCAATTAATCAAGGGAATGTGATTAGCATCTACTTAGCCTCTTAATTCCTATAGAAGCAGTAATGGTGTACTTTGTTTTCTTTTGGCTTTATTTTTGTTAAATAAATCATGACATTGTGCAATAGATCATGTGTTGTTGTTCATCTGAGGCTGTATTTACTAAAATGTAAGATCTGCTAATGAACAGATGAAATAGAGGAGAGAGAGACAAAAGGGATGGGAAAAAGATAGACATAAGGGAATATCAGGGGTTATCTGGGATAAGGGAATGTGTACTTCAGGATATCCAGAATACTTTATGAGAATTGAGCTCCATGCACCTTGTACCTGTACTGAGGAGCCTAAAGTTCAATCTGGTAAGGACATTGAGTGGCTCTGCCCCTATTTATGACTCTGCCTTGTGGCTCTATCCTTACCGACACACTGCTATAGCCAGAATTTTTGGGGAAGAAAAGGTGGCAACCCAACCTGCAGCTCTGCGGGGGACATGGATCTTAAAACCTCTCTTTAAGTAAATTTTAAGACAACCTCAAATATAGAGCAAGGAAACTTTCTGAGAGCATTTGATCTGAACAAACCTTGCCTTATGCTGTGCGTATTTTTCACATACAGATGCAGTTTTTTTTAAGAGTCTGAACCTCAATAACAACGTTTAATACTCAGCAGGCCACCTCTGCCTTTGCAAAAAACTAGGTTGCCTTCTGCATCATTAAAAAATAATGTTAGTGCTTAGTCCCTCTTTAAAGGCAATCCATCGCCTAAACATTTATGTACTATGAATGTACAGAATCCAACATATTTTCAGAGTTACAATCATACATACATACATTTACAGAAAAATGTGTTTTTACTGTACAGCATGTAGTGTTTCGTCTTTGTGATAATTTTGATAGTACGTGGTAAACATATCACCTATATTGACACTACTGAGTGGAAGAGTCATTTAAAGGCAGCAAGGATTTTACAGAGATCAAAGTGCAATGAACTGACTGATACACTTTCTATGTTTCCCCAATTATCTCAAATCCTTCTTTTTTTCCATATTTTTCCTGTAATTCAAGCAAATATTTTGCAATGCATTGTTGTTGCTAGAAAATAGGCCGTTTTTCTCTGTTCGTATTCTTGATCCAAAGCAGGCGAGATATGCAAAGCTTTCATCACAAAGGGTTCTCTCCATATCAGGCTTTTGTGTATTTAGTATAGAGAACTCATTTACCTGACATTCTTCCCTTTATCAGTTCCTTAGATTTCTAATAACATCTCTCTGATATCAGGAGATATGCAGGCAGGAAATGCTTTCCATTTGACTTACTTTCTTATACGATATTGTCACTGTATCACCATGAAGTACATTTTAGAACAGGAGCAATGCAATAATTTCTTGGCCAGGAGATTTCAATATAATCATTTTAACTGGCTGAGAGTCACAAAATACACTGTTGGGTCAAAAAAAAAACAAATTTTCCCCATTGAAAGTAATGGGAGGTGAAATGATCAAAGCTATTTTTGAGACTAAGTTAAATTCAGCACCTGAAAAAATAGATTCAATCATTTTGCCTCCCATTACTTTCAATGTGGAAGATTCGAACCTGGGTTTGACTTAGTCTCAAAATGAAAACCGATCTCCAAAGTCGAATATTAGTAAATAGTGTTGAGCGAACCCAAACCGCACTGTTCGGGTTCGTACCGGGCATTACGGTGTCCGTGCCACGAACCCGAACCCGGACATTTCACTGTATGTCCGTTTTGGAGTTCGAAGTTCGGCTATAAACGGAAAGTCGTTTTATAGACTTTCAGTTTATAGAATAGCATAGAATTACATGTATTCTATAAACCGAAAGTGTATAAACCGAACGTCGTTCGGTTTATTGACTTTCGGCTTATAGAATACATGTAATACTATTGGCTTTCTATAAACCGAACTAGAGTCCCCATTCATAAGAATTTATTATGAATGGGGACTCTATTTCGGTTTATAGAAAGCCAATAGTATTACATGTATTCCATAAGCCGAAAGTCCATAAACCGAAAGACATTCTGTTTATAGACTTTCTTTTTATAGAATAGCAATAGCATTAAATGTATTCTATAAAACAAAAATCTATAATCCGAATGTCTTTCGGTTTATAGACTTTCATTTTATGGAATACATGTAATGCTATTGCTATTCTATAAACCGAAATAGAGTCCCCATTCATAAGAATAGGTCAATTGACCTATTCTTATGAATGGGGACTCTATTTTGGTTTATAGAATAGCAATAGCATTACATGTATTACATCTGAGAGTCAAATAGAACCGTCAAATACTGTGCTTACAGCGCACTTTGAAAAATTCTATTAGTTTTGGGTGGTAAATAGTACATTTGCGTCTTGCGGTGCACTTCATATCTGAGAGTCAAATAGAACCGTAAAATACTGTGCTTACAGCGCACTTTGAAAAATTCTAATAGTTTTGGGTGCTAAATAATACAGTATTTTTAATTTGTATGTATGTTATGTTTTTTTAAGTTATTTCCCTATCCATATTTGTTTGCAGGGCACGTGTCCTACTCTTACCCACATTTTAATTCCTTTTGCAGCCCTCTAGCCCTTTCCAGGACTTTTTTAGAGGCATTTTAGTGGCCAAAAGTTTGTGTTCCCATTGACTTCAATGGGGTTCACGTTCGGGGTCAAGTTCGTGGTCAAGTTCGAGCACGGACCTGGACTTTTGCCCAAAGTTCGGTCGAACCTCTCGAACCCGAACATCCAGGTGTCCGCTCAACTCTATTAGTAAATAGACCCATATGTAGAAAGAACCCAATTACATTGTCTGGATTGTATTTGCCCTCTTATGAATATCAGGGATCCTGAAATAAAAGTCCTAAAAATAAAGAAGATAATCATTTCATATCAGTAATAATAATTCTTAGAAAAATGTTGTGCCTGGCTTTGGCTTTTAGCTTCTTTCTGGAAGTAGGTGCATGACCTCTAGTGAGGGCTGCAGCAATCAAACTCTTTGTGTAAAATAAATGCTCCACATGACAGACCACATACAACACAGAAAAATATACCAGAGCATAGTGTAACTGCAATATACAATTTATTTCACTGGCCCCTTAAAACATTAGCCACTTACTTGGTGTACAAAATAAAGTGCATATACAAAAAAACAGGTCTGCCACTTGGATTTTTCTATGTACAATTTTTTTGATTTACATTTTGTCAGACTTGGTATAAAGTAGGATCGTGTTCTTACATATCTTTACAATAGTCTGTCAAGTATGAAGGGGAATAATAAAATAAATTACAGTTTTATTCTAATTGTCTCAAAGACATTTTCTGTAAATTCAGTGGATGGTGCACCTGTTGCTGTGTTGTTTTGTACTATTTATGTTTAAAACTCTAAAATGGTTTAAGAAACATATTACAATTTTACATAGTCCACGGGTCTTAGTCTCAAAGAGGGACTATTCGACTAATGATCCATCTGGAGATTAGCACATGTAGTTTACTGAGCACTGCATAACTCTGAAATATAAACAAATAACGTACAATAAAAAACATAGATATTATCCTACCCTATCCTGTACTATACATTATTTTATACTAATATCACTTTTATTTTGCATTCCCCTTTAAATGCCATTCTTGTATTAGTGAGACCATTTTTCTGTTTCCTTCCTTGTGTCTTAATTTATTTAAATGATTGCAATAATTATAAGTCTAATGCATTTGAGTTGCAGGTGTGCATAGTTTAATGAAATTTTTGATGGATAACTCTCTTGTGCACAGTTAAGTATAGAAATACACCAGCCTGGAAAATGTTGGGTAATGAAATTAAAAAAGGAATTAACCAACTGCAATGTGTGAAACCATTATGTTTTTCGTGTTGTGTAAAATGTGGCCTATTTTTAAGTCAATACAAACATTGTTTTGTTCTGTGTACAACAATTTGTGTTAAAGGTTTAAAATATAAGGATGAAACATGTGTCCACAATGTTAGTATTAGACCCTGAAGTGACTTTTCAAGTGTCAGGTTGTAATCCAATTGCACTAATATCCCACATTTTTATCTGCTACAGTCCATGTGAAACCTGTGGAGTTTTGTGGCATGTAAAAACATAACAATTGCAGTGTCAATTTGCATGGTAGGCCACAATCAACAGCTGACTGCTAAAGCAGGGATGTCAAACGTCAACCTCCTAGGTGTTGGTGGACTACCACATAGTCTAGCTAGTTCTCTTAGCTCGCACAGAGAGACAGAGTTGATGGCCATTAGCAGTTGGACGGCCAAAGTTTGTCACTTGTGCTTTAGAAGTTAGCCAACTTGCCAACTTAATTGTACCTTCCCTTACTGAAAGTCAAATGTTGTCAGTATTGACCTTTGACCAACTCAGGGGTACTGAGCCACATCTGGTCATTAATTAATGTCTCAATGGCTCATAGCTTAAACCAGTACAAGTGCATATGATTTACCCCTAAGCCGATACACATTAGGTAGCAAAACATTATGTAACTGAGCCTCACTCATCATCATAAACATCACTTGACGTATATAGCCATCACACAGCCAGAAATATGGATATAAATAACAAAGTTTTCAATTTTAAATTAAATGGGTAACTATTTCATTCAGCGAACATACAGTCAGGGAAAATGTTCCCTACTTCTTGATAAATTCACCAAATACTATTTACAGAATTGCTTGGAGGTAATTATATTGTTTTTTTTTTCTAAGCATGTCACATTCAGCTTTCTCGTTACATTATTCCATTTTGTGTAATTTTCCTTTTAAACTTTTCTGCCTCTGGAACTATTGTTGCTTGTGGCTTTGTTTCTAAAGTTAAAAGTAAAATTGATTAAAAAAAAATTATGTAACCGTCTGTTTACTTGGGTCAGAGTCCAATTTTTTCCCTAGTCTCCATGGATACTACCAAGAGCCTAAGTCTACCTTACAGCTAAAAAACCACAGAATTATTTCAGCCCTGAGTTACATCGACATTGACTTATATCGGCCTTGAGCAATATAAGAAGTTGATGTAAATCTCCTTTTAAAGTTTAAACAATACTTTGGTAAAGGAAAATGACTAGCGATATTGACATGTAAATTGTTGTTAAATAACAAGCAGTATTAATTTCAGTAACTACAGCAGTGAATCTACTTTCTCATGGTTGTCAAATTTCGGAGATGCTGGCAAAGAGAAATCATCTGATCACTCGCCGATGGCGACCCTGACCGCCAGAACGGCGGATCCACCTCTCATAGAGGCAAATAACTGAATGTGGTACCTGTGTGTCTTCATTTGTATATGTCTAATTCCCTCTATTTTCAATTGTATATATAATTCTCTTCAGCAAGTGATAATTGATCTCTACAAGAAATATCTTAAATCACCCTTTGTTTTCAAAGTTTCCTATCTATTCACCAGTAGAAGTATTGTAAAACGCCTATGTGCTAAAAAATGTCTCCCATAAAACTATCCCCCAGTGTCATTGCGTTATATTTTGACATGGTGATGTCACATGCATTGGGCTGCACAGCAGAGTTTATTTGATTTGCATCTTCTGTCCCTATGCTGCATGATAACTTTAAGAGAGGCAGAGCAGATCTTGAACAACATGACAGCATGTCTTCCAAGATGTCATGATCAATGCCCCCCACAGATATAATGAGTATGATAGCCCCAAGAACGGAAATGAGTATAGTGCTGCAGCATGGTACGCTCACACATAACAAGTGCATTTTTTGGATAAAACAGTACTGCAGTGATGTGAATGACAAATACTATTTTAGGATAATCGCCTCTATTTAACATTTCATGCTGTACCTGGTTGGGCTGTAGATGCCTAGAATTAATCAGGATTATGTAAAAGTGATAGAAGAATGTTGGGCCCTCCTGATTCTAAATAATGTACTATTGATTTAAACTGCAAAACTGATTTCTTTGACACTTGCCGTGAGGCTATACTCTATGGCAACCAAAGTATTTACTTGCAAAATATTTGGGGGGTGGGGTTAATGATGCAGTTCCACCAAAAAATGCAGCATCACATAAATTAAAGAAAAAGAAACAGATCTCAACACGTCCTGTCTCCTAAAGTGTAAAGTACACGTTGAATCAAATCAGATTTGCATCTGTTTCAGTCTATAGCAAAGCATTTCTGAATTAAAAAAATTAAGCTATTATGAAAAGTGCTGAGATGGATCAGTTGGGGGCCAACAGATCAATCTAGGAAAGATTAGCACTTGTGTTACTTGTCATCCAATCAAATGCCACAGTGTCATTCAGTAGTTTATTCAGTTCAGATAACTTTATTACATGTCACATAATGCCCTTTGTGTGATTCTTAAAGGTACACACTTCTCTTTATGTGCGAAAACCACCTGCTATGGATTTCCATTGTATATTAGACGTGTGTCATTTAAACGTATTCATCCATACTCTGCAATTTATCAAAATTAGCTTGGCTCATAATTATATATTGCTGCTCCATTTCTCTTGGCATTTCCCCCCCCCCCCCCTGCTTTTGAAACTAAAAATTCAATTTCAGCGAATAATCCTTTCAATCCTTTCCTGAATACCCAAACATGGGACATTGATTTATATTATGCTATAAGATATAGTGCAAAACTAATTTTTAAATAATTATACATTAAATTGAATTATACAACATCTTTGTATCGTTTTTATATTTACGGTACTTTATTCCAACTGTTAAAGAAGCAATAACGAACTGTGGTGAATTGACAAACGAATTGCAACAATTAGTCATTAATAGCTGAGTTGGGAACAATCCCCAGCCTGTCTATCTTTCCAGCTCAGTCTGATTTGTGCTATTCACATGTCAATTCACTCCAGTTCACTGTTTAGTGAATATACTCTCTATACACACCTCCTCTCTCACCTTTCAAACTGTTCTCTTGATAGCCTGTATTTTCTGGCCATTGTGCTGACATGAATGGGTGGCAGCAAACATTTGTGCTGTCATGTAGACCATGCAGAACTTTCATTATTTGTATATGTGCCATTCTGTGTTGCCAGTCCTCTTCCAGGCTGGGCAGCACCTCCCTGAAGTTTTTTTCACAAGTAGATTAACACTATATGTATATAGTTAATATATGCAAACCTAAAAACAAATACATATTGCTAACAGGGATAGATAGCTTGAATAGTAAGCTTAGTGAAGGACCAAAGAACATCATTATGTAATCTGTCACAAAGTTCAGTAACTGTTCACCATGAACAATGTTGCTGCCCACCCCTGAATCTTCATATAGAGTAGTTACTAGGCATTTCTGGATATTTAAATGAGCCAGTGAAATAGCTTACGTGATTAGGGAGAGCTTGTTCAGTTATCCTCAGGGTTACTAGCTTGAATCCCACCAGGGTCCACCCATCCTTTCATCCATGTAAGGTCAATAAAATGGGTTATTAATGTGGGTTATATTAAGATTCCAAGAGTATAATAAAGACAATATGTTTTACCAGGAAGGATACATTGAGATCGTCTCTCCTTTTCAAGTATGTCTTGGGCATATTACCATTGATTAACATCACGATGACCCAAACATCAGAAGGATGAAAGACTGAGTTCACAACCTAACCTACTTGAAAACAAGAGAAATCCCAATATATCATTCATGGAGAAATGATTGATCATTATTATATTTAAAGAATTGTACTCTTCCACTGACTGTAAAATGACTAACCAGTACTTTTTTTCAATTATTTTTTTCAATCTGACCTAATTTAGGGTAGCATTGTTAAATTCTATGTAATCCCATAAGTATTACTATTAGCATGGAAAATATTCAGTAACAGGGATGTGTCTCAAGCTATAGAGTAATTATTATGATTCATTTGGGACAGAGCTTTTCAGATAGTAGTTCTGCTTGAAAGAGCAGAGTTAAGACCCACGTAAAAGTACAAGTTCGAATTTAACCACATACATAATATACAGCTATTTTAAAATATTTCCACTATCAGAAGGTTTTAAAACATTGCTGTTATTTATAATAAAAAGGGTCATCTTCCTAGGAAGAGTTACCGTGCTCTACCAAGGCAAAAAAATCGTTGTCCAGCACTGGAAGGGTGTGAGCTGTGTGTGTGCGCCTGGGCCCAGGTGCCTCCTCTGTACGCCAACCCCGCGTTGAAGCAATACAAATGAAAGAAAGAAGAGCTTGCACTCTGAATAATACGTGGTAAAAAAAAAGGTGAGTATTTAATGGCATAAAATTATAAATCCGTGTCCAGCATAAAAAACTTGTGGGGAACTTGTGGCTTGCACGCTTAATCATAAGTCATGCTTAAGCGTGCAAGCCACGCGAAACAAGTCAAGTGCGGTTACCCACAAGTTTTTTCTGCTATACACGGATTTATAATTTTATGCCATTAGATAGTCACCTTTTTTTTACCACGGATTATCCACAGTGAAAAATCTTCTTTCTTTAATTTGTGTTATTTATAATACAAGAGGGGTATACTACATGGATCTAAAAAGTTATAGTTCTGTATGTTTTGCACTTTTCACACTAACAATTAGAAATACACAATGTAAAAGCACAGTATAAAAAACATGTATATAAATTACATTATTTCTATACAATAATTATTGAAATAGTGCTTCTATGACAGAGGGGCAGATTCTGCCTAACGCATTTGACTTCCAGAGCTTCTTCAGAGGTCAATAGGTTTCTAAATATGTGCATACGTCTATCCTAAAGATAATATTAATCAGTTGTGTTTTATCTGTTAGTAGCAAAATATGAAAAAAGATTTTTTTGAGCCTGCGAAGAAAGCACACATGCCAACATTTACCTATTGGATGGCCACTGCAGTGATTCGCCATCACTAAAATTATTATTCTTTTGGAATGTGGACGCATGTGTAGACCACTGGTCTATAGAAAGGCATCTGCAAAAATGTATTAATTGTTATCGGTTTGCAATATACCATGTATAGATATAATAAAGATTGTTATTACCAATTAATATTACATCACCCCTAACCCTGTAGATACAGAATATGTACATTATCTTTGGAAATTAGAGACTAAAAAACACTGACAATGAGTTTTTTTTGTAGTTTGATGCGTATCTTGGTTCCACAAGGTCTCTAAACTGCTTGTCATACAATGATTATTCATCAGATCATAGTAGTTATCTATCAATAGTGACAAATATCATACTGCTCAAACCCATTAAAGTAGAAAGTCTGCTTTCCTAATAATAGCAAACTCAGAGTCCTACTGTGTGTTTCTCTTATACGGTCCTGAGAGCTGTAGTTCTTCACTTCTCAAAAGTATAGCTTTTATTTACCTATTTTGTAGTTTATAAAAATTACACTTCAGGAGACAATGTCAAAACAAGATTAAACATTGCAGCTAGGTTCTGCTTCTGTGTGAAATGGTATGAAGGCTGCAGATAGGAATTATTACACTCTTTACAATATTAATTGGAGAGCACAATAGAATTGGAATGGGATTGTATTGCAGGTGTCATTCTGAATAAATGCTCTTCAGAACATGCAGTTTAATATGCATTGTAATTATCAGAGACCACATTCTTTGTGCATAAAAAAAAACAAAACAAATAAAAACTTTGATATAAATGTGTATAGTAGCTGTGTAGAATAATAAATGCAGGAACTTCAGTGTGGAATGTTAGCTATAGAGATTATAACTTGCAATACTTTGTAACATAATTCAAAAACAAATACATCTCTATTTGTAGACTTGGTAGGTGAACTGGTTCTTGTCTATAATCCATGGAGAGTGATGTGATGGAGATGAAGGATTTGTTCTTTCACAAGTGAAGTACCATAATGTTTGGTACAAGCTGCCTGATTCTGGTACCACTCCACCAAACAGGCAGTTCCATCACATAGAAGTACCTGCAAAGGAGACACTACTTGTCTATGGCAATTGACAATGATCAACTATCACCACCATGTATTTATTGGAATGTGGACATGAGAACAAATATTTTCTTTTTACATGTTTACTAGTTTAAATGTTTATGCCCTCCACAAACTTTAACTGAGCATGTAGCTCTGAAGAATGCTCTATTCAAGGACAATTATACAACCCAGACTGTGAGCTACATAACCATAGATTTATATAGCTGCAACCATTTGCGAAAATATTGGTATAACATGTAGAGGGGAAGAACAGGATGAAACCAGTAGAGTAGCCAAAGTGTCTGTAAAAGGATGCTTTTTTGTCTACGGCAAGGTATGAGAAGGACCCTAGAACATCACTGGAAAGAAGAAAGGAAGGAGAAAGAGAGAAAAGGAAAAAGCTGGGAAAAATAGTTGCTAAAAACACCAACATCAGAGTTGTTCCCAGAACTCAAAAAGGGAAGATGCAAATGGATAAAAAGTGGTATAAGCTTTGAGAACTGAGGGAAAGGCTGTAAACACCAGTAAAAAGTATACTATATCATTTTATTAAATGAATAAACATAAATAATAAAAACAGACTAAGGCACACCTTTGCAATATTCATGCTGTCTAATCAGCATCTTGATATGCCACACCTGTGAGGTGGATGGATTATCTCAGCCAGGCCCGCCAGGGGGTGATGGACAATACTGGCTTCCCGGGCCCGGCAGGCCCTGGTTACGCCCGAAAAAAATAATTATACTGGTCGCGGCCTCTGTTTAGACGGGCCGTGGCTGTGAGCGAAGCCTTCTGTGCTCCCCTCCAGCCGCTTGGCTTCAATAAAGTTTAAAAAAAAATGTGACCGGAGTTTCCCACCTCTGGGAAATAAAATTATTCATGCCGCGGCCTCTGTTTAGCCAGGCCGCGGCTGTGAGGGAAGCATTCTGTGTTCCCCTCCAGCCGCGTGGCTTCAATAAATTTTAAAAAAAAAATTTGACCGGAGTTTCTCTCCTCTGTGCGCTGGGAGACAGAGCAGCAAGGAGGTAAGTACTGGGGAAGGGGGAGGAGGGTGCAAATAACGAACATAACGCTGGCATATTGAGTGGCAAAATACTGGCATATTAAATGGCAAAAGAATGGCGCCTTGAGGGGCAAAATAGTGGCATATTAAATGGCAAAAGAATGGCATATTGAGGGGCAAAATATAGGGGCAATAGCTAAATACTGGCATATTGAGTGGCAAAAAACTGACTTATTGAGTGGCAAAATATTACTGGCATATTGAGTGGCAAAATATTACTGGCATATTGACCAACTGCTCCCAGCCACCCTCCATATTACACTTGACCTGGATAACATGCTTGTGAGGGTAGGTGGGGCAAGTGGGAGATATTGTCGTGAGGGGGGGTAGGTGGCCCAGAAAATTTATTCAGTAAGGGGCCCTGAAATTCCTGGTGGTGGCCATGATCTCGGCAAAGGAGAAGTGCTCACTAATACAGATTTAGACAGATTTCTGAACAATATTTCAGAGAAATAGGCCTTTTGTGTACATAGAAATGTCTTACATCTTTGAGTTCAGCTCATGATAAATGGGGGCAAAAACAAAAGTGTTGCGTTTATAATTCTTTTCATTGTACATGGGAGAATTGTTTCAACTCAGCTACTATGCCCGGAAGTTTGAAATTCCCATCTTAATTCCCTGCTCTTTTCCCTTTTTATCCATTATATTTAGGAATAGTTGTGACGTATCCGCTATTGTGACTAGATTAAAAATACTTAAAAATGCTTGTCTAGGATAAAGTAATATCACTCGGTTCTTTTCATTTTTTTCCAGTATTAATGGCATAATCATCATTTTATATGTTTTTTTTTATATAAAGTAATAAGGTATCCTAAACCAATGTTATTAAATTATATTAATAGTCATTTCATTCTTTATTGGCTGCTATTATTCTTACAATCTCATAATAAAAGTTTTGCTATGCAGCCGTGAGTTTCTGCTCTAGTGTGAACTATGGCACAAATCATGTTTTTCTTGACTCACTGCTGCCAAACATGTCGCTTATAATTAACAATTTTGTAATCACTAGAATACAGAAGACATAAAAGTGGACAATTATAAGGTGTTTTCAGAAGGTAAAAAAAATCGCAGTTGCTGAGGTAAATTTACACAACATTTATACATAGATATCCATGTACGAGCAAATATTGTTTATTTGCATTCAGCTACAGTTTTTCAAGCTAATCTAAAACAAAATCACTTGGGCACAAAGGCCCCCTATAATGTATGCATTTACTCTGAATGTGACAAGTGTGGATGGGTGGGGTGCATAACCTTAAAGCTTGATTACACTACAAAGAACCCACCAATATTAATACTTTGTTACTTTGACACAGTGATGGCTGAGTATGACATGGTCATGTAATGTGACTAAATCTCCAATGAGTCCATCTAAGATAGCTTTATTAAACAGTGCTGTGGAAATATGGAGCTTTCAGTAAATTTGGAATATTAGGTTGTGTGTAACTTTTTGTCACTGTACAGCTTTTTTGGGATGGCATACCCTGCAACTTTCCAGCTTTCAGTGGGACAGCCCCAGTTTGGGGAGCACAATCCCTTAGTTCCAGTTTTCATTCTCAAGTATCGGGACACTGGAAAATGAGTAGTGCACATGCGATGTAGCACTGTTAGTATAAGTGGCAATGCTGACACTTGACCATCCAAGCCCCACCCACAGGTACCACGCAATGCTGGGGGCAGAAGTTGGGTGGTACACAATAGCCTATTGGACAAAGATGGCTTGACTTAGAACAATGACAGTTAAAGCTACCTCTTTGTAGCTGCCCTTGCTTCTTTGTCAGGAAAATACTCAGCACTCAAAGGGTTAAATGAAAGATAAAGATTGTATATAGCATGATGATGTTAGCCTGATGTATAATTTTTTATTTTTCATATAACCTTTCGAGTGCCGAGTTCTCTATTTTTCTTACATATTTGCTTTTTCTGGTGTGCCAACATTTATTTTAGCTTGCTTCTTTGTCAAGCCTGGTTTTGTTGCCCGCCATTTTCTAAGTACAAGTCTTCACAAGTTTGTCTAAATATGGTTCATGTGTGACACTAGCTCTCATCAATAGTTGTGTTATCACCATATGGGCTGCAAGTGCAGGTCATGGTTTGCTAGGAACACCTTGCCTCAGAGCTGCAGTTCTTCTTAGTCCTTTGTATTTGGTCCTGTGGGATTTCTGTACTATGAAGTGAACTGTGGTGAAGTGTCACATGAACTGCAAAAATCAGGCATTAATAGTTGAGTTGGAAATATTCTCCACCTTAATGCCTATAATCCAATCTCGCTGTTACCGTATTTGTGTAATTATAAAGCAAGAAAAAGCAGAGATGATGAATGTTTGAATAACACTCTCACTGACCTCAGTAAAATAAACAGTCTCAGTAGGCTGGTAAAAAATTGGCTTGACCCCAATGTTAAGTCTATGGCGGCAGTAGCATGGCCGGTATTGTTTTGAAGAAAGGTGGCAACCCTAACCACCACACATCTGTTAACTCCTTCTGTGTTTATGCCACATCCTACTGTGTATATGCCACGTCCTTCTGTGTCTATGCCAGGCATGTTATGTGTTCTCTTACAAAGCTCACAGTCACACTGAAAAGGTACTTTATTCACATTCTTGCCAGATAAAATGTTAGTTAGTTATTCAGAAAGTATATAGAGAAAGCTCAATTTTGGTGCAACTGCAACACTTGTGACAACTTGATTAGTGGGGTGAAGGCGTGGCAGTGCAGCTGTTGTGGGGGAGCAATAATCTGACGTTTGATTAAAAGGCCAACACAAATGTAAGGTGCATTACCCTGCAAAAATAATGTAGTTTGGGAGCTTGCCCTATAATGACGTTTGCCTTATGCTTGGCAAATAGAGGAATGGCTGATGTTTGCAGTTCACTTGTCCCTTCAGTTCACTTGTCCCT
This sequence comes from Pelodytes ibericus, assembly GCA_036172795.1. Taxonomy (NCBI): domain Eukaryota; kingdom Metazoa; phylum Chordata; class Amphibia; order Anura; family Pelodytidae; genus Pelodytes; species Pelodytes ibericus. The sequence goes on from CM069857.1 coordinate 37,938,531, forward strand.
TCAGTTTTTAGTGAATAAGCCCCTATGAGTTGTTCTTTAGCCAGTGCTCATTCATTCACACGTTCCAATTAATGTGTACATCTCTTTATTTCACTTATTACATTTTGATCAATCTTTAGATGTTCAAATTTTTGCAGGCCTACGAATTGCATTGGTCTCACTGAGAGAGAGAGAGAGAGAGAGAGAGAGAGAGAGAGAGAGAGAGAGAGAGAGAGAGAGAGAGAGAGAATAAGTGAACTGTACAATAATTATGTTTATCACTGGCCGACTTTATGTTGTAGATTTTATTTCATACTTTGATTCAAGTATGTTATTCCTATTAATGCCAATGAATTCCTGCTAAGCATGGTTGGCCCTGGTGCTTAGGGGATGTTTCAGGTAATTCCCCGATGATCTATCCATTGACGATTGAGGTCTTTTTGTTAATAAGATGTTGGATAGTAAACGTTTCGAGAAATTACCTTTTTACATGCATTACAGATAAGCTGTTAACCCGTAACTTCCATTTGCCTGCTCTGCATCAGAGAAAAGAGCTGTAATTATTCTACTAACTAAAACATCCTATCTTGATACTGAAAATGCCCTGTATTTATATTTTCAGAGAGTAGGATTTTATTGAAGAGAACACCTAAGATGTTAGTAACACCGTAGGTGTTTTAGAAGAAGTATCTTGTATTATGAAACCAAAACACACATATATTTATGACTTTTTTTAAATTAAATATTAAAAATGTATTAGTTAGAAAGATACAATATACACTCAATATGCTGATATTTAATGCATGTGCAGTGTTTATGCACTAAGGATAACACGTAAGCAAGGGGTTGTCATAGTCTAGAAGAGTGCAAGTCTGAAAAAGCAGTTAAAACCAAAGACCCCATAACTATATATCGTATTTAAGCAAATCTAATGCGCCATCGAATGTAAAGCGCACTTCAAATTTTGACACCTTGAAGGCAAAAAACTTTTGTGCGGGAAAATGTAAGAAGTATTTTTTTTAAAACAGTTTATGTTACCAACTTACGATAGCTTTATTATAAATTACACTGCTATACAACAATATTATGGAAGTTCTATAAGTAAGAGAGGGTATTATGCATGCGCAGTTTTTGTCTTTATTGCGTTGCTTTCCTTTTTGTTAATATCATCATTTTGGGGGCTTTGGATTAAGTTGCAACATAAAACATAGGCAAATCTAATGCGCCATTGATTCTAATGCACAGTCATAGTTTGGAGACAACATTTTGCACAAAAAGAAAAGGTGCGCATTAGATTCGAGTAAATACGGTAATTATTTCAAGTATACAAAAATCCAGAAATAAACTTCCATGTTAAAAGTGTGTCTGTGTGTCTTTCCTCACTAAATACTGTAGCATAACAGCTATTCAATGACCAGAGAAATGTGTTTCTGTTCACTGAATACTGTAGACTGTGCAGGGCCGATTCTGGAAACTATTCGACCAATAAAAATATTCATCATGTAATTGCCATGGAAAATGCAGGTGTTTGTCTGAGTTATAGTGGCCTCCTCACCTCTCACTAATATTGCTAGAACTTATGGGTCTATTTGCTCAAATTCAGCTTTGGAAGTAGACTTTGGAAGTAGACACCCAAGTTTGACTTAGAAAAACCCGCAGGTTTGAATGTTCCCCATCGAAACTAATGAAAGGTGAAATGATTGAAGCTCTTTTTGAAACTAAGTGAAACAAATTTAACTTAGTCTCAAAAATAGCTTCGATCATTTCACCTCCCATTACATTCAATGAGGAAGATCTGAACCTGTTTTTTTTCCCCTCAGGTACAGAATTTGACTTAGTCTCAAAATGAAAGCCCACCTCCAAAGTCGAATTTTATTAACTAGACCCATATGGATCAGTCATTACATAAGGGACCAGCCAGCAAAAGGTACACCCATCATTACAATAGCAGTATAGGTTACCCGCTTTGCAGTAATGATGAAGAAACATTCGATAACTTTGTTGTACAATATCCAGATGGACTTTATAATTACTTCTGTTCCATAGTCAGTTCCTACATTTAACTAATTAAATGATTACAATGCAAACATGAAGAGAGTTTGTTTTCTGTGGCAGAAAAAACTTCACAGGCTATGTTTATGCTTCATAACTAGAGCTCAGGGCTATGTGGTTGGCCTATATTTCAAACGAATGCTACCTAGTGCGTTGTATGGCGTTGTTTGCATAGCTCTTTATAAGGCTACATCAGAAGACTTTAACATTGTCATTTTTATTTCAGCCCTGAGGGACAACAGGATTGAACTGGTTCGGGCTTCCTGGCATGAGCTGAGTATTAGCATCAGTGATGTGTCTCTGTCAGATGAAGGAAAGTACACCTGCTCCTTATTTACTATGCCTGTCAAAACTTCCAAGGCTTATCTAACAGTTCTCGGTAAGTACGAGTGACGACCATTAACGACTTTAACAGATATGGTGCTATGGTTTAAACCACAATATTAGGAAACTTTAAACCAACTATTGGGGGTATATTTACGTGAAGCATGACGGGAACAAGCACAGAATCCATTAAGGAATGTTAAGTTATTAACGACATAGTGGCCATTTTGTTTTTACAGAGTTAAATCAATAAACCAGAATTACTGGGACAACTGATTGTTAAAATAGTGTGGTATTGTAAAATACAATGAAAAATTAAAACTATTCACCATTTTAGTCAGAGCAGAATAGTTAGACACATTTTTTTTATTAGCAAGAGTATTTTAAATGCATTTGGACACTTCATAATTTTTTTTAAAGTGAATGTATACCCTAATATTAAAATTATACTCACATTTGCTGATTAAAATGGCAACAGCTCCTGCTTGGTAGCCATGATGTCATTGCATTATACCATAACTATACAGATATAAAAACAATAAAATATGGACTATGCGTTGAGTTAAACTGAGAAAGTAAAAAAAAAAAAGGACAAATTATTAATTATATTAATTATTAAGCTCTTTTAGTGATGTTTTTATGTTATTGAAAATCTATAATATATTATTACTTACTTAAACTATACTACTTAAACATTCGTTCAAACTGTGAATGTAGAATTTAGATGATAATCCAAAATGATCTACAACTTGTGTTAGCAGAATTGCAAGCCAATGCATAAATTAAGAAAAAAACTTTGTTTTAGAAGTGTCTGTGTGGTCCACTGTCGATGACATCACCTGCAGCTTGATATGCAAATGTTATTTACAATATATTTAATTTGCATGGGAAGACACAATAAGATCTCAATGCTTAGGTGACAGAGTCCGTTTAATGTGAACTCATTTTACCATGTGCTTCCGATTTCATTTAAAATGTTCAACTCTACTGTATATTTGAAGGACATCATTAAAGATGATTTTTCAGCCACTTTAGGTTTTTTTTTTTAATGTTTCTTTGTCATTATTTCTTAGGTTGTTTATTGAGTTCACTTCAGCATTTCTACTTTATTCCCTGAATGATTCCTGATTTTTTTTCCCCATCTCTGAGGGTTTCAGTGACACTAAAAATGAAAAAGATTCATAGAGAAATCCACGAAATAGCACTTAAACTCAACACTTTATGAGATTCATTGAATGTCAGCAGCGGAATCAGAAGAAATTGCTATAGTTTATTGCAAACACGCCTATGTTCCAAACCTGTTATACAATTTTAAAGATTGATTTTTTTTTTCCTCCCTGAACTTCACTTATTTTAGAATACCAGGTTTTTTCACTTAATAGGACTAATGCTGGATGCCAGTCATATTAAAGTTAATCCAGCTAGTGAATTGGTTTTGTGCATGGTATGTGAGAGCTGGCTTTTTTTTTAAGTCCCACTGAGACTATTTTACAAAAAATCTTTACAAGTTTGCCATTAAGGACAAAAACTACCCATTCTAAGCACAGTATTTCAGGATAATAACTTCCTCGGCTTAACGCTTTTCCATAGAGACCTCTCTTTGGATCCAAAGTATAAATGTCTTGCTAAATCCTCTGCATGAACTGATGGTTGCAGCATATTCTAAGCAATCTTAAAGTTAAAAAAACAAACAAACAAACAAAAAATAGATTTTTTTTTTTTTTTACAAACTGCTCACTATTTAAATATCTGATTATCAGAAAATGCATTTTGAGGGTTTTTCAAAAGACATATCTTTAGTACAAAGCTTTTATTTACCAGCTGTATTATTTCTATGTGATTTGTTGTTTATAGTGGTTTTGTATGAGTCACAGAATATAAAAAAACATCAACCGCATTCTCTTGGTTTGCAGTGCAGAATAAATTGTGTATTTTTTTTAACAAAAAATACATTATACGAAAGTGTTGGCATCAAGTCAACAACAGCAGAAGAGTGAAAGACCATCCTTATGCATTTCACATGATGACAGGGCACTTAATTAGAGTCCTGTGTGCATGCAAAAAAGTAAGGCTGGTCTTTCCTTCACCTGTTACCAGTGCCACCACTTAATAGAACAAATGGTCTTGCCCCCCTTTAAATATACACTGCACTCCTGACACTAAGCTACTGCTAATTTGTAGGAAGCTTGCACTTACATAAATACCGCTCTTCTGGCTGGTGGACTGTGTGGAAGGATATAAGCACATCCGCTTGCCATTCCGCTCTTGTAACAGCGTGATGGATGTGAACTGAGCTGGACCACAGTCTTTACCACTGCCCCGTACCCCAGCAACAAGGATACATTGCTGTGCCCAGCCCCAGATATAGCCAGCACCAGCCCTTTTGAAGAGATAATGGTGGCAGTTACTTGACTCACACCACATAATGAAAAAAATATATATATATACCGTATTTTTTTTTTAAAATGGCATCCCTTAACAAAAAGCGACCCCACATACTATGAAAAAGAAAAGGCCTAAATATAAGGCGACCTAATAGGAAAAAAAGTTTTGCTAGTAAATATATTTTCATACTTATGGATGCCTGTGCACAGTGCAAGACGTCCTCAAGTTGCTAGCCCTGCATGAACAGCCTCGGCCCTTTCTCGGATATTGTTTATACCCCCCTGATGTGGTCATGCCTATTAATGCTACCTTCATGCTAACAATTGTGTAATGCAGAACTTGACAAACCACTTCACACACATACATCTCCACACAGACAGACACACAAATATATATATATATATATATATATATATATATATATATAGACGCCACCCCTTTTTCCCAAGTCAATATGATTTAACAATAACCACTTTCATCAGTGCCACATTGCACCCACAGTGCTTGTCAGTGTCACACTGCCCCCACAATGCTTGCCACAGTGTCACACTGCCCCCACAGCGCTTGCCATAGTTTTAAATAAACCCACATCAATTTTCACATGTGTTACAAGGACTGAGTGGAATCACATGACCAAAAGAGTGCCCACTTTGCGCCCCTTGTTGCTGTGCACCCTGTGAAATAGTACTTCCATAGACTGCTATGTGAAACTAACACAAAAGCTAGGAACCAGCAGTTCTTAACAGCAGTCGAGATTTTAGGAGCCATGCATCTTTGGCTTCTGGGATTTGGTGTAATAAATCTTTTTTTCAATTAAAATGTATAATTTATTATTCAGATTTGTTTCAGATAGAAAGTACATGGTTACCTAATTATTCCTAATTATTTTAGGTGTCCCTGAAAAGCCGCATATTTCTGGATTTGTAACACCTGTCATGGAAGGAGAACTTATTCAACTCACTTGTAAAACTTCGGGGAGTAAACCAGCAGCCGACATCAAATGGTTTAAAGATGACCAAGAAATTCATGGTAAATATACTCAGCACATCAGTATAATGGATAACTTGCCAGTTGCATTAAAGCTAATTATGTACATGTAGATATGAGGGTCTACTTAATAAATAGAATCGACACTGAGTCCCATGCCCAAATGTAATGTTATGTTTGAATGAAGTAGTATTGGAAAATATGGATTAGTTCGTACAATAACGAAATTAACTCTGTAAATGTTACATGAGCAAAATATGTTATTCATTGTGAATGTTATGTATTTATATGTATTTAAAAGTGTATTTTGTGATATATTTGTAATAAAGTAGGAGGGAAAAAATAATAATAAATAGAATTGAGATGAGAAGTTCAAACTTAAGGCTAAATTGGAAAAAAAAATTCCATTCAGCTGGGTTTGACATTCCCATCTCAATACCCTGCAATTCTCTCTTTACTGAGTAGACTCTATAATGTTTTGTAGCACAATTATAATAGAATAGTCTACATTTATACACAGCTAATCATATGAAGATCTACTCAATAAACAGACAATCGCAGGGAATTGAGATGGGAATTTCAAACTTCAGGCAAAATTAGTTGAGTTGAGAAAATCTTCCAGTGCAGCTAAATGGGATCATTTTTCCTACTTAAACTGACCCTTAAATTGATCCAGATAAGTTCAAACGATAGTAAAGCATGTTTTGTTGTTGTTGAATTACATTTTGAGTCATGCCCATTCATTTCTGAAAGCTATGTGGTATTACCATAGGATTAAAACCAATTTAATGCACGAGTAATACAAATTATAATTCTACTATGACTTATCATTAATTTTTAACATCTGCTCCTAGAGATAGACTTTCAAATTAAGATCAACCTTTAAATACACTTCAACAAATAACCTACCTACATAGGGTAAGTTTTAGTACTTTTTAAGATGGACCAATCACTTATGAATATATTGATGAGAAGATCCATAACAATAAACTTATATACTGTTGTCTATTCATAAAGGAAGAACTGGCAACTTTTGTTCTGATGGACACAAAGAATGGAATAGTCCATACTGTAACTACATCAGCCCACCCATTATCAAACAAGACAGACAAGACAGATGTTGACAGAGACTGATAGACAGACAAGGCAAATGTATAGAAAGATAGAAATCCATGAGATAAAGTGCTATGCACTGGGGCATATGGAAGTGTAGCACCAGTCCATTTAGTCTGGTTAGAGGGTAGCATGGGATAAAGTTGCCCTCAATGCCAGACCTTCCCTGCTATTCACTAATCAGTTAAATGGGGTGAACTCTGTTGTGAATGCTTGATATTTGCAACTGGTTGTCCATTTACCGAACTTCACTCTTTAGTGAATAGACTGTATGATGGTCGACACATAATTGTGGCTCCATCTCCCACCACATTACACATCACCATGTTACCTATAATGCCAATTAGCTATGTGTTAGATGATGTCTGTTTGTGGTACCTGGCAACATAAGACTTTATTGAAATCTATTTAGGTAAGATGATGAAGAGAACTTGATGTACCTACAATCATTACAGTGAAAAAAGACCTATAATTCAACAGTGCAAAAGTCAAAGCAGAATTGTTTGCACTTTGGCAGTATTAAACAAAAAGAATAACTAAAAAACTGCTAAAGCTTATGTTTTTAGCAGAGCAACACATCACTATCCTGATTTAACATTATTTTATCACTATGTAAATTGGTTTAAGGCCTCAGCAGAGTTTATGAATTACATTTCTAGCCCAGTGCGAACTAAACAGCACAATTTTATTGAAATAGCTGTATATAATATGCATTCTGTTTACTCAATTACTTTTTGGATGTAGCAAAATCTGAAAGATTGTATTTCTTTCATTCCAATCATCAGCAGTCTGAATCCTCACAAACACTTCAGTGGTTCTAACATTTGTTCCCTGACAATTATCACAAAAGAGTCAACAGATCGTAAATATGTTATTAATTTATTTTTTTGGGTTAAGACATTTAAGGTGGAATGCACAATATCAGTGCTGGCAACAAAAATAAAACACGATTTGGAAAGGATGACATATGTGAATCCCCAATGGCATTTCAAAGATTCAAAGGCATAGTGGCATAACTACCCCAACACACCCCCAAGCATGGAATATTTCTTCCTAACACTGTAGTTCACATGATTTAGAGATGTGGACTTGACCTTGGAAGCTTCATAATTTAGGTCACAACTGTGATTCGGATCCAGTTCCTAAAGGACACAGTGGCTTTGCGCCCCTTAAATTCACTTTGTGATGGTCTCATGTAAAGGAAGATGGCAGAGTTCTCTTTTCATGTTCTATTACTAGCTTTGATACAACAATGAATAAAGGAACGAAAGATAACATTAGAAATGGTGCCTTCACTTCATTACTCTATTGTGCAACATGAGGGAACGGGACACGAGATGTTTAACTGCTCCCTCCTACTTTATCAGGGAACAGGGTCCAGATGACCTAAGACCCTGAGTGCCCATAGATGGTATTCAGGAGTTCATTGACAGGAACGGAGTCACATGTCCTGGTGCAGGCTTACCTTATTCCCCTGAAGTCTTGAGGCCCCAGATTTGCACGGCCACATTCCAGGGCCCTTTGGTAGAAGCTGCTGTATTCAATATAGACTGAGCAGGAACTGGAACTGAAGAAACTCTGCAAAAATCCTGGAGCAGGCATGAGACATACCTCTGACATGATTAGCAGGGTGCTGCATGCTGAGATACACAGAGTAGCCAAGAAGAGCAGTAGTAAACACAGAGAGCAGAAACTAGAATAACATAATGCATAGTCCATGGCTATAGAATAGATTAAGAAAAAATGCAGAACTAAAACAAACATGCGCAGGGTAAAACATAAGACAATACTGCAGAACTAATGAGACATACACACGCACAGACAAAAGAAAAAACAAACAGAGGACAGGGGATGCATAAGGGATGGAATAAGGAACCAGACTACTCCGACGCTTGAAAAGCGGAACTTAGAAAAGGGATATGGCAAGAGGAAGTGGAATGCTCAGATGCTTCAGGGAAAGAGGAATTAGCCTTATACTCTGAGATAATAATAGTGAAGATTTAGTTCAACTGATGGTCATAAGATGTTAAGCTTTTCCAACCAGCGTCAAGGTACCTCACTATATGGCAAATCCCTAATACTAAAAAGTTAATGACAAGACTCAGGCATGGATAACTGAGTTAGAAAGATAGGCGAGTTGGAGAATTTTTCCATTTTGTTCCATTTTGCTATTCATTTGTTATGTCATCGCTGTTCATAGACCCGCATTAGACCTCAGTGCCAAAGCTACATTAAAGCAAAAGAAGCACCAAACATCTCTGAAAAGGCCCAATCCACCACTGATGTAACATTCCACAACTATTTCCCTACCCTGCTACTTAGCATAGTCTTTAATCTATGTTGCATTGAACATAGCAGTCTTTTCATTATGAATTTAGCAGTATTAGGTTTTCTTCTTTATTCGGTGATTTTTGGCAGCTTACAGTGTTAATGGGAATGAAAAAAAGCTTTTTAGCCAGGCATGCTGGGATTCACTTCAAATTTGTTTTTTATATAGGTTATATCCTTTTCCTTCAGGGAATTTATAAACCGAAACTGTCTGCATTCTATTTTATTTTTTATTAGGGCACTTGGGACATATTTGATCCCAGTAGAATTGTACTCTGTTAGAACATTGCAAAATGGTAGTCAGATAAATCTGTATAACAAGCATGTCATTTGCGAGCTGCATAACTTTGTACAACGCAAATAATAGTGTAGAACATCTCTCATGTGGGGTTACCTTGGATCTTTTAATAGACAATGTCAAAATAAAAGTGCAATGGGGAGAAGTCATAGACTCACATAATTGCACACACCACAGAGGGAGAGTGATTTATCATTGTAAAAATAGGGTAATTGACATATAAAGTGCTAAACATGAAGCAAAGACTGTAATGTGTCACAAAGATTTTTATAGCATGTTTTTCTCTGATAAATATGGAACAACTGCTTTGATTTAAAAAAAAATAGCAAAAAAAAAGAAAAAAAGAAAAATGCTTTGGCAGACTAAAATGTGAAACTTCCCGAAGGATATTTTAAGTCTAAATTTGTAATTAACGTGTGCCATCAAATGGTACCAAACATAGAAGTAAGAAAAGAAAGAGGACTGATTTCCAGCTGATATTTTTCCCTCTTTAGTTTCAACTGTTTTTTTTTTCTCAACTGTTTTTTTTTTTTAATCATTTAACCTGGGGTCAGGAATGCCAAGGTGGGGTCTGGTAGCAGTGAAACAGTTTGTGGTCCCTATAAACCATAACAGGTCAGTCTAATCTATCCTAGCCCTCAATTAGTCCCCTCTTCATCCCGAATCATTCATAAACTTTTTTCCAACTGAATTTATTGAATTTAAATGTATATGCAGAGCCGGCACTGCCAATAGGCAATCTAGTTGTTCATCTAGGGGGGCGACTCAGGGGGGTTGCCATCTGCCTTACAGGATACACGTATCCCGTTGCTGGCAGCCCCATGTTTTTTTTTTAATTATATTTCTTTAAATGTGTGTGTCAGGGCACCTCCTGGGTCAGAGGAACTGGCTGGCAGCCCTCTATGTGCCCCAAAATGCACAAAGCCTCCCCTCACTTGTGGGGAAGTCATAGCGTCTGAGGTCACGTGACCTCCTGGCACTCTGACCAAAGTGACTGGCGGGGAGCGTCGCAACATGGGAGCTAGGCAGAGGCTGAACTCTAAGTGTGTGTGTGTGTGTGTATGTTGCTAAGTGTAAGTGTCTGTGGTTAAGTGTGTGAGCCAGAGTGTGTGGGCTTGTGTGGCAGAGTGTAATAAATGATCACAGTGTGCTATTGATATTGTATCTATTACTACACCTATTACTACAACTATGTATGTGCAAATATGTGCCGGTGTGTGTATATGTGTTACTGTGCATGTGAGACACTGTATACATTTGGCTGCAGGTGCATGTGTGACTGTGTGGATTCGGTGTTGAGAGCGGGATCAGCAAGGGTCAGCAAAAAGTCTTGCACGAGCCCTGTGTATTTGTGTATACATATTATCAAAAAGAGACAAATGCTTCAAATAAATAAGACTCAATGAGAGCCATGCACTCCATAAGTGCTGAAGGTGAGTCGAGCTGAGATGAACATTTAATCTCACAGTTTTAACAATACATTGCGCATGGAAAGACTTGGTGAGTTTCTCCTGATAGACAAGCTCACTAAGTTTATACAATCCACACAAGGTTTATCCCTGCACAATGTATAATTAAGTAGGTCAGGTAAAATGCTCATCTCACTTCAACACACCTGCATCTTGCTTTAAGTGAATAGCGAATAGTCTCCATCGTGTGCAAATGATAAAATGTAATTGTTTATTCTCAGGAAAGGTACACATTCTGGAGAATCACCAACGTGTTTCAGCTCTTGTCACATTACAGAGGAATAATTGCATGAGCATTGCAGGCTGGTCCTGAAGGGTTATAGTATATTACAGGAATGTCTTAATTTTTCAGTTGCTTTCCTAAGGGCTGTCTGAATCCCATCTGACAGGCTATTTGTGCCTAGACATATGTCTCAGTCCATCAGAGACCCTATTAGTGAAGAATGGATTACTATGTTTATATGCACATCGACCATAGGGTCCATTCATTGTATGGGTTTATTAATAATCCTAATAGCATTACTATGTTAAAACAAGTGTAAGAGATACTAAACAGAGAATAAACCAATGATAGTAACTTCAATTACCTTTTATATTACAGGCTTAGTATCCCTTATCCCAAGTACTTGGGACCGGCAGCATTTCAGATAACGGATACTTACGGTTAACGGATCATTTCGGTAACACCAGACCTATAAATGATCGACATTACCTAAGTAATGTAACATAGTAACATAGTAATTTAGGTTGAAAAAAGACACAAGTCCATCAAGTTCAACCCTTCTACCTATCATTACAGCTTTTGATCCAAAAGAAGGCAAAAAACCCCTAAGGAAGCTATTTCGAATTTTGCCTCCTGGGGGAAAAAATTCCTTCTTGACTCCAAGAGGCAATCAGATTTCTCCTTGGATCAATAAGCTCTTTTATTAATGCTTATTCTATTATTAATAGCCCTGTATGTTCTGCTTTCCTAAAAAAACATCCAAACCAATCCAAATGTAATAATTTACATCAGTGGAACTAGTGAACTTACCTGCTCCACGTTGCTGCCGATATGATCAGTTGACACGCGGTAGTCCCTCCCGTCACAGCACTCTAACTACATTTCCCATTAGCGCTGGCTCTAAATTGACAGCGCCCAGGAGGTTGAAGCAATGGAGCTTCACAACCGGGGCGCAAGGAAGGTAAGTATCCCTTATCCAAACTGATAAGTTCCATTTTGGATTTTGGATCTTTGGATAAGGGATACTCAACCTGTGAACATTCTTACTCCTTGTGGCACAGTGAGTAATGAAGAGAACATTCATTTCCACTTTTTGTTTATTCTTACTGTTGGTTTGCTTGAAATATGCGTATTAAATGTTTACTCATATGGATATGAGTATTAAAGTCATGGTATATGTAATTAGCAATGTATGTAGTTAATCTCATTTAGAGTTGTTCTATTTCCGTAGCAGAGCATAACATTTAAACATAAGGGTCTGCCATAAGGGATAACATGACGTTGCTTTAAAAAAAAAACGCATGCTCCACTTTCCAAAAGCAGATAGACAGGTGTCAGCAATGAAGAGACTGCAGATCAGATTGAGACTGCATATGCTGTGTAACAGAGCTCATTAGGGAGCTGTATACACATGTAATCTACCTTTAATAGCAGTCTATTAAAGGAAAATGGCTAGTCTGCAGGGGCTGAGCTCAAATACAAGGCTTCTCTGGGTGTCAAGCAATGGAAACTGTTTTCTTGTTTATATTATCCTTGTTTTCTGTATTGTTTCTTGTTGTTTTTTATTTTTTATTTTTATTTGTTCTTGTTTTTTTTTCTTCCAAATATTAAATTTTGATACCTACTCTCTAAAGAGACACATATCCTTAGGTGATTTTTTTTTGTACTTAACTCATCTTGTCCTGATTGATTCAGTCTGCCAACACACACTACAGGAGAACACTGAAAAGTAGCTATTTAAAAAAAATCCCAAGCCAGAAATATGGTTGAATAAATAAAAGATTCCATTTTATCACATAGATAGCATTTTCCCCTTTCTATAATAAACTACCTGAGAGGAGCTTGCCAGCAAACACATTCATAGGGTGTCTAGAAAATAGTTTGCAGCAGGAGACCAGACAAAAACATGTACAACATACTGACAAATGTAAAAGCGCGTTTGCATAACATTAAAACAAATAACTCAGTACGTATGGTAGCTGCAACTTGTTTGCATTCTAAGGGGGTCATGTACTAAACAAGTGCAGTGGGGCAAAAATATAGGTAAAACATGATTAAGGAGCAGTTTGCCAATATTTGTAACATATTGCGCTTTTTACCCCAGATTTGCGTCTCTTTTGTTTATTATTATTTTGGGGGTCATGTACTAAACAAGTGCAGTAGGAAAAAAAATTAGGTAAAACATGATTAAGGAGCAATTTGCGACTATTTGTAACATTTTGCACTTTTTTTCCCCAATTTGCGCCTCTTCTGTTTATTTATTTTTTGCGTGCATTTTTCAGGTTGCACTAATAAATCGCTATTATATTTGCGCACTCTAAAGAGTTTTGCGAATATTTTGTGAAAAATAATTCGTATTTGTGTATGAAAATTACACCAGCTTTTAGCAAGTGCTATCAAAAGAGGTAGAAAAAAATATTCGCAAACTTGTCTGTTTTTATTCGCAATTTGCTCGTATTTACTATTTGAGTGTTAAATGTTTAGTACATTGCAAAAGGAGCCAAGAGCAAAAATAGTTTTGCACATAAAATATATTTGCATTTTTTTTAGTACATGCCTCTCTAAGTGTAGCCAACAACTGTTATTCATGTATATAAGCAACTATTGAATCTGACCTAATTTTGCAAAATTGGCAAGAATTAAAGGGGCACCTGTTCTGTATAGTCCCCAACATATTTTTATATACGTACTGTGTCATGTAAAAGAAAAATACATATATCTGTCTGATTGTCAAGTTAGCCTCCTGTAACTTCATAAAGATCATACATTGATATTTATGAGACATAATTAAGTTACATGTAGTTTTAAAAGTTATCTCATTAATCTGTCGATGAGAAAGTACCCTGGAAATGTATGTATCATAAATTAAAATTCAGTATGGAGTAAATCAATAATCTTTTGCTTAGAACCAAATGTTTGACTTTGTAATACTGGTTTTAGGAATTGCTGAATCTTGAAATGGAATATAAGAATATGGGTAAAAATCTAAGTAATACAAATCAAGTTACAGATACATTACTTTTCATTAACCTTTTGTTAAGCTACATGAACCTTTTACTTAAGTTTCCAAATGGATGACATGAAACAGATGAAAGAACATATCTTGGTTTGAATGGTTTCAAGTATGGTTTAATTCGGTCCTCAGAGGGCAAATTCCTGTACTTTTTAAAGATTTTTGGAATGAAACAATTAACACTATGCATCACTGTTCAAGGTTTTATGTATCATCAGTAAGACCTACAGTGTTTGCTGCACTTGAAGACTGGATTGGGACAACTCTAGTTTACACAGTAGTTAGCCTCTAAATCTACTCAAATGAACAATGCTTTCACAGTTACATCAGGTTCTGAAACTCAATGGGGAAAACTAACCACTAACTTAGTTTTCCCTTGAGTTCCCCTTCCACATCGAGCCACAACTGTTGTCAATAGGATGTATGTACTGAATGGAAAGTGAATTTACTCACTTTACTGAGTAGAAATCTCATGGGGCAGGTGGTGGACATAAACAACAGCCTAGTATTTACTAAAACTGAGTTAACAGTGACAAACAATATGAGTTGTGGTGATTAGAAATAGAGCATCAGTGCTCATGACATAATTCAAGGAAATTATATGTAAAGATAATAAATGAAATAAATAAATGGCTTCACAAGGTTGAATACAATGAGATTCCTCTTGTTTTCAAGTATATCTTAAGGAGCAAATTCAGTATCAAATTAACAAATATCAGCATTTATTAAATATAAATGAACTATTAATTAAGCTATGTATTCTTTTTTAAGAATTTTAAATTAGTGGTGGGTTTCATGCTATGTGGAAATTTATTCCACGTGTGAGAATGTCTATATAAGGGGGAACCTCGACCTACCTTGGTAAACTTACAATTGGTATAAATGCACTAAACTGTACCCCCCTCCCCAATACAGGAGTGAAGAAAACCCAACAAAAAGACAGTAATGGGAGGACATTTACAGTTACTAGTACTCTGGACTTCCTAGGGGATCGCAGGGATGATGGAGCTAAAATAAGATGTAGAGTGGACCATGAATCTTTAAACTCCACCCCACAGATCGCGGAGCAGAAGTTAGAAATACACTGTGAGTATACCACAATAAAATAATTATGTAATTCTATGTTTACAGTATGATATGAAATATACAACATTATGTATTGATTGAAAATAATGATGTGGTTAAAACAATACAAGAATAGAGAGCTTGGGATTCTACTATTTGTATATTTTTTCTTCATTGTATGTTGTCATTGTCGCGTTGTTTTATGTATAGAGATTTATTCCATATTTTCACTAAGTTGACAACAAGCTAACAAAACTTAGATCATATTACCCAAGTAGAAAAAAGATTCTGGCAATTAATTTCTTTTTCAATTCTGCTATGTTAACTAGAGTTGAGCGAACACCTGGATGTTCGGGTTCGGCCGAACTTCGAAAAAAAGTCCCGGTTAGGGCTCGAACTTGACCCCTAACTTGACCCTGAACCCCATTGAAGTCAATGGGGACCCGAACATGTAAAATCCTGCTGCCCCTACCTGTGCCAGCCCCCCCCCCTCCCTGCAGTAGGGGCATGTCACCTAAACAGTGTCTGCTCACTGTCATAAAACTAAATATGAATCAATATGGGGGTCAATATGACCCCCATATTGATAAAAAGGAGGTTAAACCCTCCCCAGTGCCCCTACTCGTGGCATGCCGTGAGTAGGGGCATATCGCCTAAATTTAAATTTTAAACTACTAGTGAATGGGCGGCTATTGCTGCCCAGTCACTAGTAAAATCACCAGGCACAAGTCCCCCATTCTCCCATGGTGGGGAACACAAAAGAAAGAAAAAAGAAGACATCAAATGTTAAGTATGAAATGGTTATTTTTTTTACAGGTTAGTTTATTGCCCACCCCCCTCACTATTATTAGGGTGAGGGGGGTAGGTAGGCATTTTTTTTTATTGGGGGTGACTAGGGGCTGGGCACCCCTAGTCACTTTATTTGTGGTCCCCACCCTCTGCTTATGAGTGGAGACCGGGGGGAGGACACTAGGGGGTCAGAGTGACCCCCATATTGATTTATAATTAGTGATTTATAATGCCACGAGTAGGGTCATTCGAACCCCTAACTCCAACCCGAACATACAGTGGAATGTTCGGGTCTGGGTCCAAAAATCGCAATGTTCGGTACGAACCCGAACTTTGCGGTTCGGGTTCGCTCAACTCTAATGTTAACCTTACTACAAATTAGCTGGAAAAAAAACCCACATGCAATCAGAAGCCAGATATTCTCTGAACATTTAATATGAAAATATCAAATCCCTGGTGCTATGAGAAAAGGACATGCAAAGTACAAAAAACCTAGGCACTTGCAGGTCTTAAAGAGTTAAAAAAAAAAAATGAAATGTAAATCTGCTGGATTTTGTGCTATTCATAAACCTTGGTCCAGATGCCACAACCTGCAGTAAAGCAGGTTGAAAGCCATGTTAAGTACATTTTTACTGGCCATTATATACAGATGCATCCATTGCTTAAACAGCAATGAATACACATTAACATAGCACAACACACTGTCAATATAGTGTACATTACCAGGTACAGCATATTAGATGTTAACTAAGGATTTAGCCACTTTAACATTATCTATAGTAACATACATATCCTAGTTGGTGCTTATCTCATTGAAACATGCGTGGGTATTTCGGGTAAATATCTGAGTTTCCTTTTCTGCAAAAAGAAGACACATCAGAATGATGTCTAATGAGGGAGAACTGACCTGAAAAATGTTATGTTTTAAGGAGAAGACACAAGTAATGAGCGAATGTGCTATTAAAACGGGTACACACTACTGGTTAATGTAGAGTTAAAGAAGAAGGTTACCTAACTATAGCACTTAAAGGAACAGTCAAGCTTGAATTTTTTACAAGGCTTCATGAATTATAATTACATGTGGATTAATGATAGAATTGCAGCAAGGTCAGTTTTTTTTTTTTTTACCACCCCACCACCCTTGTTATGTACATTCCACAGCATGCATATAACTTCCTTCTGGCCCAAGGTAAGAAAGTGTAGGGAACAGTGATAAGGGGGAAGTATAGCATTCTGTAAAGTGATTTGGGTGAAGAAGATCATACTAAGTGTTAAGGACCATTGATGGGTTGCACAAGGCTAAACACTGCCCCTACACAGAACAGATCTGAACCTGTGATGGTTGCAGAAGCAAGCAAGTTATTTATCTGATTTGAATTCCCTTTCGACTAACAATAGTTAGGGATCTTTGAAAATACAGTCTGTTTTTATAAAATTGAATCTTGTTTATTTCCATGCAGTTTACCATACTTTAAGAATGTGAGCAATGGGTGTTTTCTGTATTTTTTATTTTTGTAGAATAATGAGCTAATTAATATTCCTGTTACGCTTAGCATTACAATGTATTTATGAGCTCATTATAGAGATTTTCACGATTTTAACCCTATACTGCCTCCAGGGATTAGCTGCTCATTCCTCTCTGCAGTGAGCTTCCCAACAGACATAGAAGAAGTCAACAGGGGGCACAATGGAGAATATTTTGATTGACTGGGAAAATGAAGACCATTTATTTATTAACATGTTAATATTCATTTATTTTTTCTTAGTAAATAATTCACAAGGATGCAGGAATGAGGTTTGTTATGTTCAAGACCTTGTTATGACACTGACATATATCAAAAAAATATATGATGCCAAGTGTGGAAAAAAAAATACCTATCCCAAAACCTATTTAAAATGTTCAAGACGAAGGACACTACAAACAGTGTTTCTGAATTTCTATAATATTCCAATGAATAGAAAAAAAGTAAATTACTGTGAGTTTATCTAGTGGCATAAATAATCTTACTTAATGCTGGGATACTGCATGACCTCCATAGACTGCTGTTGGAAATGTTGTTAGGAGACAGGGCAGCTAATTTGTACTGTGCTCGCTTTCATGTTCTTATTCCCTTAAACCATGCTATGGGTGTAGTCGTTTTTTTTTAAATGTATCAAAAGTTTGCATATTCTATGTTCCTCCAGCATGCAGCCTGTCTCTGCACTGTGGGGGTTCCACAGGAATCAAAGCAAAAGGCAGTCAAGTCTGGCTCATTCCTTGCTTTGTGGGATTTTGAATCTGCTTACAAGAAATAAAGAAATGCATTTTACAAAGAAAAAAAAAATACTGCATGTACAGATCAAGTGATCACTGTTGGATGAGGTGAAAGAAACATTGTAGGTTATATGGTTTTCACCCAGTTTTCTTTTTTTTTTTTTTCACTTTTTATACACAGTTTATTGGATATTTTGACAAATGTAGAATGCAAACAAAATTAAATAATAATTTAGTGCACGTGCGAGGGTCCTGATTAGGACCACACAGCAAGCAGGCACGTCTTAAAAGGTGTCCTCAGTTAGTCCTTCCCCTTTGCTCTACCATATGCAGTCAATCGCCTACACTCTCACAGACACAAGCTACTCATTGGACAACCACAAATATAACTTCATTCCGCCAATGTAAGAGAAGACAGTGGGAAATGCTGATGTAGCATTATTGCACTGTGGAGTGATATTGGGCTGTACGGCACTTTGGAAAGTAATGTGGAGCAATGTGACAGAGGAAATTCCCCTTTCAGCTCACCACAGTTTACTAATGAATAGACTTCATCAAACAGGAATTAATAGCTGAGTTAGAACGATAGAAAAATGTAAGAATATGTGCAGCTAATCTATGACTCTAGTTAGTAGGGCATTGTGAAAGGAATCGATTTCTACACCTACATACAGTACTTTAATTATAAGGAACATTACTTTTCATCCTCTAAGATATACTATGAAATCAGGGCCGTCTTTAATAGTGATTGGACCCTGGGCAAGCATTTGCTTGGGCCCCCTAGACCCTGCCCCCTCCCCTGCATGCAATCCCGCCATCCATCGCAATGTTACCCCCCCCCCCCACACACACACATGCCATAATTGTTGTGCCATTCAGATGCCAGTAATATTGTGCCTTTCAGATGCCAGTAATATTGTGCCTTTCAGATGCCAGTAATATTGTGCCATTCAGAGCGCAGTATTATTGTGCCAGTCAGAGCCCAGTAATATTGTGCCAGTCAGAGCCCAGTAATATTGTGCCATTCAGAGCCCAGGAATATTGTGCCAGTCAGAGCCCAGGAATATTGTGCCAGTCAGAGCCCAGGAATATTGTGCCAGTCAGAGCCCAGGAATATTGTGCCAGTCAGAGCCCAGGAATATTGTGCCAGTCAGATACCAGGAATATTGTGAAATTCAGACCCCAGTAATATTGTGCCAGTCAGATGCCTGTAATATTGTGCCAGTCAGATACCAGGAATATTCTGCCAGTCAGATGCCTGTAATATTATGCCAGTCAGATGCCTGTAATATTATGCCAGTCAAATGCCTGTAATATTATGCCAGTCAGAGCCCAGTAATATTCTGCCATTCAGATGCCCAGTATTATTGTGCCAGTCAGAGCCCAGTAATATAGTGCCAGCCAGATGCCCAGTAATATTGTGCCAGCCAGCCCCCCCCCCCCGTTCCCAAGTACTCACACTTCACTGCTCCGTGTCCCCCGCCTGATGTCCCCCGCCTGATGCAGTCTTCCCTCTTGCACGGAGGAGGGAAACAGTCACCCGATGTGACGCGACGTTTTTTTTTTCTTTTTTTTCGGCCGTCGCATCCATCGGATGCGGTTTGCCGGAAAAAAACGTTCACAAGCGCAATGCGCTGTGAACGCGGCAAGCAGGGCTGGGGGCCCACGGGACAGCTGCCTTGGGGCCCCCCAGGAGTAACTGGGCCCAGGGCAGCTGCCCCGTTTGCCCCGCGTTAAAGACGGCCCTGTATGAAATACTAATGAAAATAATATGAAATTCATATTGAGTGTTTAAGTCTAAATGTTCAGTAAAAATAGAACATCTATCTAGAAGGTTCAATATTAGAACTGTAAATATTCTATTCTCTAGCGTTTCAGACTTCTAAGATGTTTAACTAGCTTTTCATACCTATCTTAGAACTATTATCAGGTGTTTCAATGTTTTAGTGTGGCATTGCATTAATTGTTGTTATAATTACTTGGCAATCTTCCATAACCAATATATGCTAATAGCAGCATGTTAATAAACACTGTCCCTTGTTTTCATATTGTATTCTCCAATTTTTTTTACACTTTTCCCTTTGTGGTGTAGAACTCTCACAAAACAAATTAAATCGAGTCACACCTATTACAGATGGGAAAAATGTTTCTTCCTATATAACATAGGCTGCCTCAAGCCACAATTAAACATGCATTGTTTTTCCCTTTTTTTTCCCTTTCTCATACCTCACATTTAAATTAGATATTACACGGAACTGATTCTGAATAGCTCGAAGACAATAGTCATAGGAAGGTGTCAGTACGTAATTAAGTATTGATAATCTGAAAACACTGCCATGTTAGTATTGGCTTTGATGGCTAATGAGTAGTACCTTATAGCCCTGTCTATTTGTCTTTTACAAATATTTAATTCCTTTTCTTGTAATGTATGATTTTGTAAAATGATTTTGTAGATTTGGTATTTAATCTTTTTGTTTTCATGAGGAAGTAATAGATTAGAAAGGAAAGGTGGGTGAGTTTGTTTCATTTACCGGATGATCAAATTTCTGTAAATACACAGGACTGCAGGAAGGATCCAGTCATTCTTGGGAGCTCATTATATATATATATATATATATATATATATATATATATATATATATATATATATATAAATCCTAAGGAAAGCACGCACTCACAGGACTCATGCAAAAAAGGTCGATATTTTACTTACTCATCAGTCTTACTATCAGTCTTGATAAAGGTCCACGGTGTGGACCGAAACGTCGATCTTATGCTCATGTGAATACCATGCCTGTATGAGTAAGTAAAATATCGACCTTTTTTGCATAAGTCCTGTGAGTGCGTGCTTTCCTTTGGATTTTTGTGTACATTGTACATTTAAGTACATTGATCGTTATGATTGCCTATAGCTCAGTGCATCATATCTTGGATTTATATATATATATATATGTATATATATTTCTCCCATTTTCCTCTTCCTCATCCTCTACCAGATGCCTGAGAGTTTGAGGGTTCTGTGTAGAATCTTAGCTGTTCCTATCACTGTGCTCTTCTGGACACTGATGTGATGTTGTTTCTGGAATCTGTTGGAGTCACTCTCCCAGCTTAGGACTTACAGCCTTGAACCGGTGGGACTTCAAGATCCAGCCGAACAGAACGATTCTGACCAATCATCCTGACATTGTGGTAGTAGACAAGGACCAGAAGACAGCGATGGTGATAGACGTAGTGGTGCCAAGTGACTGCATCATCAGCAAGAAGGAGTATGAGAAGCTGAAAAAGTACTAGTGTCTGAAAGAGGAACTAGAGAGGATGTGGAAATTGAAGGCCAACGTGGTCCCAGTAGTAATAAGATAACTCGGGGCTGTGACATCTAAGCTGGAAATTGTTTCTCCAACAGATTCCACGAATGACATCATAGCACTAATGTCCAGAATAGCACAGTGTTAGGAATATCTACTATACTGCACTGAACTCTCGGGTCCTCTAGTAGAGGATCTGAGGTTAAGGAAGACAGATACCATCCATAGGGGATGAGAAAAATATATATATATTTTTTTATATATTATATAACATAGATCCAACAGTCTGTGTGGGATAGACACCATCCATCCATTTGCCCCATAAAATGCCCCCATGTATAAGACAAGCCCTACTTTTTTAAACCCAAAATTAAGAAATTCATTTTTTTGATACACAAATGCGTAAACACCACGGGGAAACATATATAGTGTTTTATTTAATAAATAAAGCTGTATAGACCTCACTTTCCCCGGGGTACTCACAGAGTCTAAAGTGAAGAAATGCACACAGTATAACCAATCTATTTGTATCCTGGGAGACAAATGTATGATGTCAGGAAGAGTCACATCCAGAGTAAAGTGTCATAAAAATGACGGCAGTCAATAATGCTGAAATTGGTCCTTGATGGTGAACATGACCAGCTTGAACTCCAATTTACCACAGAGCGGAAACCAGAAATGATGTTGCATAAGGATGAACACTCTATCCTCCTACTGAACTCGATAGTAGTTGTAGTCCTACAGGCTCCCATTCTACAACAAGATTGGTTGTATTGTTATCAGTCTCCCATGCTACAACAAGATTGGTTATATTGTTATCAGGCTCCCATGCTACAACAAGATTGTTTCTATTGTTATCAGTCTCCCATGCTACAACAAGATTGGTTACATCGTTATCAGGCTCCCATGCTACAACACGATTGGTTCTATTGTTATCAGTCTCCCATGCTACAACAAGATTGGTTGTATTGTTATCAGTCTCCCATGCTACAACAAGATTGGTTATATTGTTATCAGGCTCCCATGCTACAACAAGATTGGTTCTATTGTTATCAGTCTCCCATGCTACAACAAGATTGGTTACATTGTTATCAGGCTCCCATGCTACAACAAGATTGGTTATATTGTTATAAGGCTCCCGTGCTACAACAAGATTGGTTATATTGTTATCGGGCTCCCATGCTACAACAAGATTGGTTATATTGTTATCAGGCTCCCATGCTACAACAAGATTGGTTATATCGTTATCAGGCTCCCATGCTAAAACAAGATTGGTTATATTGTTATCAGGCTCCCATTCTACAACAAGATTGGTTATATTGTTATCATCTACAATTGATAAGCTATTAATGTTTACTGGAAGTTTCTCCATGGCTACCTGTTATCCCCATGTAGAAGACGACCCCGCGATTTTTGGTTTAAATATTTTAGAAGAAAGTATTGTTTTATACACAGAAAAATGTTTTCTCTAGCCCTATTATATTTTAAAGTAATATGGAGATTAATAAAAACAACAACAGTTATTTTATGAAATGAGAAGCTGGCAAAGTATAAATATTTATTTATAATAGGTGGAACACATCTACATAATGTAGCATTAATTCAAAATTACAATTTGTCAAGTTGTACTGCTACATTATTAATTATTTTCCAAAAATAGGTATGTGTCTATAAAAGCAGTTGATAATATAAACTAGATATCAAAATTACTTCAGTTGCCAGTGTATGGAATAAAAGCATACTGAATATCATTTATAATCTAAAAATATTGTGATCTTAAATTCCGATGCATTTTGATAATACTTTGCAATTTCTTTTTATCATGTAACTAATGCTGTTTTTCTGTCTGCCTTTCAATCTTTTTTTTTATATTTGTGCAAAGTTACATAGTTGCTTGGATTGAGCACAGCACTACTTTTTGCTCTACATCCCTCTCCAAGGGAGTTCCAGGGATAAATAATAGAAGAGCAGTCACAATCTGTTTCTTGTGTAATTTTTCATTGCAGGGGAGTCCTACAATGCATTGCAGGTCATTGCACTGCACAGCAATGTATTAGAGACTCCTCCAGTATCGAAAGGGCTAAATACTCTTTGACATCATTTATTTCTCAAGCATATGGGTCATCACACACTTGGACTGTGTGAAGAAAGAAACTCTATAACACACAGTTACTTGCCCATTATTCTCTATGTAATCAAGCTTTTGAAACAGCACTGAAGGCAGATCTGTAATTCCAACAGAAATTTGTGATGCTGTTTTGTAGTTGATTTATGCCCCACTCTGTAGTTTGAAAGTGTATTTTGAAGCATAAAATAGCTTTTAGCAGAGCACAGAAAGTAAACCTAATTTATAGTTGTAACAATCTGTTTCAGAGCTTGAGGCAGAACAGTAACATACATGGTGTGGACCCATTGAGAAGCAATCAACTTTACACTTCTGAAGCCCTAATATTACATGCATGTTATAGAACATTAAATGTTAGGCCTCAGTGTCGTTCAAGGCAAAAAAAAAGCAAAAAAAAAAATTCAAAAAATAAGTTTTCAAATCCATAAATGTTTATCCAAGTGATAGTGATTTAAAGTTGTACTTTTTTTTGGAACTATTGCTTATTTGGAAGAAGTGCCATTTCTCTTAGATAAACCTGGCTTATATCTTAATCTACACATTCTTTAGACATGCCAGTTTCTTTTTAGCTAAGGCATGGCTGCTCTGAGAGCTGGCGCACACTGACCATGTCAGCATGATCTCATCTCCAAGGGGGAGCTCAGCAGACAGACACTCATATCTGTATTGGATCCGTCAGTGCTGGCAGTCTCTGGTACTGAAGGGAGCATTGAGGCTGACAGTCGAAGAATAAAATGACATGTACCTTAACCCTGGAATTTGTTCCTCCTAATAGGGACACTGAACAGTTGTGATTCTGTGTTAGAAGAACATGTAACAAAGAAAGTTTAGTGGTTCTTTAAATAATTCATATTTATTTGAAAAAAATACATGCTGCTGGAGATATAATAACCAAGGCACAGTGCACATTTTAGCTAAATACAATTGTCCATATATCAATAAGCTTAGAGAAAAGGCCTCTTGTGTGGCTTATTAGATTTATGGTAAATACTAGTTGTTTCTGTAGCACATACAGAATTTGCCAAAATAAGATTGAATGACAGTTAATCCTTTGCCTGACAGGTAAATTCAGCACAGCATTTTGTGATACGGCTCCCTATAACTATTATCCTAATAACAAACAAATATTCGTAGTGGTATCAGGCAAAAAAGTGCAAACTAGTGAGAAAAAGAAATCCAATCCCATTGGTACTTTCAAAGTAAATAAAAACAGTGAGGTGCTGGGTATATAATGTGCAACTTGTGATTTATTGATAATAATGTAGCTGAAATGGCAAAGTACGTGACATTGTATGTTGGCTGACATTCCTTGCTGAAAGGTGCATTAATATTATTATGTGGAGTACAAATTACCAGATCTTTGGGGTAGGAGATGTAGAATTTCTTATTTTTTTTTTTTTTTGCACAAGAGATAGGCAGGGCCACCATTTTCAGGAAATTTCAGGGTCCCCATTAATAGCCCAGTGATAAGTTGCTTATTAATAGCACACTGATAATATGTCCATTGATAGCCCACTGATAATATGTCCATTGATAGCCCACTGATAATATCTCCATTAATAACACACTGATAATTTGTCCATTAATAGCCACTGATAATATGTCCATTAATAGCCACTGATAATATGTCCATTAATAACCCACTGATAATTTGTCCATTAATAGCCCACTGTTAACTTGCTCATTAATAGCCCACTGATAATATGTCCATTAATAGCCACTGATAATTCGGCCATTAATAGCCCACTGATAATATGTCCATTAATAGCCACTGATAATTTGTCCATTATTAGCCCACTGATAAGTTGTCCATTAGTAGCCCACTGATAATATGACCATTATTAACCCAATGATAATGTGTCCATTATTAGCCCACTGATGATATGTCCATTAGTAGCCCAGTGATAATTTGTCCATTATTAGCCCACTGACAATATGACCATTATTAGCCCAATGATAATTTGTTCATTATTAGCCCACTGATGATATGTCCATTAGTAGCCCACTGACCAATCCCTCCTCCCCCTGGATGCTGCTCGTCCTCCGCAGGGTTTCAAATGACATGACGTCATTTCCGGCGGCTGTGACGGAAAGCCGGGTCCGCATCCAGTGGATGCGGATCAGCCGGCTGCTGCCCAATTGTGACTGTCTCCATGTAAGACAGTCACACGGGCAGCGGGGGCCCACGGGGGGGTTCCGTTTGCCTAAGCTTTTTTTTTTACATTTTTTTTTTAAAAGGCCGGGGCCGAGGGTGTATCGCCCGTTCCCCCCTGATGGTGGCCCTGGAGATAGATGTTAAGGGAATAGGATTTATAACTTTCATGTTTCTTGGTTTTGTGAGCATCTTTTCCTTGATTTGCATGGAGATAGTTCTATGGAAATATGTTATGGATAATTACTCTGTCATCACTGGAACATTGCTAAAGCAACTATCTATCTGTTATAATACATGTAAATATAGATATATATAGGCACTAAAGTGCAAGAAGTAAAGTAGCAGCAATTTATGAATAAATCAGCATGTGAACAGCCATATTTCTGGTAGGATATATTAAGGCCAGAGTTAGGATGTTGGTTTTTAACACCTATGTGCTATTAGGCAATGCTACCAGGTTGAGGAAATAGTGATTTGCTCAAGTGCACCCTGGGGGTGGGTAATTGAGACGAGAGTATAGCCATAAAATGCACCATAGTGAACATAAGGTGTAGGTTTGAGCAGCATCACAGGTGTTCCCTGCAATATGAGTGAATTAATAGCTTGCCAAACCTAGTAATACTCCAAGAGGTCAGCACAAGGTACAAATGCCAGTTTGTACACCAAGACATTCAGCTTCCCATTAAAAATAACAATTAAACATAATAATAATGTGGTAATGAATATGCTGTAAGTGAGTCTGTTCCAGTTCATGACACTTTGAGGAGCTGGGGTTCTCCATTCATAAAAGCAGGCTATGCATTATATGCATCCCATAAAACAAAAAGAAATACAGCCTCTCTTCCTCCCCTTACTGAGACTGAATAGAAAATCATACACCACTTACTGCAAATAAATAGTGAAGGAAAAACGTTGGTAGATCAAGCAGTAGATAACCTCCAATACCTTCAGCATGTCAAAAAACAGATTTGAAATCGGTGTCCTTTTTTTTCCACACATGTACATCACTTCCCCTGCTGGGAGGAAGTTATTGAAGCAATTTCACCAGCTTGTGGGCAATGGTATATAAGTGAAATCTCTTCCTCCGCTCGAGGGGTTGTGCACCACATTTGCACATGCAAATTCATGGCATCATCTCATTAATATTTTTGCCTGGAAATAGCTTATTTACAGTATGTGTATCAGTATTAAAAAGACAGATACCTTCAATTTAGTATTTTAGTAATTACCTGCACATCTGTTGTTTGTTTGGTGGCAGAGTACAAAGTTAAAATCAACATCAGATGATTAAATTCTTGAAACTGCTTTAATTTCATGAAGTGTTCATGTCCTTTTGTTTCGGTTGCAAGAGCATCCATTTTTTTACTGAACACATAGAAGACTATAGGATCTACTCAACAAAGGGAGAATTGCAGGGCCATTGAGATGGGGATTTCAAACTTTAGACCAATGTAGCCACTGAAAAAATTCTCCAGTGCAGCTGAATGGGAGAATTATTCCAATTTTCCCCATCTCAGTTCCCTGCTTTCCCTTGCAAGGAGAGCGCGGAATCTGTTGGCTGCTGTTTGTCTCACACACATAACACAGGGTTGTATAGGATAGGGTAACTGCTGCATGTTAGAAGAATCATTTGGGCAAACAAGGAAACTTCTCTGGGCCCCTGGGATGCTGCCCCTGTTGTCCTGTATTACAGATTGCCATGGTTTCGGTAATAATAAGTACATATTGTGTATAATCTACAGAGCCATCTTCTGAAAACTGGAAAGAGCTCTAAGCTCGTCAATGAAAAAAGACTACTGTATATTTACATTAAAATAAAATAATTACACTTATGAAGATAAAGAGTTAATAGTTAACTATTGTAACAATTTATTTTCTATGCAGCAAAGAGCATCAAAGACTCTGTGAAGTGATCCTCTTTATAGTTATTTCCATTAAAGGCCTTTTTTTTTGTATACCTTCCCTTAGAAAAAAGCACCTGTTAAGTACGTGCGCTACATACATACAGCCTTATGTGTATGACCACTAACATGTACTTCACTAGATTTTACAAAGCCCTAAGGACCTCACAGGTTCCGAACAAAAGCAAGCACTAAAGCAATGCCAGCTTTGAAGTATGATTACATATAGTTAATTCTCTTAGTACACGAACATCTAGGTGATGTTCAACAACACATGTTTAACCTCTTCAAAACAATGGGGTTTTTTGAAGTTCTTTGGGACAAGAGCCGTTTTGCAATTTTAGCTTTGTGTGCATTTAAACAAAAGTACACGCTTGCTTCTTAAATTAACTTAACCCTTTGTGTACTGGATAAAATTTATTTACGCACGTAAAAATGTTTTTCAGTTGTTGCATGAATTAATACAAACAAATAATGTTTGATCCTGTTCTGCCTAACTCTTCAGGCAACCAGGACTAACCCACTCCCCAAAATTTGGGGGTGGATGTCTGTGGATTATGACAAGCCCTAGGCTTGTAACATCCTCTCTGCAATTGCTGCCTCAGACTGCCCCTATTTTGAGCGTTCCAGGCATGCCTCAATCCATTGGTGCTAGGTGTGCGCCGCACACCTATGGATTTGAGCTGCTGTGATTAAAAAAGCCGCACCTATGGATTTGAGCCGCCGTGATTTTTATTTTTTTTCAAAGTCCAATTCTCGCGAGACGCGAGATTTCGCCCGTTTCGCGGGCTTTTGTCTGCACAGAGGAGGTGTCCGTCCAGGGATACTGAGCAGCAGCTACTAGGTAAGTGATGGGGAGGAGGGTGGTTCCTGGGCATTTGACAGGCACAATATTCCTGGGCATCTGACTGGCACAATATTCCTGGGCATCTGACTGGCACACTATTCCTGGTATCTGACTGGCACACTATTCCTGGTATCTGACTGGCACAATATTACTGGGCTCTGACTGGCACACTATTCTTGGTATCTGACTGGCACACTATTACTGGGCTCTGAGTGGCACAATATTCCTGGTATCTGACTAGCACACTATTACTGGGCTCTGAGTGGCACAATATTACTGGGCATCTGACTGGCACAATATTACTGGTATCTGAATGGCATAATATTACTGGTATCTGACTGGCACAATATTCCTGGGCTCTGACTGGCACACTATTACTGGGCATCTGACTGGCACACTATTCCTGGTATCTGACTAGCACAATATTACTGGGCTCTGACTGGCACACTATTCCTGGTATCTGACTGGCACACTATTCCTGGTATCTGACTGGCAAACTATTCCTGGGCTCTGAGTGGCACAATATTCCTGGTATCTGACTGGCACACTATTACTGGGCATCTGACTGGCACAATATTACTGGTATCTGAATGGCATAATATTACTGATATCTGACTGGCGCAATATTACTGGTATCTGACTGGCACAATATTCCTGGTATCTGACATTGACATTACATTGTTATTGTTTTTAAGTAGCAGCACACCTTTCTCTCATAACCAGGATACGCCCCTGCTGCCCAGTGATGTTCAGTGGGGTAAAGCCTCTTGGTTTCTGACCACTATCTAAGTTTATAGCTTTTGATATAGGGAGATTTTTCTGGAAGCCAACTAAAAATTCATTTAAAATTCCCATAGGGAACTGACAATGGAAGGCAGGGACCTAGTGTGTTGAGAGAAGTATAGGAGAATATCATCAGCAAAAGCCATGGCCTTTAACTCGCGAAAACCCGTCCTAATACCCTAAAATTCTATAGAGAAGTGTTGAATGCCACTTGATCACTGTCTCTAAGCTCATCAGAACATTGCCCACATGGTTGTTTTTGGTGGGAAAAGCTATTACTGCAGCAACTGCGGCTCTGATACATGTGATAACCTGTCGACCTCTCACAAACCTCTTAACATAGTGAGGATCTACGTTCATTAGTGTTATTGGTCTACATGAGCTGACATCTGAGAGGTCTTCGTTGAGTTTCAATAGGACGATGCTTCTAGTCGTTGTAAGGAATTAATTGGGGTATTATTGTGTAAGATTAAATGAAATAGCGATGTTAGGTGGGGCATCGTATTATTTTAGAATTTTACATTAGTTGGCGAAAAGGCCATCAAGACCAGGGGCTTTATTGAATTTTAGTTGTGAGATTGTTCACTTTACCTTTTATTCAGAGATTGGGGCATTTCATTTGTCTCTGTGAGTGTTAATCTAGGAAGTTTAGCTTGTTGTAATATCTTTATCAGTATACAGACTGATTGCTGAGTGTCCGTTGTGGTTCACTGTAGGTCTAGAAAGATTTTTGAATAACATTAGGCCCACAAATGGGAAGGAGGAAACAAAACGAATTGTAGGAGATCAAGGTCCTGCCTCATTTATAACTGTGAGAGAAGCAACACCTGTATACAATATCAAAAGTCCACATATAAAGACTATGAAATAAGTAGAATGTGTTCATATTGTAAAAGTATATACTATGAAAAGAGCACGTTTAGCAGCTGACAGGAGATGTTAAGACAGCCTGCAGAAGGCCCACGGGTTCAAGAAATTTCCTGGGAGTTCCTTTCTTTATGAAAAGCTATCTCATTGTTTGATTTGACATCCATCTGGTCAACAATTTCTTGATACAGCTTAATCCAATAGACATTTCTGTCGTTTTTGGATGACATTCATTTGTTTGTTTCATTTTCTTTACATCATTTTTTCTTTTTTGAGATCACTCATTTATATTTTGCATGTAAGAAGCAACTCACCATGAAATGATCCTGACAGACAAATACAGTGTTTTTAGGACACAGTCAACTAAAAAAAAAGAATATAGAAAAACATAGAAAATGATGGCAGATGCAAACTTGTTTGCTTATGTTACATTACAATACATTACCATTTATTTATATAGCGTCAACAATTTATGTAGCGCTAGGTACAGAGCATAGAAGGGAACTACATACAAAGTTAGACAAACTAGAAACAGACTGGTACATGAGGTAGAGAACCCTGCTCGCAAGCTTACAAATTAGAGAATGGCAATGCTGAAAACTCAGTATCTGCAATGTAGAACTCAGTATCTACATTCTAGAACTCAGTATCTACATTCTAGAACTCAGTATCTACATTCTAGAACTCAGTATCTACATTTTAGAACTCACTATCTACATTGTAGAACCCAGAATTTACATTGTAGAACTTTATTGTAGCTGCCAATAGGAACAAAGGCATTTATGGTCATGTTAGAACCAAAACTGATTAAACCCACATCATTTTTTGTGGCAGTATAATTACCAAACTACATGAATATTTGAATGATCTGCTTTTAAAGAAGAACTAAAGTGTCAAAGATTAGTAATTACCATCCTTGCTCCAATCTCCTAAACTTTGGCTCTCCCGCTGTTCTGCATGTGCTAGGAGGTTCAGTCAGCTAACATGACCAATATGACACTAAGAATCCCTTGGCTTGGTAAAGTGATAGGGTAGCGATCTTACTTGAATGCTCTACTCAACAATCCATGAGGTTGTGCATTCTGTGGTTGCACATTTAATACAATTCATATACATACTTTAAGGGTATATCAGTATCGTAACAGCTTATTGAGAGAAGCTACAGTTATGAATTTGCTAGCACTGTGTATAGATGAAAAAGTTTCCTGTATAACTTGACCATTTGTTCATGACCAATGCACTTTAATTCAGTCAGTTTACATTGTCTACTGTTGCCAGACTACAGCCCCGTCACAAGCAGCCAAATGGGAGCTGATGTTCAACAACAGTAGAAGGGCTTTTTTTTTTATTTCCAATTCAATATCAAATAATCACTGACACACACTCACTCACTATCAGTCATTGACATACAGACACTCACTGGCACGTGACAGTGGTATGCCAGATAATACATCCCCCACACCAATAAATTACACAGACACAGGAGTGGCTAGAAAGGCTGCAGGATTTATTTATCAGAAAATAAATGCTGCAACATAAAACTAACAGCTTAAGATAGCTGAAAACATAAACAGATAATAATATACAGACCAAATGTTTAACCCCTTCCCGACGTTAGTACGTACTATGCCTTCCTGACTTTAAGTGCCTTAAAGTCGTTAGGACGGCATAGTACGTCCTGTATGCGATGAGCTGTTTTCGGATCCCGCTGCAGGCACTTGCAGCGGGATCCCACCTGTCATCTGAGGCCACTGTGAGTGGCCTCAGTCTGACAGGGGAAATGTAGCCGGTACTCAAACCGAGCACCGGCTACATTTCTCCAAATTACTCCGTGCCCGAACTTCCGCGTTTGGGCACGCCTCCGTGACCTCACACGTGACGCCCAGACGTCTCGTGTTTTTTTGCAGGGATCCACAGGGTCTGTTAAGACCCTGATCGGGTCTCTGCGAGAGTGTTCCTGGCTAACGATCACCTTGTGATCAGTGGCCAGGAACCAATCGTGACGTTTTGGTGCTTTCGTCGTTTGGGACGCAAGCACCTTGCGTCACGAAGGGGTTAATAACAACCAGGTATCAATAAACTGTAACCATAGTCATATAAGCATTACTTATCACGAATATATAAGCGGTAACGTGTCACTTATCCTAGCCCACCTAGGATACGGCCCCCGAGGATCTGGTGTAGGCGTAATCCCTGTCCTTGTGGCTACTGGCGTCGATATTATGCACAGTAGCCATACTTCACTCTCCAAGGGACAAACCCATGGGGAGCCCATGCAGATAGCTCCCACAGCTACTGCCACTCGTGTTGGCCATACCCCAAGATGGCCAACCCCTGCACTGGCACCAAACCTCGGGGACCACTGAACACAAGACAGAAAAACACACAACAAAGGGAAGGGAGGGAGGGAACTTGCCATATTTTTTTCAAACAGGAAGTTTGTTTGCTTAACAATATATGCATCAAGCCCAGCCCTTATTGAGATACTAACCACTCTTTGCTGTGCCCTTACTGGTCACAGGATATGATAGACAAGGTGTGTTGTGATGACTGACAACCCCTGTCATGATGGCCTTTTATATATTCTTTATTCCAGGCCAATACTAATTACTCACTGCCACTTACTATCACAGTCACTTGCTGACATACACTCAATCATTCATTGATAGATTTGCTCACTGATGCACGATCGTGTCAGTCCCTGACACACAAACTCTGATAAATAAATACACATGGCTACTCACTCACACTATTGCTGAAAATCCACTTACTTAAACAGTCACAAATGACCACAAGGAACTGGATGACTGTAGACTTACTTACAATCCATACTTTGCATGACTGCCCCAACACTAGATCCTAGATCTATGTATTTATTTTTTAAATACTGGCTGTTGTTGCCTTTTTTTAATTTTGCCATCCTATTATACAAAAATGAAGTATACACTTTGTGCTGTCTAATAAATAAAGGTAATGTGTGTACTGATTGCAGCTAGCTTAAATCAACTTGCATGAAACTGAAAAAAAATGGCTGAATAACTATATGACCTTTGCCCATGTGATCCTTAAAAAAGTGCCCTTTGTGGCAGAACTGAGATTGAAGGCTGATCATTTATGGATACAATATTATTCACATGGTTGCCAGCAGTCCTGGATTTGAAGGGGGCAGCTCCCTTGTCTTGTCAAATTGTTGCCCTTTCCAGCATTAAAGTGTCTATTACCAAATAGGGGGGAGCTCAGTCTCACAGGGGCACACAGCATCATGTGACCCTTTTAAACCAAATCCCTGCCTTGTCCCAGGACCTGGTTGAACATAATCCACCTATTAAGTTCTTAAAAAGGAAGGGCAAAACATAATGGGTAACATAATGGGTATACCCATCAATTAGTGGCAATTTTATTATTATATTTAATATGATGACATGAAAACATTCTAGATGTACAAATATGTGTTTATTTTATTGCACAGGTGTTTTAACCATTTTATACTTCTGTTTATGTGGATTATACCTTGCTAAGCAGTTTAGGGATTAGCATCTTTTGTACGGTATTTTTATATTTTGTAGCGAATAGAAATGTAAATTACTGTTAAAAAGCAAAGTAATTCAGAATAAGTAGTGTCTTTGGATCAGAATACTAATCATGTAGCCATGCTAGTTTGTATTCAAACTTATTATGGACATATAATTTTTTTAATTTAAAATCAGTTTGAATGATGACAGTGTAATATAATGCATAATGTTTCTGGATAGTTTAGTGGAAACCAAATATTACTGAGGGGCATAGGGGACCACAAGCATTTTAGCATAAGTAATATTCATTGATTATTCATCCAAAATAACAATCGCCAATTACACAGCCTTAATTTGCAGGGAATAGTGATAAATGGTTGTTCAGCACTGCAATTTCCAGGGGAAGCCAAGAAGGTTGCTTCCTGCTATCTTTGCATGATTAAATCTACTATATTTAAAACCTGTTCCAATATTTGAGGAAAACATCCCCCCCCCCCCCGATCTGATCATTGGCATATCTACAGATCAATCAATCAATATCAATAGATATATATTTACACTGCTATATTTAATAGAGCGATAGAGACTGATATATACTGATCAATAGATTCTATAGATAGAGTGAGCGAGAGAGACAGAGAGATTTTGGTAGATAGATAAATAGGAAGATAGAGAGAACAAACAGTATGACCGGCTCCAGCCTCACAGGCCGGTGTAATTGACCTCGTCCGGGCGCTGATAGCACATAGAGCCTACTTTCAGCTCTTGTATATACACAGGTAGAAAGAAACAAAAGGAGTTCCAGCTTAACATCCGGAAAGAAAGAGGCTTGATCTTCGTAAGGTGAAAAAATATATTGATACTTTATTGGTCCTTCACAGCAACGATAAAAAAACATAGAGCAGGGACGGTGAGACAGGAAAAAGACTAAGTCTCCCTGCTCTATGTTTTAAAGTAAGGTAGAGTTCAAAAGTTTGACACATGATGGAAGCTAGACAGTCTATTTAATAAAGAGAAAACTGAGGGATTTTTAGACAGGAATTGCAATCTTTAGGCTGAAGTACCCGAGTTGGAAACATTCTCCCATTCAGCTGCATGTTTTTCCAACTTGGCAATATTAGCCTAACATTTAAAACTCCTGTCTCAATTTACAGCAATTGCCTCTTTATTCAGTTCACCCTTAGGTATCAGTGATATTTTACATTTTATTTCAACTTGCTTGAAATACTTTCCACTCAAATGGCATATTACAATGTACAAAATAAATCATAAGGAGCCATGTCTCAGTGTTTGCCAATGACACAAAATTAAGTAGAGTAATACAGTCCGAACTAGATGGATCTTTGCTGTAAGAGGATTTGGGCAAATTGGGTAATTGGGCAGATAAATGGCAAATGCGATTCAATGTAGACAAGTGTCAAATTTTGCACTTTGGGTACAATAATAATAATGCAACATTTAGTTTAAATGGTGCTTCCTTGGGTAAGTCTACTAATGAAAATTATTTGGGAGTAGTTGAAGACAATAGACTTAGCAGTAGTGCACAGTGTCAGCTGGCAGCTGCAAAGGCAAATACGATATTGGGGTGTATTAAAAGGGGTATTGACTCATGAGTGGAAGATATTATTCTGCCTCTTTTTAGGTTCATGGTAAGACCTCACCTTGAATATGCAGTTCAATTCTGTGCGCCTTTTTTAAAAAAAAAAATATTATGGAACTAGAGAAAGTGCAGAGGAGAGCTACAAAACTAATCAGGGGAATGGAAAGACTTGAAGAAAGGAGATTTAGTCTACAACAGCGGAGGGATTTTTTTTTTATAGTAAGGACAATTAAGATATGGAATTCACTGCCTGAAGAAGTGGTTCTAGCAAATACCTTAGATGCCTTTAAGAGCGGCCTGAATATTTTTTTAATGAGTGAGAGCATAGAGAGCTATGCATGTTAGTAAAGGCATTAATATTTATTTAGTGCTTGTTGATCCGAGGAGAAATCATTTGGAGTCAAGAAGGAATTTTTTCCCCAGCTGAACACAGAATTCGAAATTGCTGAAGGGGTTTTTATTTGCCTTATTTTGGATCAACAGCAGTAAACATAGGATAGGCAAAGGCTTGAACATGATGGGTGCAAGTCTTTTTTCAACCTAAACTGAAACAGACTACTGGAGGAAAGAGACTACTGGAGGAAAGAGACTACAGGGGGAAAGAGACTACAGGGGAAAGAGACTACAGGGGGAAAGAGTCTACTGGGGGAAAGAGACTACTGGGGGAAACAGTCTACTGGGGGAAAGAGACTACTGGGGGAAAGAGTCTACAGGGGGGATAGAAATTTTAGATAGACTACAGGGGGAGTGAGAATAAAGAATTGAGAGACTATAGAGACTACAGAATTTTTTCCCCAGCTGAACACAGAATTCGAAATTGCTGAAGGGGTTTTTATTTGCCTTATTTTGGATCAACAGTGGTAAACATAGGATAGGCAAAGGCTTGAACATGATGGGTGCAAGTCTTTTTTCAACCTAAACTACTATGTAACTATGTAATTTGACCTGAAAAAAAGCTTTTATACAATTAGTCAAGCAACATCAAAAGAGTGACATATTCTGATCACTTCCATCTCTCTTGCTGGATACAGGCAGGGCCGGACTGGCCGTCTGCCCAGGGGCCGCTTTGAGATGCGGCCACTCTCCATCCGTGCTGACTTCCGCTTTAACTAATTCGTCCGTCGCCGGAAGTCAGCAGTCATATGAAATCGTTAAAGCGGTGACGGCCGTCTAATTAGTTAAAGCGGTGAAGGCGGCCGAATTACCTGAATTCGGCGGCCGTTGCTGCTTTAACAAATTCGAATTAGTTGAAGTGAAAGTCAGCACGGATGTTGAGGAGGGGAAGGGGGAGATCAGACGCGTGAGGAGAAGAGGCACCGGAAAAGAGGGGGATAGCATGGGGGAAAGAGACTACTGGGGGAAAGATACTACAGGGGGAAACAGACTACAGGGGGAAACAGACTACTGGGGGAAACAGACTACAGGGGGAAACAGACTACTGGGGGAAAGAGACTACTGGGGAAACAGACTACAGCGGGAAAGAGACTACTGGGGGAAACAGACTACAGGGGGTAACAGACTACTGGGGAAACAGACTACTGGGGGAAACAGACTACAGGGGGAAAGAGACTACAGGGGGAAAGACTACTGGGGGAAACAGATTACTGGAGGAAAGAGACTACAGGGGGAAACAGACTACAGGGGAAAGAGACTACAGGGGGAAAGAGACTACTGGGGGAAAGAGTCTACAGGGGGATAGAAATTTTAGATAGACTACAGGGGGAGTGAGACTACAGGGGGAAACAGACTACAGAGGGAAACAGACTACAGGGGAAAGAGACTACAGGGGGAAAGAGTCTACTGGGGGAAAGAGACTACTGGGGGAAAGAGACTACTGGGGAAAGAGACTACTGGGAGATAGAGACAGATATGGGGGGAGAGAAAAAGATAGACAGACATGGGCAATGCCAACATACTCTGGATCCGCCCCTGCGGGGCAAGTCCTGTGGTGCAATCTCTGGAGTGGGCTGGGTGCTGAGGCAAGTCCTGTGAGTACAATCTCTGTTCTGGGGGTAAGTCCTGGGTGCTGGGTCAAGTCCTGTCAATGAAATCTGTGTTCTGGGTTAAGTCCTGTGAGTGCAATCTGCATGCTGGGGTAAGTTCTGGGTGCTGCGGAAAGTCCTGTGAGTGCTGTCCTGGGTGCTGGGGCAAGTCCTGTGAGTGCAATCTGTGTGCTGGGGTATGTCCTGGGTGCTGTGGCAAACACTGTGAGTCCAATCTGGGTGCTGGGGTAAGGTTATATCCCACACACTGCCCTGATATATACCCTGCACAGGACAATATATGTCCTAAGTATGTACAGAAGGTTATGTCTCACACACTGCCCTTGTATATATCACTACAAAGGACAATTCATATAACCTTGGGTACATACTGGGGCCTCTGTATTGCCCTGTCCATAAGTTATATATCAGGGTGTGACACATTACCTTGTTGTGTACATACTGGAGGTACAAATTGCAATATGCAGGGGTATATATAAGTCTTATCTATAAATAACACACTCTTCAGATGTGCTTTTAAAAAAGTGTAGTTTTTTTTTTGTGAACAAAAAATCATGTTATGCTATGGGGCTGGTTTAAAAATATTTCCAGGGCTGGTTTTTATTGAAAAACCAGAACTGGATACAGGGCAGAATCTTATGGGAGGAGCATGCTGCTCTCCAATATAGTGCCTGTTTTCACTGTGTGTGGTAATCTCAGTGCCCTGGGAGCAGGCAAATGTTGGTGTTGCATAATGCCTCAATGTTTTTGATTTCTTGTGAACGCAGGATTTACTGCATGACACGTCAGGCACATCAAATGTCATATACACCTTGTATTTGCGTGATCTGCCTGGCATGTAAATTTTCACAAATGGGTTAATCCAATTTTGGATCTTAGTTCAACACTAGTACAACACAGTTTCTTGTGAGTGGCTTTGTCATAGCATCAACAATCATCTCACAGAATGTAAGGACAATCAAATTTTGTTTGATCATGAATGTAATGATGATGTCTGACATTAATATGTTTAGTTATTGCATTGATATGCTCACTGTTTGCAAGTTAAATGCATCCTTGATTGTCCTCCTATAAGACTGAAGGAAGCAACTGACGCTACCAAACAACTTTTTGACTGGCATAGGCAGCAGAGATTTATTCTGCCTCTGCAGAAGTCACGGAGATCTGCTTCTTACTGGACCAAGATATAGGATCCCTGTATCCCTTTTGGCATTCACTCTAACCCACAAGTACACCTTCTTTTGCACAAGCATCCCATTTTGTACATTTTTCCTTTTGGGATGTGCACATAGGCTTTGCTTCCAGATATTGTTCAAATTTCTCTGTTACTTCTTCTATGTTGTGCAACAAGTACAGTTTAGTAAACCTGGAATAATCATTTACTCAATAAAGAGAGGATTGCAAGGAATTGAGATGGGTATGTCAAACTTAAGGCCAAAGTAGTTAAATTTATCAAAATAGACAATTTAACTAACTTACTACTATGGCCCAAAGTTTGAAATTACCATCTCAACACCCTGCAATTCTCTCTATATAGAGATGCCCCTATGGTCAAATTGTTATACCACTTGCACCATTATTCTCAGTTAATATCTTTGTGTCAGGACGTCTGTGGCAAGTGTGGATGTTTTTCCTTTTTGTCAGTTTTAACCATTTCACTGCTGTTCAGCTGGTACAGTTCATCTTTGATTGTAGCATTTGCGAGTAAGCAATCCCCTTTTGTGATGATACAGTGGTCGCCTTGG
Organism: Pelodytes ibericus; assembly: GCA_036172795.1. Lineage (NCBI taxonomy): Eukaryota > Metazoa > Chordata > Amphibia > Anura > Pelodytidae > Pelodytes > Pelodytes ibericus. The sequence continues at coordinate 37,977,653 of CM069857.1, forward strand.
AAGACAATTACATTGCCTTGTTTTGTGAACATCTTTACTGACAAAAAAATAATTTCAAGAGCAGGTTCATATAGGACATTTTTCATGAGTATCTTACTGGTGACACTTTGGGAGATAGAACAGTAAAGAAACCCATCTCCTGTTCTTTGTGATTCTATTAATTTCCCATTAGCTGTGGCACTTTGATCAAGTTGAGTGAAGACATTTCTGTTGTTGGTCATGTGACTCGTGGCTTCGGAAACAACACAACACGAATTCAGAGATGAGCTGGAGCATTTGGATTGAAAAACATATTCAGTTTCATCTGTTTCTTCCTTCACACTTTTGGCCTTCTCCAATTGACCTTGTTTTTGCATTCTGGCTTTCCAAATTCTGCAGTCTGCCTTTACGTGATCTGATTTCTTGCACACATAGCATTCACACATTTCTAGCATATTGCTGGTTTTATTCCTATTTTTCGTTTTTAATACAGATTTTGCATATATTCATCCACAAGCTTTCCTTTAAAATACCCCAATGTCAGTTCATCATCTGGACGTGCATCAAGTGCCGTAACTAGTGTTTTATAACTTTCAGGTAAACCGCTAAGTAACGGTGCTGTAACATGAAAGTCTGTTATAACGCTCTGTCGTTCAACCATTTCCAACCTATTATATAATTTCGCATATCCTGGTATTTCATCAGCTTTGTCTGGTATAACTTTCAAATTAAATACTGTTTATAGCTGAGATTAGCCCTTTCATGTACCTTTTGTAGTTCTTCACACATTTCTTTAGCAGTTTGCACAATTGCATATATGTGTTATTTTATCATTGCCTATATAAAGGGAGATAGTACTCTATGCTTTCAGATCCTTCTCTATCCATCCATCTGTAGGTTCTGCAGGTCTGGCTTCATTTCCTTGTATCTTCTTTTATTAGACTTTCAGATTTGAAGGGGGCACTAATTTACTGGGCCCATAACCTTTTGGATATTCTATAGAGCTGTACAGAAATAAAGTGTGCACAGTCGTATCCCCTTGAAAACATAACTGCAGATTACCATGCAGTTTTTAGTTTGACAAACAAGAAGATACCATAAGAAACAGTGAACAGTAAAATCTGCAAACAGCACCACCTACTGACGGAACACTAATAACACAAAAGATATGTACACAAAAGTTGTTATAGTAATATGACTACTATGTATATAGCGCCTTTCCCCGAGTGAGACTCAAAGCGCATTTTACTGGATGCTCAAGTAATTAACTGAATCAGTATCTAAATAATAGATGTTAATATTACCCAATTGATGGTACTTATTTATCGACCTTGGAAAGATGGAGGGCTGAGTTGACCCTGACGGTAGTCTAACCTGTGACTTTGTGGTTTGAACAGGCTCTATAGTTACGGCATTTACCAACTTGCAATATTATACAGTGGAAAATGATTAAAAAAAAACTAAAACTATTTAGCCAGCACTGGTCTCCGTTCAGTATTCAATGATTGAATTTTATTTAGCTATTTACCTATTTAAGACTATCATGACTATTATTTCAGATATTGGCTACAATGAACACTGTTAGAGTAGAAACAGATGTTGCTTCCAATACAAAATGGAGAGAAGGATTAAATGGATAAACCATAGAAGTCATGGAAAAAAATTATTTTGGGAAATTGACTGTTGATGAAAATTACACTTGATATAAAATCATAAAGTAAAGAAATAATAGAATAAAGTATTATAATACAAGGTAATAAATACGGTATTTGTTGTGGCACTGCTCCCTTTACTCGTGCCAAACAACTTATGTTATATTTGACATTATGTAATTATTAATCTGTTTGTATATGAATAAATGAATTTATATATTTTTTAATATTTATTTAGTTTATTGATTTTTTTTTCTCAATTTATAAGACATCGTCAACAAAAGTAAACCACCCATTTGTTACAATTGTCTTTGCAATTAAATACCAAAGTACAACAATAATAAAATTAAAATAAAATGTGAACATTCATTTATTCCAGACTGATACAAGTTTATAAACCGGATTCATAGTGGAAATTATAAAATAAAATAAAAAATATGCCTGTGGTGTCTCGTATTTATTAGAGTTCATGTGGCTTGATAAGCAAATTAACCACTTTTAATAGGTAAAGTGTAATTTACATATCAAGGCACAAGGCAATATCATTTAAAAGTAATATCAGGAAGTATTACTTTACTGAGAGGGTAGTGGATGTATGGAATAGCCTGCCAGCAGAAGTGGTAGAGGTAAACACAGTCAAGGATTTTAAGCATGCGTGGGATAGACACAAGGCTATCCTACCTATAAGACCGGGAACGGGGGACTTATAAAAGTACTCCAAAAATTGAGGCAGACTAGATGGACCGAATGGTTCTTATCTGCCCACACATTCTTTGTTTCTATGTTTCTATGTTTCTATGTTTCTATGTTTCTAAGAGACCCTCACAAACACATGTTTCTCTTACTTTATGCATTTCTTGCAAGTCTGTTAACAATGGATCTATAATTTCATATTAAAAGCAATTCTTTGGTGACCACGGCTGGAAAGGTCTTTTGCTACATGTTGTAGCTCTTTTTTGTAATTTTCTATTTTCAACTTGAAAATGTGGTGCTTTTAAAAATATAATTTTGTTTAATCACTGCATAAAACGGGTGACTGTGGAAGTGAGAAGCGAAAATGAAAATCTCTCTTAAACATGAAAGTGGAATGCTACAATCTGCATGTTTAAATGAGATCAATTAGGTTAATGATGGATGGAGATAAAAATTATGATTTAAATGCAAAACAATTTAAAATGATGCTCCATTTGCTTCAAAAATCTCATGCTGGAAAATAATAGGACCAGATTTCCAAAGGTTAATTGTGTATTAATACCCTATGGAAGGGCCTTCTCATTATGCGTTACCTGCTAAAAAACACTTTTAAGGATCAATTAGTCCCTAATATTTATAATCATAGCCATTAGATTGATGTTTATTCCTTAACTATTAAGCTGATAGAGGCCATTCCCATAACAGAACATTACAATGTCATTTCAGTGGTTCAATTCATTCAAGGACTATTTAATTCCATCTCCATCCTTATTATCTGTGAGTGTTAGCATACCTTGCACTAGTCAAAAGTTTAAAGAGAGATTCATGATAACATGATAAAATTAGCAATGAATTCTCTATTTTATTTCTGACTTATTTACTTAAATTGCATTGCCATTATGTATCATATCACTTAAACTCAAAGGGCGATTAAATGTGTATTTTTAACATTTGCTTCCTCAAGCCAATCAGAGCAGAGGCATGCACCACTCATGGATCTGGGTTTGCTCTTTCTGGGCAACTCTTTTTGCTGGTGTAGAGAGAAACTTTGTTTTTGCATGGAATCAACAGCAAGGAAGGTCCAGCTGGTTTATCCCATGCAAGGGTCTCTCTCTGTGCTAGCAGAGAGAACCAGTTGTCCACCAGATCGCACTGCTTACTTCCCATGGAAGCATGGCCATTGCTGGTCAGAGGATAATCTGCCATGCACTTTCAAAAAAGATGCCACTTTATCCGCAGACTAGGAACAACTACGTTTTTACTTGTACTTCTATATTAAAAAACACAAGTGAAAAATAATGTTTTGCTTTAAGGAAGAGCCAACTATTTGGCCACTTTTGGTGGGACTATCCAAGAAACAAACCCCTAGTGATTAGTTACTGCATACTTAACACCAGAGTGTGATTAAATCATATAAACAATTAGTCAATAGTCATTTGAAAGGACTGGACAGGAACAAGTACCTTGTTTAGGAGGAGCCAAATATGAATTTTATTTAGAAAGTGTTTTACCAATAAGAATACATTGAGATTTCTCTCGTTTTCAAGTATGTCCTGGGGAATCTTTGGCTAACTCCATTTACCTGAAGGTGTAAGAACATAACACGTTTATGTATTAATCATTTTTATTTCTCTAAAGCAACACCTATTAATATGATATTTGACATTACTCTAAAAGCAATATACACACTGTTTAAGTGCTCAGTGCAGAGTTGTATGTATCTGTCCCCACCTAGGATATCATAGCTCAGGCACCTTCTCAGAGCTTTTAAGTAGTGTTGAGCGAACCCGAACCGCACTGTTCGGGTTTGTACCAAACATTACGGTTTTTGGACCCCGGACCCGAACACGGACATTCCACTGTATGTTCGTGTTGGAGTTCGGGGTTCGGCGATTACATTGTATGTAATGCTATGGGCTTTCTATAAACCGAAATAGAGTCCCCATTAATATGAATAGGTCAATTGACCTATTCGTGTGAATGCAGACTCTATTTCGGTTAATAGAAAGCCAATAGCATTACATGTATTCCATAAACCGAAAGTCTATTAACCGAAAGACATTCGGTTTATAGAAAGCCAATAGCATTACATGTATTACATAAACCGAAAGTCTATAAACCGAATGTCTTTCGGTTTATAGACTTTCGGTTTATAGAATAGCAATAGAATTACATGTATTCCATAAACCGAAAATCGATAAACCGAATGTCTTTCGGTTTATAGACTTTCGGTTTATGGAAAACATGTAATGCTATTGGCTTTCTATAAACCGAAATAGAGTCCCCATTCATACGAATAAGTCAATTGACCTATTCGTATGAATGGGGACACTCTTACCAACATTTTACTTCATTTTGCAGCCCTCTAGCCCTTTCCAGGACTTTTTTAGAGGCATTTTAGTGGCCAAAAGTTCGTGTCCCCATTGACTTCAATGGGGTTCTGGTTCGGGGTCAAGTTCGGGGTCAAGTTCAAGCACGGACCCGGATATTCGAAGTTCGGCCGAACCTGCTGATCCCGAACATCCAGGTGTCCGCTCAACTCTACTTTTAAGCTGATATATGAGAAGAATTTATAAACAATTTAGGATAAAAAAAAAAACAGGTCTGTGTGACTCTCTGCTCAGTGTTTTAATTAACAAAGCCCGATCATGAAGAAATAGAATTTCCCTTCACTAGTAAGACAGATTGTGTGGTTCGGTGCAAAACCTCTGCATCCAACTCACTAGTAGGAAGAATTGAGAAACACCATTTTAAAATGAATTCTTTGAGACTCCTTGCATGGATTGCGATGCTGAAAAGCTGTGCACATTACAGCTTGTACATTGGCAGTTGCACTAAAGTTAATTTAGTGGCTGTAGTGTCTCTTTAAACTAGAGGTTAAAAGTAACATCATAAAGTATTCCTTTTCTGAGCTGGTAGTAGAAGTAGAGGTTAATACAGTGAAGGTACTGCGCATACATGAGATAGCATAATGCTATCCTGAACAAGATAAAGCCAAGGACCAGATATGGTATTCTACAGCAGATAGAAATATAAACTGTATAGTATGTGATTCTATGTTTAGTATGCAGGTGTTGTTTAATGTTAATGTTAATTATTTTTCCACTTATGTTCACTGTTGTGATATGTGGCTGAACAAATGTCTTTTTATTAGTATTTTTTGGGGAGAAAAAAAATTATTGCCTAATTATAGAATGAAATAGAGTCCTTCTCAAGTGAGAAACAGTATTTATTCATCTTCTCTTGTGTAGTGAGATGTATCCAGCTCCCATGAGACAACAAGAAATACAATTTACCACTGAAGGTTTCTTCACTTTAATCAGACAAAATAAATAATTTCAAACAACTGCTTGGGAAATTATGTTTTCTTTACACATTTGTTTTTCATATTGGCATTTTCCTTTTCAGTTTATAATCCTGGCACTAGCCTTTATTTTAGCGTTGCATTCTTTTCCCAGTAAAAGCCCTGTCCTGTTTGCCAATCTACGGCACACCATAAAAGGGCATATGGCTGCAGTATTGACAGCAGGAACATCTGGGTTATGTGTCATTCTAGGCAAGTGCTTGATGAGGAAACCGTACGACATATTATCATGAGCAGCCATTTTAAAACCCAAGCACATTTTAGCAGATGCATTCTAAATCAGTTCTAGCAAAAAAATATATACCTTCTGGAGATATATACATTGGGAGTCACTGTCCAAGAACTAAACAGCATGTTAACCATATGAGTACTGAAGGGGGGCAATTTAGGGCGAAAAGGGCAAAAGTAAAGAACTTGTTTTTTACTTGGACGACAGTCACATGATTATTATACAATCTGTAACTATCTGTGATAGTTACAGATTGTAACTATCAGCCATTTTAAATGAACTCAGTCACCCACACATTGTTTATCTACTGTGCAGCTAAAGAATATATAATAAGCTATATACTGTATTAGTTATTTTGCTAACTATATATATATATATATATATATATATATATAAAAAATGATCAAAAATTATATATATATATATATATATATATATATAAATAAATAAGCTATATACTGTATTAGTTATTCTGCTAACTATATATATATATATATATATATATATATATATATATATACATATAATTTTTGATCATTTTTTATTCTTTGCATTCACAGTGAAAATCAGCGTTTAGGTGACTGGGTTCATTTTAGTAAAGAAGACGCTAATGTTATTGTAGGTTTTCAACAGGGCTATAACCAGGCAACATTAATGCTGTGAGTTTTTTTGAGGATCAAGTGGCTAGGTGTGTGTTTGGTAAATAGCAATAATTTATTTTAGTTTCAAATACTCAGGTCATATTACTCCACAAGATATTAAAAAAAGCAAAGCTAAATTGCTAAAAAATGATGTGTTGGGTGCAGTGTCTACATTTAGGCTTACAACCTTATTGATAATTGCCGACCTGGGGCACTCGAATTGGCCTCATCTCACACTGGGAATCCTGCTGTAAGTCTCTGCAGTGGGATCTGCACACAGCTCATTGCAGGGACTCAGGATGTTCTATGTCTATGCCTTTTGGGCACTAAAAGCTGGATGGCACAAAACTTCCTACAAGCAGGAATGGGTTAAAGGTGTGCATCAATAGTCCTTCATTAGGGTTAGGCATTCTGGCTCTCCCACTCCTAATTTTAAAGTGCCCTAACCTTAACCCAAAGCACTGCGTCTAATTTGATAGCCAACCATAGTGTTTAACCATAGACACATTTTTAAACATATCTTTCCGTTGCTTGCAATTCTGCTTAAACGGTATATAAAGATTCTCTAGATTCACAATAAAAACAATATTTAGATGATGATCTCTTTTATTTACCGAGACTATGAGAGAAGAGAATGAAGGCATGTAAATGATCCGGCAGTGCTTTACATAAAATGTTTCACGGACAAGATCGTATTATAAGCTAGGTGTCAAGCTGTGGCCCTCCATCCCATAATCCTCCACCAGTCTTGAGAATGATGGTACTTGTAGGCCAAATAACTGCAGATGGATGCCTGGGAATGATAATCTGCCTTCCTGATAGAAATCAGGGGGAAAGAAATGAGCAGTGGCTTTTGTTGTTATTTTTATAAAACAGTTTCCAGTCCTACCCATGTGAACAAAGAGCAAAAGGCAAAATGCTGTTTAAAACTATTGTGATTGGTAAAAAAATAAAATAAAATAAGTGTTAGAGGTTCACTGCTTATTGTTGTGGTACTCTATGGGTTAAGAGCGATCTGAGCAGAGCCCAGACTGACTACTTGTTTGAAAAGGATATAACTCTGATTCTATAATAGAAAAGACAAAGTTCAGTTCCGGCAAGCTTGATTAAGTTATGCGGGTGGGCTGCACTTCACAACTTACCACCTGGATCCACTTACCCTTGTTAGTGTATGAAAAAAATATCAGCACAGCAGGAAGCATTTGAACTATTTTAGAAGACAACTAATGTATGCGCAGAGTAAGTACTGATAAGTGTTTTGGAACATTGTGATGGCTGCGGATGCCTCTCAATGCAAATTACAGTAATCTGTTAAATGTCATTGGCGAAAAAGAAATTTATATTTGTTTGAAAAAAAGTGGTAACAGTAATTCCATTGTACTTTACTTTGTAGACAAACATTTGGTATTTGTAATATTAACTGCATGGGTTATTATGCTATTCAGTATAGATAGGTATCTGCATAAAACATAGGAAATCAGTGGCATTTTACTTGCTGTGCCCTATAAACTGCATTATGCTCAACTATCATGTAAGTTGACAACTATAGGGGCCAAAGAATGCCTAACATGGTGGACAACTTTCTTGAGGCAAATGTATAATCTTCAGCAAAACATTAAGTCGTAGCATCTGTCTCACTGCTATTAAAACTACAAATCCCATAACCCCCAGACAATTTTTTCAACAACTGTTGGATGCAAGTAATAGTTCATTCCAAGTTTTAAGGAAACTTTTGAAATGTATCTGTTTGTAAAGAGGCACTTGGTAATTAAATAAATTGCTGTCAACTCATTCATGCCCTGTCTTCATATTGTGAGGTTTTATTCACTAAACAGTGAACTGAGAAGGAAACTGCAAGTCTCAGGCATTAATAGCTGAGTTAGAAAATGTGTCCGACTGACAAGTTTGTCAGCTCAGTAAGACAAATTTTGTTGCATACCGCTCAGTGTTATTCCACGTAGCTGGAAAAGGAACTTCCTTAATATTAATTTATAGTTACACAGCACACTCTGATCTGCAGTCATTTACAATGGAATAAAAAGAACAAACAATAATAGGGAAGGTAACAAATTAGACAACTTTTAGGATACAAGGTGAGGATGACCCTTTTTATATGGACTTGCAGTTTGCTACAAGAGAGGACAAAGTGCTATAAATCATAGCAGTCAATCTATCTAAAATATCCAAGGGAACGATGTAATGTCAGGTGTATGAACAGTATCCAACTCTATGCATTATTTAAATTACCTTCATTGAGGTGTGTAAATCAATAACTAGACAGCAAAGATGTGTTCTAGGGGCTACACAGTGGAAGGGAATGGTTAAGATAAGTGTCTATAACAAGGAGCGTTTGTTATGCTTTCCAGGATATCCAGTTTTTAAAGGGTGTTTTAAAAATATGGAAGCTCATGGGAGGTGTAACAAGATGTGGCAGGGATTTCCATAAGATGGAGGCAACCCTGTAAATGTTCTGGAATCAAGCTGACAAATGGAAATTAGAGCAAATGACATGCAATGAGTATTAGGAGAACAGGTTAGAGTGTGAGAAGAGGACATTTCATTTGGAGAATAGTTTGGAAGCTATATATGAATATCAATTCTGGGCCAAAGTTCTAAAAGTTGAGAGATTATGAGCTATATCCCATTGGATCTCAAGGTTCATTGTAACTGCCAGGTAAGCAAGCCGGTGCGATGCTTTGGGCAATGTTCTGCTGGGAAAATTTAGTCCTGCCTTTCATGTGGATGTTACTTTGACACGTACCACCTACCTGCCACAAAACAAAAAAAAATTCAGGAATGGTTTGAGGAACACAACAATTAGTTCATGGTGTTGACTTGGCCTCCAAATTCCCCAGATCTCAAACCAATCGAGGATCTGTTGAATGTGTTAAGAAAAAAAGTAAAATCCATGGAGGCCGCACCTCGTGACTTAAGTGATCTGCTGCTAAGGTCTTGGTGCCAGAAACCACAGCACACCTTCAGACGTCTAGTGGGATTCATGCCTTGAAAGGTCAGGGCTGTTGTGTTGGCAAAAAGGGACCTACACAATATTAGGCAGGTAGTCATAATGTTTTGGCCAATCAGTGTATACTTCATAATTAACCCCTGCTCCATTTCAATCTAGGAATTATATATATATATATATATATATATATATATATATATATATATATATATATATATATATATTCCTTCAGTACTGAATTTTGAGATTTTGAGTGACAAACTAATTGGTTTTAAGAGAGCGTTTAATTATGGGCTTTTTTATTCTCCCTAATTCTTATCCGAACCCTAAATAGCACAGGCATGAAACACTATAAAAATAGACCATGTTTAACATCTACAGTACAATTTAAAGTCATCATGGTAACTGTCTCCCCACATTTCAAAGTGGAAATATATTTTTCTGTCAGTTGAGAATGACAACTGAAAGTTGAGATTATCAGATGCCTTAATAATATGCCAAAAAGTTCTCTTTCCGACTTTTAAAGTTTTAAAGTGATTCTGACACTTACCTATAAATGTTTAAGAGAAGCAAGCAAGTTTATCTGATGTAAGCATACTTTCCTTCCAAGTAACTTGAGAACCAAATGTTCTCCTCAATATCTAATTAGGGAAGTGGAGCAGTGGTTGATGTATCTTGCACAGTTCCAGACAATTAAATCCACAGGTGGTTGAACATTGAGGAGATTGTCATTGAAAGGCCATGTCTGTTAAAACTAGGTGAATTATTACTCTTTCATTTAAACATATTTCTTTATCATTTGCAAGATTTGACAGAGAGTGGTGACAAAACAGCTCACTGTATTGCTGTGTTACTTCACTAATGAAGGTAAATTCGTTTTTAAGCACAGTTGTAAATTTTGAGCTAATCTGTTGTTTTTGCCAGTTTGAGGCGAAATTTGAAAAAAAAAAAGAAATGGATCTCTTTGGCAATTTGCATCAGAGCTAGAAATGGAAAAACGTATGAGACATGTCCCAATGCAATGTACCAAAAATTATAACAACAAATTAATTCTTGAAATATGTAAAGTAAACTTAATAACACAACTGTAGGAAAAACATAGATTTTTATTTTATGTATTTTAAATAAAAATGTTTTATTTTGTATATATGTATATATATATATATATATATATATATATATATATATATATATATATATATATATATATATATATATATATATATAAACAGTCCAAAAAATATGTATCGAGGATGCACTCACAGGTCTTGTAATTTCAAAATTTAATGATTAAAATGACAACCACGACGTTTCAGGCTAGCAAGCCTTTTGTCAAGTGTCATACTCAGTGTGAAACAAACACATAAATACACCCCCAATCACCCACCTGCTCCACTAATCCAAAGTAGCGTGGTTTAAACAGCTTCCGGAAATCGGAAACAAAGTAGCTTGCGTGTCACCGTGCGTGTCAAGTGAACAAACGTCACCATGACAACGGTGAGGACGCGTATGTCTATAGGGGCGTGTCTACACCAACCCGTAACCTAGCTTATCACTCGGTCCGGCTGCAGAGAAAACCTGCACTGATCATCACCGCTTGTACTACCAATAAAAAATCAGAGAGCTACCACCCCCATTCTACTAACGTAGGCAATCACCCCCTATATGTGTATGTGTGACTGTGAAAACAAAAAAGGGATATCAACGAATATACAGAGCCAAAAATATATAGACAGAAAAACTTCCACCTAAAAAGAGCAGTGTCCCAAACACCAAAACGATAAACCAAACAAAACGCACATAGATACACAACGACAGATGAATACAGAAGAGGGGACAGACAACGTAGACCAGAGAAAATCCGCAACACACCAAATTGTACGGAGAGGGGCAATCGAGGTAAACCACTCAAAGGTTGCGTTACTGAGAATGTACTCGTCAAAATCGGTCTGCGGACCAAGGGGTTTCCATGTCCCCCCCCTTTAAGTATGTGTTGCATAAATTCCTAAGCAGAAGGCTCTATCACTCTAGAGTCAATCCGCCTATATAACAAATAACCACAAAAACAGAAAAACATATGAAAAATAAAAAATAAAAAAGACCACACCATACATATATACATAAAGTGTCACCGAAAAAACGAAATATAAAAAATAGCTAACCAAGAACACAATAAAATAAACAGAAAAGCAACACATACACAAAAGAGAGAAAAGATAAACGATAAGAGAAACAAGAAACAAGACTTAGTACGCTTCCAAATGTATAGATATAGCATTCATATGTGGCACCAAGTGCCATCTATATACTCAATTCTAAGAGCATTATCATTGCTAGACGTATTTCGACGTCCCTAAGGTGCTAATTAGGTGTTGAGTGAACACATCGTCCGCAGAAGCCAGTCTGTACATATAAGACAGTCAGTGAGACGACCGAAGAGACCAGATAGTGGGGCCCAGTCCATATCAAAGTTCTTTGTACAATCCACAGCTTCCAAAGGGTGGGACCCCTATGTTCTAGATGGCAAGAAAGAGTTGTACAGCAGTTGTTCATTCAGCCCGCGAGGTGACACTGTATCCAATGTGAAGATCCATCTGCATTCCCGTTGGAGTAGCATTCTTGCCCTATCACCACCTCTTGATAGGGGGGGTATATGGTCAATCGCAATAAATCTTAATTGTGATAGTGAATGACGTTTCTCATAGAAGTGTTTGGCTACGGGTTTGTCTGTGACTTTATCACGATATGCTGTGCGTATGGATGATCTATGTCCCCTAATACGGTCACGTACAGTCATAGTTGTTTTCCCCACATATGATAGGCCACAGGGACATGTTATAAGGTATACGACAAATTCTGTTGTGCACATAATGCGATGGTTAATTCTGTATTGTCGTCCTGTGTGTGGATGTGAAAAATGGGTACCAGACACCATATGCGAGCAGGTTACGCATCCCAAGCATCGGTAACAGCCTGTTCGTTGATATTGACTGTTGTCTGTATAACAGTGTCTCGGGTCTGATCTGACTAATCTGTCACGTAGATTCATGCCTCTTTTGTAGCACAGCATAGGTGGTCGATCCACTATTCGAGGTAAGTTTTTATCCTCTGCTATGATGTTCCAATTCTTTGTAATAGCATCTTTTACAGCTGGGGACGCTACGTGGAATCTAGTTGGAAAGACTATCCGAGGAGGTTTAATACGTTTCTGTTGTCTCTGTTGGTACTTGAGAGCTTTAGATAATGCTCGCTGTACTACCTCGTGCTGGTAGCCTCTGTCGTAGAATATTGCGGACATTTGATCCAATTGTTCCTCATCTTCATAGGATCGGAATTGTTCCGAATAACTCGAAGGAATTGTGAATAAGGCAATGCCTTCTTTAGGGATGCAGGATGGAAACTATTGGCGTGTAGTATGGTGTTACGGTCAGTGGGTTTCCTAAATAGAGTATATCCCAATTTATCATGGTTTCTATATACTAATACATCCAAAAACTGTATCTGATCCACTGAATATTCCATAGTGAATCGGATAGTCGATGGTAGATGATTAAGGTTAGCCAGCATTTCGTGCAGTTCCTCTGCCGTAGATGTCCACAAGAAAAATATGTCATCCACGAACCGATTATATAGGAAGATGTGTGCCGCATATTTTGATGAAATGTGTTCCATTTCATATACGTACATGTACATGTTTGCATACGTTGGTGCCATAGCTGCTCCCATCGAGGTACCTGATGTCTGCATATAATAGTGCTTCTCAAATTTAAAGAAATTATTCGATAGACAAAAATGGAGCATCTGACACAGAAAATCAATCGGGGGTCCTGTATAGGAGGTTGACTGAGCAAGGAGTGTCCTCACCGCCTCCACTCCCTGCTCATGGGGTATCACAGTGTATAGACTAGAGACGTCCATAGTGACTAGTAGTATCTCTGTGGTTGGAAGTATAGTATTGACCAGTTTTGTCACAAAGTCAGGTGTATCCTTTACACATGTCGACAATTGGAGGGCTGTATTTTTAAGATGATAATCGAGCCACTGGGTAATTGGTTCCAACAAACTACCTTTAGCAGATACAATTGGTCTCCCAGGTGGTTTCGTGGGATTTTTGTGAATCTTTGGGAGAGTGTAGATAACTGGACAGACAGGAAATTTTTGTTGCAGGTATTGATGGGTATGTTCGTCAATATACGTACGGTGTTGGGCATCTGTCAGACGGTTCGTAATCTCGTGTTGGATTCTTATAGTAGGGTCAGACAACACCCGTTTGTAGGTCTCAATATCTTGAAGTTGGCGCAAAATCTCCAAGCGGTAATCAGCGTAATTCTGTATGACTATTGCCCCACCTTTGTCCGCTGGACGTATCACTATCCGGGGATCCTTTGACAAGGCTTGTAGTGCACCCGTTTCCTCTTTAGTTAAATTGTATTTTTTCGGAGGGGGGCCTGTGCATATTTTACGGATATGTCTTCCAGTGATCTGTGAATACGTTTTTAAGGCCATATTCTTAGTGTATGGATCGAATTGACTTTTCTATTTAAATGGAGCAGCTGAAGCATCCTGTGTAGGGGAATGATGAAAAAACTCTTTCAGTCTAAGTGATCTGTTGAACGTATATAGATCTACTTCCTGTTCAAAAAGATTAGGGAGATTAGTGGGTACGAAAGATAACCCCTTCGATAAAAGACTTTTCTCTGCTGTGGACAGAGGCCTATCCGAGAGATTAAATATAGGTTCTAATGTTTGGAGATCGGAGGTTTGCCTCTTAGTGGAGTGTATTTTGCTCTTCTGGCTTCGTCTGGTGTGTGGTCTCTTCCGCGATCTCTTTGTGCTCTGGTTAGCACCCCTAGGGTAGGCCAGTCTGCAGTGCTGTATTTACCGCGAGGCATCCTAGGCGGATGCCTATGGCGGCAAATTTTGGGGGGCGGCAGCGCCCCCCAGCACTGGAAAAAAAAAAATCCGAAAAAAAAAATCTGGCCCTTTAAAAAAAAAACAAAAAAAACACCACCGCGCTTGCAGGCAGAGACGGAGGTGAGAGGGGATCGGAAGAATCGCCGGGAAGCCGAACAGGCAGCATGGAGGGACCATGCTGCCTGCCTGCCTGCCAGGGAAAGGTAAGTGCTGATGGGAGACTGTGTGTGTGTGAGTGTGTGTGTGTGACTGAGTGTGATGGGAATCAGAGTGTGTGTGATGGGAGACAGTGTGTGAGTGACTGAGTGTGATGGAAGTCAGAGTGTGTGTGATGGGAGACAGTGTGTGTGACTGAGTGTGATGGGAGTCAGAGTGTGTGTGATGGGAGACAGTGTGTGTGACTGAGTGTGATGGGAGTAGGAGTGTGTGACTGAGTGTGATGGGAGTAGGAGTGTGTGACTGAGTGTGATGGGAGTAGGAGTGTGTGACTGAGTGTGATGGGAGTGTGAGCTTGATGTGAGTCTGAATGATGGGGCATGTCTTAGGTGTGTAACGTGGGTGTGCAGCTTGGGTAGGGGGGTGCCCGGATTTTGTCTGCCTAGGGCAGCACAAAATCAAGATACACCACTGCCAGTCTGCCTGCTTCATTTGTTCTAAAAAAGGTGCTCCTTGCTTCTCGCGTTGTATTAAAGCCTCCCCATCTGAGGCCGAATCACCTGAGGACAAATCTATATATATATATATATATCTCAATAAACAAACTTATTGAGCTCTCATGTATCAGGGGGCTGACATGTTGTTTGGAATCTTGGGTCCAATCTTCCTTCAGCCAACTCAAAATGATTGAAGATCTGACCCCATATTCTAAACATGTCAGCCCCCAGATAGAGCTATAGCAATTAAAGATAGCCAAATACACTCCTTTATTTGTACTACTTTATTAAACCATTTCTATCATTTCTAAACTCTATACACTTGATGCAATATTTCAATTAAAGTTAAATTAATTGCTTTCCTATAGTTGTCCTTTATGTGAGGGATAGTGCACATTCTAGACATCTGGTGATGAAAATGGGACATCTAGTGAGGGCTAGAGCATTTACCGTATTTGCTCGAATAGAAGACAAGGTTTTTTTCAGAGCAAATGCTCTGAAAAAGACCCCTCGTCTTATATTCAAGGTCGTCTTATAGTCTGACCTCAAATCGAGGTCAGACTATAAGACTGGGATCCAGGTCCCCCGCAGAGCTGCAGGTGACCTTAATCTCCCTCGCTAACAGCTGGTGGATGTATGCGCGATGCGAATACGGTAATCTAGTCAAAGAAAGTCAAGTAGAGTTTGCAAAAATAGTAAAAAGCTAAAAGTTAGCATTTAGTAATAATAAACTAAAATGTAGATGTGAGGAAGATAGACTAAATCTAAAAAAAAAAAAAAAATGAGCAGAAAGAGGCAAAAAAAGCTATACAAGCTTCCATAGCACATTCAGGTGAGAAAATAGCCCAGCCAGTAACAAAGGGGGATAAAACATTGTTTAGATAGATAAATGAGAAAAGGAAAATAAAAAAAGGATTAGTTAGAAGAAAAACAGCAAGCATTTTTGTTTGTTAATATTTTTTTCCTCCATTTTTTCTTTTTCTTTTTAAGGGCTGTGTGTTGCCTGTCCCCCCTAGTGGTGGCCCTGTTCTCCACCATATGGTAATTCAATGGTAATCAAAAATCTGTGAACGCCCTTTTCATGGTAGCATTGATTTATCTATTAAATGCAATGTGATCATTTTTTAAAATAAATATATCAGTTTGAAATGTGGCACAAGAGAAATAATGCCAATGTGTACAACTGATTATTTTTTAACATATTTGTATTGTGTGTTTTGTTTGCAGATACACCCACCGTTAAGATCCTTCCTTCCACGCTATTTCCACAGGAAGGCCAGCAGCTTACACTGACCTGCGAATCCAGAGGAAAACCTTTGTAAGTCGATTTAACAGATAATGTCTTATCCATTTGGAATGATGCTTCTTGCGTCTCTAAACTGTGTCTTCATTTGAGTCTTCTTCCGTGTGAATAGAGCCACTTTAAAAAGTAAATGCAGTAATAAAAGTTATGTTTTGACTTTTGAGTTAAACCAGGAACAGTTATTTGGTGCAGATTAAAGCCTTTTTAGTGGCCCACTTTCTGTGCATAGGGAACTGTAACTGAAAAACAAATTGCTTAAAGGGAAACTAAAGCAAGGGTTAAATAATACATTTGCCGGTCGAATGAAGTAAACCCGACGTGTATCTTAATAGACAAACGTGGGTTTACTTTCTGATGTGTCTCGCATGTGAGACACAGCAGGTCTCGGTTGTTGCGTGCTGACAAACATCAACACGCGCACAGCCCATCAGAGCGGGAGCTCGTTAAGGTCTTCCCTGCTGATCTCATACAAAAATGAGGGTCTCTCTCTGCGCTAGCAGAGGGAGCCAGTCGCCGACCAGACGGCTGCCTGCTTCCTATGGAAGCATGGCAGCTGTCGGTCAGAGGATAAACTGGCGTGTACTATCAAAAGTACACGCCAGTTCATCCTCATACTAGGGGCAACTAACTTTTCACTTGTGCTTCTATATTAGAAGCACAAGTGAAAAAAAAAAAGTTTAGTGTCCCTTTAAATCACAATCAAAGTATCTAGGCTGGAAAAATTCCTACTACTTTTGTAGGTGACTTATTCTGGCCTGATTCTTTCATCAGTTGTTAAGGAAGGTTAGCCTTTCATATTCAGGTGAAATCCGTTACTGTTTTCCCGAAGAGTAGTTATGTCCAGCTTGCTGGAGCAGGTAGGGTTTAGTGAAGTTAGCCACATACAGCTGCAATAGGTTGTTAGGTGTTGAGTGATGAAGATCCTATTTATCCATTATATGTTGAAACTGCTTTCCTATGAAGTCTATCCTCTCACTGCTAACCCTCCATACTAATGAAGTGGAACAGTTCCTAGAGCAGGGGTATCAAACTGTGGCCCTCTAGCAGTTTGTGGACTGTATCTCACTTTATCCCCTTCAAACATCGCATGTGACAGAACATTGTAGGAGATGCAGGTCATCAGTAGTAGCCGCAGTTTGACTCCGCTATCTAAGTGGTTCTCTGAACAAATCAGAGATACAATTTGGTTTGCAGCGTAATCAGCTACCAGGAATATCGACTGTTACTTCATCATATTAGTTACAATTTTCCAGTGGTAGAAAAAAGAAACCATTAACATTTGTTTCCCTTCTTTTCTAGTATCTAAAACATTACTGATCTCTGATAATTATTCATACAGTTCTATCAGAATTATTTTAAAAAAGTGACATTTGGGAAATTAAGCGTAGGCTGGCATGTTCTTTCTCTCTTAGAATCTGTGTATAATCGCCCTTCCTTCAGGATGTCTTTAGCGGCAATTCAAAAAAAAAAGATGTTGACATTTCTCTTATTTTAAAATATTAATGCAACTTTTTCATAATTATACTCTGCCTCCAAGGCTTAACTTCTGATTAAGTGCAAATTTAAAGGTTGGTCCCAATTGATATGTGTATTAATGCTGATTTCAAATAATTAGATTTTTATAGAATATATGGAATACAAATAGGTAGCAAGATAGGATATATCAGCATTCGAGGCATACTGTGGCAATACTGAGAGGTATTTATTTATCAGTTATGTTTAGCTCAGTGTGGAATGTTTCTGACAAGCACTAAACTCATTTTACTATTGGAGCAGTGTTGCAGTATTTCGCACAGTTAGTTTCCTGCTTACACTATGAAATCAGTATATTTCAGTGTAATTATTGTTGCTATATTGTGCGGGCGCAACCGCTCGCTATTGTCATTTTAGAATTAGCATTAATCATCCTTATATTTGTCCTTCAGCTACATTACCTGTCTGCTTTCAAAATACAAAGTTGAGTTATTCAAATTTAATACACTCCAGGAAAAAAAAAAAATATATATCTAGCTTGGACAATGTACTCTTGCTCCATCACATTCCTAAGAGCCAATATACGTGCACACAAAACACCCTAATATTAATATAGAAAATCTGTGGGACAAAATGCAAATACCATCACATTTGGGTACATGGACTCAGCGCTAATATCAGCCTTATAATTTACACTTGGTTTGCTATTTCTATTAAAATAATTAAAGGGACTGTATCACCTAAACATTGTTTTTACTGTGCACATAGAGAATAACAAAAATATTGAAAATGATCTATATATTGTGTCAACAAAACTGTAAGCATATGCCTGAATTAGGAGAAAAGTGTGGTATAAATGTGTCTGTGTAGACACAGGTGATGTCATACGCAGGAAATACCACAGACACATTTTAAAACACATTTTTCTCTTGATTGATGCATTTGCTTTTAATTCTACTAACACAATGTGTAGATTATTTTCAATAATTTTTATTATCTACATTCACAATATAAACAATGTTTTGGTGATAGAGTTTCTTTAAGGAATCAATTAGATTATGAATGAAAAAAACAGTCTCTCACTAATTTAAAATGGACCTCCCATAAAATCAATAACATTCTGCTTGTCACATATTCTCTGTTTAAATATTGTAAACCACAGGGGTAATCAATGTCTGTATGCTGAGCGCAGGCTCCAATATCGGCAAGTCTTGGCTGATGAGGCAATGAGGCAAATCCAATTGTTGTTTGTGCTCCAATATGGTGATGGCTGTCTCAAACATTAATTAAGGTGTGTAGTTTACCTCGTGGAGATGTGGCAATGTGTAGCGCATTACATTCGGAATGTTGAGGAGAGAGGCGTCATTATTGTATACATGAGTCTCATTAGTTTACCTGGTAGAGATGTGGCAATGTGTAGCGCATTACATTCGGAATGTTGAGGAGAGAGGAGTCATTATTGTATACATGAGTCTCATTAGTTTACCTGGTAGAGATGATGCAATGTGTAGCGCATTACATTCGGAATGTTGAGGAGAGAGGAGTCAGTATTGTATACATGAGTCTCATTAGTTTACCTGGTAGAGATGTGGCAATGTGTAGCGCATTACATTCGGAATGTTGAGGAGAGAGTAGTCATTATTGTATACATGAGTTTTATTAGTTTACCTGGTAGAGATGTGGCAATGTGTAGAGCATTACATTCGGAATGTTGAAGAGAGAGGCGTCATTATTGTATACATGAGTTTTATTAGTT
The DNA here is from genome assembly GCA_036172795.1 of Pelodytes ibericus. Taxonomy (NCBI): domain Eukaryota; kingdom Metazoa; phylum Chordata; class Amphibia; order Anura; family Pelodytidae; genus Pelodytes; species Pelodytes ibericus. The sequence continues at coordinate 37,997,275 of CM069857.1, forward strand.
TACCTGGTAGAGATGTGGCAATGTGTAGAGTATTAAATTCGGAATGTTGAGGAGAGAGGCGTCATTATTGTATGCGTGAGTTTCATTAGTTTACCTGGTAGAGATGTGTCCATTTGTAGAGCATTAAATTCGGAATGTTGAGGAGAGAGGAGTCATTATTGTATACATGAGTCTCATTAGTTTACCTGGTAGAGATGTGGCAATGTGTAGCGCATTACATTCGGAATGTTGAGGAGAGAGGAGTCATTATTGTATACATGAGTTTTATTAGTTTACCTGGTAGAGATGTGGCAATGTGTAGAGTATTAAATTCGGAATGTTGAGGAGAGAGGCGTCATTATTGTATACATGAGTTTTATTAGTTTACCTGGTAGAGATGTGGCAATGTGTAGAGTATTAAATTCGGAATGTTGAGGAGAGAGGCGTCATTATTGTATGCGTGAGTTTCATTAGTGTACCTGGTAGAGATGTGTCCATTTGTAGAGCATTACATTCGGAATGTTGAAGAGAGAGGCGTCATTATTGTATACATGAGTCTCATTAGTTTACCTGGTAGAGATGTGGCAATGTGTAGCGCATTACATTCGGAATGTTGAGGAGAGAGGAGTCATTATTGTATACATGAGTCTCATTAGTTTACCGGGTAGAGATGTGGCAATGTGTAGAGTATTACATTCGGAATGTTGAAGAGAGAGGCGTCATTATTGTATGCATGAGTCTCATTAGTTTACCGGGTAGAGATGTGGCAATGTGTAGAGTATTACATTCGGAATGTTGAAGAGAGAGGCGTCATTATTGTATACATGAGTCTCATTAGTTTACCGGGTAGAGATGTGTCCATTTGTAGAGCATTCAATTCGGAAAGTTGACGAGAGAGGAGTCATTATTGTATACATGAGTCTCATTAGTTTACCTGGTAGAGATGTGGCAATGTGTAGCGCATTACATTCGGAATGTTGAGGAGAGAGGAGTCATTATTGTATACATGAGTCTCATTAGTTTACCTGGTAGAGATGTGGCAATGTGTAGCGCATTACATTCGGAATGTTGAGGAGAGAGGAGTCATTATTGTATACATGAGTCTCATTAGTTTACCTGGTAGAGATGTGGCAATGTGTAGCGCATTACATTCGGAATGTTGAGGAGAGAGGAGTCATTATTGTATACATGAGTCTCATTAGTTTACCTGGTAGAGATGTGGCAATGTGTAGCGCATTACATTCGGAATGTTGAGGAGAGAGGAGTCATTATTGTATACATGAGTCTCATTAGTTTACCTGGTAGAGATGTGGCAATGTGAAGAGCATTACATTCAGAATGTTGAGGAGAGAGGCGTCATTATTGTATACATGAGTCTCATTAGTTTACCTGGTAGAGATGTGGCAATGTGTAGAGCATTACATTCGGAATGTTGAAGAGAGAGGCGTCATTATTGTATACATGAGTTTTATTAGTTTACCTGGTAGAGATGTGGCAATGTGTAGAGTATTAAATTCGGAATGTTGAGGAGAGAGGCGTCATTATTGTATGCGTGAGTTTCATTAGTTTACCTGGTAGAGATGTGTCCATTTGTAGAGCATTAAATTCGGAATGTTGAGGAGAGAGGAGTCATTATTGTATACATGAGTCTCATTAGTTTACCGGGTAGAGATGTGGCAATGTGTAGAGTATTACATTCGGAATGTTGAAGAGAGAGGCGTCATTATTGTATGCATGAGTCTCATTAGTTTACCGGGTAGAGATGTGGCAATGTGTAGAGTATTACATTCGGAATGTTGAAGAGAGAGGCGTCATTATTGTATACATGAGTCTCATTAGTTTACCGGGTAGAGATGTGTCCATTTGTAGAGCATTCAATTCGGAAAGTTGAGGAGAGAGGAGTCATTATTGTATACATGAGTCTCATTAGTTCACCTGGTTGAGATGTGGCAATGTGTAGAGTGTTAAATTCGGAATGTTGAGGAGAGAGGCGTCATTATTGTATGCGTGAGTTTCATTAGTTTACCTGGTAGAGATGTGTCCATTTGTAGAGCATTAAATTCGGAATGTTGAGGAGAGAGGAGTCATTATTGTATACATGAGTCTCATTAGTTTACCGGGTAGAGATGTGGCAATGTGTAGAGTATTACATTCGGAATGTTGAAGAGAGAGGCGTCATTATTGTATGCATGAGTCACATTAGTTTACCGGGTAGAGATGTGGCAATGTGTAGAGTATTACATTCGGAATGTTGAAGAGAGAGGCGTCATTATTGTATACATGAGTCTCATTAGTTTACTGGGTAGAGATGTGTCCATTTGTAGAGCATTCAATTCGGAAAGTTGAGGAGAGAGGAGTCATTATTGTATACATGAGTCTCATTAGTTCACCTGGTTGAGATGTGGCAATGTGTAGAGTGTTAAATTCGGAATGTTGAGGAGAGAGGAGTCATTATTGTATGCATGAGTCTCATTAGTTTACCTGGTAGAGATGTGGCAATCTGTAGAGCATGTAGATGAGTCATTATTGTAGATGTGAGTCTCATTATAGTGTCACCGGAAATGATATGAAAGGATATTTGATGGGATACAAAATGGATTTTTAACTGTAGCATAAATCCATGGGAAAGGATAGAAAGGTTCATGGTTCTTTCCTTATTGAATGACCTCCATGTAAGAGATGCACAAGTGTTAAATAAATATGGGTACCTCTCTATCTAGTTGTCTCTGAGCATACATAACACATAAACAGGTAAGCTATAATTGACAAACTATGTTCTGTAGTTATTGTACAATGATAAATATAGAAGCATAGTCAAGATTATTCCTGGCCCTGCATCTTGAGTGGTCTGATCAGTGCCCTTTTATTGCTTGTTTTCACATAGGAGGTCTTCATTGTGCTGGGGACTAGCAAATTGACCCGCTGTGACTCTTGTAATGTAATCAGAATTAAGTTCCATTTTCCCAGCTAAGGTTACGCGAAGAGGTCAAGACAAGATCAAAAAAAGCAGAGATCACTAGAAGAAGTGACAATAGGAAGGATACCATCATATGGAGATGTAAAGGCAGACACAGTGAGGTTTCATTCCAGATCACAATCCAAAATCAAAGCACAGCAGAAAAGCGGTGGTTATAGCATTGTGAATGTGCGATTTCTCCAGGAAAAGCATGTATTTAGGCTTGTTTGGTGTCTGTATAGTTGTGTTTGATATTACCTCTGTTGCTCACTTGAATATCAGTTGTTTTTTCCATCACCTTCTCCCCACCATAACTTAAGCGGTGTGTTCTTCACATACTGCTCCAAGCCTCAAGCAGTAATCCAGTTTTGGAGAACAGCTGACACATTACACGAGTGGAGAACAGCAGACAAATTACATGAGTGGAGAACAGCAGACACATTACACGAGTGGAGAACAGCAGACACATTACACGAGTGGAGAACAGCAGACACATTACACGAGTGGAGAACAGCAGACACATTACATGAGTGGAGAACAGTAGACACATTACACGAGTGGAGAACAGCAGACACATTAAACGAGTGGAGAACAGCTGACACATTACACGAGGGGAGAACAGCTGACACATTACACGAGTGGAGAACAGCAGACAAATTACACAAGTGGAGAACAGCAGACACATTACATGAGTGGAGAACAGCTGACACATTACACGAGTGGAGAACAGCAGACACATTACACGAGTGGAGAACAGCAGACACATTACACGAGTGGAGAAAAGCAGACACATTACACGAGTGGAGAACAGCTGACACATTACACGAGTGGAGAACAGCAGACACATTACACGAGTGGAGAACAGCAGACACATTACACGAGTGGAGAACAGCAGACACATTACACGAGTGGAGAACAGCAGACACATTACATGAGTGGAGAACAGTAGACACATTACACGAGTGGAGAACAGCAGACACATTAAACGAGTGGAGAACAGCTGACACATTACACGAGGGGAGAACAGCTGACACATTACACGAGTGGAGAACAGCAGACAAATTACACAAGTGGAGAACAGCTGACACATTACATGAGTGGAGAACAGCTGACACATTACACGAGTGGAGAACAGCAGACACATTACATGAGTGGAGAACAGCAGACACATTACATGAGTGGAGAACAGCAGACACATTACACGAGTGGAGAAAAGCAGACACATTACACGAGTGGAGAACAGCTGACACATTACACGAGTGGAGAACAGCTGACACATTACACGAGTGGAGAACAGCAGACACATTACACGAGTGGAGAAAAGCAGACACATTACACGAGTGGAGAACAGCTGACACATTACACGAGTGGAGAACAGCTGACACATTACACGAGTGGAGAACAGCTGACACATTACACGAGTGGAGAACAGCAGACACATTACACGAGTGGAGAACAGCAGACACATTACACGAGTGGAGAGGTGGAAGAAAATATTGTGTTATTTTGGAAGGCATTGGAGTGGCTGTGACATCTAAATGAGAATGGAATTAGTTTCTAACTGGGTAGACATAGATGGATGAATTAAAAGCCTGCATCTCTCCATCAACATAGAAAAAATGTGGTTGAAGAGTGCAGGTTAGCACAGTGAGTTGTAAATTAAGAAGGCTAACATACTGTTAATGGGTGTGCATAGAGGGAGGAGATTGCTAGGTGAGTAATTCATAACGTGATCACCTTGCTACTAAGGTTAAACATTATCATTACAATTAATATTAGCAGCCTTGTCTTAGGAAACCAACCTGCTTGGAATGGAAATATGTGATACATAATATCTCTGTTTGATATAATGTGCTTATTTCTGCAGAGGTAGAGTTTATGATCAGATAATAATGCATTAAAGCAACTTTATGAAATACTTTCTGAGTAGTGTTATGAGTATGGTCTTATGTACACATACTTTTCGATTAGGGTTACAGGGGAAGTCGTAGATACGCATACTGTATGTGTAAGGTTATGAATAGGGTCATAAGTACACATATTTTATGGGTAAGGTTATAAATAGGGTCATAAGTACACATACTTTATGGGTACGGTTATAAATAGGGACATAAGTACACATACGTTATGGGTAGGGTAACAAATATAGTCATAAGTACACATATTTTATGGGTGTGGTTATAAAAAGGGTCATACGTACCCATACCTTATGTGTAAGGATATAAATATGGTAATACGTACTTTGTTTATTGGCAGGATTATACAAAGGGTCATACGTACACATACTTTATGAACAGGGTTGCCAATCTAGCTAGCTAATAACTACACAGTAAATTACATATTTTATGGGTGGAGTTATAAATAGAATCATAAGTACACATATGTTATGGGTGGCATTATGAATAGGATCATAAGTACACATACGTTATGGGTAGGGATATGAATATGGTTATAAGTAAGTACACATACTTTATGTGTGGGGTAACAAATAGGGTTATAAGTGCACATACTTAATGAGTAGGGATATAAATAGGGTTATAAATACACATACTTTATGGGTAGGGTTATAAAAAGGGTTATAAATACACATAATTTATGGGTAGGGTTATTAATAGGGTATAAGTACACTTACTTTATTGGCAGGTTTATAAATAGGGTCATACGTACACATATTTTATGAACAGGGTTGCCAATATAACATAAAAGTTACTGTCTGGCAGTATGTATGTAGTACTTCTTTGGTACCACTGGGAAACCAATTAATTAAGCATGATGAATATCCCATAGGAACAACCATGATTAATTGATTTTCACTGGTCCAGCCAGGCATCACTTGATGTGCTTCTTGACAGCCTAAGAAGTGTCTATGCACTTGGTAATAAATGAAATAGCCTACATATCAGGTTACTTCTTATTGCCTCTTTGGTTACAACAGAAACGTGTAATATTGGACTTCTTTTTCGATTAGGCCAACTCGAGCATTTCAGTCACTACACACACAAAATACCTTTGTAAAACATTTAAAATATACCTTTAAAATCTCATACATAAAATTTACATTTTCCAGACCAGCTATAATTCATCATTGTCAGTTTATGGCATTCTTACAGTAATATGAAATTTAAAGTATTATTAACTATTTATTTTTGGCAGTATTATTTTTTTTTTTTTTTTTACAAATAATATGGCTGTTGTTTCTAACTGTACATATCTCACAAGCATTGTTTTCAATAGAGACATGATAGACTATTTGATACAGCACTAAGATTTCTTTGCAGGATTTAGTATTGATTCTTCATATAACCCTGTGATATGTTTTGAAACATTGCTGTGTGTTAGAATGCCAATTAGAAAGGTCAGGATTGGATGAATTCACTTTGAAATTCGTTTGAGTGATTTTTGCTTATTTTATTAGAGAATGTGCACATTGAGAATGTAATACCTGTTATGTTCTAATCCAATGTGTCATCAAAACCCCCCAGAAAAAAAAAATTGCAGCATTAAACCCTTTGCACTTGGTACATAAGGCTTGCAGGCACAATGAGGGCAACAGACACATGCAGTAAAATCTCACAAAGCCAAGTGCATAGACAAAGGCCTGCACTTACAAAGGGTGTATTTTCATCTATAATATATATATATATATATAGAAATGAAAGACAAAATCACACACTCAAGGGATTCATGCAAAAGTGGATGTTATTTTTATTTAAAAAAATTAGTCATCAGTATTGCTGTCTGGGTTCTCAATATCTCCCAGGGGAACACAAACGTTTCTAAACATAGAAATATAGGATGTGTCGGCAGAAAATACCATTCGGTCCATCTAGTCTTCCCAATGTTATAACTACTTTTATTTGTATCTTATATCTAGGATAGCCTTGTGCCTATCCCACGCATGCTTAAAATCCTTAGCTGTGTTTACCTCTACCAGTTCCGCTGGAAGGCTATTCCATACATCCACTACCCTCTCAGTGAAGTAATACTTCCTGATATTAATTTTAAATCTTTGCTTCTCTAATTTAAGACTATGTCCTCTAGTTGTGGTAGTTTTTCTTATTTTAAATATACTTACTTACTTTACTGTGTTTATTCCACCAGGGACATTCGGGCAGCCGGGGGATGTCTGCACGATACATGCAGACATCCTCCATGCTGCCCGACACTTCCGTCAATTATGACGGATCGGCTGTCCCCACTAGCCACCAGGGAGAGACAAGGTGAGGGGGGGGGGGACAGAGAGAAACAAGGGGAGGGAGGGGGGGAAGAGACAGAGACAAGGGGAGGGAGGGGTGGAAGAGACAGACAAGGGGAGGGGGAGACAAAGTTAGACACAAAGGGAGGGGGAGAGAGAGATACAAAGGGAGGGGGAGAGAGGGAAAGGGTGGGGGGAGAGAGAAAGTTGAGGGAGGGGGAGAGAGATAACGCTGGGGGGAGGGGAAAGAGAGGCAGAATTGGCACATAAAAGGAAATAAAAACAAGAAATGCATTTTTTGATATCATAACTTTTATTAAAAAGCAATTTACATGTGAATATATACAAGTTGAACTTTTTTCCTATAGGGTAGTCTTATATTCAGGCTTTTAGTTTTTTTTCTAAAGGAATATCCAAAGTTTGGGGGGTCGTCTTATAATCAGGGTCGTCTTATAATCGAGCAAATACGGTAATATAATTGAAGACATTTAAATCCATATGTGCAAAAGTTTAATGTTTACTATACGTTGGCATAGTGGTGGGCTAAGCATAATATGGCCATATAATATAACTAAATCTCCATATTTTTTTTCTTTGAAAGGTGTTTTTAAGTAGAAGACGTAAAAGACTATGAAAACTATACCTTTAAGAGTTTGTAACATGTTTAATGTTAGTTCTCTGATCTCTGTGGATTCTTTATATATATATATGTGTGTGTGTGTGTGTTTTATGTATATATATATATATATATATATATATATATATATATATATATATATATGTTTATGCAGCCCATTTTCCTTGTGGACATCCTACATATGTGATGTGGACAGCACCTAGGTGACAGTATTGCTTTTGTGTGTATGGCTATATATATACGGAGCCATTCGCTTTGTTGATGATATGCACTAACAGGGAGAGCAGGGAAATGCCCTCAATAGAGGGGACCTGTGTAAAAACAAGAGTCTCTGACTGCACTAGCAGAGAGTTGGAGATTCGATGATCAATGATACATATAGAACCAAGATGGCTGCCAGTCCAAGGATGAACTGGAATGTGATTTAAAAAGTAATTTTGAACTTTTAAAAACGTGTCTTGTCTATTAACAGAAATCCATTCTCATACACTGATTAACCTAAAAGTCAAGTTTATTTTGTGGAAGTTTTATTTTATTATACATTTTTTAAATTTAATTTTTAATAAGAAAATCCTACAAAGTAACTAATTTGTTAGTGACCCGGGTGTATCACCAAGTAAAATACATAATATGTACTTCCCCTTACTCTTTCACAGAGCATGATGATATTACTGAAATTGCTATCACCCAACTACAGAAAAAGAAAGTATTACAAACTGTGTATATTCATCATTATATAGTATGCACAAGTTTCCCAAAGAGCCATGACATCATCATCTTTTTTTATATGCTTGAAATTACTGCATTAACTTTCTCCTGGTGGTGTTAAATGGAATGTAAGATCTGTATGTAAGCAATAAGAAAACTCATAATCAATTTTCCATTTTTAAAAAAAATAAAATTGAAATGGAATTAATATAAAGCCATATTCTGTATATGTGTCAAACTCTGATGCACTGTAGAACAGGTGGGGGAACATGATAATGTTTTAGCAGTTTCTGAATGTTTCTCAAGATTAGGAATATAATTGGATATGGTCAAAACTTTTTTCTATCATGGTTCTCTCTCTTTCTTTTTTCCCGAAAAGTATCACTTTTGTATCAAAAAATCTATTTAAAGGAATAGTATTTATTGTACATAATCTGTTCAAATCTGTACAAATAATGTTTTGCAATTTTGTATGCACTGTATTTGTAATTTGAGTCTTAAAGACACTCTATCACCTATACAGTGGGTTAGCAAATTTAAAAGCATATAAATAGATTAAAACAAAAGTTTTTTTTTTAAATGTCCATGTGGTGTCTCGTACTTATGACATCACCTTGTGGCTTTGTGTGCAAGTTAACCACTTAATGTTCTAAACTACCAATGCAGGCAGAAAACTCTAAAATTCTGACAAAAAAAAAATCATAGCATACATTTTTTTTTTACCCATTTTAAAAGACCAGATTCATTTGACTACAAGCTAAAGACAAATGTTTACTGGAAAATAATTGTATTCTGCATAAGAAAATTGTGCTAGTTTAGAGCAATTGCCTGTACAAAGATGAAGTGAATAAATAATTAAAAGATTGTCGATTCTGTTCCCAGTTAGCGCATATTTGTTGAATAATTACACTATGATTATACATTATGAGGCCAGGCTTAAATAAAATGTTTTATTTGTGTGAATGGCCTTTAAGATTTGCCAACAAAAAGGCTCAAGTTTAATTGAGAACCTCTTCAAGGAAGTTGGAAACCATAGAAGATTATATCATCTAATAGTTAATGATCTGTTGTATATGTGGAAAAGGAGAAGGTATCTGCCTCTCTACACAATAGAAAGACGTCTTCCCCTGGAATTAGCAGAGAGTCATATCCAAAATATAAAATGTAAGACGTGGGGAGAGGCAGATATTGTCTCAATTAATCAAATCATACTAGAAGAAAGAGATCCTGTAATTTTATAAATACATATTATTTACATAGAGGTGAGCTCTATTAGAGGGGCAACGATTTAAAAGTAATATCAGGAAGTATTACTTTACTGAGAGGGTAGTGGATGTATGGAATAGCCTTCCAGCAGAAGTGGTAGAGGTAAACACAGTCAAGGATTTTAAGCATGCGTGGGATAGGCACAAGGCTATCCTAGATATAAGATAGGGAACTGTGGACTAATAAAAGTATTTTGAAAAATGGGCAGACTAGATGGACCGAATGGGTCTTATCTGCCGACACATTCTATGTTTCTATGTTTCTATTCTTACTTAAGATTGAAACACTTTGTTGAATGGGAGATAATCTCATGCCCGCAGAAAGAGAACTTTGAGAGCTCCACTTCTTTAAAGCTTTGTGGAAAAAATATGGGGGCAAAAATTGTTTAAGGCAATAGATCACATAGGAAAATTCAACAAACTACCTTTAATAAAAAAATGGGAAAATTAGCTCAAACTAACCACTGATTAAATAGATTGGATACAAGCTATAAACATAACACTCATTAAGCCTAACAGAATTGTATTATAAGGCAATCTATCGTTGGCATTTAACCCCTGAAACAGATATATCCTGTCTATAGTGAACAATGTTGGAGATGTTTCAAAGATAAGGGGACTTTAATCCATTTATGGTGGGAATGCAACCTAATTATGGATTTCTGGAAACAGGTCATAGCCTTGCTAACATGTCTTTTGTGTTGTGAAATAGCCTGCGACCCCGAATTAGTATAGTTTCACCTTGGATCGAACAAAGTTAAAAAAGACAGCAGAACACTTGTTATACAAGCACTCTTGGCAGCAAAACTAGTAATAGCAAGGTCATGGAAAACAGTAGGACGAGTAAGTCTTGAGGCAATGTATGACCAACTGATTATCAATGCAAAATCGAAAAGGGATACTATATTATTAATGAAGAAAAAATGGACTCTTATGGCAGAATTTGGTCACCATGGATAGAATGAGAGAAAGCTTTGAAGAATAATAGAAAGAAGTATCAGAACCAGGGGTGAGTGAATGGGATAGAATGAATGAACAAATTTTTGGGAAATACAGTGTACTACTTTGTGTTTATTGCACTACTAGGTAGAAGTGAAATAAGTATAGTAATGGCTATCGACAGAAGGGAAATGTGTATTGTAATATTTTATTACTCACTTAAATCTGTATATTTATTGAATAAATATAATTTTGATATTTTTACAATAAAAAAATATATATTTTTCAGAAAGGCAAAGGTCTATGCTGCCTCATGCTTCAATAGGAAGCTTCAACCGGCGTAAACTACCCATATATCTTTGGGTCCTAAGACTGAACACCAACTGTACCAAAAGGATGTAATGCAACCAAGATGAAGCTATGTAGTAATCATATTCAATTCCTTCTAACCAACAAAGACTTTTAGGCAAATGTTCTCTGTACATTCCAATAGGAATAAGAATTATTCCTTCGGAGTACACATGTCCAGTTTTATCATCCAAATATGTATGCTTTATTCATAAATTCACAAGTACAAACATGAAGGATTAATCTTTGGATTATAAATCGGACCAAATTCTTCTTGGGTATTATTTATTTTTATTATTTGGGTTTATTTGCTTCTGCCATAAAGTGGACTGGTTTGCTAGAACACAGGGCAAACTGGATGATAGTGGTGAGAGTTTATCTACTTTTTTACAAAATTTATATTCCTGTACATTATATTCGATAGGATCCAGGAAATGGAGAGACAAGTGTTGTGACAGTAAAAAGTAATGACAAAAGTTTGGTAATTGGAATGCTACTTGTACTGTATATATTTTTTAAAATAGATTTATATTGTGACCTCCAATGTATCAGTGCCTAAATTGACAACTGTAATTAAAATAAATTCACAAATAATAGCTATTTGGAGCTTGTCAATCCAAATTAATGTCTAAATAATCACAATGAACCATAACAAACCATGAAAGTATGATGCATTTAAATTAATTAAGCATACATTCTACAGAAATGACTCAAAATTAATTGAGCTACTATAACAATTAAATACTTAATTTATACAAATTACTGCTAATGTTGTTATATTCCATTCTATTTTTAACTAGGAATTAAAGTAAATAAACTAGCACTGAAGCATTCATACGGTTTACAATGGCTCAAAAAATGGCAGGATTTAATAAACTGGTTATTATTGGTTATTATTGTTTATACCATGATAGAGCTCGAAAAAATCCAAATCATATTTTAAAACAAGAATACTTTATTCAGTCCACATATAGTTAAAGACAGCACTTGCAAGTACGTTCTCCAAGAAATGAGTGGACCCAAAAAGTATACTGAGGCAGATACAGTCAATGTCTCAGCTTTTGAGAGCACAGTAAGTTTTTCAGTTTTCACAACTTAGTTATTAACTAACCATTTTTTTTTTTAAAATATTGATTCAGACAAAATGTCCTTTCACAATATAAACAGCAGCAGGGGTAAGGCTAGAGCAGGACACCTTGAACAAGGTTTGTATGCAAACAACTGAATAATGTACAGGTCAAACACTACTAGATGCATACGAGTTAGTGTGGAACATCCCTTCAAGAAATATAACTCATCTAAATAAGACATACTGGGATCTGCTCTCTAAAATTAACTATAAAGCAGCTGCAAAGAAAGGGAAGTTTTCCAGTTTCACTAGTATCTTTCCTGATCTTTTCAGTGAAATGTCAGTTCACCAAAGTGTATGTTTTAGCATATGTTGCTGAACAATCATTCTGTTTTATACTTTGCCTATTGTTTCATTATATATATGCATAACCACCAATGTGGTTGCAAACTATTATTACTATATATTGATTGGAAGATTATCAGTAGGGTGTTGGTCAATAACAATAATAATTCATATGCAGTGGCAGCTTCCCTATTTTGCCAGTTGAAGAATATATACATACTCAATAAATAAAATGAATTGTGCATTTCATTTAAAGGATAACATATTAGTGCAATGTGCATGAGAGGAAGCAGCCATTTTATTCCCCTTTGATTAGTTCAAGCCACATCCCACATTTAGGAGTGCACAAGTCACTGACACAAATACGTGCAACAATGCTGTGACGCCATGTAGCATGTGTACAGTAAGAGTTCTACGTATAGTGGCAGTGAGCTTTGCAGCATCTTCATTCAGTCAGGTCAGGCTTGATCTGACCAAAGTGGAATACAATGACTGCTCTTTCCCCATGCTGAGAACGCTGCTATGGAGGGATAGCATATCTTCCAACATTTCCCACAGGAAAACAGGGCAATGGATGCATGTCTTAGTATGGTTAATATAGTATACATTCTGCAGTGTTTTGCAATTGTCCAAAAGAAAATCGGGATTGTGGGAAATTGGTCCCACGAAGCCGGACTGTGCCACTTAAAGCAGAACAGCTGGGGGGTTTGGGGTGGATTATCATATTGTATCAATTAAAATATGACACTGTTAATTAAACTCTTAATGACACTATTAATTTTATTTAACTGGTAAAGTAAGGCTTCAGTCATCTTTAAATTATAATTAAAAGCAAAAGGGTAAAAAAGAATGCTGAACATTGTCCTCTATAGCATGTAAGCATTGTAAAAGTTACCATTAAAAATAAGTCAGTAAACTCAAGCAGTGCACACAATCTGTCTAGTCCCAGATTAAAAACTGCTGCTTTATTTCATTTCTAATATGTTTTGCACAAGTTGTTTATTGAACATGATTCTCTGTGTATAGCAAATAAAATGAAAAAATGCATTATTGGCTAGGGATGTAATTTTGAATATATTGATATAACATGTTGCCAGGCATAATATTCCAGTTCTCGACTAGCAATAACAAGAAGAAATGAAAGTGAAGAAAACACAAGAATCCAGCTCCATAAATCAAATACACTTGAGAGGATAATTCAAAAATATTGAACATTTTGCTTACTGCTAAAAACCTAAGTTCAACTTTAACAAATATGTATCATAAAAGTTATTTGAACTGTAATGCTTTTAGTATGTAGATTATTTTTTGTTTGTTTATATAGCAACATCAATAATAAAAAAAAGCTATGTTTATAAGTCAACGAGACAGTTTAGCAATCCTAATATGCCATCTGTGGGATTTACTGCATGATGTGAAAGGAACATCAATTGGCATGTCAATTGTTGCAAAGGGGTTAATGATGATGAACAATAGAATTCTGGGTAAGGTTTAAGAAAAGGTTCAATTACCGTTTCTCCTACGCAATGGCGATTGTGCTCTTTGTTTTTTGTTTATTTTATACATTTTGTACGGTAATTTGGTGCGCAGGTATTACTGCCATTGCCAAAAAGGATTTGGTGTAGATTCTCTGCCACATTTCCAGCACTTTTTAATGCCTGATTTTTTTTATACATGAGCTGCACCGGAGTTAAGTGCGCCAGAGCAACAAAGGAGTACAAGAATGGGGGCCTGGATCACTAATTCCCAACATAGTGCCACTATTATACACTATTACCACATGGCCCACTTTTAGATGTAATTCCCAATGTGGTGATTTTCAACAATCCAGTACAATAAACTGACTCTACGTCCAGACCACTACAATTTTTTAATTTTATTATTGGACGGACTGTACATTTGGTTTGCTAGTCTACTTCATATATTTTTATATATGTACATTATACATGCGTGAGTTTGATTCATACAGATTATTACATAATCCTTTCGACAAATTAGAGTCTTTTGTCCTTATAATATTTGATAAGTTTTATGATTATTAAACTTGTACAAAATTGCTGCAGTCGGAAATTGTGACTTTATTTGTTACTTATAATCTGTTTGTTAAAGGTCATATTAGCTTTCCAAAGCTTAATAACTGCTCAGGTATTCACAAAGACAGTACAGCTTGTCATGGTTGACATATATACTGGAGAGCAGCATGTAAATGTTCTACTGAGGATATATGACTAATCTGGCAACCTTACTCATGACTAGACATACCGATTCTGATTTTTTTGTCGAATCCTGATGGATAAAGAGGTGCTTAGGTCTATTTATTACTGGTGTAATCAGTAATTTAAGATTTGCTTAACAGCTAACTCTTCTATGTTCTGTGCTGAATTTCATCTTGCTGCCCCGTGTAAGCTCCTTGCTAATTTTATAACACAGAAACAAAGTGTTTACTATACATGGCTGTATGTTAACTCCGAGAAAAACAACTACCCTAGAAAATTATTACTTTTTACAAGAGAAAACCTTTTTCTTTTGGAAGAAATTCATCTTTACACACACACACATACTGATTAGAAGACTTCCTTATACAAGAAATATGCATTATGATATAGCTACATAAAAAGAAGTCATTCCTTTATTTCAGTATTTTGGGGAAATTAGCATCAGTGGGTACGTAAGTTTAATTAGGAATCTAAGAGGCGGAAAAGGGGTCCAAAGTTGAGAAGGGGGAGGGGATAAGGTGGGGAGGCCTTAATAGAACATTTTTTAAAGGTTCCCTGTCATATAAACATTGCTTATGCTGTGAATGTAACAAATAAATAAATACATTGTGTGGGCAATTTGCACAAGTGAGTTAATTAGTAGAGGTAGCGTTACAGTGTGTTCACCTGTGTTGATGCCAGTTTATCTTGCAAACTGCAAGTTCTTTCATAAACCAATGGAATAATCTGACCAATTGCTTTATTTTTTTTAACTTTGAATTGATTTTTATTTATAACCTTCAATGTTTTACATGTTTTTGGGGAGGGGGGGAGTAGACTTGCTCTAAGCAGAGGCCATGTTTGGAGTATACATTGTGGATTGTATTGTTTTTTTAAGCTACATTTGTGGTTACAAATACGTGTGACTGATTCTTTAGAAGGGAATACACTTTCTGAATTCAAAAGCATAAGTTATTTTAAGTTGGGGGCAACATCATTATTTTCAGTGAATTTGAAGTCAAGGGGCTTTGCTTACTAAGCCCTGAATTTTCGTTACAGCTCCTTAATGTATAACAAGATCAACTTTTATAAACTCGGAGGCTATATTTGGTCAAACCAGTATAAAGCCATATTTATATTTATGTCTTCCCATAACCATGTGTTAAAATTATTCTTACTCTCCATCCAAATTGCACTGAATGTTACCAATTAATCAGAAGCAATGGCTATTCAACAATTTTTAACAGTTAACATACTACTTTCACCAAAACTAGCTGCCTGGCACATTTCACTAGTGTCTGAGCTGTATCACTGACTAAGAACCTTTGTCAGTGGTACAGTCATATATAATGCAGACAAGTAACATCAGTGAATTTCTATACCTATACTATAATTTAAATGAGTCATAAAATGTGTTTCCTTAGTGTATCGTACCCAAATGGTACTATGTGTATGTATGCATGTGGAATTGATAAAATGAACACTTAACTTAAATAAAATACATGTGTTCCAGTTTATAACTCATTATCATTAATTATAATTGGGTAGTGTGCAATGTTCTGTATACTGACATTATCAATTCTTTAGGCTTTTGAAGTACTATAGCAACAACATTCTGCTTACATACATTTTCCAGAACCTTTCTTCAGTAAATGCCATGGACAATGTTGACAATGATGAGTCATTCACGATTAATAGCTCAACGTGAAATGCAATCTAGTTGTATACATTGCTGCATGCTCACAGTGTACACATCCTTTACTAAGCTTTGGTTAACACAATCAATAACACTTCTTCAAAACAGAACCCAGTTTATTAATGGACCCTACAGTAGTCAAAACTTGAAGTGCATATATTAACCAACCCTTATGCTCAAAAGGAATACACTTCACAAGTTCCCTGACTTAACTCGTAAATGGGAACCCAGATCTTGCTAATGGTTCCCCACTGCAAGTTCTACCAAAAGCTGTATTTTAACTTTAAGTGTGAGTTATAAATACATTTAAACTTTAGAAGCACTTTGACTTGCAGATCCTTGTTTCTAAGTATACTGTAATACATAAAAAAAATATATGCATTTACTAAAATCATAATATCTGCATTGTAAATATATTTGCTCATTAATATATCAGGTTAACAGCATCTAATGATCCTACCATGCAGCTCTACAGCACTTGGCTAAAACTTTGGAGGAGAAAAAAATCCACAATCAATGTGTCTCAAAAAAGCAATAATCAAACTTTCCAAAATGATAACTATACTTTCAATTTGTGCATACATACATTATGCTAGAGATACTAGAGAAAATCTGAACTCTGAGTTCGGATCCAATCAAATCATTTTGGTAATTCGAGTAGCACTCAAACTCTGGCTACTCAGAGTTTACCGAAGTGATCTCGAATCGGCATGAAAATTGGCCAATGTGGACGATTTTCATGCCAATATATCGTAAAAAAATTAAATTAAATACATTAAACTAAATCAAATTACAATAATAATAATAATATTTGGTATATACACATTTTTAGTTTACAATATGTTTACTTTATTTCTTACACACTTTTCTGGTTATTTATCCAGCTAAAATATGTCAAATGGAACTGCCCTAAATTTGCCAATTTCCGCTGATTCTGGGCCAAGTTCTGGGGGTTTTGGTCTCTTAGGAGTAAGCAAAATCCATAATTTTGCTGCCTCCCCCCCCCCCCCCCAAAAAAAATGAATGTGGCCAAAAGCTGACTCAAAATTGGCAGAAATTGATTACATTTTTCATATCGGGTGGCCAAACAGCAGATTTATCCACAAATCGGCTTTATGCCCCATCTGGCTCGAGATTGGGTCAGATGGAGGCATACTGAGTAGACCCTTAAGCCTACAGAAGAATATAAACCTTCACACAAATTAAAATCAGTATAATCATTTGATGTAAACACTCAAAAATCAGTTTACATTTTAAAATCAAACTTAGCCTGGCACCTGGCATACACCTTGATTGTTTAATTATTGACCTTTGTTACTATTAACTGCATTCAATTCTTCATGGAGTTGCTTATGGAACTGATAAGGAAAATATTGATTGCTGTTAATTAAGCTGAATGGGAGAATTTTTTCAACTCAGTTGTTTTGGCTGAAAGTTTGAAATCCCCATCGCAGTTCTCTGCAATTATCTTTATTGAGCAGATCCTATAGTCATTAAAGATAGATTTTTTATTTTTTTTTAATTGTGTTTTTTATTTTTCAGTTTTGATTTCATGGGTCTCAAAGAATTGGGGACTACATGTAATTTTTAAAGAAGCATAAGACCACTTTGGCCGGATATATATTGCCTTTGGTGCATTGATTGTGCATAGTACAAAGATTATTCAACCTTAGTATTTGTTAAAATAAAGACTTGGGGACTGCCATTTGAAGGAGCAGTGCTCAGGGGCATCAATCTCTTTTGCTCACAGTCATTAGAGTGGGAGGAGATGAGCACATTTTCCCTTGAAGACACCAAAATCCAAAGCCAATCATCAGTACTGCATATCATAGAGCAATAGCTTGTCAAAATATACTTTTATGTGTTTAGTATTTCTAGTGATATACATACAGTTACATTTTGAAGAACGTGTATTTTACAATAAAGACATTCACAAGAATTCACATCACCTTCCCCATGTTAGATAATCTCTCATATTAGGTTTAATAGTCCTAAACATTCATAATTATTCACTAAACAATGAACCATGGTAAGTCAATAAACCTTCCCGATTTCTGCAGCTGACTTTTGCAGTTCAGTTGTCTGATTACTTAATATGTCCCATTTTGCTAAACAAAAGCTTAAAATTACAAAGTTGGAAAACGTCCAAAATGTAGCTGCTTGTAATCTAGGTTTTCTAATGTATCTGTCGATTTATCACATTTCACTGTTTAGTTAATAAAGTAAATTGTGTAAACTGTTTTCCTCTGAACACACTCGTAATGAGAATATTACATATACTCAGTGTGGCGTAGCATTTAATGTTTTTGAATAAAGTTATCCAGATTATTCACTCATCTATACCTGATGTGTCCTTAAGTGTTTAAAGGTTGTTAAATTTTTGTTTTGTTCATTTTTATCCAAAAGGCCAGAGCCTGTATTATGGACGAAAGATGGTGGAGAACTTCCTGACCTCGAGAGAATGGTAGTCAATGGACAAGAATTGATAATAACTATATTAAACAAAACAGACAATGGAACCTATCGATGTGAAGCATCAAATAGTATTGGCCAGAGCAGTGCGGAATATGTATTGATAATAAGAGGTAAGTGATGCTCAATATAAAGAACGGAAATCATAGAACTGTAAATAGTACATATAAAATACTAACTGCTATGCTAACAAATGGAAAAATGCACCCTAACGGCCTTGGTTGGTTCACATGCTATCTTGCTAAATAAAGTTTCTGTAAACAATTTTTACTAAATACAAAATGTGCTGAACACTTATGTTTCGTTTGTGGCTGTTTGAAAATCAAATATTGTTTCCAAGTCTGTTTGTTTTATACTTTTTTCATAGATGTATTGTTTTGTTTTTCATAGCTTTGTATTTGGTAATTTTATTAACTAATAATTTGGATCAGTATTTTATACGAAACAGGAAATACATAGTGCTAAAAGTTTGGATGTATATATAATGTATCAATTCATTAAATCAATAACAATCTAGTTATTCGGATGTGACCCAAAACAGGATTTAAAGTGTGCAAAGAGGTGCTGTGTAAAAAATGCATTTTACAATCATAAATAATCTTTATTAGTATATTTCATAATAAACAGGAAATTCATAGTGCTAAAAGTGAATATTTGGATATGAAGTATCAAGTCATGAAAGCATATCATTTAATATATGTGAATGAAAGTTAATTTGGTGCCAGTCTTATCATTGTTTAGTTCAAAAAAGTAAGGATACTATCAGATTTACTCTCACCTCTTAACCTTGAGGGTTAAGTTGGCATAAGTGCTCAATAACTAGTTTTTAATACATTGGTATTTTTTCGTGAACCTTTACATGGCAAATGACATTCCACTGTCATGAGAATTTGTTTCTTTGAAAAGGCTATGATAGCATCGTACAACAGCTCTTCTGTCACTGAATACTATTCTGGCTACATGTATCAGACTGCCCCATTAAGCCTTAAATCTTATACACATCTTTGTGTGTTACGTTTTGCTGATTTGTGTCGGTGATATCTTTGAATGGGCTCCAGAAAAAGGGAAACACTGTTTCGAGCGCTAAAATTGGTAATTTTAGTACTAAAAAAGCCAATCTGCTGGTCAGTGAGTAAATAATTTGTATATAATGTATAACATCTGTAACTAACTTTTAAAAGTCTGCAGATTTAGTCCTCTTAAAATAGAAATGTAAAGTGAAATAGAATTGATCCTCTCTGACTGTAAATCATTTCTTGTATTTTACTGATATTTTTTATTTTTTGTTGCAAACTATGCTATCTCTTAACCTCACAATAAATATACATAAATGATGGTACACCGTGGGGGTTACATAATAAACAGTGAATGGTGGTGAATTGACAAACAAGTACCAAAACTTTAGGAAAGTAGTTGGAATAGTTCTCAGTTTGCCTACTTATGGCCAAAGTGTTGTACTTTAGTTGTTACTTTACCACAGTTTATTATTTAGTAAATAAACCCCAATCTCACATGAGCCAGCATGTGATTATTTATCTTTCTTCCAGAGATGTGTTATAGTGTGGAGTTCTTACTGAGAGATTTATCTTAAAATTCTGGTTACAAAATGGCGTCTAGTCTCTCATAAAAACTGTATCTGAAAACTTTTGTCAGTAGTGTAGCCATTTACTTTTTCTCAGCTCCCTATGTTTTAGAAGTCAAAACGAATTAGGTTTAGGTAACCTAGGACTTGTTCACAACACACGCACATCTAAATACACACTTAACCTTACCGCGGATTGTACAGTGACACTTTCCTCATAACACGCTACCCAGTAATTGCAAATTCAATCTACTTCAGAAAAACGTGTAATTCTAGTTGAACATTTCAGGAGGAGACTTGTCATCGGAAAGGCGTCGAACATAAAACCTTTGTTTTATTTGTATTAATTTTTACAAATCTGCTGCTGCTTAGCGTGAAGGAGAACCGAAAGACATTGATAAATGCCTCCGTCAGTAAAACAAACCATATTCTCAAATTTATTTTCAGATCACCTCTTTCAGACTCAACAGCTCAGATAAATGTTCATTTGCGCTAATGCAGAGGTGACATGCTGTGGTAACAACCATCGGACGACATCAGTTTGTATTTCCTATTAATATCCTGCTAGAAACATAATATTGCAGGTCACATTTTCAATCTGAATCTTCTCATTTGAAAGTTGGAAAGCTAACTATGAATTATTTATCAAGTTCAGATATGCAGCTGTGCCAAGGTCTCTACGAAGAACGTTGGTTAACGAACCTAATCCATGTTGTGCCATTCCTAGTCTCAGTGTGATATACTCAGCAGTAGCATCCTGTGTGGCTACTCATCAGTCACTGCCTGAATCATTAATGAATGGACAAATACTAACCCCAATGGGTGTAATCCTTCCTGTACACCTGCACCTGTCCATTGTTTCATTAAAATAATAGAGCTGTTTATTTTCTTTATGGGGAAAAAAAATACTACCAGTTAAATTTAACTTATCAGAAAATCTACAATATTAAAAAATTGAGGTTGAAGATAATTTTCCATGTGATAATTAATATATTTTTTTTTATATTTCTGTTTTTTTTTTTTTACATGAGCCTCATAGATTAATATATTGTATTGTATTTATAATATTTCATGTCTGACTTCACATGATGTATCCTTGGAGTGTGAACATGGTTCACTTATTGCTCATTTAAAAAAAAAAAAAAAAAAATGAATAGATGGAAATATTGTATACACTGGGAACTGGTAGCTCTAATACAATTTACACCTCCAGAATTGTTATATATATTTAAATATATATATATATATTTTAATATTTAAATAAATGTTGATACATTTGTAGGTGATTATCCAATTGAGTATGTCATTAAAGATCAACAATGAGAATTTATTAAATTCCTGACTTGAACACCATTCCTCTTCACTGTTTGCTTGCAGTTTGGAAGGCTTAGTGTCTAATAAATTATACACACGGATGCCTGATTTTTTTTTTTCAAATTCCAGAACATTATGTTTGTTTAGAAAAATGATGTAAAGCGAAACGTGTCAGGAGTACAGAGCTGAAAAACACACAAACAGACGCACACACAAAAACAAAAGAAAACCAAACAATGAGTATTGTTTGATCTCTAATTGACCAATGTAGACACGGGATTGCTTATAGAACAAGGTCACTGGTGATCACTTTTTTCAGGTGCTTGTGAGAGATGAAAGGCAATATACGTTTTATGTCAGTACTGCAGATGATAGTTGAAATCGATACCGCTATGAACAGAATGATTACAATTCTCCTGTAACAGTTACTTTCCACTAACGTCAAAACAGCAATATTATTTCCATTTTTCATTGATGGGGGAGGAGGAGAGGAACAAAAAAAAAAACTGTAAAAGAGCTTATGTATTCTAGTGTTGTAGAAGAGATCAAACTGTTAGAATTCTCTGTGCTGCATTTGCTGAATCAATACAGCTGCTACTTTCATTTGTCTTGGCTTTTATTGTTAATAATAAATGTCAAGAAAACACTCAGACAAACAGGAAGGTGTTCACAAAGTCAGAGATTATGGCAGAAGCACAATGCCAAGAATTGTTGTCCACTAAAATACTTTCATGTCATTTAGGGGTATACATGGCTATGTCTTTTGCAGCATTCTAATTTACCAGTTTAGACTGTCCAAACATACGTGCTTTGGATACACACTTTTTATATTGTGTAATATATCAAACAACGATATTGCTGTTGTAAATGTCCATTGTATTTCTGCATAAATATGTGTCATTTCTATTGGAACCTGCTACTATTTGAATAGCACGCTGTTTTGATATTCTGCTGTAACATAGATTTATCAGATATAAGAATTTTTCTTAGTCTCCAATTTTTAACTTGCCAGAACAAGCATGATCAGAGGAATCCATGTTTGTTCTCAAGTAGATCACATGATCAGAAATGCATTATGTTTTTTACATTTACAGTAATAGTGAAGAATAGCTTGTTAGCCAAAGAACATGTTTTATAGCAAAAGTAGTCCAAAAACTGTTTACATCAACATTATTGCAAGAAATAAACAAATAACATAGGGGTAATAGGGAAATAATCACTGGCACTTGATGGAGGCTGCCGAGGGGTGTAAAGCTGTAAGGGGTCTGACTGGCAGCACTCTCACAAAGTGGTGTCCAACCACTAAAACAAAGAGCAAAAACACACACGCTTTCAAAAGAGGACTATGTGAAGAGATGTTTAGACTGGAATATACATATATAACTAAATCAAAACTGATGAATAAAAAAATAGAAAAGTAAATAGAAAAGCACATTAAATAAAGTTGAAGTTTTTCCCCACAAGTCTTGTCAACCCTCTAAAACTAATAGCATTAAGTAGATTGTAGCAGGTCTATTTAAAAAACAAAACAAAAAAAAGCCCAAGTGAAAAGCCATATGGGACCCCACATGTCCATTAGCTGCTGTATTCAATTACATGGTGATTGCAAGCGTTTGTCTTTTTCGCAAAGCTGTGGATAGCTGTGTGTTCATATTGTTTTAATGTTGAAATAAAATATATAACGCTAACAGTGGAGCCTTCTTCATCAAGCTTATATATTCCTTTTAGAATGTGGGAAGATAAAGTACTGTATGCATTTTATTTATGTATATTGCTATGTGTTGGTACATTATTTATCATCAAAGAGTACCACTCTGACACGAAGCACACTGAATCACTGTTTAAATGAAGCATATGACCTACACATCATTATTCACACACTGGCAGATCTAAATAGAGGAAATAAACTATGTCCAGACAAGACTTGCTGGGTTAATTTGAAGAAATAAATTGAGCCACATCTAACAAATAAAGAAGGAACATTACTTTTTCCATATAGTCCTGCCACTTGTGTCCAAAATATACTGGCCATGCAATGGTTTTTTAGCCTCAAGTAGAATACAGTGACAACTCAAATTCTATATGCTAGACCTAGAAGTGAAGAGAGAAAATACATGTCCATAGAAACATAGAATGTGTCGGCAGATAAGAACCATATCTGTCCATCTGGTCTGTCCAGGTGTAGACATTCGGTTTATAGACTTTCGGTTTATAGAATTGCAATAGCATTACATGTATTCCATAAACCGAAAGTCTATAAACCGAATGTCTTTCGGTTTATAGACTTTCGGTTTATGGAATACATGTAATGCTATTAGCGTTCTATAAACCGAAATAGAGTCCCCATTCATAAGAAAATCTTATGAATGGGGACTCTATTTCGGGTTATAGAAAGCCAGTAGCATTACATACAATGTAATCGCCGAACCCCGAACTCCAACACGAACATACAGTGGAATGTCCGTGTTCGGGTCCGGGGTCCAAAAACCGTAATGTTCGGTATGAACCCGATCAGTGCGGTTCGGGTTCGCTCAACACTAATGGTGAATAAACAAATGACAAACGTGTATATATATATATATATATATATATATTTATTTATTTTTTCATTTTCTAGAAATGTTTTTTTTTTATATAGGTGACATGTGAGTTGCAATTATTCTCCAATTGCTATGTATTTGGATATGTGTATAAATGCCCTAATACATACATACGTACATGTGCACGTGGGTGTGTATATGGAAAAAACAATTTGTAGACAACTCACCAGAACTATTGCTGGGTTACCAACAGCTTGCAGGATCTAGTTCACCCAGTATATAGATTAAACACACACAAAAGCTTCTGTAAAGTGTAGCAAAGTATGCCTTTAACGAAAAACTAAAACAGATCAAAAATGATCCATACATAATGTGTTAGCAGAAGTACAGACAAATGAATACATATGTTTTAAATGGGTCCACAGTGTAACCTGTTTATGACATCACCTTGTAGCTTGATGTGTTAATTACACATTTCCCATTGAAAATAAATCATTTGTATTCATATATGGGAGACTCCACAGACACATATTTCTCTTTATTTGTGCATTTGCATTCAATTATGTTAGCACAATGTATAGATCACAGCCAAAACAATGTATACGTGATGGGGTTGGTTTCTTATAGCAAGATGATGTATATATAAAAAAAAACAATAGTCCATGACCATTATCTTCGAGAAACAAAAAATGGCTAGCGTTCCTTTAACGTGATCATGTTGTACATATTAAGCCATACTGATTGTACATTTGAGCACAAGACATATGGAAGGATTTAATATGTTTAATGCCAGCTGTTCACAGAAACACCTTCGTTTCAAAACTTGAACCCTGTGATGCATTAAATCTAAAAAAAAAAAAGCAAACATATAGAAGGGTTAACAGCAGAATGCCTTAAAAATGATCTTTCGTTCCAAATGGAATTACACCTGTTGATCTGTAATGGATTGTATTTCATGCTGACACTTTCATTCTTCTGCTGTACTGCTTTAGAGCATCTTCTTTTGTAAGCTGTTTCACTTAAAAAGATAAACAGACAAAAGCACCGCAAGAGAGAAAGAAACAGAAAAGCAGCCATGTGGAGCAGCATGCTCCCTTGTAACAACCAGGCCCTGTGGTGGCATGCTCAGCTCTGGTCAGGAGCAGACACACAGTGTTCTGGATGCACACGCTTTTCAAACAAAAAAAAAGAAAGAAAATATCTGTGACAACATTGAGGTCAGATTATGTACTGAAAGACTAATTTAAAATATAAGATTCAACAGATGATGCAGGGGTTTGGGAGCATGGCACCACACAAAACTTCACACAGCCTTACAATTTGGCTCACCTCATAATTCATATTAGTGCTTTACGGATAGTTATATTTAACAATAAAGAGGTTAATTCACCATAAACTGAAAGTTTCCATACACGGAAAGTTTCCTAGAATGATTCGGGTCATTCAGCAGACATTGGTTTGATTCTGAGGTAATTGTGTTGGTAGGACACAGATTTGTGATATTTGGACAAATCGAATCAGAATCAGAACGTTTGCAAATGCTGAGTGGTTTGTTGTTCCTGTGTGACCATTCAATTGTCTTTTATTTCTTTATATTATTATTTTAGATATGGCTACAGGAGCTGGTTGTGCTTTAAGTGCCTTTGTTTTACAGATAAGCAGTTAAAGACAGAGATAGACAAAGTGTTTGTACAAGGTCACTAGTGTCTGTGACAAGGTCTGAGAAGGTCTATCGAACATCATTAGCCTGTCCAGTAAATGTCTACCATGGACAATATTTGTGCTTACATCTGAGCATGGACGAATACATAATGGTCATAGTTTAGATTTTTTGGGGTATTTTCATTAGTTATTACAATTTATGATGTCTGTTATATATATATTTTTTAAAGTCCATATCCTTAATCCCTTCTGTGCAGGATATATACTCCCTGCTAGTCAGAAGGGATGTTAATGTTTTTTAAATATAACATTTAATTATAAATGTTGACCTCACATACAGTTTATTTAAATCAATAGAAATACAATACATTTCATTAACATATCATTTCTGAAACAGGGTTTAAGTTATTTGTTTATCAATATTTCATCATTTTTGTTTCTTAGAAATCATTAAAATAAGACTCATGCAAAAAAAAAAAAAGTTTTCTATCGTTTTAAAGAACCACACCACATTCCCCCTTATAGAAACTAAAGTCAACACTTTAACAATAAAACATTTTTGTGGATATACTTACCTTATTGTGTGGACACTTTCTCCCTGCCATGGGCCCTCCTCTTTCTAAATGGAGTGTCCCCAGCCAATCAGAGGGCTCCCAGAAATATAAATGGGATGTGCAAAGTTCATGTACATCTCATATGTGCCACTGTCATGCATGATTGGGGGAAATCGGTGCACAAGCAAAGTTCGGAACAGCAAAAAGGTGGAGCATGTACTTTATGCAGCATGCTCTACCATATGAAGATATACAATTCTGCCAGGGTGGGCTTTAAATGAGATTACGCAATACAATAATACATTTTTGAATTTGTTTCTATCATTAACCCTTCCCGAGACGTTCATTATTATTTAAGCCCTAATTTACAGTTTCCACTCAAACAGTATTGCTTGCTTCCTTACCCACTAGTGACCTTTTTAATGTTTCAATATTTACATTTTCATTTTACATTTTCAATGTCTACTTAACTTCTACATTTTATTTAATAGAAATATATTTTTTCACCTTTACTCCTAGTTTTGATTGTAAATTCTTTATTTTTTAACTTTGAAATTATTTATAAAAATATGAAATATAACGTGTTATTCTGTAATACAAAATAAGTAACACAAAATAAAGTAATACAGAGCCAAAACCTTTACTCCTAACATAAAAATGTGCAGTTCTGATAAGATTGACTATTTTGAAGAAATGTCCAAAGTATATTTATCTACAGTTAGGATATATGGCGCCATTTCCTCAATAGTGATCTCTGTTCATTTACACATTACTTTATAACCACTGGTTTCTATTTCATTTATTTTCTCTCTTCATTTATTTCTGCAGTGTTAGTACTTATTTCTCATCACCTCACTGAATGACTACACATGGAATTATGCATATTACCTTAATGTGAGATAGAAGGTGCCATTAGCTATGACCCTTGTGCAAAGTACATATTACTAATAAATAAAAGGTTACAGATTGAAAACAAAGCAACACTTTGCTTTTTTTTATCTCCATCAGTTTATTGAAAACAGATTAATTCTGTATTCCTATCACAATGGCTTTTAATTATAATAATAGGGAAAAGGGTATTAATAGCAACTTCAATTATGTACAGCTCTATTTCAAGTTTGACTGAAAGCAATTGAGAATTACAAAGAGAAAACAAGTAGATATGCATCCATATGAAATAAAGTAATGTAGCAGAACTACAAAGGGAACCAAATAGCACCACTATGTGCCATAGAACAAACCTTTTTCATTGAAAAATGTGTCAGCAGATAAGAACTATTTTACACATCTAGTCTGCCCAATACTCTGACTACTTCAATTTGTCCCTGGCCTTATCTTATATCTAGGATAGCCTTGGACCTTACCCACACATCCTTAAACTGCTTCACTGTGTTAACCTCTACCAGTTCCACTGGAAGACTACTCCATTCATCCACTACCCTACTCAGTAAAGCCATACTTCCTGATATTACTTTTAAATCTTTGCCCATCTAATTTAAGTCTATGTTCTGTTTTTGTAGTAGTTTTTCTTCTTTTAAATATGCTCTTCGCCTTTACTGTGTTGCATTGTCTACTGCACCACCGTGATCTATTATTTTAGTTACCTAATAAAAAAAAATCACTAAGATTAGTTTGGCATGCTCTCCCTGATGTAAACCCAAGTTATTTCTGCTCTCAATCATGAAAAATACACAGTATTTTTTCTCTCATCTTTATAATAATCCCCATTTCAGGTGCTGCAAAACCATGAAGAAATACCCCAGCATCACTCTGGATACCATGTACAATGCAAAAAGGCATCAGCAACTCAGGGATAATGATGTCATAATATGAGAACTAAGCTTGTTAAAAGAGGCTGAAAAAGTAAAGTATCTGAAACAGTTGTAAAAAAAAAAACAAAAAACTATTCAAACATAAAGTGCTGCATCTCTTGGGATGCAGGGGGATAAAGGTCTTTGCAAACCCAAAATATTTAGTCAAAGCACTACAGAGTAACAAATGGAGTCGTTTGGACAGGTTGTATTACTCTCTGTATTCCTTATCAGTGCCAAAGTCTAAGCAGGATAAACAGAGTCATGCAAGGTTTGAAATAAGAATATATATACATAAAACCTTTGTGTTCATAGACTATAACATTTGGATAGAAGAGCACAAAAGGCTTATGCTTAACGCGTTTCGCATAAACAATGTTTAATTAAGAGGCTTAAATAAATGTTCTTGACTTCAATTCTTGCATGACTTGTGTTTATGGTGTATTGGCTTGGAGTGCTGATATGGAATACAGAGAGTAATACAACCTGACCAAACAACTACATTTGTTGCTCTGTAGTTTTTGACTAAACATTTGGGGTTTTCAAAGACCTTAAAAAGCTTATTTCTGATATTATTACATAATTTTTTTACATGCACAGACTGTAAACTCCTTCTGTTCAGAGAGGAGAAGTCCAGCTGGGGTGTATGCATGGGTACAGCCAGAAATGGATCTTATAAAGATAAATAACACAAAAGCAAAATTTTACAACCTTCTGCACCTTAAAATAAATACAATCTAAATGCAATGTAGCAGTCGGTAATATTTCAATATCCAGAAGCAACTTGAAATATTAAATTAGCTAACATAGGAATAGGTATATATTTTTAAATTCTATGTGTGTAAAGACTTCTATATGAAGCAATTATTTGTTGTCACACTTGGTCCAAAAATACATTAGAAAGTAACAGTGTATACATACAAAAATATATAAGACGTAACAGCAATACTAAATAATAAAAAAAACGTAAAATAAAAAAACTGGCAATTAGTGCTTATTGTTGTCGAACCAATTGATTTCTAGTTGTTTGGGTTCCAGAATTTCTCATACCTGAAAATCTGTGCAATTTTAACGGATTGTGACCCTTAGAACCAGTAATTACAGTTCTCTTTTCAGTCATGTTCTCCTACAGGGTACAGTGTGTGAAATGCTGTAATAACATTATTTTTAGTTATCACGTATATGTACCTGAGGAAGGCACTGCAGGTGAAACATTCATTTTAATGTATAATTTCCATCCTCTTAGCATGTTATTATTATTTTATTTTTTTGTTTGTCTCCTACTCCTTCTCAGCATGTTGTTTTAGCCACATTCGATCTCCCCTGTATAATTCATTGCACCTAGCATGGATGAAAGCTTGGTTCTTGTCTATTAAACTCACTCTCAATAGCTATGTTGATTATGTACAGTAGCCATTCATTTTAACTCTACCAATAATTTTACACTTTGGTAATTATTATCCTTTTATGATGTTATATATGAAACGAGAGAGTGATTTAATATTAAACAGTACTAAGTGTCTGAGTCACTCTGTTGAGCATGCCTGATTTGTCTGCATTAAACAAAGAAAATCCTTGTTATATTTTGTTTTGGTATGATATGATTTCCTTTATGTTTCATGTCTCTTTTTATGTTTTCCCATTGACCAGATGTTCCAAACACTTTATTTTCAACCACAATCATCCCCCTTTTCACCACGGCAACAGTCACATCCACTGTTGCCATAACAACCTGTACAACTGCACCTGCCTCCTCCACCAAAGGTACAGTATGTTATCTTGTATCACCTAAAACTAGCAAGTAGATAGAAGTGAAGTTGTGCATGTTCTTTTGAGTGAATCATTAGGTCCAACACATCTGTGGATACATATGTACAGGTATGGCATCATTTCATGGTGGATAATAAGCTAAATGATCTTGAATCAAATTAAATCGTTCTAACCTATGTTTCCATATACTGTATATAATTCATATGATTATCTTGGCTCTGTTACTTAGCAATTTCTTTACCTAAATCAGTTTAAAACAATATTATGAAAAAGTTTTAAAAAAATTATCAAATCATGCTACAAGAAATGGGAATGTATCTGCCACCTGAACCTGTTTTTCAGTGGTTATCTTTGAATTTGAATCACAAATTTTAGACACAATTTTTATTAAAAAAACCATTCAGAACTCGAATTTTGATCTAAATGGTCCTTATCATTTAGCCCAACATTCTAGTTCTGAATATGTTTTACTATACTGGAGAGGGATAATGTGGGCCCAAAAATGACTGTCTTTCTAGAAATTTGTTTAATTACCGTAATACTATTTTATAAATGCTGTACCGATGTAAAAGATCAGCATAGGGTATAGGTAGTTTAAATTACTATATGATGGTGCAAAGAAAACGTTTTTTAACAGAGCCACTTTAAATGGTTTTATAATGTTTGCAACCATAAGATAATGTTATTATGTTATATATCTACATAACAATCACATTTATTTTAATTGCAAACTGTTGTGAATTGACTAGGGAACTTTAAAATCAGGTATTATTAATGGCACTAGAAAACCTCTCCCTGTCTTCCCATCTCAGCGACTGATGCCTGATTTTTATTAGTTCCCTTGTACATTCATCTTAGTTCACTGTTTATTGAATAGAGCCCTGTGCTTCAAGCTGTTTTTTTCTTCTTCTTAGACATACCTGTTTTTCTATTAATATTTATCAGTGAGTGCTATACATTGCTACGTGTTTGACCAGGTAAAAAAAAAAAATAAAAAAAAAATTACAGTTTTCCTAACAGGCAAAATACCAGATATGTTTTAACCGGTTACTGCTCATTCAAAGCATTTTTTGCATCCCTAGTTAACAGCAAGCGTTTCATTAAAATGTATCAGTATGCTGGGACTTGGCAATCATATTCTGATCATGAAGCCAACTAGTTTAACACTCTTGGGTAGATTTGTATCCGGATCGCTGGGTGTTCTTGAACCATAACTTGGCTACTTTGGCTCCTTGTATTTTCCTGTCTAACCCCCTAAGGGTTTGTTACTGTGCATAAGCTTTATAATTTATTCTTTTATTCCATTCACAGCCTGTTATCCAGTAGCCTGTCTAGCACACTGCCACACCAATGTTCTACTTCAGTAATGGTGACCAAAAGAACACCTTCTCTATACTGATAAAACACTTTCTGAATGAAAGAGCAATCAAAGCATAAATCTTTATTTCAATGAGACTAAAAAACACTTTTATATACGGTAGTAGCATTAACATGAAATCCATCTTGATGCATTTCTGACTTTTCAGCCAAATTACTGGATATATCTGGGTGCATTGCTGGTGTCTGACAGCTTAACCGCTAACAAGTCATAAGCTTCCCAATCAGGTGATGAACCAGACAGAGACATACATGGATTATTCAAAAACATACATGGCTCCATGGTGAAAAAAATAAAAGAATAATCTTTATTTCATATTGCATCCAAAATTAGGAAGAGAGGAGGGGCAGAGGTAGATAGAAGAAAATGAAATGCCTTTTTTCTCTCTCTCTATCACTGCACCATTCACAAAAGCATAAAGTAGGAAACTGCCATCTTGCAGAGCAATGATCCGTGGTAGCAATGAGTAATAATCTGGTGACTGCCACTATCCATCATTGCTCTACACATAGCCAATTGTGGGGAGGAGGTGAGAGCACAGACGCCACACACAACAGGTCTGAATAAATGGGTATCACTTTTTAATCAGTTTCCTGGGGGATTTTGTCCCTCTTTAAGTCATGTTTGCTTATAAGTGATAACTATATACTTACATATGAATATTTGTTTACTTGGCACAGAAAATTACAGATAAGAGAAGGAAAAAAAGAACACTTAGTGTAGCTACATCTGTACTTCCTGCTCCCTGCATTGGATGCTGGAGAGTTATAACCTATTGCCTGTAATTAATCTTTTTGTGTTTGTCTCCTGCTGTGGATATGGTCAGAGGCATCTCTAGGGGGGCTACAGAGACTAGAGCCCTGAGTCTCAAGGCTTTAGCCCTATGTCTCCAAAAATGGTCAGTATTCTTTTTAACCAACACGCACAGAATTGTTCTCCTTCCAGGACATTGACTCCTAAAAATATGTTAGCATGGTGGGACATGGTCTTGAGAATTCACAACTCTCAGACACAAATTCCAGAGTCGACAACCAACCAATTACATCCGCACAATGGGATGTTGCATACTATGCACAGAGACCAGGGCCGGCCCTAGAATGGGGCAGAGTGGGGAAACTGCCCCAGGCAGCATTTTTGCAAAGGCAGCACATTGCCACCTCAATAGATGCTATTGCGGCCGCTCACTGGCCAAATCGCTGAAACGCCGCCTCCACGCCGCTGCCCATACTTGCGGACAGCAGACGGCAGCCGCATCAGAAAAGGTAAGTAAAAAAAAACAAATAAAAAACCTCCTTCACACCAGATATGACGTTACGTCATACCTGGTGGCTGAGCTTCCCTCCTCTGTGCAGGAGGGAAGACTGCACGGAGGAGACCAGCATCGTCTGGCATATTGAGGGGTTAAATCCTAGCATATTAAATGGCTAAATCTGGCATATTAAATGGCTAAATCTGGCATATTGAGTGATAAAATCCTGGCATATTAAATGGCTAAATCTGGCATATTAAATGGCTAAATCTGGCATATTGAGTGATAAAATCCTGGCATATTAAATGGCTAAATCTGGCATATTGAGGGGTTAAATCCTAGCATATTAAAAGGCAAAATCTGGCATATTAAATGGCAAAATCTGGCATATTAAATGGCAAAATCTGGCATATTGAGGGGTTAAATCCTGGCATTTAATTCTTCGCCCCAGGCAGCACAATGTCTTGGGCTGGCCCTGATAGAGACCACTACCAGGGTGGTCCTGAGGCAGCAGAAGCAGGTTGTGAAGCTCTCCCAAGTGCATCCTGTGCAGTATAGCATAAGTTCTCTGCTATAACACTTTGCTCAGCCTGGAGTTGTGCTTACAGCATTCTCTGGTGTATAGTTTTGTTCTTCATCTGGTTACATTGGTGAGATTGCTCCAATTACTTTTGAATGTTGATATCTATACATATTTGGATAACTTACATTGCATATTATGTTGAAGAATTCCTCAGAGAATGGTCATTTTCACATTTTCACATATTGCTACTTTATCTGATTGCAAGAAGCTGACCTGTGCATACTCACATGTTCGATTTATTTTTTTCTTATACACCTCTATCTATAAGGTTTAGTTTTTTTATAACTTTTTAATCATTATCATAATACTGGATGGCACATTTTTGGAGACTCATACTATTGTTAGGCTGGGCTTTTTGAAATGTATTGCCGGATGGCTTCCTCGGGACTATTATTATATTTTTTGAGCCAGCCTGATTACTACACTGGGACATGCAGCTTGTCTGCACAACTAAATTCAGCACTTTTCCTGCGCTTTGCAAAAAAAATGTACATATATATATATTTTTTCCAAATGGAATTGCATAGTAGATCTGTTATACTTTTGTGTAAGTTATAACGTTTTGTGACTATAGTGAGAATTAGCAATAAACAATCTGCCACTCATACACTGCTACTGATCTACTCTGTACATTGGTTATATAAAATTGTATGTATGTATTTACTGCTTAATATGATATATACATGATGTGTACTATTCATTGGCAATCTATATTTACTGCTCAGTGACATGCATTTACTGCTCATTGGCATCATATACAAAGTGTAAGTATTTACTACTCATTGGAATTAAATACATAGATGATGTACACAGTTTATGCATTTACTGCACATTGACATAATAGACACAGTGCATATATTTACTGCTCCTTGGTATCATATTCAGTGTTTATGTATTTTCTGCTCGTTGGAATGATATATAAAGTTTATGTATTTGCTTTTATTTGTTGTTTGGTATGATGTCATTAAATGCCAAAGTGTACACTCCCTGCTGCTTAATAATGCAGACAGATTAAACTTTAAAGAGCGTTGGTTGCCTGTTTGAGCCTAAAGCCACTACTGCGCATTACTTACTGATCCAGCAGTCACGATAGATTGAATGTGCCAGCTTTGTTATGTGTCTTTTGGATGACATATGTATTAACTATTGCTCTGCATGTTATATAGTTTCATGAGATCCATTTAATAAAATGATGTAATTGGAAAAATGGTCAATTATCAATAAATCACTTTATCAGAAGTCCTTATTTTAGGGTTAAACACATGCTGTGAAGTAAGTATATGAGCATAATAGAGCTGCTTTAAAATATTATCTTCTTACATTTCTTTAAAAGCTTTTCAATTATATACATTTGGTTTTAAAATAAATGCAGTGCAATGCATCTAATCGTTTTAACTAGAAAATCAAGTTTTAAATTGTTGGCTTGCATTGGAGTTGTGTATATTATAAACTATTGCAAGTAACATAATTGATCTCTAACATACAATTAACATTTGGCTACTATTACAATAATACTGAGTATGTTTATCCAGATGGAACATAATGGGGGAAAAAAACACATTGTTAATGCATATGTTACAAAATGAATATTCAACAGTAAAAATATATTTTGAAAAACAGTTTGAATGCTGAAAATTTTGTGATAAACTGATATGTCTTTCTTCAGCCATCAAGGGTTATTTTAGATAATGTGTTTCTTAGGGACAAGCTTGAAATAAAGCCGGCGAATCTGAAATTATTTAGAAATAATTGAATGACTAGGTTATAGTATTATCCAGAACTTATTTCACTTAAATATGTGAAAGTATAGGAAATAAAAGGGCATCTTTTTTTGTTTTAGAAAATTAGATTTTTTTTTCATGGAATCGGATGTAAAATTATTGGGCATTTTAAGGGAGAAGAAAAAGCATAAAAAATAGGTGAAAAAAATTATTACATAACATAAAACACTAACACGTAGTATATAATAATAATAAACACATCTATCATGTTTCCTGCTGCTTACGCTGATGGTTCAATTGTTTTTATTGATTTTCTCCATTACTGAATATCTCATATAAAGGACAAAGTAGAATGTCACCATGTCCTTTAAAGGAGCTGGCCTTCTCTATAATTTATATTCATCGCAACATAACACAATATAATAAGATACGCACAAAGACATTGCAGTACATGGTGCATAACCATATGTATTATTGTTATTAAGCAAGTGCCACTCTAGCAGTATGTACTTTTAACAAAAATAGCATAGAATTTGCTTTCTTGTTGTTGTGTATGTTTGCTCTTTTTACTGATTTTACTTTTTTGGTTTTATTAGAATTGGAAGTATTCCCAAAAGAGAGACATTATTTGAAAATTACCCACACAAATGATTTTTTTTGGGACACCACATCACATTGCTATACTTTACTTCTACTTGATTGTAGTTAATGTATTTTGAGTGATTTTGGGGGTGATGTATAAAATTCCACTTGGAAATAGAGCTAATAGTGGAAACCAACAAGTCCAGTCTAGATCTGAACTTGGTGCTGTCCTGGCGTACTTTGAGCTGGTGCACCCATGTGTTGAAAAAAGGCTCTGTTACTTTTGAAAAGTGTTTAAAAAACCCACCACTCTCTGCGTAGTGGAATTTCCCCAATACTTTAAACAGTCAATAAATCTGGGGGGAGAAAAACTTTTAGAATGCATAAAAAGGGTTAATCAAGTTTATAGATAAGACACTTTTATTATGATTAATAATTTCAAACCTTTTTTTTTTTAATTTGTACATTACTAGCATATACATAACCTTTATTTCTGTGAATTTCAGTTCATGCCAGTTAGTGATTTAATATATGTAATTGACTTGGAAATAGTGAAATCAGACAGTTTATGTGACATGTTTTTTTGTTTCTTATGTACATTATTTTCAATATATATACTTTCTTACATATGCTCTCTTTAATACAGAGTTTTTTTTTCTTTAATCAATCTTCTTCTCCCTAAACTAGAATGTTTCATCTTTATTATTTGCCAATATGCCCACTGCAATTAACTGTTTGATTGCTATTACCTAAAATTGCTGTACCATGTTATCTCCAAGGATTAAATAGATTTGCAATATGCTCAAGGTTATTTCCCATATATTATTATTAATATTATTTCAATATCGCTCTTTTTCCATTTCAGCACTCTCAAATCTCCATCTCCATATCCTATTGGAATATTGAGGGTCTAAATTATATTTCCGTATCACCAACGGAGACCACCTTATTTTATTTCTCTCCTCCAAAGCATGTCAGTCAAACAGGTCTAATTATTGATAACCATATGCTGCCAATGATAAATTTCCTATATGCATCTCTCATTTCCTCAAACAAATTTCAAATCTTTGTAAAGAAAAGTATTCCACTGGAGGATTTCAACTTCCTTGATATTACAGATAACAGAATTACGTTTTGCTCTTTTTAATATTTTAAATCAGACTACACAAATGATACTGGGGGAAATTATTTCTCTGGATATATTTAGAACAGGCCATTCCACTCTACGTTCCAGAATGTCTCTTAACTAGAAAACATATATCAGAAAATTGTTTTGATACTCACTTGATATATATGCTTCATGGACAATGCACCATTTTTATATATATTTTTTATATCGCTGTTAATTTTTTAAATTTAGATTAGAAAGTCATATTTGCAGTCTCTTGTTTATAAACTCTCTCAGATATATCTACCAATAAAAGTTCATGTTAAAATAATGTCCAGTTAGAATGTGCCAAAAAAATTAAATTGCATATTAATTTACCTATGAGGACAATGTTTATAATACATTCTATAATCCTCTCATCACAACAATCTTTTTTTTTTTTGTGGAGCAAAATTTGGAAACTCTTATGCCAGGAATATGTAAATAGGCTCAATTTCACACACTCACTTTATGGATCTATGAGTCAAGTCAATTCAGAAAACAGTATAATCACCACAGTCGTCAAATGATGGTGGGATTCATCAGACAATCGCTTTAGGTTGGTGTCAATTTTTTTTAAAAGGCTCTATTAGTTTAAGACTCTTTACAGGTCCATGGCGCCACCTTGAATAAGCGGTTCATTTCTGGGCAACTTGTCTAAAAAAATACATTATGGAACTAGAGAGAGTACAGAGGAGGGCTACAAAACTAATATGGGGAAAAGAACATTTTAGTTATGAAGAAAGGCTAGAAAAGGTAAATTTGTACACACTAGTGAACATGTCGGGTTCGGTCCGGGTTGGTAAGCCAGGGAGAACAGCGCAGGGATCACCGCTGAAGGCGAAGGGCCACCAAACAATGCAGTCCAGAAAAAATGGTATCCAAGGAGTAGGCAAGAGAATAGTCGGGGACGTTCCAGAGGTCAGGGCAGGCAGAGAAGGGTCACAATCGATATTCCAAGCCGGGGTCACAATCAGAGGAGAGGTCGACAAAAAACAGGTGAGGTCCAGAAACAGGTCAATAGCCGGTAATTCAATAAGGAGGAGGAATCAGAAACTGTAGCAGGGATAGGAAAACTTTCCGAGGGAACAATACTAAGTACTGCAGCTTGAAAACGAGCAAGCACTGAATGAACAGTGCCTGCCTGTTTTATAGCCCGCCAGTACCTAGCTCCTCCCACCTCTCTCCAGGTGAACACTAATTGCACCTGAGAAGCCTAGGGAGAGGGGTGGGACCTAGCTCCTGCCTGTTATACACTACTCCTTGTTCTGTCCAATGATGGTGCGCTATCCGAGCGCAGGACACGCCCCCTTTATGGTAGTCCAGTACTCGTGCCCATGAATCGCGGGGCGCAAGTTACTACAGACCGTGGAAGCGGCCTACCTTGCGCTTGCGCGGCCCTCCCGCTGGGCGCCTGGAGCTGGGAAGCAGCAGAGTCAGGTAAGGGATCCTGCGGAAGGGGCCGCGGCGGGCCCTGGTCCCGACAGAACATATAGTGATATATGTACAGGACAAAAGACAAGCGATCTCCCGCTAAGACTTGAGAAAAGGAGATTTAGTCGACAACAGTGGAAGGGATTCTTTACAGTAAAGACAATAAAGGTATGGCATTCACTGCCTGAAGAGGTAGTGCTAGCAAATACATTAAAAGGGGCCCCTTTAAAAGGGGCCTAGATCATTTAAAAAAAATGAAACTGATCATATCCGGCCATGCATTTTAGTGTAGGAAGTAATTTTTATCTAGTGCTTGTTGATCCAAGGAGAAATATGATTGTCTTTTGGAGTCAATAAGGATTTTTTTCCCAACTCGAAGCAAAATTTGAAGTTGCTGGTTTTTGTACCTTCTTTTGGATCAACAAGGTTAAACAAGGATTAGAAAAATCACTCAACTTGATGGACCAAAGTCTTTTTTTTTTAACCCAAACTACTATGTAACTTAAGTTCATCTTTGATAACATGAGCCAGACTAATGCACACTCAATAGGTTCACAATGTTTGTGCACATGTGATATTTATATATATTTTTAACTTATTCCGAAGTTCAGGTGAGCCAAATTGCTGTCATTTAATGCTTCTCACTCTTTAGTTTTCATGCTGGTGAGGTGATAATTACAATGTATATTTATCTGAGATTTTGTAACTGGTTTGTTGGTTAGGGCAGTCTGACAGCATACTGAAAAACCAAGATGGAGAACTTATACATTTTTCAATAATTCTCCGACACTAGTTCTGAATGATAGATACTTTTCTAAATACAATATACAAACTTTTTCATTAAATATTAAAAAATATTTTAACTTGTGAATAAACTTGACGTTTCTGTCTACTTTCGGTTGCCTAAGACTTTTTTATCCATGCTAATGCCTTCTATTCTTAAACCATTCATTTTAAAGACCTGTAAATCCAAATAAATAAAAATATATGATGCACTCAATTTAGTTATGCGATTAAAATAAAATACCAATAAAAGTGGCATTACATTCTGTGCGTCTACACTGATCTTCCAACACACTGCATGTTCCAAGTAATATCATCTCCGAAATAACACACAGTGGAAAATCTATAATACATAAATGAACTGCTCTCATTAATTATAGAAAAGATGGACTGAAACAAAGAAGGACCAACATATCTAGCAGTATTAATACTTAAAACCCTCATAGAAAACCACATCAAAAGTAGATAAAATATATTGTCATGCAGCTGTCCCAGGAGATGGTTTGTATCACATTTACTGTTCCGTTTGCTGCCATAACAAATCTCTCTAGCTCATTCAAATAAATGGGCCATATGATTTCTTTACACATAGGTGGTCATATTTGACAACACTTTCTGAACAGCTGTTCAGGAGGATGGAAGATGTATGAGTAGCAAATTGTAGTTTAACAGGTTTGAAAGATGAAAACATTTAAAAAATACCGTTGTTAAGAAAAACCACCATAAATAAAGTAAATAAAGATGTGCCCCCTATGAGAATTTGGTTTCCTTTCAATTCCACTTCATGAAATCTATGTTGATCTTTTCCCCTTGCAAATGTATTGCCTATACACCCGTTCTTGGTGTTTCCTCTCTGAGAAATTGTTGCAATTAGCCATTACTGTGGAATCAACCTCTTTCTGTTCTGCTTTTTCAAGGACTTGGAATGCAATGGGGCATGGTTTCAGATAGCTGTGTGTACTGTGATGTAACACACAAGATGGGCTTGGCACACTCAGCCCTGTGAAGGCTGATACAATACCTCAGTCTTTATTACTCTCAAAAGGAAGCTGAAGGAAAGGCTGCAGGAGTCTGCTTGCTGATATTGCCAAGACCTTCTTTTTTATATTAATTAATGATGCTTGGCAAGTAAAATGTGTGCTTGCTACAGGCTATTACTTGTAAAGTTCTTTAAAACATATGTTTTATTATGATAACAATTTATTATGAACTGAGACCTTTAACCTTAAAGTTTAAATTTGAAGTCAATAATCTATTTTACAAGACATACAATACATTTTGCATGAAACATAACATTGCATTTTGCCATGTAAAGCAAATTCGACCCATGTAAATGTTAATAAGAGAAATCTAGGAAGCCTTTATACATTTGCTTTATTTAGCTTGGTTTATGTCCATTTGAACCATTCAGTAATTGAGACCACTACATATATGCATGTTAAAAATTTTCCTTCTGCATCCAGTAATGTAGCATTAATAGCAGGGAGAGAAAGCAGCTAGGTTTCAGAGAGCTGAACTATCTCTTCCACTATAAATTTTACATGCTCGTTATTCATAGTGAAAAATGGCTTAATGCAGCTGTAAATCTGGTTTCTATATTCAACATATGTGATGACTCATTATTTTTAACTGACAAGCATCAGAGATAGTCCACAGATGGTTGCAAGGTATTAGTTGTGAAAATATATTTTTATTAAAAAAAACAAAAAAAAAACACAATTCCCCTACTTACTACAAATCGTTTCACTGTAGGCCAACATGTTCATTGATAGGATCATACTTTGTAATCTATGTTATAGAAGATAAGGCTTCTCAATGTTTCCATTCATACCACCTAATCTTGCAATGTAACAGCACACTGTAATATTCTAAAGTGCATCTATCATGCATTAATGGCACGGTGGCACTTTAAGGACAATACGTTTATCGGTAGCAGTTGCACACCTATCAACTTTGCTGGGGTGTGGCCTCTGGAGACTACTGCACTTTATAGAGGACCTACAACAGCTGCCCCTTGCAACTCTCATTTGTATCTCCATTGCAACACTCCCAGCATTCACACATTTAGTTTACATCTGGTAGAGCGCAACAGCTTCAAACATAGCCAGGGGTAGACAAAGGGCCTGTACAAGAACACCAGTGTCCATGGCAAGGTCTGTGATGGTCTAAAGAACAAATAACTCCACCAGGATCTGGGGGCTGACCAATGGCCCCCAGACCTGATAAGAATTATTAAAACAAAGTCCTACCATCCCCCCAACCTCTACCTTGTCCAGGCAAGGGGGATATGAGTCCCCCTTTGGGTGCCAATGTTTCATAATTGGAACTGGGAGTCATCATAGGAGGAGGACAAGGACCTAAAATTTATTATAGGGGATGAGTGTTAGCATTACTTTGTCTAACACCATGTGTATGATAGGGGTCTGAAAGCATTTGGGCAGCTGTCAGTTCTGTTTTTGATGGGAGGTTCATGGCTATTAGCCTTGACCCCGCAGTGTATATTATAGGGGTGGGAGTCATTTGGCCGGCAGGCCATGTATATTATAGGGGTTATTTTATTTACTTATTTAATATGCTTCTTATTTCTGGAGGAATTCACCTATTTTCTCAATAGCTGGAGTCCTCCCGACATAAGAGCTTCCTCCAATGCGGAGGATAGAGGCTACTATTTAGATAACCCAAACTCTGGATATTTTAGTGCTTCCTGAGTACCAAAAATTCATGGTTATTTGGATCCCCAAAGTGATCAAAAGTAGTCGGAAACTCAGAATTCTAATTTTCTCAAAGAACTACCTGAGTTGACCCTAGAGTAAATTACCTACTTGGACCAAACTTGTCATCCACACTGTTGCAGATGACAAGTTCACATTAAGCAGAAGAAGATTGTTTTATATGTTAAATAGAAATGGGTGTACAATTTTAAATCTTACCGAGATATTTATTAATTCTAATTAGGGCAACTGTGGCCTATTGACTAGTGTTGACCTAACCCGAAACGCACTGTTCGGGTTTGTACCGAACATTACGGTTTTTGGACCCCTGACCCGAAC
Organism: Pelodytes ibericus; assembly: GCA_036172795.1. Lineage (NCBI taxonomy): Eukaryota > Metazoa > Chordata > Amphibia > Anura > Pelodytidae > Pelodytes > Pelodytes ibericus. Next base: position 38,039,239 of record CM069857.1, read on the forward strand.
ACGGACATTCCACTGTATGTTCGTGTTGGAGTTCGGCGATTACATTGTATGTAATGCTATTGGCTTTCTATAAACCGAAAAAGAGTCCCCATGCATAACAATTTCTTATGAATGGGGACTCTATTTCGGTTTAATGCTAATGTCTTTCGGTTTATAGACTTTCGGTTTATAGAACCGGAATAGGTCAATTGACCTATTCGTATGAATGGGGACTCTATTTTGGTCAAATAGAACCGTCAAATACTGTGCTTACAGTGCACTTTGAAAAATTCTAATAGTTTTGGGTGGTAAATAGTACATTTGTATCTTGCGGTGCACTTCATATCTGAGAGTAAAATAGAACCGTCAAATACTGTGCTTACAGCGCACTTTGAAAAATTCTAATAGTTTTGGGTGGTAAATAGTACATTTGCATTTTGCGGTGCACTTCATATCTGAGAGTCAAATAGAACCGTCAAATACTGTGCTTACAGCGCACTTTGAAAAATTCAGGCTACCTCCTCCTCCTCCAGCGCCGCTTCCACCTACACCACCACGGTCACCGCCTCCTCAACCTATGGGTCACTTAGGATAAACTGAAAGAGAATACCCTGCACTCCAACCCTCTCTCATATGGATAATTCTGTTGATCCTCCTGGCAGCCATGCTTTAGATTTAGATTTATGTTCTTCCAAAACTAAAATTAAAGATTCCATCTAGTGCTATTTTATGGCTCAGCTGTATTTTTAAATTGTATATATTTTATGTTATTTGAAGTTATTTTCCTATCCATTATTGTTTACGGGCACTTGTCCTACTCTTATCCACATTTTACTTCCTTTTGCAGCCCTCTAGCCCTTTCCAGGACTTTTTTAGAGGCATTTTAGTGCCCAAAAGTTCGGGTCCCCATTGACTTTAATGGGGTTCAGGTCCGGGGTCAAGTTCGGGGTCAAGTTCGAGCCCGAACCCAGAGTTTTTCCCGAAGTTCGCCGAATCTGCCGAACCCAAACATCCAGGTGTCCGCTCAACTCTACTATTGACACATGTTGTGATTTTCATTTTCTACATAATCCATAAAACCAAGCATGTTTTCCCCTACTTTTATTAGATCACATTTACTAAAGCATAACCATTATCATTTCATCATGAAGATTTCTTATAGTTTCTTTCTTATTTTTTTTGTCAGAAAAAGGTATATATTTTTTTTTCCTAATTTATATCTTATTCTTCCCTGAGTAGAATGTCAGCTTGACCAATCTTCTGGGTGCTTCATGTCACAAAAGCCCTAAGGTGGACAGTGCAAGTGAAATATGTCTCTCTTGAAAATATAATGTATCCGGCTTGCCTATAAGGTATGCTAAATAGCTGTTGAATGTCTGACTCTCGTAGACAATTTTGCTGTTTGACATTCAGTGACATTTTTTACCCTGAAGCACTTTGTGTACAGTGAATTTAAGAGATATCTCTCCTGAACTTACAAGATTCCCCCTACTGCACCGACTGCTGCAGAAATGTCACACCTCCTAATCTACGCACAGCCCACATACACTTTCCTAACTCAATCTGCGCTCAGTCCCTACTCATTTATTCCTATAATTCCCTCTATGCATAGCACCCAATTGCATTTACATAACATATGCAGAAACACTTTCTATTTCCCTCTGCCATCTGTGCTGTATATACTCTCACTCTGTTGTGCTTTGGGAAAAGCAATGATTTTACACGATTGTCCATTTGATATGAAGGCTGAAGGGAAACGATACTGAAACATGCATTTAATATGATTGTGATAAAGGGTATAGAATTAATTAAATGTTAACATTATTCTAAGGGGTCTCGTTTTTCAGAGCTTCTTTTGGTACTTAACCAAGGCTAATAGTAATAAAAACAGGACTGTATTGTGAAAAAATAGCTTAAAAGGACAATAAACTTTGTTTAAGCCTTGCTTCTTAAATAGAAGCAATGATCGTTATAAGAAGCAAGTGGGTAAACAACAGTGCCCCTTCTTCAGAGCAAACCCAAGGTATATGTTTAGAGAGAGGTTTATGCTCAGCTCTACTTCTCAGCTAAGGCAGAATTGTTTTTTGGGCTTGCCCACTTTCAATGCATACATAGCCAATCAGAGTGTAGACGCGGCCCTCACGTCTGAGTGAGTTCTGTCTGTTGCAATAGTTTCTTTCTGGAGAGGCAGCTAATGTCCCCCCTGTTAATGGCAGGTACAAACCATCTGTTCTAGAATTGGGAGACAGTTAGCCACCAGATTAGGAAAGCATGGTGGCTACTGGTCAGAAGGTAAGCTAACATGTGCCATTAAAAGTACACGCCAATTTATTCTCATGCTTGCGCCATTAAATAATCTAACATAGAAGCTCAAGTGACATTTTTTTTTAAATTCCCATTTAAAAAGTTACTAAAAAATTAGTAATGTGTATACAGTTCTTCTCTCATAGCGTAAATATATGTGGAAAATGGTAATTATATATATTACAATACACAGAACTTGGTTCCAAGGAAACAACAGTCAAACTGTATAATTACACTATTTAAAAGTATTTTTAAACCCTAGCATGTAAGCCAAGGTCTTTCAGAAAGAAAAATGTGTAAACCAATAATGGTTTCCTACACACATATATAAGTTGCTGCACACTGAATAATAATATATGTTTTATTGTATCAAAAATATCAACTATAAAATGTAAAAATATACAAGAAAATGGACATCCATACAAATAAACAAGCTTATGATTTCCTAAACCACAAAGAAAAGCTATAAAGATCAAATAATTACTGGGAAGAGACAAGGGCACAAAGTGGCAAGAATGACACGTTGACGTTTCAGCCAATCAGACTTCTTCTGGAGACAATACGGGTTGTGTATAAAGATAACGCACTTGCAAATAATGCCAAATATTGGCACTATCGGCGTGTCTATGTAATAAGTGGGAGTCTGTGCCATCTGCACTAAAAAGGGACTTCGGTTGTTGTGACGGCGCTCAGTACGCCATTGCAGGAAATGTAAAAAAAAATACCGGTTTCACGCTTCCACTGCAAAGTGTCGGGAGTTATAATGGATGTATAATCTGGTGTAATGGAAAAGTTATGTGAGGTAAGGGTGTGCCAAATGAGAGTTGGGGGTACATCAGTAACGTATGTAAACCACTGCCTATGTGGGCTATAGGAAACCGGCCAGGTGTGTGACATTCCCATGCAAATAGCAGTGTAGGTCTGTTTAGTATGTAAAGTGTAAATGATAAAGTAATATAAATACATTTTAAAGTATAATACATTTTAAAGTAATATAACCCTCTTCCTCTTACTTTCTATGCGTTTTTAAATGAATAGAGTTTATTTAATGCTGTTAAAAGGTAAATATAGACAAATACATTGACAATCATATAAGGATAAGCAGTTCTATTGTTTGATTGTTTTGATTATATATGTGCACCACTTTTTTTGTTTGTTTGATAACAATCACCTCTTTTTGTTTTACACAGTCATTAAGAAGTCCGATTGGAAACATGTTTTTATGTTAAGTTAAATACTTTGTTACACAGTGTTGGGTTTTCCCCTCTAATAAATATAAAAACATGTGTAAGAAGGTTAAAAGCTGAAGAGCAGAATGCACATTTTATAATAACATTATATATTTTTTGTTACCAGTTCTTTTAAAATATAATATTTTAGGGGCATACCTGTCCTGAAAAAAGGGAGTAACCGGAAACTAGGTCAATACTAAGGTACAGAATTAAACCAGTGTTTAAGAGAGAGAGGCAGAGCTTCCACTGTAGATGGCTGCTTGATCCCAGAGCTGTGCATCAACAGAGCCAACTTTAGCTAACATCCAATTATTGGGGCCACAACCTGACCTATAAGACCCCCCAAAGTGGATCCCGATGGGCTCTCCTCTACCAATTGGCGTTCCTCCAAAAAAGACTGACCTGGGTTGGAGCCAATCTTCAGGAACACAGACAGAGCCGAGACCAGCCCTTGCCAACCGACATGGCCCCTCAGCTTGATCCTCCAACTCCATCCACGAAGCAGGACCTGAAAGATATCTTCATGCGGCTTCAAAAATGCATTAAAGAAGAGATAAGTGCAGCTCTCACACAAACTGCTAAAGATGTAAAAGGCCTACAAACGCAGGTGAATGCACACACTGACCAACTGCAAGCAATCTCTGCTGACTAGAACCAATTGGCTGATAACACAGTAGACTTCCACCACGGGGTCACAAGCCTGGAAATAGTGATGGAACATTTAGGCAACAGATCTCGCCGCAATAACGTCCGAATCAGGGGACTTACAGAAACTGTGGGAATTGTAGTGTTGCTGGCAACCCGACAACAAATGTTCCAGAAAGTAATGCCAGATGTCCCCCCGGACAAACTCCTCCTGGATAGGGCCCACAGGGCCCTCAGACCGCCAGGCCCCGCTGGGGCTCAAATGCGAGACATTATAGTGCGGTTTCACTGTCACTCCACTAAGGAAACTCCCATGCATTCTTCCTGCAAAAACCCGCTCCGCTTTGTTGGGGTCCCAGTACTGGTGTAATAAGATCTGGAACCAGCAACCCTATACAGGAGATGCCAGTGGCGCCTGCTCACAGGCACCTTGCGGAAGCCCAACATTCGATACGCCTGGGGATTCACATTTAAAATTACCTTCAAACATGATGATCACATCAGATCATATACCACTTATGAAGATTTACAAGCATTTGTCGATTCCATGGGAGAAGACTCCGCTGACCTGCGCTCCAGATCTAGAAGTCCTAGACCTCTGGGATGGATGTTGGAAACTGGACAGAGATCTTGATGCAGACACAATCAAAATATGTGAAATAATAAAGGACAACACACTGTAGGTACGAACCTGGTTTGTGCAGTAATGATACTCCAGCAGTATTACAATGTCATACAGAAACATACAAAAGTTTGTATATAATAATAAGCATGTAGATACCAGTGATAAGCAATTACTGTAATCCAGCAGGAAGGTGGTAAATGTGAAGCCACAAGTAATAGCTGTAATCCAGCAGGGAAATGGTTAAACACGTAGGCATAAACAGTAACTGTAATCGAGCAGGTAGATGGCTAAACGTGCAAGTACAAACAGCAAATGTACAAACAGCACAGGCAGGCAGAGTGGTCAGAGGACAGTCCAGGGTCAACAAAACGAATACGGAGAAGAAACGATAATTATGCTAGGCAAGGAACACGAGAATCACCAAGCAAGGAGTGCAAGGTGATTCTCCTTTTTAAAAGTTTGCACGTTTGATGTGAACACGAAGGGCGTGATGTCATCGGGGACGCCCCTCCGTTCTCATTGGCAGCAGTGTGCGCACTACGGGAGCGGGAGGACAGGTAAGCAGAACAGGGTATTCGGGGGATCTACTCCGTGGAAGATCCTGACAACCTCACAGACCGGAACCAGGGGAAGCGATCTCCAACTGAATCTGACCCAATATGGAGAGTTGCCAGGGACAGGAAGCAGGGGAGCTGGACCTCACCATCGCCTCCTTTAACGACATCTCCGCAGTAAACCGGTTCCCATGCTGTCTATCACACCAGCACTCCCGGTCCTGGCAGAACCTGCAGATCCCTCCCCTCAACCCCCCTCAAAGCTTTGCTGCCTTCACCAACAGGCCACTGGAAATCCTTCATATCTACTAATGAATTACCACAGTGGGTCTCAGCTTGGACCGCCTCCCCTCCTAGGGGATCACAATCCCTATGTAACATGGCACTTAGCAGGGCCCTTAGAGCAAGATCCATGCTAACACGTAGAGAGGGTAACACATCCCGACCTCCATTACCCTAGCATCTATCCGGGGTCACTGGTTAGAACCCAACCAGGGCATTACTCCCAACTCAATTTTTACAGTGGAGTGGCCACCAAGAGTGCAGACCATGCCTAGAACACACAGCTGTGAGACACACAGCTTTACGAGGCACAATAGTTAGAATTGCATTGGCCGCCAGAAGAGCTATGGCAAAGGTCTGGAATCAATCCACCATTACTATCTTGCCCATAGTAATGACATTGGTTGAGGAAGTGATAGACATGGACCATCTCAGAGCGTTGATACGGGAGACATCTCCCTCTTTCCATAGGACTTGGGGCCCATGGATGTCGTGCTTCCGCAACTGACAACCCCGTTGGCACATCTCGTAGAGGGCAAACTGTATCCCATAAACAGATTTCATAATACATACCAAACCAAATAGGAAAAGGCCCAGCTCGATCCGACACTGGCAAAGACTCCCCACTTGTCAGCACCTCCCCCCCTCCCCCACTGCATTTCAGGAATGACTAGAGCCACAAGTTATCTATATATAATTACTCGCCTAGACCAGGAGGTTTGAGGTGATATGGACGGATTTGATCCCCCCCACTACCCACCCCTTTTTAATGATTGTTCTGAAAAGTTATTTCGAGCATCTCTGAATTAATGGTTTAAATCTGAAGTTCAAAATCGACTAGTTTTTGTTTATTGTACATTGTAATGTTAACATCTTCACAGGTCATTATCATTCACTTAAGTACTATCTACTGCATATGATGATTTATTTCTGCCAACACCTGATGCCACCTGAATGCACCTGCAATGTTTTATTTCTATCTGGTCTCTTAAAAATTGTAAAATCCAAAAACGAAGAATTAAAAAAAAAAAATTAAAAAAAAAAACACCAGTATTTAAAATTCTGCAAGCAACATGGCTTAGCCACTTCTAATTGATTTGAACTCTTCTGCCCTTACCTTTTTATTGACTTTTCCTATGATGTGTGGTTGCTTGGTAACCCCAAAGTGTTGCAGAGGACTATTGGTAAAGCAATTCCTGGGTAGCTAAGCAACCACTTTAATTGTACACTGAGATGCACATTTAGCATAAAGGGTTACATTATGATGGATAAACTGGTGTCCCAATAGCTACAAGCTTTTTACAGTCAAGCTTTCAATATATATAGAAAACATGAGCAAAATGTTCATATGCACTATCTAAGTAAGGACGTTATTATTTTACAAATGAAATGTCATTGTGCATATCACAGAGTTTTGTTTGAGGTCAATGAGACTTTTTTTTAAATTTGTTTGGACTACATAGTTACATAGATATCCATATATTTTGAATTCAAATGTATTTGTTTAAATTCTTTATTGAAGAGATCCTAGACATCCAAAGACACATGTTGATAAATGATGTGTTATAGCTCTATAGAGATCTTTCTATATGGTGGTCTCATGCTCTTTTTTTTTTTTTTTTACAGTGATGCCTGCACCAGTTACTGTGGACTAGCATTCCAATCATTCTCAGCCAGCCACATTATTTGATTATGAATAATGATACAATAAAAGTAACTGTTGCATGTATAACATTATGCAGAAATAACAATAGACAATCTTGCACTTTAGGAAATGTACCTTTAAATGTAGCCAGTATTAATATGGTTGCCAAACATAAGACACCACTATCCTGAACTCTGTTTATCTGCCTAAGCATAATGCTCAATCCTAAATTTAGTGTTTTCACACTAAGGGAAGCATTGGAACTTTCTAGGTACTAAAAAAAACCTCAAACATCATTTGATCCTTGGTGTTATCAATTGTATTGACCTCTAGCACTTTTTTTTTAGAAAGACATGGATTCCATGCATCCAACACTGCCTTTGTGAAGCAATCCTTTCTTACATTGCAGGGCTCATACCATAATATGTATCTTCCTTTGTAAAATACTTCATACCTATACTATTTTTCATTTTGCTTTCTTTCAAAAATACTTTTTTCACGGTCTTTACTCAAGCCCTTAAAGTGACTATAAATAAGAAAAAAAAGTCTTAAATGAATGGCCAATTTAAAAGGAATTACATTTGTTTTAAAGTGTTCTGTGATATACCTTCTCAAGATATTAAAGTTTCATTGTAACATTTATTTGTTACTAGGAATCCTTCATATGGCATCTATTTTTGCTGCAGAGATTTTGTCAAATACCTATGTTTCTCCCCCAGTGTACTCTTACGGAGTTTTGTATTACTATTTCCCTTTCACTTTAATATTTTACATGTTTCCACGTGCCCTATTGCTAATTTTTCCTTTAAACTTTGCAAGTGCGCAATCTTTTCCCTGGAAAACATGCACCATTTTTTACATTATAACTCCAGAATATCCATATTGTCTCTAGTACTGCCCAGAAAATTCTCTGTGTGGTCTGACCAGTGACCTATAAACCAGGATGACTATCATTCCCTTTCTGAGGTCCCTCCCTATACAATCTAACATCCTGCTTGTATTTCTTCCTGCTACTGCTATATTAACATTGGTGAGCATCCTTATATAACACATGGAGACATCAGTAACATTATATTGGACAGCGGTGCTAAATGTAGCTAATTATGTCAAGAAAATTGGTGACTGAGAAATCTCTCTATTGACTTTAGGAACAATAATAGAGAAACAAGTCTAAATGTGACAGTAACTTTACACAATATTGATTAAGATGCAAGGTAAAGGTTGCATGTCTGAATAATGTCTTGCATTATCTTTACAGTGGTGTTTAACATTCTAAGCATTACTAATTGTTCATAAGTCAAAACATGTCAATGATTCAATGGACCTTTCAGAGCACTGAAGAAGAAACATGCTCATTTTTTCTAGTTAGTATAGAAATACAAAGCCTTTCATTAGTCAGTGGTTGAGGTATACAGATACAAAGCAATTATTATAATGTCTTCCAGTCGTATTATTATTTTGACTGTATTACATTGTCATTATCAAAAGCATTCTTTTATCTGTAATTTATTGTGTTTCTATATGTAAAAATGTTAAATAGATGAGTTAATGTTAATGTTTGTTTCTAAGTGATATTGACTTAATTGTTTTATTGCATAATTTAGGGTTAGATATTTCACCCATTATAGAAATGCAGGCTTCCTATTACTCTGCAGTGGAGAACTATACAGAATCCTATATTATTTTTCTATTTTGTTTCTTCAGTTTTTGTTTTCAATTCATTTTTATTGTATACATATATTGTAAAACATACAACTGCGTCAACACATTTATAATAGTAGAAAGGCATACTGACATTTTTGTTATTTTTTTCTTTTACATTTTTGTATTGCGCAATTTAAAAGACATTTTCAAGGTTTAAAACTGTAAAAACCAAGAGGAAATAAAATGAGACACAGGTAGTGTCTACTCTAAATATTTTTTGGTTAAAAATGAAATGATATGTGTTAATGGAAATTGTATTTTAGATGACCTTTAAAGGCAGTAAATCCTAAAATGTGTGTTTCTGTGAATTGTGAGACAGATGTTTGTCAACCTTGCTCAACCTTTCAGTGATATGCAAAGTGTACTCATAAAATTGGTGAACATATTTCCTAATTCACTGTTTCTTCCTTAGTTTTATGCCCAGGGAATAAGAATCATTAAATTCCTAAACAGCAAGCATCACTCCAAAAAATAAATTCAATTAAAACAATATAGAATTCTTTATTGCAAAACAAGTTAAACCCCCCATATGTACGACATAAGAAAGACCCACTGCAGCTCATCTCACTTGTTGTGCACTGGGACACTTAATCATAGATATAATTACATCCGCAGATGTAAACATTTCTATGTCACCAGCTATACAGGCACTTCTCTGTGCCAGAGCTAAACAAACTTAGACAGGCATGGTTGCCAATTACATTGAAAGAGAAGGAACAACGAACTGTCTGGCATGTGTCTCCGAAAAACTCTTGCCATCAAAATGACAGTGGCTGGTAATATTCCTATTTTTAAACTTTAACAAACGCAACCATTTGTTCTGTGTGTTTGATTGATTACCATTTTCATATTTAGTGTACAAACACCCATTATAATTAAGTAGAAACAATTACCAAAATGAGTGGCACATTTTATAGATGATTTCAATACCGCTGGTACAGTCCAATGACTGGAAATGTAGACCTCAAAGAAGATTTGGAGCACTCGGGTTACTTGTATCCTACATCAAAATGTATATTCTTTATGTTTCGGTCCCCGTCATGGGGCCTTCATCAGGACAACTTAAGTATTTAGAATATATGTATGCATTACTAAATTTTAAAATATATATGTTTTTAAAAGGTTGCCTTCTGATACCATATTTATTTTTTATAAAACATTGTCCAATGCGAAATATATTCAAATCCTTTGGACCACTTTTATACCAGGACTGTCACTGGTTCTCAAGAGGTTAATTATGGTGCAAACTAAACTGTTTAATACATTTGGCAAATAAGAGGTAGGCACTTGGTAGCATTCTTTATGAGTCAAGAATGTTTCCAACACAAATACTTCATACATAGAATTGTAAATAGTTTAACATTAGCAGTTAATTGGTTCGTATCTAAACCTTGTCATTGTTTTAAATCAAAGTACATTAAGACTGATATATTGAGTGTGACGGGATTGACGAGAAAAGGATTTAAATCACAGCAAAAAATATTGCTAAAAATAACAGTGTCAAAATGCAGGAGAAATATGTAAATAGGCACTTATTTGAAATAGAAATGTGCAAATCATTACTTGTGGCTATAAAATCCTGTAAACTTTATTATATAAAAATGTTGATTTAGACTCCCAGAAATGACTATTCCTGTTGCCTTTTACGTGTTGTGGATTTTGCAAACAAAGCAGAAAATTCACTGAAAGCTAACAGAAAGCAATCTTTTTAAAAAAAATACACTATAGGTTATTGCATATTCACTTTACTATAGATTTTCTGTTATGATGTGAATAATACATCATATATATCATTCAGTTAAGTTACCCTTTTTAACATCTTTGTTCTAACAACATACACTCTTTTCCCCCTGCTGTATCTTCTCCTTACTTGCTGCAGTTTTTCTTCCATTAAATACCAGCCATGCTATTGCCTTTATCTGCTTAACATTGGCCTCAAGCCACCTTATAATTACGAAGAAAAAGCGAACAAAAGACGTATGCACTCCAACTTAGGTGAAAAATGTGACTCCAAAATGTATTAATAAAAATTGATCCAATACAATCCAATAAGAGACCACAGGGATAAATATACAAACGAGACACAAAAAAGGGGAAGGCGATATGCCTTACGCGTTTCGCGTCAACACACGCTTAATCATAGGCTTATAATTAGGAAAAATATAACCAAATGACCAGCACTACAATGAAAAAGTAGAATTTATTGTCTCAACAGCAACGTTTCAACCCCAACTGGAGTTTTTTCAATCACCAGACTTACGAGTGCAGGTCCTCAATACTTGTTTTTACCTTATAATTAGTGTCGCCTTAGTTTTGAGCAAATACAGAAAACTGTATTAATTCCATGGTTTACATCCAGCCCATTTAATTTACTGCACAAATTTACATATAATTCTGTTTACATTTCTTGGAGGAGGATTATTCTTTTTAAAAAATATAACTTTCTTTTGACACCATATTTATACTTAGAAATTAAAATGTAATTTGACTTTTTTTTTATTGGCCACACCCCTTGTTTACAGTTGTATTATTGATATATTCAGCTGCTCACAGATAAAAGGCAGCAACCCGCTTACCACTTCATTATATAAATGCACAAAAAACAGAAAAATAGAGGGCTAAAATTCATAATGTGTCGAATGTTTCTTGGTATTTTTGTTATGTGTGTGCTAAACTGTTGAAAAAGAAAGCAATGCTGGCTCTAATCACAGGAAGAAATGTGAGGGGGTAGGTGCTCCACAGCGCTGATTAGGCACCACAATTAAGTAGAAAGTAGAAAAAAGTGTGCACTCCTCTCACCAGGCAATGAATGAATAAAGTGCTTTAATGTCATAAAAAATCCAAAACAGACAGGGTAAGGTACAATCCACGGATAATCAAGTCAAAGGTAGGGCCACCTAACGCATTTCGTGTGTAACTAATAGTGGTGTTACACGCGAAACGCGTTAGGTGGCCCTCCCTTTGACTTGATTATCCGTGGATTGTACCTTACCCTGTTTGTTTTGGATTTTTTATGACATTAAAGCACTTTATTCATTCATTGCCTGGTGAGTGGAGTGCACACTTTTTTCTACTTTGTGCTTAACTGTTATCTTATTTAGTGTACTTATACAAACTATACAATGTTTTTTAAGAAACATATAGTTTCATTGATACTATAGTTATCATTATAAAGCAGCATGTTTATATATATATATATATATATATATATATATATATATATATATATATATATATAAGCATCTTATGTTTTTCTTTCCATTTAAGTTGAATACCTAGCTCCCTTGATTGTACTGTTAATAATCTGGTGTGCCTATAAGTTATTTGTATATAAGTCCGATTTGCATCACAAATTATTGACTGTTAAACAAGTAGCAGTCATGAGGCCAATGTTTATGTATATTTCCATTCGAATAGAGATAGCGTAATTAAAATTGATGTTAAGTGTGGGTACCCAACCCTTATATATATATATACCTGGATCACACTACTTTGAATGAAATTTGAATTATAAAAATAAACAAAAATGTATATCCGTAGTTTGTCATCTAGTGCCCGTAAGGGACTGATATGAGAAAAACACCAGTACACACAATTTTATGCAGCCTTTTTATTATAGCATTTTCAGGGCAAAATGTGAAATATTAAATCAAGGCATGAAATGAGATACTGGTAAAAATAGACTAAACATGGAAGAAGCAATCATAGACAAGATACACAACAGGATACTGGTAAAAGTAAGAAAAATATACAATTCTAAGGGAAATAATATGAAGTCAATGTGACTTTGAGACAGGAATCATTTCACTGCATTATTATTTGTAGGAAAATTGAGAAACATTCAATCTTGAACTAGTGTACAAATAGAAACACAACAACTTAATACAAATACTTAACAGATTCCAAACTATATAAACACAGTTTTAGCACAAGTTGAAAAGTTACCCAACTCCACCAATATAAAAAAAAAAGCCGAAGTAGCACATACTTCAAACATAACTTTGTAAAGATCTGATAGCTTGATTTACTCATACATGAATACCAACCGACAAATCCTGATCAGGACGCGTTAGACATCTTACCTGTGGGTGTTGTGTATTCATCTATTCGTCAAGAGGCCATGTTGAAGTAACACAAATATTCTTGTCAAATATATCTTTCATGCATATTTTACTCATTGTAGCGTGTGCTCTGTCAAGCACGGGTTTTGTTGACCACCGGGAACAATTCGGAATTTCTAATCTTCATTAAGACATTTTCCAAAATAGGCTGTTAAACTCAAACGCAATTTCTAATTTGATTATGCCAGTGAATTCTTTTGGGATGGCTTGAGATTTAGAACTGCCTGAAGGCAACTAGAGGCAATTGTAATACAGCAGAGATACAGATATGTGGCCTCAGAAACAACCTTCACGTAAGTCACAAAATTTGCAAAAATAAGTCGAGAAATAGTTTTCTCCAGCAATTAAATGGCAGGAGTCAGACACAAAGTCCCTGTACATTAGGAAATCGAATCATACACTCTGTAATAAGAGTACGATCAATTTGCTATGGTTTTCTAATAGTAAAATACATTTTTTAATTCATTACAGAAAAATGTACTATATTTTGAATGTGTCATATTTACTTGATACATTGTATCATTGAAGAGACAATAAGGTACAAGCTCCAGCTTTAATAAATAGAAGTTAATAAGCCCCAGTTTGGGTGCTGTAACGCCAAGTTTCGCAAACCTGATAAACTTACATGAAGCATAAATAAAAACAAACCAATGGCTCACACTTGACCTGTTTCGAACGTACACATTCTAAGTTGTATAATTGTTTACTTAATTTATATTATGTATTAATTATGCTACAAAAAAATAACATTTTAAAAAAAACTATTTTCGGGATATCAATTTTGCTAATGCTTTGTACTTGTTTCCTAGAAAGTATTGTCTTATATAATATATTGTACAGCAATATATTTTAAAAGGCCATATGTATATGAAATTCTGAGTGTAGATATACATATATTGGTGCTGATAATACATAATTTATCATGTCTATACCATTTATCATGTTCAATTATGTAATTATTTGTCCCTGTACAATAAAATAATCTCAGCTGGTGTTTATTCTGCATATGTTTCCACAACTATATTGCATCATGCAATAATACATAATGGGGGGCATGTATAAAAATTCCTGCACTGCAAAGTGTCTGTAGTTTTAAATAAAATGCAATCATCATTTTGATATTTAGATTTTTTTTATACATAGGCAGACTCACAGGCTTGAGTCTGCTTCATACATTGTCGCACATGCCAGTATGCCAGTATTTGGTGCCTGTGCACCTTGTTTATATTTGCCGCTCCACCCCCCCCCCCCCCCCCCGCCACCCTTGTGTCTTTAGACATAGCCATGGTGTGAACAGTGCTAGAGAGAAAATCACTAGAGGGGGCAAATCTAATACAAAGTAGTGAACCAGATTAAAAAATTACATAGTGGTCTGGTATAAAAACAAACAAAATGTATTATAACAATGGACGTTTCAGTAAGTCACTCAAAAAGGACTTCTATCTATCTATCTATCTATCTGGAACCATGCACCCTTGTGCAGGCTCATCCACGCTGTATCCAGGCTTTTCTGTATCCTTCTTGTTTTGCTTTTTTGTTTATTATTTACTTACTCCTGCCCGGCCCTGTATTCCTGTCCTGCCCAGTATTCCTGTCCGGCCCTGTTTTCCTGTCCTGCCCAGTATTGCTGTCCTGCCCTGTATTCCTGTCCTGCTCTGTATTCCTGTCCAGTATTCCTGTCCTGTCCTGTATTTCTGCCATGTTTTCCTTTCTGCCTGTCCTTTTGTTTCATTCCAGGTTTTCTGATTAACTCTGCCTTGTCAGTTTATTATTTAAACCACACCCGTTACTGTTCAGTCCTTTGCAGCAGTCTACAGGTATTTCCTCCATGTCTATTCCACGTATGTCTTTTAGACATACATTTTGCTCTGCTAATACCGTATTTGCTCGATTATAAGACGACCCTGATTATAAGACGACCCCCCCAAATTTGTACATTCCTTTAGAAAAAAACTAAAAGCCTGATTATAAGACTACCCTATAGGAAAAAAGTTTAACTTGTATATATGTAAATTGCTTTTTAATATTTAATAAAAAATGTATATTATACAAATGCATTTCTTGTTTTTATTTACTTTTATGTGCCAATGCGGCCTCTCTCCGCTCCCCCAGCTGTCTCTTTCCCCCCCAGCGTTGTCTCTCTCTCCCCCCAAAACTTCTCTCTCTTGTCTCTATCTATCCCCCCTCCCCTTTTCTCTCTGTCCCCCTCCCTCCCCTTGTCTGTGTCTCCCCCCTCCCTCCCCTTGTCTGTCTGTGTCTCCCCCCCTTGTCTGTCTGTGTCCTCCCCCATCCCCCTCCCTTTGTCTCTCTCTATCCCCCCATCCCCTTTTATCTCTGTCCCCCTCCCTCCCCTTGTCTGTGTCCCCCCCCCTCCGCTTGTCTGTCTGTGTCCTCTGTCCCCCCCCCCCTCCCCCTTACCTGGTTTCGTTCCCTGGTGGCTAGTGGGGGCAGCTGGGGGATGTCTGCACGATACGTGCAGACATCCTCCATGCTGCCTGACACGGCAGTCTATTATGACGAGCAGCTGGTCCGTCATAATAGACTGCCGTGTCGGGCAGCATGGAGGATGTCTGCACGTATCGTGCAGACATCCCCCAGCTGCCCGATTCTCCCTGGTGGCTAGCGGGCCAGCAGAGGATGTCTGCGCGATGAGCGCAGACCTCCCCTCCTGCCGCCCAGCATGACCGCCAGGACTTCTGTGACGAAAGCGGAAGTACCCCCAAACATAGAAGCCCCGGCGGTCGTGCCGGGCGGAAGCAAGGGAAGTCTGCGCTCATCGAGCAGACATCCCCTGCTGTTAGAGAGGGGGATCCAGGTCCCCTGCAGCTCTGCTGGGGATCTGGATCCCTGTCTTATAGTCTGACCTCAATTTGAGGTCAGATTATAAGACAACCTCGAATGTAAGACGAGGAGGATTTTTCAGAGCATCTGCTCTGAAAAAAACCTTGTCTTATATTCGAGCAAATACGGTATAATGTCTTAGTTAGGGACTTGCCTAATGTGGGGTACCTTGACGTGGTAGGCAAGCTAACATCTAAATTGGCCAAGTTGTTTTAACCAAACCCCCCCCCCCCACACCTTTACCATCTTTAGTGTTAGGTTATTTCCTGTATTTATGTTTATTCCTTTGTATGTGCTTTTTGTGTTGCTTAGTCCTGTTCCCTGCAGTATTCATATTATTCTGCAACCCTGTGCCTTGCCTTACCTTGCCTTGTTTATTCTTAGTTGGTTTCTGTTTTATCTTGCTTATGTTATCCCTCTGTCCTGTAGCCCTGCACTCTGTATTTTAGTTCTGCTCTCCCTCAGTCACTTTTCTGTCTTAGCTCTGTTTGGCTATCTCTTAGTTCATTTCCTCTCTAGCCCTGGAACCTGGATACAGCAGCTGCTCCACAGGAACTGGTTGTGGCTACAAAAACTTGGGGTCCCAAACCGCCAAGCGATTGCAGTTACCCAGCACCAGGTCCTATGTCTCCACTCTGCTACGTAGCTCCTGAGATCGGGCGCTCAGGGTCCCTTACCATCCTGGACCCCGTGCGTTACACTATCTCTCTATCTATCTATCTTTTTATCCATCTTTTTATCTATCTATCTGTCCATCTATCTACCTATGTATCTATCTATATCTGCATCTATCTATCTTAGTTCAGTCTTTATGCAAATAAATTGCTTAATTTTTAGAATTGCCTTCTCGTTAATATAGTGGTGTCCACTCAAACCTGTGTTTCAGTATTTCTGTAATTAGCTTGAAAAAAAACATGTGTTACATTGTATATCACCCATAAATTAGTAATTCTGAAAATATTTTGTTACTGCAACTTAAGAGGGCTCTTGTTTAATACTAGTGATATAGAGTAACATTTAATGTTAAGAAGAGCATCACTTAAAATGGTCTATGCTTCTATACATACACTGACACACCGATACATACTTCATAAAATATGGCACTCATTTGCCTTTTAAACCACCTATTAAATCTAGTTTCAGAACTAGAACAGGTGTGTTGTTTTTTTTTTTAGCAAAAATCCAACTTTTATACTCTAAATTTTTATATATATATACGTTAAAAAACAAAAATCTGATTACCTGTCACCCTGCTGTGACATGGATAGCATGAAATTTAAAATGATTCAACACTGTTGAATAAAAGGGGTTTGAATCCTGTTCCAGACTAAAACCTAGTACCAAGGTAATAGAAACCAACCCATCAAAATCATCTTCTCTGAGAAAATAAATTGGAAAAGACAACAAGCCTCCGATAAATATATTCCACTTCATTTTTTTTTTATTTCGCTATGGATTGTATTCTGCAAAAAAAAAAAATTCAATTTCACTAACCCACTGCAAAATAAACTCAGAAGTAACTAAGTCTATAATTACTCAATAGTGTTTGTGTGTGTTCTTGTTTTGTATTATTGCTTGTATGCAATATTCAATAAAATACCCTTGAGGCAAAATAAATGAAATAAATGAACTTTTGCTAGAGGCAGTCACACAGGAAATCTAACAAAAATATGTACTGCTGTTCGAATAAACACAGTAGGATCGCATGACCACAGGAATATTAGCAAATTAATAGCATAGTATCGAGATATGTGCTTTAGATTACACCTAGAGATCAAAACATGTAAACAAAAAATCGTTCTTTGCTACAGAACAATAATTTACAAACAGAAAATATTTGTTTTTGAAGTTTGTAATAATAAACAATTCAATTGTAGTGTATTAGAAACAAAATAATTTGGAGGCATTAACTTGTATCTACATACCTCCAATAATGTAAGCAGTGCTTGATGCAAAACCTAAAGGGTGGAACATACATAGGAAACGAAGAAAGCAGCAAGCTAGGAAAAAAGAAGCCCCTGAAGTAAATATGTGGTGGAACCTATCAGGGCCATCATCAGATATTGTGGGACCCCTTATATATCAATTGGGCCCCCTCTAGCCCCACTCCATGTCTCCTTTCATTATTGCACCCACATACCTTGCCATGGCATCACCTTGCACACCCGGTGTGTAGAGTAGAAGTTCTACAGAAGATTGTCCACATCCCATTAGAACTTGCTACACATCCAGCACTGAAGTGCACAATAATATTGACCAATCAGTGCTTTGGCATAGTGGTGTCCTAAGCATAATATGGCCATATGGTGGAACTACATCTCCAATACTCTAAATTAAAACTACAACTTTAAGAGTGTGTAACTTGTGAGTATGCTGATCTCTGTATTTCCACAGTACCCCTTATAATAAATACTAATTCAAGTAAGTGCGTCTTTTTGGGGACTTAATAAAATTGATCATCTTTTGCAGTCTCTGACTCCCATTCACCTTGACACAAGCAGTGTGCTTAGATTTCTAATGCGACTCTTCATTTTCTGAAAATTTGACAAAAGAAAATGATTATAAACTGCACAGATTCCTCTTCGGTTACTTAAGCTCACATTGGAATGTTCTTTCCACTTCAGTAAATAAACTCTCCACAATAACTTTGAAACGGGTGAGGTTTTCCTTCTCTTTGGAAAGTAGGTTTGTAATCTATCAACTCCCTAAATGTCACTTACCATATTTAGAGTACAAGCTTCTATAATGTATCTAAGTAACATCAATTTCTTTGCTGCTTTAATTGTAATTCATTCCATAAAATGTAACAGACTGGTTTGTGTTTATGCTTTCTCCTTAATGGAAATAACATTTCGCATAATTATTGCTGTAGAAATCAGGCCACTCTCTACTGAGCATTGATTGACATCTAATGTATAGCGATCCATTTTTCCAGCTAAAGCCTTCATCAATGTTCTACTTAATATTCACTCCATATTATTTAAGTATCCATTTTCCACAAGCCTGATTTACCCTGACACTGAGTAATTTGATGCGAATCACTAGACTGACTGCATGAAATGCATTGTGCAATCATTCTAACTCTTAAAAAAATTCTACTTGTGTATTTCATGCACACATGGGAAGAGACTTTTGTACATAGACTACAAACAAATAATTCGTACTGGAGACGTCAAATGGACTACATATTACCCCATAGCACACGTCGATGAGATGGCTCAGTGTGGTCTAATGCACCATCTGTAGAATCTGTGCAGCCCCAGCGTTACAGGTTTAAACCTTGGCCTAGTTGACTCAGCCTTTCCTTAATTTGAGGAAGATGAGTACCATGAGTATACTTGAAAATATACAGAAATAAATTAAATTGGGTAATAGTAACATTTCCCAAATATTGGCCATCACTATCCCCAGGAACATACTTGTAAACCAGAGTATATATCTGAGTGTATCTTTTCTGATTTTTATTATAATTTGTCCAATTCTCATGTTTGGAAAGTTGGGTAATAGTAACATCTTTTTGATGTTGCGCAGCGGTAGCCCAAGACTTACCTAAAAATGAGAGAATATCTAATTGTGCTCTTACTAGTCAAATACTAAGTTATTATTTTTATTAAATCCCTATTGCATGCCACATATGCATGTTATGCTCATTGTGTCTTGATGAGTAGATATAAGAAAGAACTGCACTTTAAAAACTGGGCTGGAATGTATTTAGTTTTTTTCTCATGAATAATAATATTTGTCCATACCTACTTTGGACTGAATTAAATTATAAATAAATATCAGTTTTAGTAAAAACAACCTTAACTTGATAGGGAGCAGACCAAACAATCAATCTGAAATGAGAAAACTAAAACCAAGAAACCAATATTTGCTTAGTATTGCTTGCATGGTAAATAACATGAACATGACAGCTTCAAAAAATGTGTATTGATTACACAGTGGTCTTTTAAAGTGAACCTGTGATCTAGTGATGATGCTATCCAATGGTATTAGTACAGGAAGATGAATACACTGAAAATGCCATCTAATGGTAATAATAGACAAAGGTGAATTCATTGAAATTACCATACAAGACTGGTGATATAGTAAACTCATCAATCAATGGCAATGATACAATGAACCTGCCATCCCATGGTGATGATACAGTGCATCTCCTATCCAATGGCATTGTTGCTATGACTCACTCATCCAATAGCAATGATGTAGTGAAGTTCCTATCCATTGGTGATGATACAATAACCCACTGATTAGTGTTGAGCGAACCCAAACCGCGCTGTTCGGGTTCGTACCGGACATTACGGAGTCCGTGCCACGAACCCGAACCCGGACATTTCACTGCATGTCCGTGTTGGAGTTTGAGGTTTGGCTATAAACCGAAAGTCTTTAAACCGAAAGTCATTCGGTTTATAGACTTTCGGTTTATAGAATACATGTAATGCTATTGCTATTCTATAAACCGAAATAGAGTCCCCATTCATACGAATAGGTCAATTGAAAGCCAATAGAATTACATGTATTCTATAAACCGAAAGTCTATAAACCGAACGTCGTTAGGTTTATAGACTTTCGGCTTATAGAATACATGTAATACTATTGGCTTTCTATAAACCGAACTAGAGTCCCCATTCATAAGAATTTCTTATGAATGGGGACTCTAGTTCAGTTTATAGAAAGCCAATAGTATTACATGTATTCCATAAGCCGAATGTCTAAAAACCGAACGACGTTCGGTTTATATACTTTCGATTTATAGAAAGCCAATAGAATTACATGTATTCTATAAACCGAAAGTCTATAAACCGAACGTCGTTAGGTTTATAGACTTCCGGCTTATAGAATACATGTAATACTATTGGCTTTCTATAAACGGAACTAGAGTCCCCATTCATAAGAATATATGTAATTCGACCATGAGTTCGACCCCGAACCCGGACATTTTTCTGAAGTTCGGCCGAACCCGTACATCCAGGTGTCCGCTCCACACTAGTGATGATACATTGAACCTGTCATTAGAAGGCAATAATAAAGTCTCCAAAAGGCTATTTTTTTAGATTTTCAAATAATTGTAACATGCCTGTCTTTCCACCTTAGCTATTAAAGCTTTATTTTTGGTATTCACTTGTTGGTTCCCCACAGTACATAGGTTATTGACTAGACACTCAACATGTAACGTCCATTCTGTGTAAACCAACCATAAATGCATAAAATACATTCAGGATTTAGA
This sequence comes from Pelodytes ibericus, assembly GCA_036172795.1. NCBI lineage: Eukaryota > Metazoa > Chordata > Amphibia > Anura > Pelodytidae > Pelodytes > Pelodytes ibericus. Next base: position 38,060,398 of record CM069857.1, read on the forward strand.
ATGTCCTTTTTATGTTGGAAAACAAGCATGGTTTCTGCTTTAGATTCAGTATCTCTGATAATACTGCCCTTATTGTAAGTTTAAACCTGACTGGCCAGGACATCATCAGCTTGATAAATAATTGCAACCTCAATTGCACATACTATACCATAAATTCCAGGGCTTGTCTCCTTCAATGCTGAGTCCTCCAAGTCAGAACAGCAAATCACATAAAAAAATAACGGGTTGCAGAGAGAAACTGTGTTAAAGTTATAGGACAACTATTAGAAAAAAGAAAAAGTTATTTTTATTATAAAGTTAACATCAGGCAGTTTAAATACAAATGCTTTAACATCTTGGCGACACAGGACATATTTGTACTTCCTGTGTCTGCCTGCAGTTGGGGATACAGGACCAATAAAAATGCCCTGTGTTAAAATGAGTAGTGGAAGTGGTCAGCGATCACTTCCTCCACTCAAACTGTGTTGCTGTAATGAGGAATTTAGCAACACCAGAATTTGGCCCCCAAGGGAACTGCAATCACTCTCTGTCTAGGTTAGTGCCAGTCTCTGTCTACGTGACTGTCTCTGTCTTTCTGAGTGTAACGTTCTGTGTGATTGTGTGTGTATAAATATTTGCATGATTGTGTAGATGTGCTGTTAAATGGCTTGTAGATTTGTTTGCTGCCTCCTAAAACTAAATTCAATTTGTCAAGGCTTAAGAAGCTTTAAAATAAGAAATGGTATGTGGACAATTTTTGTTTTACTGCATCATTTTATAGTGCAACGGGCACTATATGGTGTACGAAACATAATGTTTCATTTTTCAGTCACTGTCTGGTTTTTCTAGAATTGTTAATCAATAAAAGTGAGATCCATTAAAACCCACCTCCTTGATTTAGCAGATTTACTCTAGTATTACAAACTTAATATGTTAAGATTGATTGCTATAAACCCATTCGCCATCTGCAATATGTGTCAAGGATGTCCGTGGAACGGCTGCCCATAGGATTGATGCGTATTTTAAAAGACTTTTAATGAAATGTGTTGATGTGTCAGTGTTAGATTTTAATGAAATTTCAATTATATAAAAAAATGTGAGTTTGTACCAAAGCCTTCTGCTTGGAAACGATGTTACAATTAGAATAAAATGTCTGAAGAATGAGAAATGCTAATTTTTGTCTTATATAGATGTTTGTAATCCAAGCATTCTTCTGCAGGGCAGTAGCCTTTAGAGAAAGTTGTGGGCTGTTTTTATGTGGATGTTTTAAAACCAGATATTGTTTATGGTGCTATAAAAGATTAGATTCAGAAAGAAATAGCAGTTACGTGTATTACTAAGATTAACCAACAGGACAGCAATAAATCAAATCTCCAGAGAATTAGTAAAACCTATTAAAAAGAAAACCTGTGGAATGTTATTTAATTAATAAAGTCTGTGCTGTAAAACTATGTTGGTTTAGCTTGAAAATAAATACATGTATTTCTTTTTGTCAATGTGACAAAGAAGTACTACACTAAATTGATGTCAGTGTGGGCAAAAAAAAGGGTTCTAAAAATGTGTGAAACATCATTACTTTCATGTTAATACCTGTGTTAGGTGTACCTGCCTTGGCAGTATGTAATAAGTTTTTGCACTGGGCTATAATTTAGCATAGCATTGGGCTATATTAGGTGTACCTCCCTTGGCAGTATGTAATACGTTTTTACACTAGGCTATAATTTAGCATAGCATTGGGCTATATTAGGTGTACCTGCCTTGGCAGTATGTAATACGTTTTTACACTGGCTACAATTTAGCATAGCATGGGCTATATTACATGTACTTGCCTTGGCAGTATGTAATAAGTTTTTACACTGGGCTACAATTTAGCATAGCATTGGGCTATATTACGTGTACTTGCCTTGGCAGTATGTAATACGTTTTTACACTGGGCTACAATTTAGCATAGCATTGGGCTATATGCAGCTGTTGTGCATTTGGAGTTGGTGATGGGATTTCACAGCTGACAGCTCCAGGCTTACAGACCTCGAATAACAAAAATGTTCTAATGCCACAACTCCTGGGAGTTGTAGTCTAAGAGCCCCCCCCCCCCCCCCCCCCATTCTTTGGTGATAATGTTTAGGTGATACAGTCCCTTTAACTTACAAACTATGTACACTTAGTTTGAAAGATGGGTCTGTCCTTCCCAAATATATATGATATACATCAAACTATTATGATATCACATATGATGTCCTGGAAAATTGTAAACAAAGAGCAGTGCCAATGGAGAGTCTATGAGAAATGCTGTAAACAAAACAAGAAGCCCTATTGGCTGTTATGGATGGATAGACCTAAATTAAAGAAACTGAAAACTGATAATCTTGTAATTCAGGAACTCTATTCATCTTGATGTATATTTAGGAAAAAATATGGGATAGAAGGACTGCTCTCACTCAATACTCCAATAGACATATTGAATATATACATACTGTAGAAGATATCAATATTACTGCTTGGAAAAGAGCAGGAGTTAAGAAACTTGGCTGACCTGTTTGAAAATAATCTGATATTAACATTTCAGAGGCTACAGATAGATAATAATCTGCGAGGAAATGAATTTTTATAGTATAAAAAAAAATTTAAAATTCTTAGTAAATAGACAATTACTGGATGGTAGTATACTGGAAACGGTCTTTAACAAAGATGAAAGCATCTCAAAATTAAATAAAATTCTATGTAAAGAAGGGAATAGGAAAAAGCTGAAAGTGTTATCCAAATGGGAATCAGAATTAAGAAGAGATTATTCCATGTATGATTGGAAACTCACATTTAGCTTGGTGACGAAAGCTGTCCATGGGATCTTCGTTTCTGAACCCTACTTAAAGCTTTTAGATGGTATTTGGTCCCAGCTTACAAAGCCATATAATATCCCCTTAATCAGTCTGTGAATGCAAATAAAGTAATGTGTTATAGTTACAACAGTTGTTTGCCAACATTATGCCCATTTGATTTTACAGTGTCATGAAAAAAAAATTAAATAGAACAAACACATTAAAACAATTTTCATCTACTTTAACACTCACTGGATGAATATACTTGCCCTATGATAGATAGTGAAATAGTTCTAATGCACTGACTGTAGAATCTGTTTAGCCCTTAAGGCTTTCAGTTCAATTTCTGACAGGGTCAACTCATCCCTTTATCCTTCCTAGGTAGATAAAATTAGTAACAATGGGAACAGTAACATCTTGTAAATACTTTATTATTATTATTGTTTTAAAATATTGCATCTTAGCCATGACAACTTGTAGTGTTGCTTCCTTTGCTCATAGGTCTCTACATTGCAAAATGTTCCATCTAGGTACCCCAGGTGTATACTCTTTTCTTCACTTGCACTTCTTCAGTCTGAAACAATTTGTGAAAAATGTCTACAGATTTTCTATTTGATAAAGGAATTTAAAATTTTGTAATTTTGTTTCCTATCAAAAATTCATGATTATAGGCTGTAGTTATTACAAAAATCTAGCAAACAGTGCTACACTCTTGTTCAAACATGAAATTATATTCCAGATATTCAAGATACAATAACTTGAAGATAAAAAAAATAATTATGTTCAGCTTAGTTGTAGACTTGTTTTTGATTGAAATATTATTTTCTAGAACTCCAGCCTATATAATAAATTGCATTTTTCATACATATAAAATTCTACACACATCCTATTTATTTATAGCTTGCGATCTAGTTTTAATATTTATATTTTTCTAACGATATCTTCTAAATTATAATTTTGCAAAGCATAATAATTAGCTCATCAATTGTTAATGTTTTATTGCAGAATATTTCACAAGAAGTAACATTATTACCATTTTATTTTATTATGTGAGACCATTTGTAATATTATTTATAAGTAGCAATATATTCAGCAGCATTGCACAGTTAGCTTGGATTTAGCAAACAAGAAAAATAACTCATTCCTATAAAGTCATGGAAAGAGTACACATTTAAAAAAAGTATAGTACAGACCTTTTGTAGTTCCTATTCAGATCACCACAGTATATTGTTTAGTCAAAATCATTTATTGTATCTTATTTTAAAAAGGTACTGAACCCTAAAGCAAAACTGCAACTTGAATGGCTCCCTAATTGTGCATTGTTCAAAATATGTTCAGCCCTAGCCACTGCAAAAACAGAGGCCTGGGACCTGCCATTTCTTGGAGCATTGATACGTGGCAACAATGAGAGCTGGTACAGCGACCATCTCTCTCTGTCATTGGCGTGTGCGAGTCAGTCGATCAATACTCATCTACTCCCTTGGCTGATGTGTGTTCAGCATCACAAAGGCTACGCACCAATGAGGACTACTGGGTCATGGTGCAGAAGCTCCGTGACATATCAGCCTAGAACTCTACGTTTCACCTCCAAAACAAATTGGAATCACATTATGAAAGGTGCTCGTCAGAAGATTCTCTCTGTTTGATAAAAAAAAAAAGTTTTGCTGGCAAAGGGAAGATGTGTCCATCGCCAGTACACCAGCTAGGTCGGTCACACCATCGCGGGGTGACGACAGCGCGAGCCCTGCTTCACTCAGGGCTTGGACTGTCCCGAGAATTACGGCCGAATTGAGGAAAAGGAATATTCCGTTCCCCGCTACAGCCAGGAAAGCTGAGCTGTACAGACTTTTAAATACCCAGACTGATAACTCTGGGGCAGGGGAAGGATCCAGCGGGAGCCAGTCCTCAGATCTGCAGTCGGTTTTGTCATCAGTCCTGGTCTCTTTGGGTCGGATTGCAGACAGACTGGACAAAATGGACGCAGGGGACCAGCATAGGTCACCTGCTGCTGCGGGGAGCCCAGTTGCTGCAGTATGCCTGGACCCCCTACCGGGTAATTTACCAGCTAGTTCTAAAGACCCGCATATAATCACCCCAGCACACATGGTGCCCGCTAAAACCAGAAAGGACATCTTGGAAGGAAAGGATATCAATCTGGTATCACTTTTGATTGCCTCACAAGATGTCCTTGAGAATAAGACGTATGCATATGGGGATGTGTCAGTGGTTCTCAAGTCCAGAGATCCTAGGTTAAATCAAAAGCTTTCCATCCCAGAATTTGTTTTAGCTTTTGGCATATACAGAGACGTCCTGTGCTCTGTATATCCGGATAGGAGGGAGGAATTAGACCTTTACCTCCACAAACTGGTGGATTGGGGTCACAAGTACGGTGGTACGTCTTTTTACGACTACCACCGTGCTTTCTCAGCAAGGGCAGCTGCCACTCTTGCTCAGTTCAATATTCGAGCCGATTGGGGTGTGCTCGATACTGAGCTGTTTTGCCGGCACTTTGCGGGACTTAAAACCCCGGCTTGTGCCATTTGTTCTTCCAATTCCCACACGGCTAATTTATGTCCTAATTCCCCTGATGTGAATGCTGTTTTTTCACCCACTAATGTGGTACCCACAGGGAGGTCTGGCAGGGTGCTTAAAGATAAGCTAGGCCGTGATGTTGTATTCTTGGGCAAGTCACAGGTCTGTAACAATTTCAATGCCGGGTCTTGCGGCTACAGTGCCTGCAGACTTCTGCATGTCTGTTCCAACTGTTTCAGGGCTCACGCCAAGGCTATGTGCCCCAATAAACTATTCCCTAAGCAGTATCAGTCTCTTCGTGTTCCCCTACTAAAAGAACTTTTACGTGCTCACCCATCACAACATCTCGTTGACTTTTTGGTGACGGGGTTTACAGTAGGGTTTCACAGGGGTATTGTTCACATGCCTACAGGAATCCTGGAGTGTAATAACTTACAGACAGCCCTTGCAGCACCCGACACTATCGACTTTCTCCTTCAGAAGGAGTTGGATCAAGGATTCTTGTTAGGCCCTTTTGATTCCCCGCCGTTCTCAGTTTGGAGAACTAATCCCATAGGTCTAGTCACTAACAAGTCCTCACTTAAGCAAAGGCTAATTCTCGACCTGTCAGCCCCTCATGCATCTCCTACGCCAAGTCTAAATTCTTTAATACCATCCGAAGAATTCTCCCTCCAATATGCTAACATAGATAACGCGGTCACAGCCATCCTCTCAGCCGGGGTAGGGGCATGGTTGGGTAAAACAGATATTGTCAACGCGTTCAAGTTACTCCCCATTCATCCATCCCTATGGCATTTACATGGGATCAAGTGGCGAGGCTTATATTACTTTTTCACTTGTCTCACGTTTGGTTCAAAGAGCAGCCCCAAGATTTTTGATTTTTTTGCGGAGACACTGTGTTGGATGCTGCTTAACCTATGTGAGTGCCCCACAGTTATCCATTACCTGGACGATTTCCTGACTGTTGAGAGTAACTCAGCACCTCCCACTAGCCTTCAATCAATCACACGACTGTTTACTCAGTTAGGAGTTCCGGTATCGCCAACTAAGACTGAAGGTCCCGATACTATAATTAATTTCTTAGGGGTAGTACTTGACTCCGTGAACATGCAGGCTAGCCTCCCCAGGGACAAGATTGATCGCATTCTGACAGCCATCGATCTTTACTTGGGAGGGGGCTCATGTAATAGGTTGGAACTGCAATCCCTGTTGGGTTCACTCAACTTCGCTATGAAAATTATTCCCCAGGGGAGAGCATTCATTTCCAGGTTGCTTCACCTTTTTTCTATGTTTCAAACTGACGCATCCCGCATTACACTAGACATACATGCCACTGCTGACCTTCGTATGTGGAAGGAGTTTTTGCTAAGCTGGAACGGGAAAAGCATCTTTATCCCGGTTTGGTCGGAACATTCAGTATCACTCTGGACAGACGCAGCAGCCACTTCTGGTTTTGCCGCTATTTGGGGCGACAGATGGATGTATGGTAAATGGCCGGGAGAGATTACAGAGATTCCCAGGTTTAAGGAAACTTCAGCACTTTTTGAGCTGTATCCTATCGTGGCGGCAGCAGTCAAGTGGGGAGCAGGCTGGTCGGGGAATACTGTTCGTTGCTTCTCTGACAACTTGGCTACATGCCACATTGTGAATAAGGGACGTTCCTCTTCCCTGGCCATCATGCGGTTCATGAGGACTCTCTCATGGCTGGCCGCCAGACACAGTTTTCTTTTGTCTTGTGTTCATGTGCCTGGTTTTCTTAATGTTGCAGCTGATCACTTGTCACGGTCTCGGTTTCAGGAATTCCGGGACGCCCTGCCAACAGCTGCCCTTATACCAACTCCCGTTCCACAATGGCAGGAGATGGTCTGGGACTAAAAAAGCTGCTATGTCATGGGCGGCAACTCTCACAGCTCGGTCTTTCTGCTAATACTAAGAAGGCATATGGTAGAGCGTTTGATGTATTTAATAAATTCTTGTTGGATTTTGATATTGTTGACCAGTTTTCCATGGAGACCATCATTGCTTTCATCTCATTTTGCCACCTTCATCTTACATTATCATACAACACCATTAAATTGTATATCACAGGTATTCAACACCACATACTCACTTCTTGGCCTAACAAACAACGCTTTCTATCCTCCTACCAAGTTAAAGCTATACTTAAAGGTATCAAGGACTCCACTCCTACACCCGCACCTACTAGACTACCCATCCACGATCTATTATTCCAAGCACTGTCTAATCTACTAGACACCTCACCATTCGAAGGCCATACCAATCATGTTATTAAAACAGCCATCTATCTAGCTTTCTACGGTTTTCTGCGGCCTAGAGAATTCACCACCACTAGCGTTAACTCACTCACCTTCATTACTAGATCCGATCTCATAAGGGTGCACGACCACTATCAGCTATCTCTACACCACACCAAAACTAGCGCCAAAGGTCAGACAGTAATTATACCTTATTACCCCACTAGTAATATCTGGTGTCCGGTGGCAGTTTTTGACACTCTTCTGGCTTTCTGTAATATGGCTCCAACACAACCACTCCTGTCCTTGCACGGTAATATACTCACTACGAGCAAATTCATGACGTATGTTAGGATGTTGTTGATCCGGCTAGGTGTGAACCCAGCCAGCTATTCTGGACACTCCTTCCGCATAGGAGCCGCAACTACAGCTTCTAAAAAGAATATACCGGCTCACATTATTAAGATATTAGGCCGATGGAAATCCACAGCATATACCCGCTACATTCCTCAGCCTGTACAAGAAGTACGCCTGGCTTTCAGAACCATAAATATGTAATATGTTATGTCGAGTTTTCAGATCAATAAATGATTATATCTTTTTGCCCTCTTTTCAGGCCTACTTCCTCGTCAGTTCAGGCACACCACAACTGACTTTGCCATTCTATGTTTGTCATATGTCAATTATACTACGGCTTATGCCATGACCACAAATGGAAGGCATGGCCTGAAGTTGTGGGAGGGGCTTGGTTCCCCTTCTTAAAGGGGCATCAACCCTTCCCTCATTACCTGTTGGGTCTGGCGAATTGTCCCACCCACCACACCACCTTTATAAAACATCCTATAAGGTAGGCCCTCTTTTCAGGCCTACTTCCTCGTCAGTTCAGGCACACCACAACTGACTTTGCCATTCTATGTTTGTCATATGTCAATTATACTACGGCTTATGCCATGACCACAAATATATATATATATATATATATATATATATATATATATATATTTATTTTTTATTTTTTTTATAATTATTTTATAGTTTTGAGCTAGTTCTTTTTACAAATACTTATATCTGAACTAGCCTATTTTACCTAAAAATGTTATTCTGGGTTCCTTTGTTTATTGATATACATGTAAAAAAAAAAAGTCAAGATTGTCTAAAATTCTCATTTCTACCACCATTTCATCAAAAGTGAGAGGCTTACTGAAAGAAGATGAAGAACTAAGTTGGTACTACAACTGAATCCATCTTCCAATAGTTTCAGTATAACTGTCATTTTGTAAAATAAACAGGGATCCATTATTTCTTAATGCCAAGCGTAACAACCTCAAGATTAGAACATATCATATATTCTCCCAGTGGGCAGCACTTAAGAAGTGTGTAACATTGCTCTCTGCCTTCGTCAAGTAATCCCAAATGTAGGTAATTGATGATTCTGCTTTAGGGACTCATACGAGAGACATATTGTAATATGTCTGTCGAAATCAGCGCCTTTGCACATTTGATCAACAGCCAGATGAAAGCTTTTATCACATTTATTTAATTTGAAACTTGAGTTAGTACTTACATTGGACCCTTGATTCAGGGCCTTATTGCTCTCTGCAGGGAATAAAGGAAATTAGTTTCTCGGTTCAGATGTAAAATGTAGTTGCCTTGGTGAAATTCAAATATATTGTACTTTTTTTCCCTTACAGAGATAATGTGTATCATCAGCGAGCAAGAAATATTAACAATACAATGAATAAAATCAGATTCTTTAAAAGAAATCTCAATGATGAATATCGGTAACAATGATATCAAAGATTAGTATATTAATGCAATAGACCCATACGGGTAAAAAGATATATGTTAAGACAATTCAATTATATGATGCATCCACATGATCCCTTTCAGTGTGCCTATGTTTTAAAAGCATGTGACTGAAAAAATGATGATAAGCTGATTGTCAAAGAGCAAATATAAATCATTTTCAAAATAGTACACTTGAGTTTACGCTTCATATGGATCATCATGAATTACAGGAAAAAATAATGATGTTTTTTTTTATCCAAATTCTCTGTGTGGTGGAATTTTAAAATTTTTGTTATCCTTTAGACTACTCTAATAAATGTAGAAGCAAAAATGTGCCAGTCAACACCATAAAATTCAGAGAGGCCATGTAATAATAGCAATATTTGGGTTCACCAGTACAAACAGGTATTATGAGACATTATATTCATGGGATAGAAGCCACTCACTTTGTTTATACTCTAATAAATGTCTTAGTAAAAGTGCTACATTAAGTTCCAGTATATTATAGACTAGACTTTGATGTTATTAATTGTCTGAGTATTGAAAATATGTTCAATCGTCCTTTTCTAACCTAAAACATGGTTCAACTTCACAGGAACATATTAGCTGTTGGGACCTACACGTACTAATAAGAGAGAACACCACTATTAATAAATATATATGACAAAAATATTATACAATTTTATGCCAACCTAGTAGGTTTAAAATAGCTCTAAAATTTTGAGCAAATCCATGTGTCACTTGGCACATATTTGACGATAAAGCTCAACAGACAATTTTTTTTGTAAAACCTGTAAAAAAAATTCTAATGTATAATGTAAGAAGCGGTGTGACTATTAGCCTATGTGATGTTCACAAAAAAAAATATGTTAGTTTTTCTGAGGTAACAAAACAATCCAGGTTTACAACATATATTATTGCTATAACTATCGCTGAAAGAAGCTATGACCAAACACTATAGGAAATTATTAGGCTTTATAAATTCATAGATCTGTCCAGTCCATACCTCTAGTCTCACTGTTGCTGCAAATCGACTTATTGCCATAATAATTTATTGCTTCTTATAAGCTTTTTAAGTAGTTCATGTGGAATTTGTATTTGTGGGATCTTGGGGCCTTCCTAAACAGGCTCATAAAATGTTATTTCTGACTAGAATTTAGTCTAACTGAATTGTGAATATTACTTTTACTTAGTAGTACTGGTAACACATTGGTGGATGCTAAATGTAGTTGATTGGTCTGATCAGCACATTCCTCAGAATGTGGTCCTTTAGTCAGATGGAGGAACACTTTATCACTAGTTTGTCTATAACACACAAAATATAATTAAACAGAATTCCTTAAATTGGAATATGGAAGGTTCAAAAAAGAAATCCTTAGGAAATCCGAAAATGTTTAACAAAAATGAGAGGGATTTTTAAAAAAACAAAACAATAAATTGTAATGAAGAATATATTATGTTGTACAGATGGTACTTATCTGTCATTAGAATGTTCTGTTTCAATGTTACTTGCAAATAGATTGTGTGTGTGTGTGTGTGTGTGTGTGTGTGTATACGTGTGTGTTAGTGTGTTAGATTTAGTACTCATCTCTCATTAAGTTATTTTTATGGTAGTTGTTATATGTTCCACTTCATTAACATAAAGAATAAGTACTACAGTGCAATAGATAAATGTAATTATATTACCACACCTCTTAATATCATCTTTACAATAAAATGCATTTTCGGAAACAAAAAAGTGATAATTTAAGAACATGCAGTATGAGCTAGTACATAAAACCAAAAAAAAAAGATGTATTATTTGTATGCAATATAAGCAGTATACATTATCAGCATAACTTTTATATGCATATACTGCACTATAATGGGTGAGCTGATTTGGTAAACATTTATCTTTCTATTACATGTGGACTAATTTAAACTAATGGCTGGTGAGACAGCTCAGTGATAGCAGATATAAAAAAAATCAGGTTCACTGCCTGGTAGGGTTGACTCAGCCTTCCTGTTGTTGATAAAATGACTACCATTAAACAAGTAACATCCCCAAGATGTGCATGAAAACCTTGTTCCTTAATAGCAAAACAAAGGAACAGGACATGTAGAGTCCACAATTTGTGTAAAGTGGTGGCTTTATTACAAAGTATAGTGTGGACAAACACACAGTGAAATATACAATAATGATAAATAGCACTTAGTCATAGGCTCAAAGGAGGAGGTTTGGCGCGTGCTCTGTATATTGTTAGCCATTAGTGGGCTTAACTAATTAAGCACAGTCATAAAAATTCAGTGCCGATTCGAGATCACTTCGGTGCTCTCTGAGTAGTCTGCATTTAAGGGCTATTTGAGGCGTTCCGATTGGGCCAGAAATTGAAGCTCTGATTTTCCCATAAACAAATCTACCTGAGTTGACCCTATAGTTTCCTAAAGACATCACCTTTCCGTGATAGTATTTTAGTTTTTTTCTATGACTTGATAATTGTGAAATAAATCTAGATGCTGGGTTTTCTATTTCCTATGTTAAGGAGATGCTTTTAAATTCTCTTTTTTATTGGATGTATGGCACGTCCATATTACGACATAGGCAAGTTTGATGAAAGATAACATCATTCATATTACTACAAAAAAAATCAGCAGTTGTGCTGAAAGTTTTTCCTGTTGCAGATTATCTAAACGTGTTACCTCTTAGTACCGGATTATGACATGAAACTGCTACCACTGCAACGGAACATTCCGCTTTTAGATAACTTCTTGACATATGTTATTGGAACAACCTGAATCTAAATTTCACAATGAACTATCACCCAAATCAATTTTCAATTTTAGATTTAATGTTCACTTTCAATAAGAGAAAACTTGCTAACAACCACAGAAAGTCAACAGCAGGTAACAATTCTTTTGGCAAGCAGCTGCCATCCTAAATATACCTTTAACAGCATACCAGTTGGGGAATTTATTAAACTCCGTCGGAATAGCTCAGACGATTGCTTGTTTGAACTTAATGCTAAAGGACTAGCAGACAGACTTAAATAGGTTACTCTCCTTTCGAAATAAAAAGAGGTTATGAAATAACTTCAAAAAGAGCAAGATGTGATCTTTTAAAAGGTAATTCAACATCTAAAAGACAGGAAAAGGGGATCTCAATAAGTTTGTGAAAGTAGTCTTTTGTACTGAATATAGTGTCGATTTTGATGACCTCAGTCATATTATTCACAAAAACATTACAGTTTTATACCTTGATCCAGCATATTAACCATAATGTAAAAAACAATCAGTAATGTCACAAGACTGGCTGAATCTTTAGGTAAAAAGTTATTCCCAAGCTATCTATCACATAGAAATAACGTAATTTCTTAAACATGGCTTCACATAAAGAAGTATGTTCCGTTGTGGTGACAGATGTTGCAGTTGTGATAATATGCAGATCATCTGTGTGGAAAAACCCCTAGTACCCTAGCTGGGTACCTCTATCAAAGCTCTACTTCCTTGCTGTGAAAGCCACCTGAAGCCACCAAACAGAACCAGTGTGGTTGGTAGCTACTCCAATTCACCAGACAGGACACACAGCCATTTACTCCAAGACTCTGACAACACAAGTATAGGAGTAGAACAGGAATTAATATTTATTTGAACAGCAACAGAGTCTTATATACAGACATAATTAAGTTAACATAACTCAACCCACATATTAACATGCAACCAAACAAGAACTAAAAAGCAGTTAGCCTGATACAGATATACAAATCATAATTCGTTTAACAGTACACTCAATTAGCAAAGAACAGTTGATGAGTTACAAAGTAGAAGTGTTGATGTCAGAATCAGCTTAAGATGGGAACCATCTTAACCCACACCTAGGCAGCACACATGCTGTGCCTGCACTACAGGGAGTAAACCATCAACCATTGTCTCTTACTCCTCAGTGACACATTGTATCAGAGTAGTCTCCTCTCAGAATTATGCATTTGACATAAAACAATATACAAAATGGAATAGGATTAAACAAAGACATTAAGCATACAGTTATAGTGCATAAGCCAGGGTGAGTCAGGATTACAGAGGGCACAATCTGGGAACATGAGTAAAGGGGTAACAACAGCATATACATTGTAAAGTCAATGCAAAGTGCTAACTTACCCATTGTACCCACCTCCCCAAAAACAGAACCCCTTTCCAATGCCAGGGCCCATAATCTATAGGAAAGAGGCAGGCCATTTTTCTCTCCAAAAACCCCAGGTGATGGAGGGTTCAAATTTTATAATTGATAGTTTCTTCATTTGTAATACACATTTTGTTATCTATCTTTAACTTTCTAATGTTGCAATATGTAAGATGATACATACATCTAGTAAAAAAAGATAATTTGAGAGCATCTCCTTTATTTAGGGGATACAAAAAATCCAACACCTCCATATACAAACATTTACAAAATGCTGTAATTCGGACTCTGACTCCTTGGAGTATCAAGTCATACCACAGAAAGGTGATGGTTTTAGAACACTATGAAAATGTTTGTTTCAGGATTTTTACTTGCAGATTTTTTCCCAAAGGAATGAATACTAGACATGATGTTATTTTTTTTTCACATATAGAATATGAAAACTACATAAAACATGTAGTGTATTAATAGATTTCTCTCTGTATTTCTGTTTCATCATTATACATTGAGGGATAAAGAAAACATGTTGCTGTCTTTGTATTATAGCAATTGTATCGATGATACATAGTTACATAGTAGTTTAGGTTGAAAAAATACTTGTGTTCATCAATTTAAACCCATTTCCTATTTGTTGTTTACCACTGTTGAGCCAAAAGAAGGCAACAACTTATGTCAGCAACATATAATTCTGCTTTGAATGGAGAAAAAAAATACTTTGCTCATCTTCGTCTAGTAACATCATCATATTTTCTAATATAGCTTATGCCTTTGTTGTTAATCTGTGCCTAATTAGTTATGTTCACTAATGGGTAATACTATAACTATAAAGAGCATGCGCCAGACTTCCTACTTTGAGCCTATGGCTAATTCCTATCTAGCACGAAAGGTGCTATCATTCTTGCATATTTTGCTGTGTGTATGACCGCACTATACTTTGGAATAAAGACACCACTTTGCACCTATTTTGGACTTCATCGATGTTCTACATGTTTCTTTTTTTATTAGTTTGCTGCTATTATTGAGTAACATAGTAATATAGTAGTTTATGTTGAAAAAAGACTTGTGTATGTGGTGTATCACCATATTAAAATAAAATATATAAATGAGTCTCTCTACTTTAACAGTTATTTAATAAGAGACAAACACACAGTAACGTTCAATAATTAGTGACAGCCCAGCACACAATACCACATTCTCCCAAGAACAATCAAGGAGGCAGGCAAGGCAGGAAGAGACTGAATTCAGATTTTCCATTCAACAGGTATACTGAATGGCTTGTGAGGTCATTGGAGGTGTGCCATCATTAACATATCAAAAGACATTGCTGTAGAGGAGCATTGACACCAGTTTGTCACGCCACCACAGCGTCCATCAAGTTCAACCCTTTTCCTATCCCATATTAAACACTGTTGATCCAAAAGAAGGCAAATAAAAAATCCTTCAGCAATTTTGAATTCTGCTTTCAGTGGGGAAAAAAATCCTTCTTGACTCCAAATGGCAGATTTCTCCTTGGATCATCAAGCACTAAATAAATATTAATGCCTATACTAACATACATAGCCCTCTATGCTCCGGCTCATTAAAAAAGTATCCAGGTCGATTTTAAGGGCATCTAATGTATTTGCTAGAACCACTTATTCACTTATTCAGGCAGTGAATTCCATATCTTAATTGTCCTTACTGTAAAAATCCCTTCCACTGTCGTAGACTAAATCTACTTTCTTCAAGTCTTAGCGGGTGACCTCTTGTTCTTTGTAGTGTTCTGTTATTGAACAGGTCTCTAGAAAGCCCTATGTATGTGTATACCATCTGGCCTTGGGGCTTTGTCTATTTTAACATAATTTGATTGTTTTAACACTTTTTCTTGTGTCAACTAATCACTAACTAATGCTTCCTGTAAACGTAGCTTACAGGTTCTTGTCCACTGGTTCTTCCGTAAAAACAGAAGAAAATAAATTATTTAAATTATCTGCTTTCTCTCTGTCTCCACTGACAATCTCACCCATTTTAGATAACAAGGACCCAACATTTTCAGCCTTTAATTTTTGCCATTTATATATTTAAATACGTTTTTGGGATTGCTCTTTCTCTTCTTAGCAATTGTTTTTTTTTTTATTCTGGAATTTAGCCAATTTAATAGCCTTTTTACAGTCTTTAAGCAGCATATACTTTGATAAACATTTGTATATTAATTTGGAGACAACTACAATTACATTAATAAACACCCAAGTACAGTGAAGATTACTTAGTGATGCATAATTGGAGGTCCATATCTCACAATGCCATTTGTTTAGAAATTGCTTCTCCCTCAAGATTCCTACTCCTTCTATCACAATAGCAAACATCTGCTGAGATATACTTATTTTAATTAAAATGCTACAACCTTATAATATCCAATCCTTCTGCCATGACAATGGTGGGCACAAATGCACACCAACTCCCCTGTCCCCAATGCTGACGTCGCCATCCTACAATGGTCAGTGTTCGACCAGCACACTAAGCATTCTGGGATGGTGATCCACAAGATTTGTGGCAGGTAAATGTACATACCAACCGCCAGCTTTGCAATTTTCGAGTGATATATTAGAAAGACATAAAACTAGGTCTTGATAAAATAGATTTCTGTATGATTGTTAGCAACGGATATACATAAAGACATGGCACAATGTTAGACATCTTTTAATTCCCTGTGAATGATAACATTATTTTGACATGTTCACTATATTGCAAATCAACACCAGAGCTCTTGGATTTTTATCAAAAATCAAGACCAATTCAAGGTAATTATCCTGAAAAACTGACTACTCTGGGATGGTGTTTGTGTCCTGCAAATGGATTGAATTGTACAAAGTTTACAAATATTCTTTATTCTTAAGTAATACAGAAGATGGGCTGTATTGGCATACCATGGAGAATCTAATTTAGGAAGGCTGTAATATGTAATTTATTTGTGGGTGTTTAATCAGAAATTAAATGAGCTCATAAATCTAATAAAACTTTTTGATTCACGGCCACCCAGGCTCTTTTCTATTCATTAAAGCACACCACCTCTTCAAAGGCATCGCATGAAGCAATTGTCAATCAGCAAAGAAGATAAATCATACATTTAAGTAAAAGTGGGCTGCTTTTCTTTCACTTTCAACCAAGCAGGACCAATCCTTTTGGTAGTAAAATAAATATCCTATTCATGCTTTCATACAAACCTTTTATATCCACAGACAGTCTTTCACATTTAATTAAAATTGAACATCACACTTATTCTTCAATGTATGCCATTTATACATTTACATTATTAATTTCATAATTAAGGAATAATTCATATTGTTATAATAAACATCAATATGGTAAATGAACACACACCAAACAATAAACTAATTTCATTGAAATCAATGAAAACATCCTTGTGCTTAGTGATTGGCTGGGACAGTACACCCCGAGCCAATCACTATGCTACAAAGACAGTGCTGATGACAGTATGGTATTGTATAGTCCCTGTGCATCAAGTGGGAAATTGACAATGCTGGCTACGTATTAGAATCTGCTTTTAAAAACTAGTGAGTTTATTGAAAATCTTTAGTTTTTGCCTAGACTGTGTTTTTATTGCATAACAGGAAGATTAATCTGCAACTTATCATACAAAATTGCATATTTCTTTTTTTTTTTTTAAATAGGTATCATTGGAATCAAACAGGAACAAAGTAAATATGACTTAAAAAGTGAATTAGTGAATAAAAGCAGAATACAAACTGATCCATATATTGTGTTAGCAGAATTATAAGCTAATGCATAAATTAAGAGAACAATGTGTTCTAAATGTGTTTGTGGCGTATTCTGTTTATAACCTGTGGCTTAATATGCAAATTAAACAGTTGCCATTGAAAAAAAGTTTGCTTTTCAAGCCACAGGTAATTTTAAACAGGAGACACAACAGACACATTGAAAATAAATGTTTCTCTTACTTTATATTTGCTTCTAACACATTTACAGATTTTTTTTCACTGTATACATTCATATTGTATAGGTGACAGAGTTCCTATAATGATATTGTTTATAAAAGAAAACAAAAGCTGTGGTCCACAGGGGGGGTCCCACAGGGGGGATTTGATAGAAACATTTAAATACATGAAGGGAATCAACACAGTAAAGGAAGAGAGTATATTTAAAAGAAGAAAAACTACCACAACTAGAGGACATAGTCTTAAATTAGAGGGACAACGATTTAAAAGTAATATCAGGAAGTATTACTTTACTGAGAGGGTAGTGGATGTATGGAATAGCCTTCCAGCAGAAGTGGTAGAGGTAAACACAGTCAAGGATTTTAAGCATGCGTGGGATAGACACAAGGCTATCCTACCTATAAGACCGGGAACGGGGGACTAATAAAAGTACTCAAAAAAAAAAAAAATTTGGGCAGACTAGATGGACCGAATGGTTCTTATCTGCCGACACATTCTATGTTTCTATGTTTCTATCCCACACCCTCCAATCACAGCATGGGGTTGTAAGGCTGAATAATAGGTAGTGGAAGTCACTGGAGCTTACCACACAACTGTGAATGGTAAAGGGAAGCCCTCATGTTCCCTCAATCTGCATTCTAATGCTTGGGGTGATTAAATACTAAAGGTGAGGACTATAAATGGCCCCTACCCCTTCTTTTCTTTCTCTGGCTGATGGGATGAGAAAGTAATTCACAATAGTATGTAGAGTCACTCAGTTCCCAATTCCACATCAGAGCTGGCACCAATGCAGTTATCAGGCAAAGCGTAAGTTCCCATCGAGCTAAGTAACTGCATGTCACCACTGCTGCTAACGTCATTGTTAATCGTATTGTTGATATATAAAATGACCAATTGGCGAGTGTTGATGTATTAGTAATTAAAGGTTCAATATCATGTATGAGTTGCCTTCCCGTCCAATCAGCTAGAGGATTGTAAGAAAAAGTGAATTAATTACTCTGGGCTGTTGGGGTCGCCATCTTTACTTCAAGAAAGAAAATACCGGCTATGCTGTTGCCTCAATAGGCATACCATTGACCTCAAGTAAAATAGTGTAGCAAACTTATATGCTGTGTTCAGGAGTGAGCACCAATGGTGGACATTTTCTGGACTCTTTTTTTTCTGATGAACAAATTAATGATGTTCTGTGGACCTTCACAGACCTTGCCCCAGGCATGTTGCGTACAACAATGCTCAGATCAGTTTATTTTATCCACAATTGCCCATACTGTTCGTTGGTACAAATGTCTCTATCCTATCTATCTGCAAGTTATCTATGCACTTTATACGTATTCATTGGATGTCGAGTACAAACCTTGAATGGATTTTGGCCGATCTGTTCTTAATTACACAGACTTTAAAGCTTTAAAGTGGTAAGCAAGCATAAGCAATCAGGAAATTCTGTAATGAATAAGTATATTCAGTCTCTATATAAATCTATGCTATAGTGAATTCTCAATATCCAGACATCAAACATTTGGAGACTGAGTTCAGAAAAGAAGTTCTCAAACAAACAACAAAAAATAAAAAAATTCTAAATTATCTAGGGAGAAGTGGGATGACTTCAGAAAAAAAAACCTTGCAGGGAACACATTCCCACTGTCATTCAAAATCAAAGGTAAAGGTACAATATGCTGAATATAAGGATATTAATAATTCTGATTGACACATGAGTTTAAAACCACATAGCACTGCTGATTTACTCTGTGTAGTGCTACCCTTAAAATAAGTCTATTTAAAATATGTATATAAGTTAACACACAAATGATCTTGTTAAATTTCTGCAAAGCGAAAAAACTATTGACAGAGTGTATGTGGCAGAGGTTGAATCGTCTTCTTTCAGTGGATTTGTTGGTATCTAGAACTTATATTTACAAATACATACGAGTTTATCCTACATAAAAAAGAGGACTGATTACAGTTTGCTATTCATGGCTCACTTCTGTGCTTAACGAAAATTGGAGAAACAAACAATGAACAGTAAATTGTAGATTTTGTTAGAGATACTGTTTATTAGATTGCACTATATGTCTGTTAGCATGGTATGTATTTGTATCACTTAGTAATATGTTGACGCTTTCTCAAGATTTCCCAAGTCAGCAGACAAGCTTGATTAAGTCTAACCAGCACCCATACATCCATCCTCAAGAAAGTTTGATATTCCTCAATATATCTAGTGCATAAGAGCAACAACCAAATTGTAAAGTGACTAGGAAATAAAGTAGGGAATCTAGTCCTCTCATATAACTATATAGAGGTCCACTAATATGGTATTTTACTCCACATTGTGGCAGAGCCTTAATTGTTAATCTGTTGCCAATGCCCAAATGTTCCCACTGGCTGACATGATCTACACAGAGTAAGATAATAATAGTTATGGAAAGTATAACCAAATACCAACTTCAATAGATTTAATACTTTGAGTAAACACATTATAATTCATAAGAGCTGACACATAGAGCTGCATTAAGACAGCTAATATAAATATTAGAATAGTAGTGTCAGTCTTCTAAGTGTTGCATAGTGAGATTTGATAAATTGACTGAATTTTGTATCTAATATAAAATATTTTTTATTAAGTTATCATGTATTGGTAGTAGCATCCTAAGTAAACTATTCCTATGTTCACTGAATATTTATATATTTTTTCTTATTGTGACTATTGTTATACATGTGTTTAATTGACTCCGAAACAATTATTTCTAAATAAAGTACAATACTTTATTAAATAGCACATTCAGAATGAGTAACATTCAGAGTTCTCAAGAAGGAAGCTCTTGTTACAGATTTGTCGCTGGAATAATACGCAGAATGTGCCAGTAACATTTACAATTTGTTATTATGGATCAAGCTTGTCAACATTTAGAGGTAGAGCTATTAAATGAAACTACTTTCAGATGCCCTTACCCGCAGGCGAAGCAGTACACGTACAGTTAGAGTCTGACATTGTTTATATGCTTCTCGATACGATTATAGTTTCCGCTCTGCTTGTTGTGCTATGTTACCTATTTTGGTGAGGATTGATATACTGTTATTAATAGTACCAATCCAGCTTTACAACAAAATGTGTAAAAATGTAAAAAAAAAAAAAAAAAGAAAAGAAAAGAAAATGTTCTGAAAAATAAAAATCCAAATGGTGTATGATGCTCGAATTGAACCCTGCTTTTCTGAATTTTGACAGAAACTCTATCTATTATGCATTATCTATCATAATAAAGGATATAGGGATTTCTGCCGAAATTATATAGAAATGATGAGCACACAGAAGGGAGGCCCAACTGAGACTTTGGTATATACATTATGTATGATACAGATAATGTCTGATCCCTATTTCTCAACTAAAATAGCTTGGATTAGATTTTCCACTCAAAAAGAGTTGGGCAGCACCATAAGTCATGTTCCTTAAATAACCAGCTACCTAGTAAAAGCAAGTCATGTTTTGACAAGATTGCATGTTTCCATAGCCTGATCCTTTCTTCTTATTTTCACTACTAACGTATGTTTCCTTATATTTTCATAGATCCTAATGCTGTGGCTGGGGCAGTTGCAACTGATCATGCGCTAATAGGAGGAATTGTAGCGGTAGTTGTATTTGTTACACTGTGTTCCATTATTCTTCTTGGACGATACCTGGCAAGGCATAAAGGTAACCATATACTATGTATTTTAAATTTTACATCATACATCATAGTTGTATGGTTATTAAGCAATTAATGGCTAGAGGGACATATTTGGAACTAAAGTGCGGATGAGTATTAGCGATTGGGCAACTTGGTATATCTATCACCTTTGTGTTAGTGATAAATGTAATCTATACATATAGAAACTATCATTAAATTGATAGCACTGAGCCATACAAGCCAGTTTTAACTCTGTGTTACTCCATTCTGGACTGGGTCCGAAGGACATACTTGAAAACCATAGAAAAATCAATGTAATATTCATGCTAAAACACTTTCTAAATAAATAAAAAATAAAATAAACATTAACTTTCAATATATACATTTATTAAGAAGTTGGCTAACACAAGATGTAGATAAATGTTAGTATCTTTAAAGTGAGACCATTAAATGTCCACTTTGAAATGACTTTTAATAACCTTGCTGTGCAATTAACGCAAAGGGGACATGATTAAAAACAGTATATGGGTAAACACTGAAGGTTGTTGTAAAGGCAACATCCACATTCCTGAAGCTACAGCTAGGATAGCATCCTTTATGATATGAACAAGGCTGTTAATATGACAAAATCCTACACTGCTAGTATCACCTATACATCTGCTATCCTTCTGTAGCACAGACATAGCACAAATAGCCTTGTGGCTAGCAATAACATATCTTAAAATGATCCATGATCCAGTGATTCTGTGGCATGAGCCGCAAGACATTGGATGGTGCACCTGTGATCTGACTCTGTGCAAAGCATGCTGGGATCTATTGCACGGCATGCCACGTGAGTGAGTAGGTGCACCATCCACTTCCTTGTGGCCCATGCAACATAATCATAGTGTTCATCATCTCTGACTAACAATGATCCTAGTAAGCTTTGTATGTTAAGGTTAAATGATAGACTATGTAGCCATTATACCTTTCATTATACCAACTTTGTAATGTTCTACATTTGTTTACACGTACATCCCTCACCAAAATATCAAAATAAACAAGACATGAAAGGCATAATAATTATAATTTATAATGATATGTGATGCTCTTCTTATAAAAACGAATAACAAACCTGTTGCAATAACTTATGGCGCTCTGTGGATCTAAGTAACTGCATTTTCCATAAACATAAAGTTTTTGTGTTACTTCACAATTGATGAAAAAGTTGGTGAACAAACATAATATGTTATTATTTTGATTCCAAATCTTATGTTTGGAGAAATTGGAAGTGTCTTAGACTAAATTTAATGTTGTTGTTTTTTTTTTTTTTTTTCTAAAATATCTTTTTATATATCTACCAGTCTATGTTTTGTTTCTGTCCACGTACTTAGAGAAAAAGAAAAAAAATGCCAACATAGTGGATCCAGATGCCACATTAAAATAATCTGATGTAGATGGGAATATTGTATATAAATGATATGGTAATATATTGTAAGCAGCTTTGCTTCACATCAATCTCTAAATGAAACAAGAGTTTGACGACAAGCAAAATTCCTAACAACCATTTTTTTATAATCTTGATCTCTGTAGGGACATATTTAACAAATGAAGCTAAAGGAGCGGAAGATGCCCCTGATGCAGACACAGCGATTATCAATGCAGAAGGCAGCCAAGTCAATGCAGAGGAGAAGAAAGAATATTTCATTTAAATGCAAACCTGGTTATTCTGAGTTTTACTTATCAGGCTGACTGCTGGAGAAAACTGGCTATCATCTTTCAGAATTCATTTCTACCATCTTCCGCTACGTTTTATTAACTTCTGCTATCAATAGCTAGCTTGTGCCAACAATCGGCTGTTGACAGCATCATATTTTAATTGCAAATCATAATGCAGGACTTTTCTTACTGCTTAAAAAAAAATAAAAAATCTCATTGCCATCACCCTGTTAACACAAGTCATACAGTGCTTGAATATACAGCCTTAACGAGTTTTATCACTTTTACACACTGTATTTTGTTTTATATGTTTACACAGTATACTTCCAGGCTGCCCTTTAATCTCTGTTTAATCTGCAGCACACCCACACGCATAAATATATGCATATTTACGTGCTTATATATTCCTGTGTATGTATACGGTGTGTTCTACCTTCAATACCAATAGGTGCAGACTTGATTAAATTCAATACCATTATCGAAGTTAGATAGTTCGGAGCCTTGTTTTTTTTATACCACTCAGTATCGCATATTTTGTTTAATCAATCCATACAACAGAGAGAGCAACTCGAATAAGTAAGAACACGGTGTAGATTCTTGAAATATAAAACGTATTAACTGTTTGAATGCCATGGAGATGTGCAACGCCTTGCGCAGCCGATTTGGCAATCACAAGGTCAAAGTAGTAACGGGAGTTCTCCTATATAATTTTTTATGTCATTGTTGGGCGTGGTCATTCATACAATCTTAGGGTTATCATATTACAGTCATAGGTGCAGAAAGCAGTTTTAATAAAGTCCATTAATGCCCAAATTAGTTTTAACAAATTAATACTTCCACTTCTATTTTGTAGTTTAAATGATGAGTTTATTTTTGCCTAGTGGGCTATAATCTTATTTATCTGATACCAGTGTTCATATTTATTCTTTAGGTTTCCAGTGTGGATTCATTTTATTTTTAGAACATTAGTGTTATAAACAAAGAGTTCTTTAGCATTTCAGCATCTTGTAAATAGCACATGTATTAAATCAAGTTAAATATTATTTGATACATATTTAACTTTTTGGATGTAAGCAAGTCACATGTACCCATTTTCTAACGTCCCTTATATCTTTTTAGATATATATACTAAACCAGTATTATGTGTAGATACCGTGTTTGAATTTCTGTCTGTATGTCCTAGCACTGTTCAGAAACAAACTTTTTCTAGTTCATTTTTGATTTTTATCTGTTCTACAAAGGAAGCACAATGTTAAGGGAAAGATTCTTTAAGCTAACAACCAGTGCAAAGCCTCAGGTTTTCAACTTCAACCACATTTGAGTAATGCTCTGATATGATTGTTATATTGCTTAGGTTTTTAATTTTAAGTTTTGGCAGTTTTACTTCTTTACCATTATTGATTTGCCAAAAAATATAAAAGAAAATATATAAAAAAGAAAAAAAAAAAAACCTCAATAAAAATAAAAATGTATAAAAAAAAAGTTTAAAAAAAAATAAGCATTACAACAAATGATACATGTTTTATGTATAAATGGACTAATTCTTTATATTAAATTCCTGTCTATGCATTTTGTGAGGTTTAACCTATACCACGATACATGATACAAAATTTCTGATACACTTTTAACTTCATGGTACATGTTAATGTATCAATTTCTCCTTATATCTAAAGCATTTCTGAACATGTCTGTGAACTTTTAATGATGATAAGTCGCACAGCTAATCATAAAGTGGAGGATTCTGGTCCTGTTTGGCTGGATTGCTGTGCTTTCTTCTCACTTTAATTAATATTGTTAGAGTGTATTTCTGGTATTGATTGAGATAGTGGGTAAATGAGCATGATTTTAAATTATACTTTTTTCCAGGTATTGGAGAATTGCATATGCTCATTTAACAAGGTTACTAGACTAGGGAGGGATATCTAAAAATAAAACAGCTGTAGTTGATATTATGTCTGCTTTTATTTTTAGATCATATGGAACCAGAACAATGGAAAAGACACAGAGATTCTTTCTTAGAAAATATTTAACAATAACGATAGCTAATTCAATAATAACTGTGGACTGAAAATGTTCAAGTTGTTTATTCTGTAATACGTCAGAAAAAAAAAAACATAGTGATGCCTACTAGGCCAAACTTTTTTTTTCAGAATATACCAAGTATACATTATATAATATGGTTGAGTGTTAACATAATAAATCATAATAAATCATATACATTTCCAAAAAGTATGTCTTCATTGATGTGACTGCATGCTTGTTTTTAACAGTCCACGCCATAACATATGTGAAAAATGCAATAATCTGTTAAATATAGTTATGATCGTGATAAAAAAAACAACAGAGGTACAATAGCTGCTAAACCTAGTGACCATGATACACAATGGCCATAAAATTCATATATACCCAACCTTGTTAGGAGACACAGTAAAAGAGAAGGTCATTCAATTTGATAACACAAACGCAAGAATCATAGACTAAATTCTGTCACATTTTTCGAAATCCCTATAGTACTTTTTCTATTTGGTGTTTTTTGTGCTATATAACTCGTATCACTCTTGCTCCAGACACACATTTGATTTTTAACCTTTTTATTGGCATATAGTTAAATGCACTGTAGAACAATACATGACAATTCAATCCTTAGCATTTTTTTTTTTTTTTAGAATAGATTGGGTTAAAGCTAGCACTCCTTTAGATTGATGCAATGTTCTTCAGAGCTTGGTCAAAAAAAAAAAAAAAATACATTCAGTATATCTTCCACGATTTTGTAAGGTGCAGTCATGTAATGACATTTCTTATTGTACCAAAAATTTAAGAGAATAAAACATGATATGAAATCACAAAGCTCATTGCGGGAAGCTGCTATTACTAATGGAAGATGTATCCAAGTGTTCTTGATGGTGCAATGCTCTATAGTTACCATCCTTCACACAGTCTTATTATCTCTGGCTGTAGATGATACATAACACCTTAAATATATGCAGCATTTGCACTGAATTATGTGAATTTCTGTTTTGTTTTACTTCATTTCATTATAATCATTACTAGAAGAACCTGGTATGTTACCTCAGTAACCTGCAGGTTTTATTTTTTCCCTTTCTAGCAATGATATAGTTATATATAAATATATAGATATATATAATACTGTGTGTGTCTTAAAGTGCTATACTATTGTAATCTTTGTGGACTGGAAACTTTTGTTAATGTTGAATATATATTCACAGGGGTTTTACAATGCCGAACAAAGATCTGCAATGTAGATTTGTGTTTCCACATTTAAATAATGGTTTTGTAAAACTTTTGAACTGCATGTTTGTGGGAAACGGGGAACTGTTAGGCACCTTTGTTGCTTTAAATCAAAATAATTCCATACATATTTATTGCCTGAATTTTTTTTTTTTAGTTATTAAAGTTATGCATTTACATCTTAAATAAAAATGATTTATACAATAAAAAAAAAACAGAAACCCATGTTTCTTATATATAGATACGTTTATAAAACATTTTTTCCCCTCAACCAAATATATATTTTAGCATTCTTTTATTTTTTTCCTGCAGAAACATTGACACAAACTCAGTCAAAATGGTGGGTTAATACATACAAACCCATACTATATAGAATAATAATGCCATTATACAATTGCAACCTCTTGACTACACAGTGGGATTCAACATGCGTCACCCCAGGGTGCTTCAAGTGTTAATTCATGCATTTGAAAAACAATACACGGGTGCTTGTCAACCCTAGTACATGGATGGTCTTACTGTAGCATATTTCTGCGATTGTACAGTTTACAGTGTCTGTTAATCAATGTAAGGAGAACTATTCAATACTTTTT
The DNA here is from genome assembly GCA_036172795.1 of Pelodytes ibericus. Taxonomy (NCBI): domain Eukaryota; kingdom Metazoa; phylum Chordata; class Amphibia; order Anura; family Pelodytidae; genus Pelodytes; species Pelodytes ibericus. The sequence continues at coordinate 38,087,079 of CM069857.1, forward strand.
TGAAGGAATGAATTGTTTATATTTCATTATGGGGTCACTAAAAGATATTGCTTCCTATAAATATGTTTCTTTGACAACATTGCATCTGAAAATCAGCTTAAGGATCCTGCTGAGTAGCTTACTCGAAACTGTGTGCTAGATCAAACCTATTTTAATAGTATTCTATTAAAAATCTTGCACTAAGAGTACATCTCCTATTCATACCTGAAGCAAAAACAGAACAACTTTTTTCTAAATATGATATGGAATTTAACACCTCATGTATTTTTCATTTTAATGTTCAAATAAAACAAAATCTCTCAATGAAAAGGATCATGTGTACTTAATGTAATTCACAAATGTGAAGAATGAAGTTTACTCTGTACATGCGTGCTGCGGCACCCTTGTAGTTACATGTTCTTCCATGTAACATAGCAGTTGTAGTGTTAGTTAGTGCCACTTATCTGTTACCAAAATGAAAATATCTGTAAATATGCTTCTTTTTCCCTGTTAAAGGTGAGATAAGCATCTCTCATGTGAGACATTTCTATTTCTTAAATAAAAATCTAATGAAGTACACTAATCTCTCTCCCATTTTGCACAGTTACTTTGAAAGAGGTACAAGTGAGTTATTCGGATGTGTGATATTCATTTGGGCTTGCTATTTTGTTTGTTGTTGTGTACTAAGGTCTATCGGTGTACACCTGCAATGAATACTAATGCAACTTAGAAAGTCTTTTCTTCTTCTGCAACCAAGTGTCCAAGGTCCTTTTGGTCCATTTTTTTTTTTTTATAAAACTGTCTTTGTTCCCCAATCCAAATAGCATTGTAGGAGTATAGATTGGTGCCTCTCGTATATGTATCCCCATTCTTTGTATGTCCTAGTTACAAACATAAATGTGATTAAATCAAAACGTATATGTAAAACCTTCCCCATGATGTGGAGATTAAAGACTATGGTTGAGATTTACTGCTCTTAGAATTGAAAATGTTGTAGACATTTTTTAAATTTAAAGAACCAGATTTGTGGGTAGCGTTTAAAAAAAAAAAACAGTAACGTGCAGCATTAATCATTAACTTGTTGAATGTTAATCTTTCCAAAAACCACTACCAGCAAATATGCAGTGCTAGTGCCAGAGGCAAGTCAGTTACTGGGGGTAAGTTTGTTGTGCAGTGTGAGTGTTTGGGGTAAGTCATTGGTGCAGTGGAAGTGCTAGGGGTAAGTCCTGTGAGTGCAATGGGTGTTCTGGCAAGTCCTATGAGTGCAATGGGTGCTGGAGTTATATGGGTGCAATCAGGTGCTCCTGGTGCAATGGCAAGGAATGTGGGTGTGTATTCTATTTTCTAGTCACCAAGATATGGTAACCCTATTTAATTTGAACTCCCAACCTTCTCCAACCAACCTAAAGAGGCAGTTCCACTAGCTTATTTTTAGTATGTTGCACATATTTCTGACATGTGATATGCACTTATTTTTAATTTAAAACAATGTACAGTTCTCCTTTAAGTTTACATTGAAAAACATTCCTCCAGATTCTCAAAATGCAGCAAGGAGAGAGAGAGGCATGACTGTTGCTACAGCGCCAACAATAAAAAATGGTCAGTTTTTGGGCGACAAGATGAGTTGAGGAAACATTTCATAAGACAGATCGGCTTCTTTTCATTTACTTTCCATGATGCAGTAGTTATTTCAAATAATTCAAACCGTCTCTTTAAAAGATCACAAATGCAGCTCCGCAAGGCAATAAAGCCAGAAGCACACAAACTAGTGACGTCTATGTTTTATTAGAGGACACAGCCTACAAGCAAATGTTTCAAGGAACACAACCTCTTTTAATGCTCCAATGAAGTATCTGATAAGATATTCTGCCCTGCAGTAAAATGCAGGTGGCAGTAATAAGAAGTGTGTATATGTGTGGCTTTACTACTTTGTGTGTATCCATTGCCACAACTCAATGAAGCTAAAACCTCTAAAGTCATGTCCATAATACACAATAAATTCACAATGAACATGCTGGATATTAACCAAGCCAAGTGGTGAGAAGTCCAGAACCAGCCAGCACTAAACGTATCAAAGGATGATGCAAACAAACACATTTTCATATTAAACATGATAAAACCATCTTTATTGTTTCATTACTTTTTAATCTGTTTATTAATGATCTCCCACGTTGTGCTGAGTGCCATGTCTCAGTGTTTGCTGATGACACAAAATTAGGTAAGGTAATAAAGACTAATCTTGATGTTTTTTCTTTACAGGAAGATTTGGACAGAGTAGGGAACTGGGCAAGAAAGTGGCAAATGAGGTTCAATATAGACAAATGTAAAGTTATGCATTATGGGAAAAATAATAACAAAGCAACATATACGTTAAATGGTATTTCCCTGGGAAAAACTACTAACGAAAAGGATTTAGGAATCATTGTAGATAACAAACTTGGCAACAGTGCCCAATGCCAGTCAGCAGCTGCAAGGGCCAATAAGATATTGGCATGTATAAAACGAGGTATAGATTCACGGGAGGAGGACATCATCTTGCCTCTTTACAAATCAATGGTAAGACCTCACCTTGAATATGCAGTACAATTCTGGGCACCAGTCCTTAAAAAGGATATTAAGGAACTAGAAAAAGTGCAAAGGAGAGCTACAAAATTAATAAGGGGATTGGAGGATCTTAGTTATGAAGAGAGACTTAAAAAATTGCATTTATTTACTTTAGAAAAAAGGCGTCTTAGAGGGGATATGATAACATTATATAAATATGTGCAGGGCCAATATAAGGAGCTCTCCAGGGACCTGTTCATTAATAGAAATGTACAAAGAACAAGAGGTCACCCCCTGAGACTGGAAGAGCAAAGATTTCATAGGCAGCAAAGGAAGGGATTCTTTACGGTAAGGACAATAAAATTATGGAACTCACTGCCAAGAGAGGTAGTGCTATCAACCACAATAGATGCATTTAAAAATGGTCTGGATGTTTTTTTAGAAAAGCAGAACATACAGGGGTATTAATAATAGAATGAGCATTAATAATAGAGCTTTTTGATCCAAGGAGAAATCTGATTGCCCTTTTGGAGTCAAGAAGGAATTTTTTCCCCCCTAGGAGGCAACATTCGAAAAAGCTTCCTTAGGGTTTTTTTTTGCCTTCTTTCGGATCAAAACGCTGAAATGATAGGTAGAAGGGTTGAACTTGATGGACTTGTGTCTTTTTTCAACCTAAATTACTATGTTACTATGTTACTATGTTACTGTACTGGGCATATTGAGTTTATATGCATCCCTGTTTTTTATTTATTTATACCAAATTATATGCACTTTTTTATTATTATTTAAAGGCTATAGTAAACAACATCTGGAAACATAAACACATCTAGGGTGACTCAAGATGACAGAGGGTGATTTGTTATTTAATCTAATGCACACAAGAACAAGATTCTAAAGTACATCTTAGAAGGTGTTTAACTGAAATAACACTATTCCACAATTATCATGCTATCTATCTATCTATCTATCTATCTATCTATCTATCTATCTATCTATCTGTTAATCGATCAATCTATATATCTACCTATCTATCTTTCCATCTGTCTGTCTGTCTGTCTGTCTGTCTGTCTGTCTGTCTGCCTGCCTGTCTGTCTGTCTATCTATCTATCATCTATCTATCTATCTACATTTTGCTACACAATCTGCCAAACAGGACCTGTCTCTGTCACAACACATTACGTCACATTGAGGTTAGACAATTTAATCTTACACCCACAGAGTATTTATTTCATTTTCAGTCTGTTCTCTATTTTCTATCCTCTTCAAGAAATGATCCTTAAAGATTGCAAGCCATTGAAATTGTATGGTACTGAAAGTTCTATTCTGTTACCTAAATTGTGTATCAACGCTTTTGTGTACATGCGTTCTACCTTCGTCATCAGACTCCTGGAAGACTGCCAGCAATCTCTGCCCATCTTGGATATTTCTGGGACCTCTGTCGAGCTTTATTTTGTTAGTAGAAGAGAGGTATTGAAGAGTCTCTGCTATGTTCTTGACCTTTCTGATTCCACTCCTGTATACGTTATACCAACTCCAGCCATGAAACACACTCATGAGTTTAGTGCTCATTCTGTTTAGTGCTTTGGATATGCTGTACAATAGAGTGCACAAAATAAAGTGGCTCTTTAATGCCTGTTTTTTGCAGTTCACTGGTCAGTTTACTTTCAATGAACAACCCTTTAGGTCAGGGGTAGGCAACTTGTGGACCTCCCGATGCTGATGAACTACATCTCCCATAATGCTCTTCCAGCAAAGAGGCTGGTAGAGGAGTATGGGAAATATAGTCCTGCAACATCAAGGTTGGCTATCCCTGCTTTCGGTATACAGAAATGCACCCAGACAAGAATTAACCATGAACAGACCTTTTCTCATTCTCCCAGTTATGTGAGCTAGGGTACAGTGCACTAGCCCCAGCTTATGGTCGTGTCCTGTTTGCTCATTTTAGCTGCTTATATTTATGTTGCTTTCAAGTTTCCATATCATTGAATTCCTCTGGTTTTATGTAAGGTTAAAGATACTCCACTGGGATATCTTTCTTTTAGCATGTTTTTATTTTTTTTTGTCTCAAATGACTGATCTTTGATCAGCTACCGTATCAACTCAACAAAGACATTACATTGCATTAGTTTTTTCTACATATGTTATAGGATAACAGCATTTTTGGACACTATATAAAAATGTTTCTTTTAAAAGTTATATTTAATTTTTCAAATCTAACAATTATAGTCATTCTTCATTTAACTATATGCTTCTGATTTATTTTAATAGAAGCAGAATAGAAACCACAACTGAACTAAACAGACCATTCACTAGTGAAGAATTACATTTGGCCATCAACAAACGAGAGATCTATAAAACCCCAGGACCCAATGGGTTTGGTAACTCCTTTTATAAAATGCTTGAAGATGTGCTAGCCCAATGCCTCCTGTCCACTTTCAAAGAAATAACAGCTGATGGGATAGCTCCCAAAGAAATGTAGTGTGAAAACATCCTGCCAATCCCTAAACCAGGTAAGGATCACACAGATATAATGAATTACAGATGAATTTCATTAATCAATGTTGACACCAAACTGTATTCCTTAATTATAGCGGCGAGACAAAAAAAAAAAATGATTCCAGCAGTGATCCATCCTGACCAAATAGGCTATGTTCCAAGTAGGGTGGTTTCTAACAATGTGAAAAAGATGGTGGATATATGGGACCATGTGGGTAAAACGGGGTTGCCTCTTCTGACCCTGTCATTGGACATAGAAAAAGTGTTTGACGGGGGCGGGTGGGGCTACCTTGATAGGGCCCTGATCATCTATGGTTTGGATACACAGAGCTATAATGACCCTATATGCAGGCCTATTAGCAAGGATGGTAGGGCCCAATGTCTGTGCTGATTGGTTCTGCTTGGCCAATGGCACCAGACAACATTGCCCTCTATCCCCACTCTTATATGCCTTATCAGTTGAACCCTTGGCCATAAATATTAGGAAAAACCCATGGATTACCCACAAAATCAGGAGACCTAAAAATCTCTATTTATGCAGATGATATCCTTCTGACAATCAGTAATCCCTCAAGCTCTCTCCCTCAGCTAATGCCAGAAATAGACTGATACAGTTATGTGTCCAATTATAAATTAAGTCTAAACAAAACTACTGGTATCCCAAAGAAAATTGAGCTAGACATTACTGAAGAACTGAAATCAAAATTGGGCTTTTCCTGGATATCCAAAGAATTTGGATATTTCGGTATAGTCATCACGACTGAGGCAGAGAGCTTGATGGAAAGGATCTTTATGAAATTACTTAAGGAAACCGACAGACAATGAGAGAGTGGGCCCTGCACAGATATGCTACAGACCACAATAAACTTGTGTATATGGCAGGTAAATAAACCTAGAATTGCTATACAGGGCCAATCTACTTCCGCATATCTATAGACTACAAAAAGAGAAATCAAGGTCAGAACCCTGGTACTTGATTGAATCCAAAGCTATTGGTAAGAGGGATTTAGAACCACTTATCTGGCAAAAAAACAGTGTAGACCAAACAGAAAAGAGAAAGAGAAAATAATGTTTTTAAGAGTCAAGCATTTTTTTACAAAATCATCCATACATGGAGGGATTGCTGGACAAGTATATGGAGGCTATTTTCGCGCACAAAAGAGTGTGTATGAATAGTCTCCAAATATCAATTATTGGTAAACAACTGTTCAAAAGTGACTCTCCCAGCAGCTCAACGTGCCTGGGAAAAGGATTTTCATATTTTTATAACCTCTGAAGAGTGGAATAACTCACTACTGCAGGTTACAAAGTGTCAGGGTTCCTGACCTTCGGACATGCATATAAAAGTCTTTATTTATGTGGTTATATACCTCCTGCCACCTCTAGAGTCCTCCCTTCCTTACTTTGCTTGAATTTCTTCCCCTCTGTTTGGTGTCAGGTGGGCTTGTTAATTTTGCAACACACCCCTGTTAAATAGCTGCAATTTAATGGAAAACAGGACTTTTGCAATAAAGTTGGATGCCTGACTTCTGAGAGCTGCTGATTCTGTTCCTGAACCTCTGCTTATTTGAATTGTGACCCTATCCAGGAAGTGGGAAACTGAACCTGGGCGACTCAACCAGCCTGGCGGATGTTTTTCAGCATCTCCTGAGACCCTCTGGCTACAGCAAGATTTCTTCAGCCAAGTTGCTCCCTTAAAGTCCCACCTGCTCATTCCTCACCCTCTCTAGGGTGTTCCTCCTGTTTAGCTACCCTTCTCAGATCTCACTCTCTCTCAGGTGTTCCTGTTTAGCTACCCTTCTCAGATCTCACCCTCTCAGTTCCCTTTTGTCTGTACTTCAGTCCTTATTCCAATCCTTATTTCTTTGTTTCTATACCTGTTCTCACCCTGCACAATTAATATCAACATGCAACCAGACACCTCCTCTATCCCTGCACTGAAACTCTTACCTGACCTGGTAAAGGCCCTGACACAAAGTCTGTCCACTGCTTGAACTTAGTGGAAAATCATTTTAAGCTGATGTACTGGTTGTACATGACTCCACGGAGACTAAGTAAGATATACGATAACCATCCACCTAATTGCTGGAGATGTGGAAATATAGATGGTTCTTTTATCCATATATGGTGGAGGTGTGTGTTGGTAAAGCCCCTGTGAAGTCACATATTTAATATATTTAAACTATTGTCTGGTGTTAATCCCAAGATTGAGGCTAGGGCTGCGCTCTTGCATTTAAATCTTATATACTTAACCAAAAGTCATAGAACACTGGCAATACACTGTTTCGTTGCTGCAAACATCTTTATAGCCACACAGTGGAAATCGAATATTCCCTTTAAAATGATACAATATGTGGAACAAATTTCTTCCCAATTTCGGATGGAAAGGGACATAAGTTGGTCTAGGGACCACACGGGTGCTATGGCAGCTAAATAGTGTCTAAGTGTGTAGAACCCCCCTGGTCAGTGAGGGGACGAATTTTGACAGTTGGTGGGATTGAGTGGGCTTCCTGCTTGGCTTCTTGGACCGGAATATGATTTTTGTAAATTATCCTGAGGGAATGATGACTGCGCAGAGCGGGTACTGGAGAAGGAAAGTTGCAACAATCTAATAAGGATATTTTTTCATATAATTGTCATAACTACTTGGTCTAATACTATACAGAACATGTGTCGAATACAGGTCTGCACATGCGGATGGAGTAGGATGGGGGAGAGTGGAAGGGGCGCAGAGTCGAGGATGGTGACATCTGGGGGGAATATGATTGGAGCGCTCCATTCTGAGGGATAAGAATATGTTATAAGTTTAACTATCGCTGTGCACTTTAGATAATGCTGACCTGTAAAGATTCTGCCCATCTCTGCAAGATGTGTAGAATATTTTAATTAAGCAGGTTTCTAAATTCTATCAGATTTTTTTGTACTCTGCCCCGCGTATTGTTGTCTGTCTTGTCTTTTTATACTTTTTTACTTGAAAACTTAATAAAGTTCACTTTTAAAGTGAAGGGATATTCATATGCTCTGCAATACAAATTTGGGTTGGTATCTCTTTAAGAACTCTAAAAAGAACTCTCTTCTCCAAAATGAATGGGAAAATATTATTCAAAAAATAAAATTGTGTTACATGTATACAAGTTACAATAATAAAGGACAAACAACACACAAAGCAAAGTTTATAGCAAACTTGTCAGTAATTAAAAGCACTGAAAATGGTAAGATTTTTTATGAATTGTTTGCACATCTAAAATATCACCTGCAGTACTTATAGGTCAAGACCTAAGCATAACTCCCAACTTTTGTCAATGGTAAATCTGGACACCAGAGGGCAGAGCATGGGAATTCAGCTCTATTGTGCATGCATAGTAGGCATTCTCCATTGTTTCAGACACCGGAGTATTATATTGGGGATGCAGGTTGGCAGTCCCAAATCCCGCTGTCCCCCCTGAGCTCTGTCCCCCCAAAAATCAGACAAAGAGTAGGTCAAGGCCTCCAAATCGAGAGTTGGGAGCCATGCCAATGCATTAGATACAAATTTAGCTTAGTGTCTGTTTATTACATATGACACAGTCCTTTCACATCTAGTCTAGATACAATAGCACTGGGTTTCCCTGAAAGCCTTGGTTTGTGGTACATAGTAACAGGGGTTCCACTGACTACAGATCTTTGGCGTTCGGTTAATAGCAACCATACTTTTGCTACCAAGTCTCAGTGTCCTCGATGCACATCCCTACTGCAAGAAAGCCCTCATTTTGTAAATACTCCTAAATTGTATTTAAAATGGGAATATGCATCATACTATGCCAGAATACCATGTATTGATAATTGAGAAAGATGGAACTGAATACACAGTGACCTTTAAAGATCAAGTGTGTAAAGCTATATCTAGCTATAGAAGAAAAATGACTAAGTGGGTTAAATTATACACAGAGGGCCACTTCCATTTTATTGCAGCGTGTTTGACCACCATTCCAAGTGAAACTATTTATATTTGCCCTGCAGCCTGATAGAAGAAGACATTCATTTCTAACACCGGCTTTTCGTTTTCTGGTATTTTATAGGTTCTTCTCCTTAGAGACAACAGGTTAGTCTAATACAATGTAGTAAAGCAAATGTTTTTTTCAATCAGATCAGTGCATAGGTCAGTAAATAATAATTTATTGCTAAAGGTGTTTTTTTCATGAGGTCAACCGAAAAAGATATGTGATTTTTTTTGACATTCTCATGAATTCTCCTTCATTCTCCTCCATTTACCCACTCCAGGTTCACACTATTCTAAATTGGAAGCTGATGTGAAGCAAGACTGAGCAGAGAAAGTGAATGAACTGCATAAAAGTGAACATAGAATGAAATGGACAGAGAATCTGTGTTAGCCCACTCTTTCCCCTCGCTAAAATCTGGGAACACATTTCATAAAAAGGCTGAAATTGTCACAACCTGGGAAAACAGACCAGGGAGGAGCCTCATTGCAGGGCAGGGTGTGGGGTCTGTCTGCACCCCACGATGCATAACTGGGACTGGACTGATACTGGACTGGTAGCTGGGACCAAACTGAGACTGGACTGGTCGCAGAGACTGGAACTGAGACAGGACTGGTCGCTGAGACTGGAACTGAGATAGGACAAGTAGCAGGGACTTTAACAAAGACAGGACTGGTAGCTATGACCAAACTGAGACAGGACTGGTAGCTACTGCAACAGGTTTGGAAACAGAGCAGTGTTATTCACCTGAATGGTATTATACCCTATGGTTGAGTCTCAGGTAAATGACCACCCAGGACTTGTACACTGACTGCAACCGCACACTGAAGCAGAGATACACAGGGAGTACTGGACGAGAAGGATAGTCAGCAGGCCGGGTCATCCACGAAACAGGAACAAGGTACAACGTAGGAATTCAAAAGGCAAGGTCACTAGACAGGCAAAATGGTCGAGGCAGGCAGAAAACAGCAGAGTCAAAATCAAGCAGGAGTCAGAACCGGGAAATCAATAATCAATATATATATGTTAGAACTAGAAACAAGGCACTATCACAGGCTGCAACCAAAGCAATGCAAAGGCACTGATTGCCATAAGCTGCAGGTTTAAATAGGGAAGGGCTGAGGATAACGAGGCAACTGGCAACAGGACTAGAAAGGGTACACTACAATAGCGGCCACTAGAGGCTGAAGACAAAAACAGCCACAAACCCAGAATAACCGTGACAGAAATAACTGTGGGAAGCATTGAAATCACATCCAAATGCAAACCTTCAAATTGTTTGTCTCGTTTTTCACCATTAAGAGTTAAAAACCCAGCAGCCTTGCAGTTCTTGACCCACTCAGGCATACTTGCACTTATCTGCTACCTCAACCTGTTCAAAAGCACTTAGCGTTTTTGTCCTGTTCGTTTATGTTCTGAATGGTAAACACAATACATGTGTCACTTGAGACAAAGCTTCCAAACCCTTCTTTAACCTCTCTCCTAGCCTTCAGTTACCGCACACTGGAGAAAGATAGATTCCACTTGGATTCAGCTCGTTAGTCTATTCCATAGAAAGAGCATATGTTTCTAATGTATTGTGCACTCAATGGATACATTGATTAGCAATATCCTGATAGTGTCCAATTACACTGTATTACTACTTGACGTATAACCTACTTAGATTCATTGATGTCCATTCCCCAAGTTATGAACAGTTGTGAAATGATGAGAATAGCAAAAATCAGCCATTACTGAGTTGCCACCTATGCTACTGATGCCTGATTGTTGCAGTTCAGTTCAAGCCAGTATAAGATACATGAAGGGACTACAAGTTTATGGAAATGTATAGTAACCATCTAGTTTAACCCCTTTGTGACGTTAGGACGTACTATGCCGTCCTGACTTTAAGTGTCTTAAAGTCGTTAGGACGGCATAGTACGTCCTGTTCTAATCAGCTCATCGCGTCTCCCCGCGATGAGCTGTTTTGGGATCCCGCTGCAGGCACTTACAGCGGGATCCCACCTGTCAGATGAGGCCACTTTGAGTGGCCTCAGTCTGACAGGGAAAATGTAGCCGGTGCTCAAAGCTAGCACGGCTACATTTTTCTAAATCGCGCTGTGCCCGAACTTCCGGGTTCAGGCACGCCTCCGGGTTCAGGCACACGTGACGTCCGGAGGTCTCGCGATTTTTTGGCAGGGACCCACAGGGTCTATTAAGACCCTGATAGTGTCTCTGCCAGAGTGTTCCTGGCTACCGATCACCTTGTGATCGGTGGCCAGGAACAAATCGTGGCGTTTTGGTGCTTGCGTCGTTTGGGACGCACGCACCATGCGTCACAAAGGGGTTAAGTTAGTTTTCTTGTTTTCTCCATTTCTTGAACTCCTTGTTTCAAGGGGAGTGCTACTTAATGTTTGTTTTTAGTTAATGAATCTTTGTTATTTCCACAACATAATAATAGATTTTTATGTTTTGCATGATCAGTTTATTTTTATTTTAAGAAAGTAAATGTAGCACATGCACACACACGCAGAGGACTATTCAATAAAACGGAACTGGTAAGTGAGCTGCAGCCATCAGACATTAATACTTGAGCTGCCAATCTTTGCACAACTTCAACTTCTTCTAACTATTTTCATAATAACTTTCCTTAAAGCACAACAGTCACAAACAATGTTGTTATGTTCAACTGAAATATGATATCAAGTGTAAGTATGTTAAGCAGAAATGCAATAGCCCCTTTACTTTGCATGGTACTTTCATCTCTGTGGACGAAAGTACCAAAACATCATTTTTTTGTGTTCCTGGTCCCGATCACAAAGTGATTGGAAGACAGTGGCACAGTGGCAGAGACTAGTGTTGAGCGAACCCGAACCGCACTGTTCGGGTTTGTACCGAACATTACGGTGTCTGTACCCTGGACCTGAACCCGGACATTTCACTGTATGTTCGGGTTGGAGTTCGAGATTCGGCTATAAACCGAAAGTCTTTAAAACGAAAGTCATTCGGTTTATAGACTTTCGGTTTATAGATTAGCCAATAGCATTACATTTGGTTTATAGACTTTCGGTTTATAGAATACATGTAATGCTATTGGCTATTCTATAAATGGAACGACATTTGCTTTATAGACTTTATTTTTATAGAATAGCAATAGCATTACATGTAATGCTATTGCTATTCTATAAACCGAAATAGAGTCCCAATTCATAAGAAGAGACCTATTATGACCTATTCTTATGAATGGGGACTCTATTTCGGTTTATAGAATAGCAATAGCATTACATGTATTACATCTGAGAGTCAAATAGAACCGTCAAATACTGTGCTTACAGCGCACTTTGAAAAATTCTAATAGTTTTGGGTGCTAAATAGTACATTTGCGTCTTGCGGTGCACTTCATATCTGAGAGTCAAATAGAACCGTCAAATACAGTGCTTACTCCTCCTCCAGCGCCGCTTCCACCTACACCGCCACGGGCACCGCCTCCTCAACCTATGGGTCACTTAGTATAAACTGAAAGAGAATACCCTGCACTCCAACCCTCTCTCAAATGGATAATTCTGTTGATCCTCCCGGCAGCCATGCTTTAGATTTAGATTTATGTTCTTCCAAAGCTAAAATCAAAGATTCCATCTAGTGCTATTTTATGGCTCAGCTGTATTTTAATTTGTATGCATTTTATGTTATTTTAAGTTATTTCCCTATCCACATTTGCTTGCAGGGCACTTGTCCTACTCTTACCCACATTTTAATTCCTTTTGCAGCCCTCTAGCCCTTTCCATTACTTTTTTAGAGGCATTTTAGTGGCCAAAAGTCCGTGTCCCCATTGACTTCAATGGGGTTCGGGGTCAAGTTCGAGCACGGACCCGGACATTTTTTCAAAGTTTGGTCGAACCTGCCGAACCCGAACATCCAGGTGTCTGCTCAACTCTAGCAGAGACCCAATCAGACCCTGTGGGTCTCTGCTTAAAGATCGCTAAAAATTGGGTAAATTGGGTAACTGTGGTATGCCCAAACCTGGAGTTTTGGGCACTATGAAATTTAGTGAAATGTGTGGTGACATAACAAGCATGAAAAATGTTGTCAATGCCTTTGCTAGTTGAACTCTTCACGTATCACATGTGTCTTTTGATATGGCAATGAGGTCACACCTCCAGTGACCTCATAAGCCATGCAATACACCTGCTGAAAGGAAGTCCCTTTCACTCTTTCCCTGACTCCATCCTGCCATTGATAGAGTCATCTGTGTTGTGCTGTTCTTTCGGTTGAAAATTAGGATTCAGGTTAGTCTTGGAAAATGTTGCATTGTTTGTTGGGCAACACTTTCAAACCCATAGCATTATGACCACCTGCTTAATAGTTTGCATGTCCCCCTTTTGCCTCCAAAACAGGCATGCAATCCACTAGACCTCTGAAGGTGTGCAGTGGTATCTGGCACCAAAACATTAGCAGCAGATACTTTAAGTCCTGTAAGTTGGGGCCTCCATGGATTGGAATTGTTTATCCAGCACATACCACAGATGCTCAATTGGATTAAGATCTTGGGAATTTGGAGGCCAAGTCAACACCTTGGACTCATTGCTGTGTTATTCCTGAACCATTTTTGCTTTGTGGCAGGGGCATTATCCTGCTGAAAGGCCAATGCCATCAGGGCGTACCATTTCCATGAAAGGGTATACATGGTCTGCAACAATTCCTAGGTAGGTGGTAGGTGGTAAAGAAACATTCACATAAAACCCAAGGTTTCCCAGTAGAACATTGCCCAAAACATCACTAAGTATTACATTGCCTCCGCCAGCTTGCCACATTTCAGTGGTCACAATGTTTTTCCTGATTGGTGTATGTTCTATAGGCCTAACAAGATAAAAAAAAAAAGTATTATACAACAGTACATAACAGTATAACGCCCAATTTATATAATGTACTAGCAAACAAATCCTCTTTCATAAAAAGTTAAACTCGCTGAAATCTTTGTTCAGATTAACAGGATGTAAAGTTCTTAAATAGCCAGGTCATTTCAACTTGTCCTACCTTTATAATAAATTTACCCACTCACCAATTGGATTTGACCACCATTATCCCCAAGTACAAAACGCTAGCATTGCCTTCATGGCATTCAGCAAAATGTTCTTATACACTGGGTCATTCATTTGTTTCATATATTTTGCACATGATCATTCATTTGTTTGTACACTTTTCTAGTGGTGTATTCTACATAACCTTTGCCGCAAGGCTAAGTGAGCAAATATTTAAAATTTGTAATGATAAAAGTTATCAGTTCCTTGACTTGGTTTTCTTTCTGGGCCACGTTACATCTAGAGTTACATTTCTTTCATTGTTTGTTACCATGCTCTTACAAGCTTGACATCCGTTACACTTATGGAAGCCTTTAAAATCCCCCAAAGAATATGGTTGCTTTATTGATTTAACAAAACTATTTGTATGTTTCAGTTTTTAAGCTGGAGGCTCCACTAAATGTTATTTTTGGGCTTTGGATTACGATCTGTACTAGATCTATATCATTTAAAAGTTATGGCTAGTGTTTATTTATCATTTCAGAGTACAAAGAAAAAAAATGAGTAGACAAAGTGTACTGTACTTGAACACTTGTGACTCAGTATAGATTATATACCAGCAAAGCATGGGAACAATAAACACTGTAAACAGTGAACTCACAAATTGAAATGAATAAATATTGTGTGTGTCAGAAAAAAAATTAAACCACAATCTTAATATGATGATATTATATGCACGACCTCCAATTATCATATTAAGACTGTGGTTTAATTTATTTTTCTGACAAACATAGTGTTTTACGATTCCAGTGTTTTTTTTCACCGTTTATAGTGTTTAACCCCTTAGTGACATGACTTTTTTGGCTTGTCCGACGCTTGGTGACATGGGCTGTTTTAACATTTCTGAGCAGTTTGTGTTTTGCTGTAATTTATTTCTGTCTCATTTAGTGTACCCGCACAAACTATATATCGTTTTTATTGTCATAAGAAGGGCTTTCTTTTGATACCATTATTTTGATAATAGCATATAATTTGATGTAAAAAAAATAATAAAATATGGCAAAAAAATTGAAAAAATTATTTTTTTATGACTTTTATTTGAAAAATCGTATACTCATGTACAAGAGACAACAAAAAAACACTGCTAAAAAGTTTCTAATATATGTCCTGAGTTCAGAAATAGCCCATGTTTTTATGTTTTTGTGCTTTTTTATTCATGTTACAGGGCCAGAACTATAAGTGGTGCAAAGCTATTTTAAAATCCCTTCTTTCAAAATTAGCGATAGTGACATTGATACACTGATTTCTGTACTAAATCCATGAATGACCCCCAACATGTACATATTTTTGAAAACTAGACAACTCAGGGCATTTAACTTGGGGTATTTTGACACATTTCATGTAGCCATTTTACCACCAATCTATGCCAAAGTTTGCAGCAAAAAATCTTTTTTTTTAATTTTTCACATATATTGCAATTTAGGTAAACATTACCTTAAAATGTGAAGGGGTATTTCCAAATAACACCTCAATATGTGTTCAGCAACATCTCCTGAGTACAGGGATACCACCCATGCATAGGTTTGTTGGTTTGTTTTGGGGCTAAAAGGCCACATTTAGGGGGTGCGCATTTTGGTTTTCCAACTTGGAATTCTGACATGCAGAAAACTTGTGCCCATGTCCCATTTGGGACATTTTTGAAGCCAGAAAGTGTATTCTACCCCACAAAACCATATATTTTTTTAAACTAGATATCCTAGGGTATTTCAAATGGTAGTATTTTAACACTTTCCATGCACTAATTATACTACCAGCCTATGTCAATGTTTTGGGTTGTAATTTTTTTTCACATACAATGTACTTTGGGCATGAATTCACAGATCCTGTTATATGTCAGTGCCAAACAACACCTCAATATGTGTTCAGCAACATCTCCTGAGTACAGGGATACCACCCATGTATAGGTTGGTTAGGTTATTTGGGGGTTAAAAGGCCACATTTGAGAGGTGCTCTTTTTGGTTTTCCAACTTGGAATTCTGACGTGCAGAAAACCTGCGCCCATGTCCCATTTGGGACATTTTTGAAGCCAAAAAGTGTATTCTATCCCACAAAACCATATATTTTTGAAAACTAGACACCCTAGGGTATTTCAAATGGTAGTATTTTAACACTTTCCATGCACTAATTATACTACCAGCCTATGTCAATGTTATGGATAGTAATTTTTTTTCACATACATAGTACTTTGGGCATGAATTCACAGATCCTGTTATATGTCAGTGCCAAACAACACCTCAATATGTGTTCAGCAACATCTCCTGAGTACAGGGATACCACCCATGTATAGGTTGGTTAGGTTATTTGGGGGTTAAAAGGCCACATTTGAGAGGTGCGCTTTTTGGTTTTCCAACTTGGAATTCTGACGTGCAGAAAACCTGCGCCCATGTCCCATTTGGGACATTTTTGAAGCCAAAAAGTGTGTTCTACCCCACAAAACCATATATTTTTGAAAACTAGACACCCTAGGGTATTTCAAATGGTAGTATTTTAACACTTTCCATGCACTAATTATACTACCAGCCTATGTCAATGTTATGGATAGTAATTTTTTTTCACATACATAGTACTTTGGGCATGAATTCACAGATCCTGTTATATGTCAGTGCCAAACAACACCTCAATATGTGTTCAGCAACATCTCCTGAGTACAGGGATACCACCCATGTATAGGTTGGTTAGGTTATTTGGGGGTTAAAAGGCCACATTTGAGAGGTGCGCTTTTTGGTTTTCCAACTTGGAATTCTGACGTGCAGAAAACCTGCGCCCATGTCCCATTTGGGACATTTTTGAAGCCAAAAAGTGTGTTCTACCCCACAAAACCATATATTTTTGAAAACTAGACACCCTAGGGTATTTCAAATGGTAGTATTTTAACACTTTTCATGCACTAATTCTACCACCAGCCTATGTCAATGTTATGGATAGTAATTTGTTTTTCACATTCATTGTACATCGGGCATGAATTCACAGATCCTATTATGTGTCAGTGCCAAACAACACCTTAATATGTGTTCAGAAACATCTCCTGAGTACAGGGATACCACCCATGTGTAGGTTAGTTAGATTATTTGGGGGCTAAAAGGCCACGTTTAGGGGGGGGTGCATTTCCAACTTGGAATTTTGACATGTAGTCAGCCTGCGCCCATGTTCCATTTGGGACACTTTTGAAGCCTGTCAAAGTATTTTACCCCATAAAACCATATATTTTGGAAAACTAGACATCCTAGGGTATTTAAAATTGTGGTATTTTAACACTTTCCAAGTGCTAATTCTACCACCAACCTATGTCAAAGGGATGGGATGTCATTTTTTCCCCACACACATTGTAGTTCAGGCAGGAATTTTCAGATTCTGGTATTTGCCACTGCCAACCAACACCTCAATATGTGTTCAGCAACATCTCCTGAGTACAGGGATACCCCCCATGCATAGGTTTGTTGGTTTGTATTGGGTCTAAAATTCCACATTTAGGGGGTGCGCAATTCCAACCTGGAATTTTGACAAGTAGTCAGCCTGCGCCCATGTTCCATTTGGAACATTTTTGAAGCCGTCCAATGAATTTTACCCCATCAAACCATATATTTTTGGAAAATAGACATCCTAAGGTATTTCAAATGGTGGAATTTTAATACTGTATAGGTACTAATTCTACCACCAGCCTTTGTAAAAGTTTGTGGTAGTACTTTTTTGGGAGTTTTTTTTCCACATGCATTGTACTTCAGGCATGAATTCACAGATTCTGGTATATGTCACTGCCAAACAACAACCCAATATGTTTTCAGCAACATCTCCCGAGTACAGGGATAGCACCCATGCATAGGTTTGTTGGTTTGTTTTTGGCTAGAAGGCAACATTTGTGAGATGCGCATCTCAAAATTCCAACTTGGAATTTTGACATGTAGTCAACCTGCGTCCGTGTCCTTTATGGGATATATCTTTGAAGCCAGCCAATGAAATTTACCCCCACCAAACCATATATTTTTTTATCTGTAGACCCCCATCACTACTTGTGGCAAGTGCTCAGCAGCCACCGATACATCGCTAGATGATGTATCAGAAAGCTGAATAGGGTCAAAATCGAACCCTGAGTCCGCGGCCTCAGAATCAGTGCGTAAGCAGTGATCTCGAGCAAAGAAGGGGTTAATAGCTCTTAGAAGAGCCTATCTAGTACTGTAATACATTACAGTACAAAGAAATTAATCCATAAAACAGTGCAGACAGCAAAACATACTGTTGCTGTGCAAGATTACTGCTTACACAGTGATGAATGGCAGGGAAGGGGTTAATACACAGTGAGAGACTTTCATAAAACCTGCCAATTTTATAAAATGTTATTTTATATCACTAATACTGATCTGTCTCTTTCCGTCACAAAAATGTAAGTGAGGAGAGGGAGGCAGATCAATATTTGTGAATATTGATCCGATTCATTTTGATCTGACCAGGGCGAATGGTGAGCTTAATTGAGAAATCACCAAACCGCCTTTGCCACTAATTCGCTGTTACTGATCGCTATGCGTTCAGGCAGCTTAAAAAAAAAAAATCTCAAATATTTTTACTTTACATGTAATCCCCTAGCGGGTATGTGTAAAAAAAAATAAAAAAAAATATGCAGACAGATAAAAATTGCTTTGGCGTCAATATCATTGCGTAAGCAGTGATCGACGGCAAATAAGGGGTTAATAACTCTTAGAAGAGCCTTTTTAGTACTGTAATAAATTACAGTACAAAAAAAATTAACCCCTAAAAAATGCACAAACAGCAAAAATAAATGCGCTGATGTGCACGATCACTGCTTATGCAAGATCAGTGGCAGGGAAGGGGTTAAACACAGGGAATTGCTTTAATAAAATTTTTTTTATTGTTTTATTATTTGTGTGTTGTGTATTTATTGTTTTTTTTAACTTTTAATTACTTTTATAACTTTGATCTGTCTCTCTCCCTCACTAAAAAAAATGTGAGGAGAGGGAGGCAGATCATAACTGGTCAGATCAATATAGGGTTAATATTGATCTGACCAGTCAGTGGGGATGTTCAGCAGAACATCCCCACTGCCTGTCAGTGTGCCTGGCAGTCACTGATTGCCTCTGTGAAGAGGCAATCGTGTGACAGCCAGAGAGCACAGGAAGCAGGTACTTAGAAAAACTCCGCTTTCAGTGCTCGTTTTGACACAGGACGGACTAGGTCCGTCCTGTGTCACTAACGCCTCGGCACACAGGACGGACCTAGTCCGTCCTGTGTCGCCAAGGGGTTAATGCCGCTTCCATGATGCTCAAAGAATCAAGTGAATGCCTATGCATCATTACAGCCATTATATACAATAGAGAGCTGGAATAAGCATATCTTGACAATATAACCATGCAACTACTGACAAAATGTTAACTTTTTTAATTTAAATGGATGTATTTAGTATTTTAATTAAATAGTTTTTAAAGTGACACTAAACTTTTTTTTTTTCACTTGTGATTCTAATATAGAAGCACAAGTGAAAAGTTAGTTGTCCCTAGTATGAGGATGAACTGGCGTGTACTTTTGATAATACACGTCAGTTTATCCTCTGACTGACAGCTCCCATGCTTCCAGAGAGAGACCCTCGTTTTGCATGAGATCAGCAAGGGCGACCTTAACTTGGTCCCCCCTGCTGATCCCATGCAAAAATTCTACCGGGACATGTATTGTTTAACCCTTGTTTCCTTCAAGGAAGGGTTAAACAACGTTTAATGTTCCTTTAACCACATATTTTACAATCTCTAAGACATTAGGCCTGCGTTAGCTTTTCAGCTATTTTTAAATTAGAAAATCCAAAATTCTCAGCCTTCCCCTTATTGATCCTTATCCATAAAGGTCAATTCGGAAACAAAGTGGAGAAAGTATCAGGTATAGTAAATTGCTTTTGCTAAACTTTTATAACTTTGTAACTATGATGTTAGTCTTATTACTCATATAGGCATATTTATTAAGGGTAAAATTGTGGACATAGTTAATTTGGCTGAAAAGGACAATATGTTAGTCAAGACCAACCTTTCAACACATCCTTATTTGTTCTAGATGTAGGCAAAGTAAAACACTGAGATAGCTGAGATTTGATGGACGCAAGTTTTTTTTTAACCTAAACTTCTATGTAACTCTGTAACTATTACTAACTTTATCTTAAAGGAAAACATGCTTCATGACTCCAAGATAGTCTGTCTAGATCAGCGTTACCTAAGCTACTTTTAATTGTTATATCCTTACATGCGTATCATGTCTCCAACAGTTTTTTGAACATATTGAGTGAATATAATATTACTACAGCTAACACTACTTCTAATAATAATAATAACACATTTTATGTTTTTTTTTATAGTAAGACTGTGTGTGTTTTATTGTACGGTATGGAATGTTGTAAAGAGTATTAGTTGCCTGGTGATAATAGTACCAAACATTTGCTATGGTTAAGCAAAACTATGTTTGGCTGCTTACATTAATAGATGCCAGACAGAGAAAAGATCAGCTACTGTGCTTTGACATCATTTGTTTTACAAATTGTTCATTGGGCCATCCATCCATCTTTCTGTATAATAAGTGACAGTGACATTTCTGTATAAATGAAATAAGCCACAGAAAATTATTATACAGTCCCACAGATCTAGTGGCTGGAAACAATAATTAAAATCATCAGTCTTTCTGTCAATAAAGTCAGCAATGGCTAATATAGCTTAAAGTTGTTGGTAGAAGATAGAGAAAGTGAAATTGATATTTTCTCTTCTGATTTATTTTATAGAAAAATATTGATGACTTAAAAATTTTCCCCTATGAGTCACATCTTTCTTCCCCCTTGTGGTTTAGCTGATAAAAACACATTGTGTAACTGATTGCCTCTGCTGTAAGCATGTATTTTCTACTTATCCAGACAACGACTAACATTAAGCCTAATACAATGGCATACAGTATTAAAATGGGCTCATACCTCTTTAGGTTTACTATGCTTCAATGTGTCCAGCTATGGCAAAATATAAATTATATATATATATATATATATATATATATATATATATATATATATTTTTTTTTTTTTTTTTAACAAAGGGTTCTAAGAATATTTGCATAATAGATACAGGACACATCCCATAAAAAGCTCTGGTGCAACCAATTACCTTCAGAAGTCACATAATTAGTGAAATGATGTCCACCTGTGTGAAAACCAAGTGTCACATGATCTGTTATTACATATACACATTTTTTTTAAAGGCCCAGATGCTGCAACACCTAAGCAAGAGGCACCACTAACCAAACACTGCCATGTAGACCAAGGAACTCTCCAAACAAGTAAGGGACAATGTTGTTGAGCAGTACAAGTCAGGGTTAGGTTATAAAAAAAATATCCAAATCTTTGATGGTCCCCAGCAGCACCATCACATCTATCATAACCAAATGGAAAGAACATGGCACAACAGCAAACCTATATATGGTGCGGGCCAGGCAACTGTAGATGCACCGGAGCTGTGGTCAGAGGATTCAGCATATTCCAAATACCTCCAGTGCTGTTGAGCCTGATTGTTCTACTTTTTGTACTTACAACAGCAAACCTGCCAAGAGATGGCCACCACCAAAACTCACGGACCGGGCAAGGAGGGCATCAGAGAGGCAGGACAGAGACCTAAGGTAACCCTGGAGAAGCTGGAGAGTTCCACAGCAGAGACTGGAGTATCTGTACATAGGACGACATTAAGCTGTACGCTCCATAGAGTTGGGCTTTATGGCAGAGTGGCCAGAAGAAAGCTATTACTTTCAGCAAAAAACAAAACGGCACATTTTGAGTTTGAGAAAAGGCATGTGGGAGACTAACAAAATGTATGGAGAAAGGTGCTCTGGTCTGATGAGACTAAAATTTAACTTTTCGGCCATCAAAGAAAATGCTATGTCTGGCGCAAACTCAACACATCACATCATCCAAAGAACACCGTCCCCACAGTGAAACATGATGGTGGCAGAATCATGCGGTGGGGATGTTTTTCAGCAGCCGGGACTAGGAAACTGGTCAGAGTTGAGGAAAAAATGAATGATATTCTTGAGCAAAACCTGTACCACTCTGTGCGTGATTTGAGGCTAGGACGGAGGTTCACCTTCCAGCAGGACAATGACCCCAAACACACTGCTAAAGCAACACTTGAGTGGTTTAAGGGGAAACATGTAAATGTGTTGGAAGGGCCTAGTCAAAGCCCAGACCTCAATCCAATAGAAAATCTGTGGTCAGACTTAAAGATTGCTGTTCACAAGCGCAAACCATACAACTTGAAGGAGGAATGGGCAAAAATCCCAGTGGTAAGATGTGGCAAGAACATAGAGACTTATCCAAAGCTACTTGGAGCTGTGATTGCCGCAAAAGGTGGCTCTACAAAGTGTGAAAGTGTGAATAGTTATGCACAATGACTTTTTCTGTTATTTTGTCCTATTTGTTGTTTGCTTCACAATAAAAAAAAAAAACATCTTCAAAGTTGTGGGCATGTTCTGTAAATTAAATTATGCAAATCCTCAAACAATCCATGTTAATTCCAGGTTGTGAGGCAACAAAACACGAAAAATGCCAATTGGTGAATACTTTTGCAAGGCACTGTATTTAAAAGCATGGTTAACAATTCTTTAAATTAACTCAGTGCCTTGTCTTTCTAGATATTCTATCGGAATTGCGGTCAAGATTGGTGATACACAAGAAAATACCACATAAAATATGCAGTACCTTCATCATAGTATCTTGCTATTCATGACTTATACAATTTGCTTTCAAACTTAGCCAGTAGGTTTATGTCCTGAGTAGGATAGTGGAGATATAAAGAAAAATAGTCGGAAAGATTAAGAGAGAAAAAGATAAGGAAAGAAGAAAAAGGAATATGAAAGAGAGTTTTTAAAATATTTTACTTTCTGCAATTAGTAATTGGGTAATAATAACATCTACTATTCAGCTGCCGATTTGGTTAAATCTGAGAGTGTGCAATAAAAAGTGCTTTGGTCCTCACTGGGAGAATAGATATGATTAAGATATTATATTGTTACTACTTGCTTGAGTATTTTCAGTACAATCTATAGGAGAGGCTGGCAGGCTGTTCTTCTACATTGGTTTTTGTCTCTAGTTGTATAGAAGAGTTATCCACTTTTACTGACTACAAATTAAGAAAAACATAACAGATAGAAGGGGTGGAGGAAAATGGACTGCAAATAAGAGACGTAGCAAGCGAGGTCTAGAAAACTTCATCGATCATCGCACTTTCTACTGGTTTCCTATTCACTTTAAAGTCCTAACTTACAAAACCATTCAAGGTGCTCCGACCATTTCGATTGATCTGCCATGTAACTAAAAAGCTTCCGAAATAGCCTATACACTCTTTCCAAGACTTCTCTTATAATGTTCTCCAAATCATACTTTCAAACCTTTTGCTTTCAAACGTTTCTTATTTACTATAACTTGTTTATGTTTTATTCCTGATATTGCCTATGTTACCTATTTTTCTACTGCCATAATTATACCAAAGGATGAGCACACAGTTGTGAATTTAATTATGAAATACATGTTATATCCAGGGCTTGATGTACTCAGTTCAAATCCCAGATCAAATATTGACCTCACTGTAAATCAGGTCACTACAAACTGAATGCTCAGACAATCAGCTATGCAAGGTAAGGTTTGTTGAATGAGATCTGCCAGATTGGCAAGTCTAAAAATGTGGACACAAGGGCATCACTAGGAGTAGGCACCAAATGTTCATGGTGAACATTTGTGAATGACAATTAAAAGACTTCCATGGACCTTCATGGGCGTAGATATACTTGTGCTGCTGTTTACCTGCTCCTGGGTATCAGATAATGAAGAGAACATTATAAAAAGTTAAAAAATATATGGAGACCCTCTAATTTGTCTATTTCCTGAATCACAATACATTCCATGTTTGACTTGTTCACACTGATATTCAGGTACTCACTAGGTTGTTTTACTAGTGAATGGGAAGCAATAGCTGTACAGTCACTAGTAATTTTAAATTTAAGGCTATATTACTCGCCGAACCCCGAACTCCAACCCGGACATACAGTGGAATGTCCGTGTTCGGGTGCAGGGTCCAAAAATCGTAGTGTTCAGTATGAACCCGAACTTTGCAGTTCAGGTTCGCTCAACACTAATTATAATAGGTACACATCCCCAAGTCATGTTTTTTTCTTCATCATTAACAACCATTGAGTTGTTTATTCATAGAGATACCACTATATAGAATCTTTATAAACTCTTAGTTTCAGTTTTGCTTTCAGTTTTGCTTTCAGTTTTGCTTTTAAGCATAGACATGCAAATGTTGCAACTGCAGAACATCTAAAGCAATAACTAATGTGCATTTTTACACCCCCCAAATGTTTTAAAATACATTCATGGATTATATTGTGTACTGTTTTGCAAATTATAAAACAATTTTCCAAACGTGTCACACATTGCAGTGTATGGCATGTTCAACACACATTCATTATAAATCACAGGTCGATAGGTCAGTAGCAAATTAATATTAATTAACTGTTACCGTCAGCAGCCCACCTCCCATGCTCCCTGGTTAAACATGCGCAAATGTATCTTGTACCAAGTAAAAAAAAAAAAAAAAAAATCGAAAACGGAGTACTTTTTAATGTATTTTGAATGTACAACTGTGTGGTCATTATATTTTGAAACATGCCCAATAGCAATGACCTTCCTGCTAGTGAAAGGTCAAAACTGGTGGTTCTGGGAAGATATTGCTGCAAGCAAGCCCAAAGCAGCCATTATATCCCTTGTTATTCCTAAAATACACATCCAAGAGCTCTAATAAACATATTTTCAGACACAATATTGAAAACACTATTAATAAGTTATCTGTATGTCTTTATGCAAATTCTCCTTTAATTATTTTTTAGTATAAAAGAGTTCCATTCATTTCAAACATTTTAGGATACTTATTTTTGAACCCAATTTTGTTATCTACTAACTATTGGGATTGTCTCTAAAACAAGTAGTGGAGGGGCCAACTCGAAAGCAGGCCATACTAGACTTAGTGTTCACAAATGGAGATTTGTTATCAGATATTACTGTAGGTGAAAGTTTAGGATCTAGTGATCACCAGACAGTGTGGTTTAATATAAGAACAGTGACTCAGTCACACCACACAAAAACAAAAGTTTCAGATTTTAGAAAACAGACTTTTCTAAAATTAGATTAGGTGTAAAGGAGTCATTATCAGACTGGAACAATTTAAATGGAGTCCAGGAGAAATGGGATTATCTAAAAGATGCACTACTGAAGGCAACAGAAAATTGCATAAGGCTTGTCAGTAAGAGCAAAAAAATTAAGAAACCACTGTGGTACTCTGCAGAGGTGGCTAAAATAGTAAAAAATAAAAAGCTAGCATTTAGTAATTATAAAAATACTCAGAGTGAGGAAGATAGAAAGATCTATAAGAGTAGGCAGAAAGAGGCAAAGCAATCTATAAGAGCTTCCAAAGCATACACAGAAGAGACTATAGCCCAGTCAGTGAAAAAGGGGGATAAAACATTTTTTAGATACATAAATGAGAAAAGGAAAGTAAAACAAGGATTAGTTAGATTAAAAAAAAAAAGAAGGATGCTATGTAGAAGAGGATAAAGGCTTAGCAGACTGCCTTAATGAATATTTTTGTTCCGTTTTTACAAATGAAAATGAGGGTAAGGGACCTCATTTAGGGAAAAAGACTAATGAGTCTTTTGATGCATGTAAGTTTACAGAGGAAGAGGTTTTACTTCAGCTGTCTAAAGTAAAGACAAATAAGTCGATGGGACCTGATGGGATACGTCCAAAGTTATTAAAAGAACTTAGGGGTGTACTAGCAAAACCGTTAACAGATTTATTTAACCAATCATTGTTAACGGGAGTAGTTCCAGAAGATTGGAAATTAGCTAATGTTGTGCCCATTCACAAGAAAGGTAGTAGGGAGGAGGCGGGCAACTATAGACCAGTAAGTCTTACTTCAGTAGTGGGGAAAATAATGGAAACCTTGTTAAAGAATAGGATTGTTGAACATATAAAGTCGCTTGGATCTCAAGATCAGAGACAGCATGGGTTTACTTCAGGGAGATCATGCCAAACTAATCTTATTGATTTTTTTGATTGGGTGACTAAAATAATAGATCAGGGTGGTGCAGTAGACATTGCTTACCTAGATTTCAGTAAGGCTTTTGACACTGTCGCACATAGAAGGCTTATTAATAAACTGAAATCTTTGAGTTTTGATTTCAATATTGTTGAATGGATTAGACAATGGCTGAATGAAAGGCAACAGAGGGTTGTAGTCAATGGGGTATATTCGATGCAAGGTCTTGTTACTAG
Organism: Pelodytes ibericus; assembly: GCA_036172795.1. Taxonomy (NCBI): domain Eukaryota; kingdom Metazoa; phylum Chordata; class Amphibia; order Anura; family Pelodytidae; genus Pelodytes; species Pelodytes ibericus. The sequence continues at coordinate 38,113,481 of CM069857.1, forward strand.
TGGGGTACCTCAGGGATCTGTACTTGGACCCATTCTCTTTAATATTTTTATTAGCGATATTGCAGAAGGTCTTGTTGGCAAAGTATGTCTTTTTGCTGATGATACAAAGATTTGCAGCAGGGTTGATATTCATGGAGGAATAAGCCAATTGGCAAATGATTTAGCTAAACTAGAAAAATGGTCAGAGCAGTGGCAACTGACATTTAATGTGGACAAGTGCAAGATTATGCTCCTTGGGCGTAAAAACCCAAAAGCAGAATATAGACTATTTGGTACAGTCCTAACCTCAACATCTGAGGAAAGGGATTTAGGAGTAATAATTTCAGAGGACTTGAAGGTAGGTAGGCAATGCAATAGAGCAGCAGGAAATGCTAGCAGAATGCTTGGTTGCATAGGGAGAGGTATTAGCAGTAAGAAGAGGGAAGTGCTCATGCCATTGTACAGAGCACTGGTGAGACCTCACTTGGAGTATTGTACGCAGTACTGGAGACCGTATCTCCAGAAGGATATTGATACTTTGGAGAGAGTTTAGAGAAGGGCTACTAAACTGGTTCATGGGTTGAAGTATAAAACTTACCAGGAAAGGTTAAAGCATCTTAACATGTATACCTTGGAGGAAAGACGTAACAGGGGGGATATGATAGAAACATTTAAATACATAAAGGGAATCAACACAGTAAAGGAAGATAGTATATTTAGAAGAAGAAAAACTACCACAACTAGAGGACATAGTCTTAAATTAGAGGGGCAACGATTTAAAAGTATTATAAGGAAGTATTACTTTACTGAGAGGGTAGTGGATGTATGGAATAGCCTTCCAGCAGAAGTGGTAGAGGTAAACACAGTCAAGGATTTTAAGCATGCGTGGGATAGACACAAGGCTATCCTAGCTATAAGACCGGGAATGGGGGACTAATACAAGTACTCAAAAAAATTGGGCAGACTAGATGGACCGAATGGTTCTTATTTGCCGACACATTCTATGTTTCTATGTTTCTAATGCAGAGACAGTTGCTTGGCTAATTTATGATTGGGAAGTCTATTTTTTTTTGGTTTACCTTTTTTATGACTGATGTTGCACTGCTGTGGGCAAGAGCTTGGGAAGTGATCAGCCTTCCTAATGAGGCTGTCCACAACATTTCAGTGAAAAAGCTATATAGGCTAAGTTAGAGCTAAGGTTTGGGTTAGCATTAGGGTTAGATTTTGTTTACGGCTAGTGCTAAGGTTAAGGATGCTATTTTAAGTTATTGCCTTATAACTTGCCAAAAAAAAAAGAAAGAAAGAAAAAAACGTAAACATTGGATATTAAAAATGCAGAACAAATTTAAGAATTTATCAAGCAGGTTTTTAATTATCATTTATAGATTTTTCACATAAAAGTTAGAAAACATTTTTTTAAATTATATTTTGTTATTTTTGTATAGTAAATTTTATGATATCATCAAAATAATGGTATCTAAAGAAAGCATCCCCCCCCCCCCCCCCAAAAAAAAAAAATACATATAATTTGTGCGGGTACAGTAAATGAGAAAAAGAAAATGTACAGCTAGATGCAAACACAGCAGAAGCATTAAAACAGCCATTATCCAGAACAACCACAAATGTTCTAAATATTCCATAACTATAGGATTAATTAGTACACATAAGACAAATAAGATATATTAAACAAGATGTATATTCACATGGCTGTAAAACATCACAGCCAGTTCAGTCACCACCCACAAGCAACACCAAAAAAGGAGAAAAAGGAAGTGAAAAAAGTGCAAATCACTCATTAAAATAAAGTCATAGTGAGCAGATCCATTGAGATAATAATAAGTAAGAGAAGCAAACATTGTTTACAGTTACAGGACACTATATTGTTGTTTTGACAACTGCTCAGAAACTAACTTTAGTGCAATCAATATAAATTAACTTTAATTGTAGCCAATCCATATAGGAAACCTGCCTTACGCCACAATTCACTAAATCCTCTGAAAATGGGATTCTCTTATTCTTGCCTAACCCACCCATGTTTCCCATTACACATATTCAGTTTGTTTGGTAAACTAAGTTAGCAGGATGGAAGATTAAGGCATTAGAATCTACAGGGTATAAGCAATACAATGCCCGACACTTGTTAATTTAGATAAGTACTTAGGTTTAGTGGTAAATGCACACTTATCAGTATAGGTGATCCCTGAAGACACGTAAGTACTTAAACAGGCATTAGTCAATTACACAGAAACAGGGGAACTACTTTGCATGGTTCTTAGCATAGCTGGTCCCAGAAGTCAGTTAAGTACTCATACAGGTTATAGACTAGACATGTGCATTCGTTTTCGGACGAATGCATTTTCGTCCGAAAATAGCATTTTCGTCCATTCGTCCGAAAAACGAAGAACGAAAATGCTAAGCTAACGAAAGCCGAATGAACGAATGGTTAATAAACGAAAATCATTCGTTCATTCGTCCATTCGTAGTACTATTGCATTCTATAATCCGAAATAGAGTCGGTTTATAGAATACAATAGCATTTCACTACACGGAGACAAAGTCTCCATTCATAATGAATGGAGACTCTGTCTCCGTATAGTTAAATGCCCACAGCCTATAAACCGAACGTTCGGTTTATAGGCTGTCGGCTTATGGAATACATGTATTCCTATTCCTATTCTATAAACCGAACATTCGGTTTATAGAATAGCAATAGGAATACATGTCTCCGTATAGTTAAATGCCCACAGCCTATAAACCGAACGTTCGGTTTATAGGCTGTCGGCATTTTACTACACGGAGACAAAGTCTCCATTCATAATTTTATGAATGGAGACTCTGTCTCTGTATAGTTAAATGCCGACAGCCTATAAACCGAACGTTCGGTTTATAGGCTGTCGGCTTATGTAATACGTGTAATCCTATGGCTATTCTATAAACCGAATAGAATAGCAATAGGATTACATGTATTCCATAAGCCGAAAGTCTATAAACCAAACTTTCGGTTTATAGACTTTCGGCTTATAGAAAACATGTAGTACTATTGCCTTTCTATGAACCGAACGAGAGCCCCATTCATAAGAATTTCTTATGAATGGGGCTCTCGTTCGGTTTATAGAAAGCCAATAGTATTACATGTATTCTATAAAACGAACGAATAAAAATTAACGAAACGAAAATAATGAACGAATTTCGTCTGAAACGAATGCAGTAACGAACGAAATTCGTTTTAGACTAAATAAATAACATTTTCGTCCGAATGGACGAAAACGAAACGAAAATTTTAGTTTTGCACATGTCTATTATAGACAATTGCACAGATGCAGTTTATGCACAGTATAGCAAACAATAGCATTACAGCAAGATTTTTATCTATGATAAGCAGATCTGGTTCTGGAAGTGTCTCCACATTCCTCTTCAAAAGTTCAGCTTCAAAGGCACGTAGCCTTGAACCATACCAATAATAATCTTGGTCTGAGAGCGTGCCAAATGCCTGCTGTCTATTAAAAAAATAATCCCCTGTTCTTCGGCAGTTTGAAGGCTACCCAAGTGCTTCTGGAACCCATATCACAGAAGAGGCTATCAAAATGCCTCTGGACCTGATATGAATAAAATGATCCTCCAACCCGGGCTGTGGGTGCTAGTTAAAGATCAATACAAAACACAAAGTGTAGACTGCTGCGCCTGTATGTAAACGGGTATGCAGCACACGGGGGCACCGCTAGTGTCTCACTTCTAGCAAAATAAATACAATACAAAGAAAAACGTGACCAGTGCGCTTCAACCAACACTACACACACTTATATTTACCCTTAGAACAAGTATGTATCTTGCAGTGTTGTACAAAGGGAATATGAAAAATAAAAGAATAAAACACACAATAGTGTAATATATCAAAGAAAAAGTGAAATAAAGTGAATGAATTGTACCAAGTGGCCACTCACATTCGTCTGAGCAACTACTTGCTCAGGGATATCAGCATAAGGGAGCCCAGGGAAAGGGTTAATGATGTTCCGTTACTTCATCCATGAAGACTCCACAAAACACATGAGGAAGAAGGAAGGCAAGGATATTAATGAACACTGTTTAATATGTAATACAAAAAAAACCATAGAATTCTTACAGTTAAAATCTGAAGAGTCCTCAATTTCATTAAAAGCAGTAAAAATGGTAGAAATCCTTGAAAAAGAGTCCAGTGTTGCACATCCCTTGTTTCCTATAGCACACAACGCGTTTCTCCTCTTTGGTGAGGCTTTTTCAAGTGTCTTGTTCTAAGGGTAAATATAAGTGTGTGTAGTGTTGGTTGAAGCGCACTGGTCACGTTTTTCTTTGTATTGCTAGTTAAAGATCCTCAGACTCATACAAAATAATTCCTCCACACCATAACCCCTTGGGGTCTAGAGGCTGGCCGATTGTGTCCACTGAAAGCTGTCCTCTACCTTGTCCAGATAGGGGGAGATAAATCACCAAATTTACCTGTAAAAAGAAAAAAACCGTCATTGGGTGCCATGCTAAAAAAAATATAATACACATTTTTAGATGTCCCACACCATTCACGATGCCATGGATCATCAGCTTTGGGCCAGGGAAAGGGACCATCCAACAATTCAAATACTCCACCTGTATTAAAAACAAATCCCACCAGAATTCCTTTTTAAAAAGTGACAAGGGATGGATGCTTAATGAAGTCTCAGCTTGCACAAAACCCAATCTGAAGCCTCCTTTCTTTCTGTTGTAATCCCAGTCCACGTGGGCTATTTCATTAGGCATCTCCGCTGAGGATGGATGCATGAAAGAGCAGTTCCACTGCATTTTTTTTTTTGCCAGTAGGATTTAACAACATTTTAAAAAAAAATGTGTATTGTCCCTTAAGACTAAGGTTTATTTTAATTAATTTGAATGTGTCTGGGGACCTGGGGGTAATTTATTTGTAATGGGCAATCTCTGGCTTCTGACCCCCAACATATTTCCCTTGTTCCCCATGTATATTACAGAGTTTGGGAGTCATTTTCCTAGCCCTATTTATTAAAGCAGCAGTTTTAAAAAAAGTTTAAATTTTTTTTTATTAAAAATGTAACAATAATAGAAATAATATTTTGGGTCAGTTTTGGGGGAATCATATAGAGGGGTGATATTCCCAAACCAAATATACCGTAAAATTGGTCAAAATATTGCAGAATTGCTGTTTACGGGCCAGCTATTCAGCTATACTGAATACCCGAATTTTGGATAAATCCAAAAGTTGGCTACCAATCTGCCAGACTGGTCTAGATTGAGTAGAACCTTGAATGCTGTCTAGTCTTTTCAGTCCACCTGAATCATTTACTTCCTACTTTCAGTTTTAGACAATCATAACTAATTTGTCTCAGATGTGTTTCAGCTCATCAGAGCAGTGGTGTGTCTGCAGGAAGCATGTGAGCCCCATGGCAATTTATTCCAAGCTGCTCTGCCCCAGCTGCTGTAGATAAAGTCACTCAGATCTCAGGGGCTCAACAATCTTGGAAATAAGTGATTGCCGTCTACAGCCTGCTTCCACCAGATTAGGAGTTTTTCACCCTGAACCAGCATTCCCCCTGTGGTTGTGCCCAGGGGTTCGGCTAGCCTGGGACTTAGAAGATCCCTAAGGGTGTCAGCAAGTTGCAGGTCTATATAGCAATAAGGGAATATCTGAATAGCAAAGTCTTTTACAACCAAAGTCTTTAGCAGTCTTTACAGTCTTTACAGTATTAGAATCAGGAACACTGTGCAGATTAGAAATGGATCTCACCGGATATATGGCCACCAATATAAACATGATAGATACAGATTGGATATAGAAGAATAGAATACAATGCAATACCAGGTGGGTCATTTGCTTGGTCTTTTCTGTTATCATTATTACACATTTCTTGCTTGTTGTCTTTTACATGTACACACTGGATCATTGTTGAAAACCTGTGTTAAGTATATATATATATATATATATATATATATATATATATATATATATATATATATATATATATATATATTATTTGAGTCACTTTTTCTTTTAGCGCATCACCTTATTTGTTTACAGGCTGGATATAACTGATACTATTGCATGGTTCTTGATTCACAATAAGCAGCAGAATATTGGCTCAAAGATACAGTCTGTGGCAGAGCTTTCATTTGCACCCTTCAACAAATCTCAGCAGATAGGTACTAAAACACATAATGAAAGGTCAACAATCTACCTAGCTATATGAGTGCATGGAGGGGGGGGGGGGGGTTCCTAGGATGGCAAAGTCCAACTCGCCTCCCAATTCAAACTTATTGCGGTTTTAATGAATAGCCGTTTTTATTAAATAGAAATGGCGAGGTAGTTTGTGTTAGCGTGTTAGACTTTTAAAGTTAAAGTTGACTTCTAAAGCTTATCTCCTCACACTATTCTCACATATTAGTGAATAGACCGCACAGAGTAAAATAACAGCACTTCGACCACACGGAAACCTACTGCAAAAGGTACATGTTTAAGTTAAATATAACAAAAACTAAAAATAACTGGAACAAACAATATATGTTTATATTTACAGTATAATTTACATTATAGTGATCTCATTTTTAGAGCAATACAGGTGAATAGCAATATGGATAGGTGTATTTATTTTGTAATTATTTTACTATTACTATGCTATGAACAAGAGCAAGATCTTTTTTTGCAGCTTTCATCCATTGTCAGAGGCGGTGTGGCCAACGAATTGGGTTAAGTTAATATCAAAGAGGTGCTTCCACTGTTTCTATTCCATCGTCAGATCAAATGGTTTTTATTAACAGAGGCAATCTATAAGCACAAATAGATTCTCCAGTCATGTTTTCTTTACATATTGATTACACATGACATTACTCTGAAAGCTATGGGACAATAATTTGAATCGTGATTTAATTTGAATAGCATAATTGAATAAACTCATGATAAAGTGACAGATACTCCTTTAAACTAAAAGACTTGCTACACACAATACAAAAAAAAATACCAAAAAAAGCATTGTCATGTTGGATTATTTTTGAAATGTAATAAACAGCTTGTACAACCTCATTACACTAAAGTTTTGATTAAGAATGAATCCCCATTGCCTACAGTAATCACGACAAGAATAAAATAATAAAAACAAATACCTATAATTATTGGCATGTGATAACTGGAGGTGCATTAAGAGCACAATATAATTAAATCCTTTTAAAGAAATATTTGACTAACAAGTAAGGTAGCACATAAACCACTTGTGTTCCTGGTACTAACCCCCTCCCGCAGTTTGGTTTATAATCTACTTCACAGTGACTTGTAATACTTTGATCTTTTGTTGCAGGAACAAAGTCAAAGGATTAATTTGCAGAAAGCATTTTCATCTATTAATGTGTAATTTGTTCTAATTCTTATTGAACGAGAATTGGTGGCAGTCTTCCAATTAGATAAATTACTTGTATGTTGAGTTGAAAGTGATCGAAGGGTCCATGGTACACAACTCATAGCAGCTTACAGACACATTTTATAAGCACATTCATCCCTTATTGGTTATCTAAAACCGTAATTATACCCAGAAAATAAATTAGGTATTCAATAATTACTAGCCCCCAGCCAATTTAATGTGTTCTTTTGCAATTGTGCGGCATACTTGACTACAATTAGTAAATCAAGATTGGTCGAAGACGATGATTCTGTCCATGGGTAAGGAAATCAACTTCAAATTAGGGAAATTGCTTGTCACGATTGAAATTATTGATAAAAGAATACATTTTGTCTTTGATCATGAAGCTTTCATGTTGGCATCACATTTGTTTCTTTTAGGGTCTTTACACCAGTTAAAAATTTAGCTTTTATTTGTCGATTTGTATTATATTTTATATCATTTTTACCCAATCCATCTTTGGATTAAAGTGCGTTTCATGTTGAATGGTTTAGTTTTGGACATTTAGCAGTTGATAAGAGCATTTCTTGGTTGATTTAAAATGGGAAAAGCGTATACAAAATTTGTGTACAATTTAGATTGAGGGTGTTGGATTTAATAGAATATATTCTAAAGCACTTATTACACCAGCTTGGTGGCAGACTAGATTCAGTTCACAAGCAAGGCCAGGTTTACATCCCAGGAACCTAGATAAAAAGACTTCTTCTGCAGAAACCAGTGTGGGAGTGTCGATGGGTTGATTTGGGAAAACCCAACTACAAACATCAGGGCAAGTTTCTATCCAGTTATGTGGAGATTCCAGCTTTGACCTTCAGGAGTTTTGCGTGAGATAGACACCAGCTAGAGCTTCAGATTTGGTTAACTACCAGTTCAAACATAAATTTGAACTGAAATTGCACATCTTATTACACTGCACAGATTATGCTGTTCGCGTCCACTATATCACATAGATATTTTTTCATGATCTCAATGTGTGAAGCAAATACCTGCATGATAAACTATATCAGCTTTTTTGTCCAATTTAAATCACTAACAAAAGGGAAAACCATCCCTGTATGATCTGTATGAGAAAGCAATTCTGCATATAAAAAATACCTCACAAAGACAGTCTGTTCTGTATAAAACCATTGTGTCAGGCAATTTATATGGAATCATGGGACTGACCATGTAAATATCTTTATTACACAACAAGAATAAAGTGTACATTTTATATGTAGCGGATTGGCTTTGAGGAGTACCAACTATACATGTGGAAGAAAGAGTACAATTTTTAGTTTGATATTGATTCACTTATTAAGCAGCAGGTGTGTCCAGCCCAGTGGAAATTAATTATTTATACAAATATATTATTATATAATGAAAATTATTTATATGACGTATGGACGGGTAATAAACGTGCAATTCACCTACTGTTGCTTAGTTTTGTATTTAACCTATTTGACTTGAATTTACCACTGAATTCATATAATTTTGCACAAAAATCCATTAAATGCTTAAAATCCATATTTCTACCTTATAATTAAAAATCCTTGATGCCTGAATGTCTCATTTCTAATCACTTACTGACTGATCACAGAATCTCTTCGAGATAATTGTAATTCCTATTTTAAAGGAATTCCTTCATGTACATATTGAGTAGAAGGGGAAGGGAGAGAATACAAATCATACATCACAAATGTATTAGCAGAATTGTAAGCAGATACATGAATTAAGATAAATGGTGATGTCATGAACTGGTGACTCTGCAAACACATTAAAAACACATTTTCCCCCTAAGCCTTTGCTTGTGATTCTGCTAATATAATGTATAGACCATTTTTGACCATTTATTTATTTTCTATATTCACAGTACAAACAATCGTTACTTCAACTACCTATGTTTATTATAAAATGCAATGAATAAACCCATCTAATCGGCCACTCATTTTTTAATTTGACTTTTCACTCTTTCAAAAAACAGAGCTGCTTTAAGGTCCTAGTAGATTCTGGGCAAAGTCTTCAGCAGTGGGCCCCCTCTTGTGTAATTTAGATATCTGCCCACGTGATCCAGTATGTTAAAGTATGTTGCTAGTTTATGGAAGTAGTTATAGTTCTCCTGCGTACTGCTGTATGTGATGCTCTTGGGTTAAACATGTTCCTGGGTGCTGTCCTGGCATTCCCCTCTCCCAATGTGCTTTTTCAATGGGACATCTGGCAGTTGCTGAGCCAGGCGGATTGTATGGGAGGAGGCAGACACTGACATGTTCCCTTTGGTGAAAAGCTAGGTGAAGATCTTGGCTTTGCAGTCCATATAACTGCTGGTGCCAGCCCTGGAGTACGTGGCACATAGAGCTAAAAACCAGGGACATAGAGCGAAATTGCAAAGGGAGAGCTTCTGCACTAAGCTTTTCCCTCTACCTTCAGTGTGTTCTACTCCCAATGTCTGCCCCACTTAAGTCACCCAACCCCCCGTGTACAGATCAGCTCCTCTTTACCAGTAGGCCTTTGACATGTGCAAACTATGCCCACTGGTAAATGTGACCCGCCAAAAACCCATTATCCAGAGACATTTCATTACTATAGTACAGAATGAAATGCAGTCTGTAAAAATAAGTTTGTATCTACCACTTCGTGATGAATCTGTATGGAACATGTTCATTGTTAACAACTTTGTCTGTGAGTCAAATCAAAGATTAGATGTGTTTCAAAATGCAATCTTGGTAATGATAATTAAAACTAGATGCACTTTACTAAATGTGTCTTTTTAACCTAGAGTTACCTCTTTTTCGAGAGAAAGAGATCTATTTGAATCAATGTTTAGGGTTATTTTTAAATGTACATACATCTCAAGATAAGATACTCACCTGCAGCTAGTATTTTGACACTTAGGGTGTCTATTCACTATAAGATGAGGTGCAGGTCTAAACCAGGTGAGTTTTTCCTGCTAAGCAAACCCACCAGGTTTGACCTTGCACAATTTATAGCTAAATTGGTGAGATTATATGTACATCTCACCTCAATTCACTTGCAACTCACCTTTTAGTGAATAGCCCCCTTACTATAGTTTACTATCCACAGCACATGAGTGACTAACAGACAGCTTACTTCTCCTTTCAGTTGAATCATAACTTAGCTCACCAAAAGGATGGAGGAAATGGCTTTGCGGATCATGTTTAGACAATAAGTATGTAACAGATTTCCCCCCACCATCAGGTGGGTGTGAAGAAAAATGGGTGGTGAATGGGCAAAGTGGTGAGACTTGGGGAAAAATTGGTGCGGCTCTTACTTAACCCTGCCTCTTTCATTTTTTGCCGTCATAAAAATGTGGCATAAAAAATAAATTAAAAATTAAAAATAAAATAAAAAAATGTGTCATAAAAAAAGTAAGGCTTCCTACTTTGGGACTGGCTGATTCCTGCTGATTGCTCAATTAATTTATAAATAGTGTATTTTTAAATGTGCTTTAAAAAGTATGGCTTTCCATAGTTTGCATTATGAAGTCATGGTGCAATGCTTTGGGTCTGGTATAATGATGCAGTGCTATGGGGCTGGTGTACATTTGTTTCCAGCAAAGAAAGCTGCTTACTATTTAGATGCTACACTAGAATCAGTGGTTGGTAACTGGAGATGTTTGTGTCTGCTTTTAAAATAAATCTAAAACATTCCTAAAGACAGCTATTATTTACCATTTTAAATTAACAAAATCAAAGTAGACTAGCAACAAAGATTGATGTACCAGAATAATTTAACAGCTGGTTTAGACCAAGTTGTATTTATAATTTTGGATGCACTTTAAATATATATGTGTGAATTAAAAAAAAAACATGTTGAACTAAGGTTTGTTGCTAAGGCAGTTTCAACTCTTTTAAGATATTTAAAGGTATGAACCCATCCGCCATATATTAAAATGTTTAATTAAATGACTAACAGACATGATCAACCTCTTGACAGCATTGAATATTCATTCATGCCCACTCTTTATTTAGGTGAGACAAACAAAGACATGGAAGCCACGTCTTAACGAGAATGGGCAGTGCTTAAATAGCCTGCCCTATAGGATAGGACCTAGTTGTGAGGGGCATCACCTTATTTTGCCCACTTGCTTCATTACAGAGAAGACCTCTCCATTAGCATATAATACTGGTCTCACCCATAAGGGAATGGTTCAGACCCAAAATGCCTGTAAAAAAAAAAACACTCATACCCTTCCTGATTAGGGATTATCCTATAGGACAGGCTATTTTTTTTAGTGAGATGTGGCACTCATTTCTTTGTTTTCTCTTGATTTAGGTTCATTTAGTTCACCAATTTTCTATTGCAATGGTTAACTGAAGCATGGAGATTTATTTTCTCAGACGGAGAGCCTTCTGGCACTCACATGGTTAATCTGAATCCTGGGTACCTACAAATTAGTGAAATTTGTGGCACAGTAACCATTAGTAACAATGGACAGGAAATCAAATGGACAGCAAGGTACATTTTCTGAAGTAAATCTCTCCCTGTGCTAGTTAAAAACAAAACAAAAAACAAAGGGAAAAGCAATATCAGATCAGTTTCTGACTGGACAATTTCTAAACTGTGGGCTTGCTATAAAATGGTTTTCAATTGTAAGGCTGTCATTATATGTGATTGGTGTACAGTATATAGGAACTGGAAAGCTATCTTAAAACGAATATAGCAACCTGCAGTGTAGCAGAATCTATTAAATCATTGGAGAGAACTGTTGCAGTTGCTGGAAGAAACTTTACCAGAACCTTATGTGTGTAACAAAGTAAAAAAGATACTCGAAGGGTGGTTTGCATAGGTCACATAGAAGGGGTAGAAAATTCTAAAGACAGCATTTCATGCTGTGAGGATTTTTGTTTAATTAAATGTAACCATATCTACTTTAAATAATATACAGATGGGGCTAATCACTAAAAGGTGATTTGACGTGAGTAGCAGGTGAGCTCAAGTGAATAGCAGGTGATTTGAGGTGAAATTTCGTTTCACCAATTTAATTTCACCAATGCATTGTGCAGGAACAAACCTGGTGAGTTTCCCCCACTAAGTGAACTCAACAGGTTTTTTCCTGCACAATGTATAGCTGAACTGGTGATGTTTATCTCACTTCAACTCACCTGCTATTCACATCAACTCTCCTGCTACTCTCCTAAAATCACATTTTAGTGAATAGACCTCAAGAGTAATAAGCATAAAGCTTGAATTGGTACAATGGCTGCTGAAATCAACACTGGCAAATAAATGGTTTAGTTAATCCATTAATTTGGGATGTGGTGGTCTGCAGAACAATGCTATTAAGCAGCAATTATTTTTGACCAGTGCCAGCCATAATTAGTTTGTAGCACCTCTTCCCCTCTAGCTATTGATTTAGCATAATGGACATACCCAGTAAATGTATAATACTAAACATTGCACAAGCTCAAAACGATATTTAATTCCATTATTCACACTCACACTGGGGGGTATAAACCATGAGGCCAATTACCCCCTAAAAAAGTGAATAAAGTGTGATTCAATTAAAATCATACCAAAGCATAAAAGCATCATCAGTGCAAGCCGAAACGTTGTCACTGCATTACCATATGCTCCTATTAAACAAAATAAAATCAAGAGGACCAGAGGTTCTTAGCCCTCCCTTCCTGAAAATAAATACATTGTGGGGTATTTACTTACATACAAATGTGGTCTTGCATAGCCAGAGAATAATAGTAGCACTACTCATAGTGTTACAAAATAGCCAATAAACAATCAAGAATAATACACTTCTCAGGAAACACTTTAATACATGTAGATGGCAGATCTGATTTACACAGAGACTTTTGGGGTGTCAAAACCAATTTAGCAATGTGAAGATCATATTGTTAAAAGGGGTTGTGTTACTCACTTTCAACATATTATGACTGTGTGTGGTGATGCATTGGCTAAGTCTAGGGGGGCAGATGGCTACATGTGTGGGGGATGGCTAAGTCTGGGGGGCAGGTGACTACACGTGTGGGGGATGGTTAAGTCTGGGGCAGACTGGCAAATAAAAGGAAATAAAACAATAAATGTATTTTTTTGTAACACTTTTTATTAAATATGAAAATATCAATTAATATTTACAAGTAAAACTCTTTTGCCTATAGGGTTGTCTTATATTCAGGCTTTTTCTTTGTTTCCTAAATAAATATCCCCTTTTTTTTTTTTTTTTTGGGGGGGGGGGGTCATTTTATAAACAGGGTCATCTTATATTCGAGCAAATATGGCATATCTATCTATCTATCTATCTATCTAGATATGAAATTTTGAATCAAGGAACATGTACCATTTTGCCTGAGACACTTTTCTCTACAGCAGGGGCATCCAAAAATTTGTTTAAGTGGGCTTAATGATCAGAAATGCATGTGTATATGATGCCCATTAAATATTAAAGATTTATAGGAATCTTGATGAACAGCCTGTTTCTTTCTTTGCAGTAATACCAAAGCAATCCAAACACATTTTTAATGAACTTCATACAATTGAACATTTATATAGTAATGCAATAAATGTAGTTAGGCCAGTTGAGACAGCACCATGCTAAAAGAGAGGCCACATTTGGCCCATGGGTGCACAATGTGGATGCACCCACTCGTTAGTTGCTGGAGTTCCTTGGGTAAATATGACCAATAAACTAGGTTTCAAGGTGACAGTAACATTTAGTTCATCTTTCGTGAAAAGGTATCACTAAAAAACAAACCAATGTCCAATACCCAGCGTAAGGAAGAATTACCAAAACATGAGTAACATAAAACAATGTTCAGATTAAACTATAATTAAATCAGTAAACAAGTGTAAAAGATAAGATTTCTCAGATATAAGGATTTTAAAGAAATACCCATAGCTTGGTAAAGGGTACACAGGTCAAGACCCATTACAATCAGAGGAGAAACAAAAAGTACTTCATCTGTTATCAAAGCTCACTAGGGAACTGTGTTGTAACTGTGTTATAAAGTGTTGTAGCTGAAGAAGTGCAGCACACGTACAGGGCCGCTTTAACCAGTGGGCAAACTGGGCTCTTGCCCAGGGCCAACTGGTCAAGGGAGCCCCCGCTGGCCATGGGTGTCTCCCAGTGGGGAGGGGGTGGTCACCTGTGGTGCCGGCATCCACCTTGCAGCAAATCTCGCGGCTCAGGGAGGGTGGCATGTTATTGGGCAGAGTATCTGTGGCTTATTTGTGGCAAAAAAATTCTGGCATATTATTGGGCAGATTGGCTGTGGTTTCTTAATGGCAAAATAACACTGGCCCATTAATGGCAAAAGTAATACTGGCATAATAATGGCAAATTAATACTGGCATACTAATGGGCAAATTGGCTGTGGCATATTAATGGCAAAATAATACTGCATATTAATGGCAAAATAATACTGGCATATTAAAGGGCAAATTGCCTGTGGCATATTAATAGCAAAATAACACTGGCATATTAATGGGCAAGCTGTGGCATATTTAATGGACAAAAGGTGGCATATTTTAATAGGCAAACTGACTGTTGCATATGTTAATTACAAAGTGACTTTGGCATGTAAATTGGTACCTGACAGTGGCTTATTTTAATTGGAAAAGTGATGCTGTGGCATGTTATGTGGGGCAAAAAACCATGTACTATAGGGGAAAGTGACACTGCGGCTTGTTCTGCAGGGGCAGTTCTGTGGGACAAAGCGACACTGTGGTATATTCTGTGGGGCAAATTGACACTGTGGGATGCCAAATTGTGTGGGTGCAATATGGGTGCAAGCCAAGTGCTGTGGGTACTGTTTGGTGCTGTGTTAAGTCCTTTAGGTGCAATATGGGTACAGAAAAAGAGAATACAAACAAGAAATGCTTAAATTGTTCAATGTACTACGGGATCAATATGACTTAGCAAGATGTGAAATATTTAAAATGGATTTCTTGTTCAGAATTTATATTTAAACCAAGAGCTAAAACGATTAGAATTATTTATCAGACTGCTAAAGCAAAAACATAAAAAATGGTATCTAATACCCTACAGCTAATTGAAGAAGCGACAAAAAAAGTCCCAATTATAGCAATTAAAAAATGGGAAAAGGATTTACAAATGGAAATAGAAGAAGAGGAATGGTGCAAAGCTCTAAAAAATTGTTATAACGTGATATACTGTCTTAACCTTAATGAGACACAGTTCAAGTTGCGAATAGATGGGACTTGGTCCCTACAAGAATCTCTCGGATGTACCCCAATACGCTGGATACATGCTGGAGGTGTGGACCGCATGGAGGAGATTTTGTACATATTTAGTGGGGATGCACGATGATTAACAGCCTCTGGCTGAAGATTTCACAAAGGCTATGTGAGATATTTGGCTGAGAATGGATCCTAACCCCAAAGAAAGCCCTTTTATATTTAAAGTTTCCTGAATATAAAAAGGCATTTAAGATTGTTTTTCATAATTTAACAGCAATTAAGCTTGAATTAGCTAAAATTTGAAAACAAACAACTTATTATTATGCTAATGGAGATGTTTCCGCTAATATGCTAATGGAGAGGTTTCCTCTGTAATGGTGCAAGCGAGAAAAAAACGGTGATTCCTCTCCCGAGTAGGTACAACCTATAGGACCGGCTATTTCAGCTTTTGCCTGTTCTCGCTGAGAGGGATCCCACACCTTTGTTTTTTTAACTTATTATTATGTCCCAAAATAAAATCCCAAGTCATCTATCAGTGTCAAATGGAAAGAAGCATTGAATGGCAAAAGCATCAGAATAAAAAATAAATTACCTATTGGGATAATTGGTTGGAGTTTTTGGAAAACAACTAATTTTAGCTAGTTGAGGGTGGGTGTGAAGAAGGAGGAAGTAGGAGAATGAAAAAGGGAAATCCAGAAAAAGAAGCAAAAAACAAAAACAAAAAAGGGGAGGAAGGAAAAAAAAAAGAGAAAAAATAGTCCTTGTGCATGCCCATTCCTGAAACAACATAATAACTAAATCTAACCCACATCATGGTATAAGTTAAGTAAGAATTAGGAAGAGCATGACCTCCCCCTGCCTGTCAAACCTGCCAGAAACACCGGCCCATTATTGTCCTGTAATGTGTATGTTATACGGATAATAATGACGTATTGAGGGAAGAGGAAGTTATCTCGGTAGAATGTAATATATGTAATTTTGATATTTCCATAATAAAATGTAATTAAATAAATAATACAAAAATAAACAAGAAATGCTGTCCAACATAATAAAGTATTCATATTGGTTAAAGTTAAATCAATTAATTGATCAAGGTCATTCCAGTGGGGTCACCTCCTCCAGTTCCCCCAGGATACACTTCAATGGGGGACATTGGGCACAATAGTTCAAGGGGCCCATATACCAACTGTAGTACCTGTTCAAACCTCAAGTTCATGGGTATGGTTTGTGATGAGGCCAGCTCCTCCTTCTGTTGTCAATAAAAGTTGTGCTATTATATTGGGTAATAAGAACAACCTTTGTCAGTTGTCAATTTAGCTAAGTTTAAGAGTGTTTGACAAAAGTTCTACATTACAAAACCGGGTTCGATTGGTTAACGGATTGAATTCCAACCAATGGGTTCATCTAACAGCTAGATGTGGACCATAAACTACAAATTTTTCTATACATATGAAGTAAAAACAAACAGGGAACAAAACACAACAAACTATTAAATACCTGCAACCCATTTAAATCATGCACATATGCTTTGTCAGTGTTGTCCAACCTTCTAATTTGGAAGGACGCTTAGCAAGCTTTTGTTGGGAGGTGAGAGTATTAATTCCATGAGGTAACACAACCCTGAGGCCCAGCAGTTGGACAACATACTACACCCATACTGATTTTATATTGGATCTCCATCATCCTAGGAAAATGTCAGTGGAAACGTTTAGCAAGCTGCCAATGTGCATGCCGATGTGTATACATTATACAACACTGACACCTTGCATAACATTATTGGTTGCAGCTCCACATAGTATAAACGTCAATTGAATTCTGGAGATGTATATGGAATTGAACAGTCTATTATAAAGTAATACTTTCTCATTCCTCAATTACTGTAACACACAGAGACATGTTTTACGAGCTAGATAATGGAAATTTTGTTTAAGCACTTGTATTTGGATTTGGATGGGAATAATCTTAAAAATAATTAGAATGTTTGGAATTCTGATACTCACAGGAGTGGCAATTTAAAAAATGCTAAGAAACTCATCTGTAATTCAAATTTATTGCAGTTTTTTGTTAATGCTTGGTTACACCTTTCCTTTGCTTTGTAAAATGAGCAGATGTCAAAATAATGCATATGAAATCTTGTATGGAGAACAACAATAAGCCCTAAGAATTTGGATAACAGCTCCAGGCATGGTCAGCCAGCATGATGTCTGCTGATCCATGATGTTTTCATTGCAATCCATATGAAAAGGGTGTAATAAATGGCCTATCAAATAATCAGAGAATTGTATATTAACATTATTGTTCTAAATATCCCTCATATCGAGGGTTGTTAACTGGTAGCTCTCCAGTTGTTGTTAAACTGTTACATTTTATCTCATGGTATCCAGAAACAAACTATTTCATTAGTGGTTACGATTTTATTCTTGAAGGCTGACCCTAATTTACAGATTCTTCGAGGTCTCGTAACTTGGTGAGATCGTCTTGCAAGAAGAACAGAGTTGGCCCTCATAAATGCAGTGTTTAACCCACACAGTAGTGTGGGTTTTTAAAAATGTAACAATGTATATTCTGTGGCCAGCTGTACTCTTCCAGGAGACGTGCTAGAAGTGAGTGTAGTTAAGTCAATGAGAGCAACTGTTCATCCAACCTGCAACTCACCTTTTAAAGAAATACATGTCTGTGGGGTCTATTCAATAAAATACAACTGATATGTGAATTGTAATGGCAAACATCCATCATTTATAGTTGAGTTGGAAAGATAGACAAGTAAGACATACCGTATTTTTCGGCGTATAAGACGACCCCCAACTTTTAAGGTTAAAATATAGATTTTGCCCCTCAATATGCCAGGATTTTGCCACCCTCCTCCCCCTTCCCCAATCCCCAGAACTTACCTACTTTCTGCTCTCTCTCTCGCTGTTAAGCCAGTCCGTGGCTGTGAGGGAAGCGTTGTGAGCTCCCTCCAGCCGCGCGGTCAATAAAGTTTGTTTAAAAAAAAAAGTTTAAAGAAACTTTATTTAAGCCGCATGGCTGGAGGGAGCCTGGCTTCCCTCACAGCCACGAACCGGCTTAACGGTGGGAGACAGAGCAGAGGTAAGTAAACCCTCTTACGGTAGCGCCGGCCTTGCCTGCACTATGCGATCAGTGCTGATCGCATAGTGCAAGTAGCAGTTACGGATGGGCAGCGGGCCCCCCTATAAGACCACACCCAGGGTATAATATGACCCCCGACTTTTGAGAAGATTTCCTGGGTTAAAAAGTCATCTTATACGCCGGAAAATACGGTAAATGTGCTTATATTAATACTTGATTTTTGCCGTTCAACTTGTCGCTTTCAGTGAATAGTCCCCTCTGTGTCCAGACTTTTTGGACCATGTGACTTGATATGTATTTTACACTTCATTAAAATAAATTAATTTGCATTTAAAGCCACAAGAGACACCCCAGGTGCATATTGGGGTCTATTCATTAAAGATGAAGTTTGGTGATCTAGATGAGAACTCGACCTCCAAAAAATGCTATTCACAAAGCATCTTGTTAAGGATATGTAGAGAAGGCAAGTGAGATGGAGAGCGAGCTAGGTAAGCCAAAGTGTTTGAGCTAGGCAGTCGAGTTTGAAGGTTGAGTTTTCCAAACACACACTCAATCCCACCAGTTTTTACAGCCAGTTGTTGGAATAACAAGAATTCCAAGTGTCAAAAGCCAGAAGTGTTATTTCTTCCCCTCATTGAGTTGATTCAGTGCCCCTATTACATAAAAAAAAACATGTTATGTGGTAATTTAACAGCCATTCAATGACTTTTGTTATTTAACAAATAAGCTAACATCATTATCACACCCCTTAAGAAAACCTTATACTAACAATGAACTATGTGGTAATTATTGGCTGGGGACTGGGCAGGATGCCCCTGTCCCCCTATTGATGAATGGGGCTGGAGGTTCGCCAAGGGCCCATGGCCCCTTCTATTACCTATGGAGCTGGGTGCTGCCCCAAGTGTTCCCAGCCCCCTCTTTAACGTATGGTGTTGGGGGTTGTCCAAAGTGCTCTCTGTGCCTCTTTAGTGAATGGGGACAGGAAATCCCCCACCCCCTTGTAATGTATGGGGTTTGAAGCTGCTCAAATTGCCCACGGGCTCTCTTTAATGTATTGGGCTGCCCCAAGTGACCCCACCCTTTTTAAAGTATGGGCCTGGAGCTGCCCCAAATGCCCAAGGCACCCCTTTTAATCCATGGGGCCGGAAGCTGTGGGCTGCTTCAAAGGCTGCTCCCCCTTAAATAAATAAAATAAAATACATTAAAATGTAACCCACCACACCCCCAGGTCTTAGTTGCCCAGTTTGGGGGGGGGGGGGGGGGATTGAGTTCTTACCTGTAAAAAGAAAAAACCCTTTGATTTTCACAGCCCACCTTCCTGTAAACAAAAATCCTCCTAAAAAATCACATTGGTAAAATAAAATAAAAAAATATCCATGTCGTCTAAATATGTCCACCCTCTGCTGGGCTTCTGACATTTCAAATGCAGTATAGAAACTTTGTCAGCCAATCAATGGCATTCCTGGTCTCAGCCCAGCCATGGGCCACTGGCTGATTTTGAAACTGGTATACATTAACGGGGAGGCTTAGGCCCCTTGTCGACCTCCTAACTTTACCATTTTTTGTCAAACTCAACTTTTAGTGAATATTCCCTTATTTTAAGGATGTGTTTGCAATTCTGTAAACACGAATTATTAGATAACTTTTTAATCTCAACATTCACAATATACTGTTTAGGTGATAGGGTCCCTTTAATAAAATTGATCTGCTCTGTTTCACAACAGTAAAAAAAAATGACTCCTACGGTGAAAGATTCACACTGCTACCATTTAACTCCAAGTCATCAGTATTATTGACGCTGGCCTTATTTTTATCGCATGTTTGGTATTGCATGTAGAATTACTTTTATTGCATGACATAGACACACGGTTAGAATTATTATGTTGTTCACAATGTTGATGCAGCTGTGGTGCAGCACTACAATTTTGGATGTGCCTTGTAGGTGGCTGTCATCAGAAATTGACATGTTTATTTGGACACAAATTTAGTTCAATATATGAGGGAATCCAGACCCATAATAACATGCATTATCACAATCACATTCCGAAAACTGCTGAGAGCTACATAAAAAGTCCAAAACCGTACAATAGAGGTGGTAATTTTATTTTGTAAAAGGAAATGATTTTAAAAAAGGTCACCTTAACACCGCAGCATTCCCGGAAACCATCAAAGCAAGATACAGGCAAAAAGGCGAAACCTAACTATATATTCATATGCATTTTTGTGGTGAATGATTGTACTTTAGGTTCCTGCTCAAATATTTTTACATATTACTTATTAAATGGTTTTTATTAGCAACCCCAAAGATAGAAAGGAAAAGGGTGCACAACAATAAAGACGTGTTCGTAAAGGGGCAGCTTCACCTACAGTGTCTTAAAAGATATTTCTAGATGCAAACTGTAAGTGTCAAGAAAAAGAAACAGATCTGTCTTCTCTGTGTATTCCTCAATATTTTTTTATCTCCTAAAAACTGATTATAATGTTTAAATAGTTATTGCAAACCTCACAAACGCAATATATAACAAAGTTGCATACCTCACTAATGTACCTAAGGTTTTGATACACACACAAGGGTAACAAACTTTAGTGACTGAGTCCGGAACATTATGAGACTGTATATAGCCACATTGTTCTTATCCTAAAATGTCCACCAAAGTATGATCTGCTCCTCCTTCTCCTCTTCCCACCATGGAACCTTGTAACCATAGATTATTTTTCTGTACCCCGTCCACCCCTATATAGTGTCCATATTTTTTATTTGTTTAAAAACTTATTCTTGTTTATAAATCAATAAAAAATGTATCAAATCTAAAAGTGTTATTGCTGTTGCTATAGAAACAGGCCTGCCTATCTTGTGTTACATTACAGCATACAAAGCTGACGAGAACCTGCCTACCAAGCACTTGAGCTCAACAGAGAGAGATTAAATGCACAGTAATGGCAATAATGACACTTACCCAGAGGGGAACAGGAAAACTGCTGGTAGGGAGACAGCCTAACCCCTGTGTACTGCTTCTGACCAACTGGCTAAATTCAAAGGCTCCAGTGAAAATATTTTAACTGTAATACTACAGGAGAACTGTCATTTCTCTCAAAGTGAAAAATAAATGGTGGAACTGACTATTTCAAATATAACTTAAAGTAAAACTATTTTCATGTTTTAAGGCCTAAATAGTAATCTTTCCCTTCTTAAAGATCATGTGAGTACTGGTCAACACTGTAACTGATCAATATACTTCTCGAAATAACACGTTTTCTTTATTTTCATAGTTTACATTGTTTACAATATTACATTTTGGGATACAGAACTTAAATAAATTAAAGTGCTAGTGTATAATACATATATTATTACTATTACTTTGTATAGAATTGTAAGGCCATTATAAACTATACTATGTAGAAATATTGAGTATTGTGTTTAAAGCATTGGGGTCCGGCACGGTATAGGACCCTGAGCTCTCGAGATGAGGCGCTACGGTGCAGGGGTGGAGACAGGGCCTTGTGCTGGGTAACTGCATTTATTTGGTAGCTTGAGGGTCCAGATTTGTGCAGCTACATACAGAGGTCCTTTGAAGTCAGCGGCTGTATCCAGTATATCATGGCAAGTACTGGAGAAACCTTGCAGACATCCTGGAGCAGGCATGGATAATAACTCACAATTTCTAAGAAAGTTGAGCTTGAATCTTTTATTTTAGAGGTTGAGGCGTCTAAAATTTACATAACCTTCACTGCCTGCTACATAATTTACTAGAATTTACATCAATCACCCTCTTTTTCATCAATTTTCTTTCCTGAACATCTAGAGACACCAAATACCGTATTTGCTTGAATATAAGACAAGGTTTTTTTCAGAGCAAATGCTCTGAAAAAGACCCCACGTCTTATATTCGAGGTCATCTTATAATCTGACCTCAAATCGAGGTCAGACTATAAGGCTGGGATCCAGGTCCCCCCGCAGAGCTGCAGGGGACCTGGATCCCCGTCGCTAACAGCCGGAGGATGTCTGCACGATAGGCGCAGACATCCTTCCTTGCTGCCCGGCACGACTGCCGGGACTTCTATGATGAAGCCGGGTCCTTCCGGCTTCATCATAAAAGTCCCGGTGGAAGTGCCGGGCAGCAGCGGAGGATGGAGTGCCGGGCAGCAGCGGAGGATGTCTGCGCATTTCGTGCAGACATCCTCTGGTTGCTTCCACTAGCCACCAGGGATATTTGGGCAGCCGGACCGGCTGTTTGTCATAAAAGACGGAAGTGTCGGGCAGCATGGAGGATGTCTGCACGTATTGTGCAGACATCCCCCGGCTGACCCCACTAGACACCTGGGAAAGAAACAAGGTGAGGGGGAGGGGGGGAGAAACAAGGGTAGGGTGGGGGGAGACAGAGACAAGGGGATGGGGGGGAGAGCCAGAGACAAGGGGAGGGGGGAGACAGAGACAAGGGGAGGGGGAGAAGAGACAGACAAGGGGAGAGGGGAGAGACAGAGACAAGGGGAGGGTGGGAGACAGAGACAAGGGGAGGGTGGGAGACAGAGACAGACAAGGGGAGGGGGGAGAGACAGAGACAAGGGGAGGGGGAAGAGACAGAGACAAGGGGAGGGGGGGAGAAAGAGACAAGGGGGGAGAGAGAAAAGGAGGGAGGGAAGTGAAGAGAGAGAAAAGTTTGGGGGAAGGGATAGACCAATAACACAGGGGGGGGGGGGAGAGAGAGAGAGAGAGAGGCAATGCTGGGGGGAGAGAGGCAGCATTGACACATAAAAGGAAATAAAAAATGCATTTGTTTAATATCATATTTTTTTTATTAAATATTAAAAAGCAATTTACATGTGAATATATACAAGTTGAACTTTTTTCCTATAGGGTAGTCTTATATTCAGGCTTTTAGTTTTTTTCCTAAAGGAATATCCAAAGTTTGGGGGGTCTTATAATCAGGGTCATCTTATATTCGAGCAAATACGGTAATTAGAAATGAATACACATCCTAAGGTAATAACCTCAGTTAGGAATCACTGTATCCATAAGTCCACTTTTTCAGCTGTTTCGAGTAGACCCATTCTAACTACAAGTTAATTTGGAACATTGAATCTCTTTGCTAATTTTCTGAACATTTGCATCATTACATAAAACAAGGGTATTATGGTGCAAACTGTGTTGTACTTTTAGACACACATACCATTTGAATTATCACTTACACTTTAGAGCACTTTTTTCACTTATCTTGTTTGTATATATTTAAGCTGCCTTATCTATATTACCGTATTTGCTCGATTATAAGACGACCCTGATTATAAGACGACCCCCCAAACTTTGGATATTCCTTTAGGAAAAAAACTAAAAGCCTGAATATAAGACTACCCTATAGGAAAAAAGTTAAACTTGTATATATTCACATGTAAATTGCTTTTTTAATAAAAAATTATATAAAAAAAATGCATTTGTTTTTATTTCCTTTTATGTGCCAATTCTGCCTCTCTTTCCCTTGCCCCCAGCTTTGTCTCTTTACCCCTCCCTTTGATTCCCCCCTCTCCTCTGTCTCTCCCCCCCCTTGTTTCTCTCTGCCCCCCCTCCTTCTGTCTCTTCCCCCCCTTGTAGCTTTCTTTCCCCCTCCCTTCCCTTGTTGCTCTGTCTCCCCCCCACTCTCGTCTTATAATCGAGCAAATACGGTATTAAATGTTAAGTTTTAATTTGAGACTTCAAAAGCAGAAAAGCAATTAAGGCAGACAAGAACTGAAAACAGAGTACAGGGCTAAAGACAGACTAGAGCAGGACAAAGGAGAAACAAAACTTTGGATATTCCTTTAGGAAAAAACGAAAAGCCTGAATATAAGACTACCCTATAGGAAAAATGTTAAACTTGTATAAATTCACATGTAAATTGCTTTTTAATAAAAAATTATGATATCAAAAAATGCATTTCTTGTTTTTATTATCTTTAATGTGCCAATGTTGCCTCTCTCTTTTCCCTTCCCCCAGATTTGTCTCTCTCCCCCCCTTAGTGTTGTCTGTCTCTCCCCCTCCCTTTCTCTCTCTCTCCCCCCTCCCTCTCCCTGTCTCTGCGCCCCCTCCCCTTGTTACTCTCTGCCCCCCCTTGTTACTCTCTGTCCCCCCCTCCCTCCCCTTGTTTCTCTCTGTCCCCCCCTCCCTCCCTCTCACCTTGTCTTTCCCTGGTGGCTAGTGGGGACAGCATGGGGATCCTCCATGTTGCCCGATACTTCCGTCTTTTATGACAGACCGGCTGTCCTTCATATTAGACGGAAGTGGCGGGCAGCATGGAGGATATCTGCACGTATCGGGCAGACATCCCCCAGCTGGCCAAATGTCCCTGGTGGCTAGCGGGGCAGACGGAGGATGTCTGCCCGATATGCGCAGACATCCCCTGCTGCTGTCTGGCACTTCCACCGGGACTTTTACGATGAATCCGGAAGGACCTGGACCTGGATCCCAGTCTTATAGTCTGACCTCAATTTGAGGTGAGATTATAAGATGACCTCGAATATAAGAACATTTGCTCTGAAAAAAATCCTCATCTTCTATTCAAGCGAATACGGTAATAACATAAATTCAAAAATGTACATTGCACATAGATACTAACAAGAAATACTTATAGACCGAACTGCACATGATTTAAGACTGCAGAAACTCAAAGGAGCACAAATGGGCGGGGTTGCTCATTTATACAAAGCAGAGAAACTAGGTAGAGAGAAACAATGAAACCCTGGAATGGAATAGAACACTAAACAGCAAGAAAACCAGAACAAAAGAACTAAGGAACAGAAGCAAAAAGCAAGGAACGCATATCAGGACTCTAAGACATAAACTATGACAGGGCAGTAACACTAAGAAAGGGAGAACTACAACCGAGCATCTCATTTAAGGGACTCTAAGACAGGTCAATTAATTTAAGGGACTCTATGACAGGAACTATACTGAAGCAAGATTAGGCAGTTGCCATACTAGGAACAATAGGAGGACAACCATACAAAGTGATCGAGGAGAAGACAAATGGTTTAAGCAGCCACTGGTTTGTGAAGTTAGGTTCCACATGTGGGCACTCCACTCCAATGCAATCCATAACCGAACAAACTGTTTAGGGCCTATGAATCAGTTGATTCTCTGAACGAAACATGTCAGGTGTTGTGCCTTAGTGTTATTAATTGTGGATTCTCTCCAAGAAGTTTCTGAGCTACGGGCTAAAATAAAGCCATATTTTTTTTTGTGTGTTCCAGCCTGCGGTGAGCTTTATTCATTCTTTCATAAAAGGTTCTATTTTTTCTGACAACCCATTTATCCTGAACAGGTGCCATACTAAGAGTCGCCCTGGGCCCAACAGGGCCAGTGCCATTCTAGGGTCAATTGGGCAGGTGCTGCTCTGGGACCATCTGGCTAGGTGCCATTCTGGGAAGGTGCCACTCTGTGGTCAAACAAGGATACAGGGCAGGAATACTAGACAGGGCATTGAAACAGGAAGACAGGAATGTGCATAAATAACAAACAAGAAAGCAAAGAAAAAAGAATACTAAAATGACTAAACACAGCCTGGCTGATCCTGCACATGGGTGAATGGTCACATCATACTTTTTATGTTACTTGATATCAACACAGATCATCATAAGAGCATGTTTGGCTCACGGCCTAAAATACACATTCCAACAAGGAAAGGCCCAATAGACCAGGAAGGACATACGTGATGAATTTAACAGTTCATGTCATGCAAAATGTAATACTCCATTATGTTTCATCTTGAGTGTACAATGATATTAAAATGCGGCAAAAATGCTTTCTAGTAAATTTCCTGGAATTGCCAAATCAATGATTTTCTAAACAATATCGCAATAATTATGTTACTAAGACATGTTCAAGGAGAGCACCATTGTAAATGAAGATGGTATGATTTATTATTTACCAGTTAATTTTTGTATAGTGCCCTGATATTCTATAGCTTGGTTCTAAGGTAATAATAAAAACTATTGTTAATTTGTATATGGTGCCACAAGGTGATATCACTAACAGAGGACATCACAGACACATTCAGAACACACTGGCCCTTATTCATAAAGAAAATGTCCATGGTTATGTTCTAAAAGCTCAACATGAAAACCAATAGGTTATTGCACAGTATGTTCAATGTAAGTATACCACCAGTCTCAATTAATCCATACATTTGCTTATACAAATTACATGTTATACTCTAAATTCACACTATGATCAATGCTTAGGTGACAGATATTCCAATTTGCTCATCTTGTGTACTTCTGATACTGGTATTTCCAATTACAGTACGTCAACACATAATTCATTTATTACAACAGTGTTGAGTAATTTTTTTTTACATTAATGTTAGAGTCCCTTATTTATTGTGCAGTGATTTCTGTTAAGCCTGATTTTTTTTTTTATAACTTTCAAACAACATTTTAAAAGAAAAGGTGTTTTTTGTTGCTGTTTTCTTTTCTGTTAGCTTTTGTATAGTTTTGTTAATGACGGCAACTCACCACCATCATGGTACTGTTTAGTTAAACAGCATAATGGAAACAGAGCTCTCTAGGGAACCGTAATCTGCATGATAGTTTCTAGGGTATAATATTATTTGCCACTGTGAAAAAAATTAAATCATTACCGTTTTACAGGTAACTTTATGCTGTCACAACAGCTTATTCATCTGTTTAGCCTTTCTTTTTATTTTCACCTGATGCTTTCACTGCAACGTTACCCTCCATTTGTTGTATAATATGTGGAAATCACAAAAAGCACATGATCACAATATCCATTCCCTTTCATAATTAGACGGAGTCACACAGAGTCTACCAACACTTTGAATACAAGGTGCATGTGATAAAGACAAAACCTTCTGTATGGGAATTGGTTTCATTATTGGTTAACTGTAGGTGATCTAACAACATCATTTTCGGAAGCACTCTACTTTATATGCACAAAGAAAGTAACAATAATTGGTGTTCGCGTCAAGAACAGGTAAAATTAAGAGATAAACTGCAGCTAAAATGCTAATCTCTGCTGCAGAAACAAACCGAATGTATGTAAATACTTTGACTCATTTGAGATATTTTAAATGGCTGTGTATTTCTGTTTTTTTTCA
Organism: Pelodytes ibericus; assembly: GCA_036172795.1. Taxonomy (NCBI): domain Eukaryota; kingdom Metazoa; phylum Chordata; class Amphibia; order Anura; family Pelodytidae; genus Pelodytes; species Pelodytes ibericus. Next base: position 38,141,205 of record CM069857.1, read on the forward strand.
GCCACCGCAGGATACAAATTGTTCTTGGCACAGCCTAATTGCCGGATCATAAAGCATATTCCCAATTAAAACATGCTAAGGAAGCGCAGTTACCTTCATGTGCGTAAGAAAATGAGCTCACCCGGATTGCAAAAAAAGGTATTTATATAACGTGTAAGGCATTGTTTTACAGCAGTAATCAGCAGGAATATTTCATTGGTTTCCATGGTCATTTATCCACTATTTTAAATTAACGAATAACTGCTCTTTATACTTAACCACACATGTCAATAAATACACTTCACCCCTTAGTAACAGAGTTCTATGCTGCATTTGAAATGCCTTGAAGACCAGAATTCCATTATTTTTGTCATACGTTTGCTTAACTGTGATTTTATTTGTTTGTGTTCAGTACACCAACACACATTATATGTCATTTTTAAAGGACAGATGGGGCTTTCTTGTGATGCTTTTATTTTATTCATATGATATAATTTACTATTTAAAAAAAGATATAAAATATGATGAAAAACATTGTCCTTACTTTGACCTGATTTTTTTTAAAAACAATAACAAACTGTAAAAAATACCCATCTAAATAGTTTCTAATATTTTTCCTGAGTTTAGAAATACCAGGGTTTCCATTTTTTTTTTGTATTTTTTTTTTCAAGTAATAGGGCAATAACCAGTAGTAGTGTTTTTTGTCTTCTAACCATTTTCTTCTACAATTACCGTTTGACCCCAACCCTAAGCCTAAATTGAACCCTAACCATAAATCTCCCCCCCTTAACCTAACCCTTGCACTAACCCTAATTCTAACCCTAATCCACCTGTAACCCTAATGCTAATTGTAACCATAACCCTAGATCTAGGGTTAGTAGATGTAGTGTTAGATTTTTCTTTTCACTGTAATGTTGCTCACTGCCTCTTGGGGCAGTCAACATTTTCAGAGTGGCTGATCGCAGTGACCTGGGGGGCAGGGATGGGTGTTGCATGAATCTCAATCGAGGCATCATTGCAACACCTTTAATGCATAGGCAGTGAAAGCTGATCACTACCTATGCCTGTTTAATGCATCTGATCACTTTTTTTTGGTGTTAGTATGCACGGGGGGGGGGGGGGGGGGCTAGTGGTGAATACACTCTCAGAAGATGCTTTGAATCCCAAGCAGGCTTTGAAAATAACTGCCGGCTAAGGAGCGAAACACTACATTAAAACTCAGGACGGATATATCCACAAGGACTATGCTTTGTAGACATATGTATATATATATATATATATATATATATATGTCTAGGTGCGCTAAGGGGCTAAACATGTCATATTAATTTAGTAAGCCTTGGAAGGTTATGCATACCAGATGAGGAAACATACCAGATGAGGAAACATTGTCTGTGGTTAGGGAATATGGAAAAATGATTCCTGATTATAATATGTCTTTTTCAACAAAATCTTGAGGTTTAGTTAGCCAAGCAATGTCACACTGGCAAAATTGGAGATGAGGGGTTAAAATAGAAGAAGCTTGCATTATTGATTGATTGTAGAGTTAATAAGTTACAGATCCTTATTGTAAAGGATTGAGGAGCACCAAGAATCTGTTAACCGGTAAAATTACCTAGTAAAGCGATCATGTCTAAATGAACTTACTTAAAATATTTACTGCACATTAAAATTACTGATGCTGTAGCAACTGAAATAAAAATAAAACATATAATAAAGAAAATAAATATAGGGCTGAGTCGATTGCAGTATTGGGCAAATACTGGGCAGATATTCCAAAAGCAATGCATTATTATTGGTTGTGACTACATCTCATTGCTAAAAAAAAAAAAAAAAAAAAAACATTGGTGGGGGTGTGTGTGAGTTATTTATCTTTTAGCCAGAGGCATTTGTTCCTTCATCAGTGATTCTGTGTATGAACACAACTATATTTTTATTTCTGCCACAAAATATTCCATTTTCACTGTCACTTTTTATCTACAATATCCTGTTATCTTTTCGCATACATACAATTCTATTGCAAAGTTTTGTTGTTTATAGGAATATCAAATAAATCATATAACTTTGAAAAAAAAGAAGTGTTCTCTAAAATAGTTTATCACAGTTCTGCCTAAGATATTTACAAATTATGACAAAAAGGTTTTACAATCTCTTCCACCAAAAAAATATTTAACATCTGTTGTCTTATCTAAGGCACTTCTTTCTCTTGTGATGCTTCTTTCTCTTGTTTTTTTCTGATTTTGTTGGTTTGTAATAACAGAAGAAAAAATAAATATCAGTTCGTAATTTCAGTTTTGATTTGAAATAGTTCTTGTCTTTCCCAGTCTTTGTGCTTCTGAAGATTAATAATGGGATTTATGAGCAGATGATTACGCATCAGTATTGTATCTGAGTTTGGAATTCTATTAGGAGCCCAGAGCAAATACACAATGTTTTATAGGCTACTGATTCACCAAAGTAGAATTCTTTGTGAAATAATCAGATACAACATAAATTGTGGGAAAAGGGCATAATGTGTTTTACGCAAATTTGTCAAAAAATATTGCAAATACAGTTTTTTGCAAGCTCATTGTATAAATATTAGCATACCATCTACAATCACAGGCACACTAGGAAATAGAGCCGTTTTTAAACAAGATTGTGTTTGTATGCATTGCCTTGTTTTTCCAAAAGGTATGAAAGCTAAGCAAGATTATATTTTTTACTACTATTAATCTGTGTTTAGAAGTCCAAAAGTTTCATAGCACTGACAAATTTGAACAAGCTTTATGGTGAAGTTTGATTAAATGGTGAGGTAAGCTTCTTTTTTTCTGTCCATATATATATATTTCGCATACCGCCTTACACTAAGTATAAATCTCATGTGGCCAGATGCAAATCAACTAACTAATCAAGGAGTGAATCCCACAGAGCTATGTTGATTAGTCAAATGTTTTCTGATCACATATGACTTCTGCAAGGTAACATGCAAAGGTCATATGTGGCCAGTAAAAAATTGCTGAGGTGGCAATCTTAAACCCAGCACATTATTATATTGTACCACAGCAGTGGGAAGCTTTGAATGTTGTGCTTTTATTATTTTCCTAATTAAAAATGGTAAATGCCACACATTTATTCCCGAATTCAGCCAATAAACATGGCAACAGGGGGAGCTTGTTGATTGAGAGCTACAAAGATTACACAATAAGGGTTTAAAATGTTTTTTTTCTGAATAAAACCAATGCAAGGTGTAAAGTCTGTCTAGAATACATGTGATAGGTCCAAAAGTCATCTGTAGAATGTTATACTGATTATATTTTTTAGGTAGCTATCGATATAAGTAGGGAGAACATGTCAGCATTGTCAGTATGTTTTTTGCATTTAGATTTTTTTATAAACTTTTTTTTGTCAGATATTCCTCCCTAAAAACAAGATAAGTAAATTGATGAAGGGCATGAACAAGGACTAGCTTTCTGTCTAGAGTTGGATTTACTTCCCTGTCTTATGTAGATATGTACACAGGGAGTCTACAGTAGTTCCTTGTGTCCTGAAACATTTACAGTTTGGGGTAGCTAGTTGGTGGAGTTTGCCACATTACACTATGTAAATAAGTGAAAATTGGAAATAACCCAGAGTGCCCAATGATGTAATACAGTAGTCACAATGTGGACACTGAGGTACCAGTGACTGGTTTTCAGTACAATGAACAGGAACTGGTGATACCCTGCATAAACCCTGGAGACAGATTTGGGAGATAACACCACAGGTGTGCAGGATGCTGCAGGCTGGAACAGACAAGTCAAAGCAGAGCAAGAGCAAAGAAAGTAACAAAAAGCAGAAACAAGAATACAGGGTACAGGGCTACAAGACAAGGACAGAATAAGGTAAGACTAGGGCAGAACTGGGACAGAGTAAAGGCATGAACAGAAGCAGACATTTAGCAAGGGCCAGAACTACAGGGCAAAGACAGACAGAACCTAAGGTAACATTCAAAACCAAGACACAGGCATAAACACAGGACTAGGCCAGGAATATAATATGGAAAAGGAGAAGGTTTGGTTACACTAAATGGTCATGAGATGATAAGCTTGCAACCACATGAACGTACCCCACGATACAGCACTAAAATCTGACTAGATAATAAATATGGCAAAAGACATAAGACAAAGGACATAACTGTAGCTGGACAGAACTAAAAATTAAACACAGAACAGCAGAATGGGGTACATATAAGGAGTAAGGGAGAAACAAAACACGGGAAACAAGGAAAACCAGAAACGGAACAAGACAAGGAACAGGCAAAAAAAAAACACCAAAAAAAGCAAGCATAACACTTAACAACGAAAACAAGTCATGAAGAGAAACAGGGAATGACTGGATACAGCCTGATGAGCCTTCATATGGACCAACAGACATCCTCACAGAGTGACCTCTTCAAGAACCGATGGACCATGCACATGAAGTGCCCTTGACTTCCTAAGGAAGCAATAATCCATGCTAGTGAATTTCTATCAGACTCCCAGAACAAGATGGAGATCCACTCTGAGGCAGAGGTTCCAGCACAGACTTGGACCAAACCAGGAACAAGCATAGGTCAGAAAACAGGCTCCAGTCAACTGTGACACCATTAAAACACTGTGCAGTGTGACTTACTCTAAATCTAGGGGTTCATGGGAAGAGGTGTTATTCTAATATAGTAACTCATGTATGTCAAGCAAAACATTTTGAAAAGTTATTTGTTCTGAGCCACCTTGGTGAATTTGTGCAGTTATAATCATACATGACTTTATTTTCAATATATTTCATGGATGGTTATTACATGTTTTTCTCATAAAAAAATACTCTTAAATAAAAAAAAGCCATCCTTAAAAATTAGTATTTTCTCAACTCATTAATCAACAGTTTTTTGCCAAATAATTGTGATTCATAAACCATTCCTCATTAGACACAGAGTCGACACATGATTTGTCATCTTATAAATCAGAATTTGTTAACTAGTTAGGGTAAACGCAAATCCGTTCTAATAATAGGATTATGCTAGAGAGTATTTTCCATGGAACATGTCTTAAGCAACATTTATGTTTAATCTATTTAAAAAATGTAATTTATTTAAAGATAATATGTTCATTTTATTTATATGTCTATTTGCTTTGTTGTCTTACATTTATGACACATGCCAATATCCTAATATTAATGATAAAACACAAAATCATTTATTCTATGGTGCTTTGATTTTTAACTCTCCCATCCAAAACCAGCTGAATTTATATTGCCACATGAGTTGTGATATAATAACCTCTTCATGATGACCAATGACATTCCATTTCATTATTATCTAATTCTTAACTCCTGCCTGCTTGTAGGTTGTTCTATACTGTCTTTAATTACAGGGCTCAAAATCCTGTAGGACGTCATAGAAAGTCCTGACTTTACATAGTGAGAAATCCCATGAGAGTGATCTTTCTATTTTTGGATCTGATCTAAATGAAGATGGAGTCAGCACCCAGGCACTCATAGGTTTAAGTGGCAGAGAGTTAGCTGAGTGCTGATACATTGGGGAAATATATATATATATATTGCTTTGAGTAGGAACCAGTCAGCAGCAGCAGCATTGGATTCATTATCATATACTTGAAAGGCATGTTCAGGTGTGTCTGTGCTAGTATATTCACAGACCCTTCCAAAATCCCATAGGGAACTTTCTATTTTCCTACATTCCTGATGGTTGCTCACTGCACAGGCTAAAAGGTAGGTGAGAAGACACACAAGCACACATTCTCGGATGAATTGAGGTCTTGAGCAATATGTTTTAAATGGCATCTGAGAAATTGATGCAGAAATACATGTACACGATACAGGTGGTTCACTTCATTTGCAGCAAAGTTACTTTGGCACCTAGATTTTGTGCCTGCATTAAATAATAAATATGCTACTAATTTAGGAGCAGCAGGGTACTGCAGCTAAAACAGCTGATGCAAAATAAGCAGGCCATGCAATGCTAACATAAGATTTCTAGGATCAGATGGATATGACAGCAAGCCATTTAAAAAATGATCTTGGAGTGGGTGATTACATTAAATAATACAACATAATTTGTGGGCAATGCTCATATTATGGGAGCCATATAAAAACCTCTAAAGGCTTAACCTGACATGGTGTCCTATAGATGTGCTTTAATGCGGCATATAATTGCAATCTGTATTTTATAGAATCTTGCAAGTGCTCCAAAATTCTAAACCAGTCTGTTTAATGTTATATATTACCTACATTATACAGTTAGTAAGCCCTCTAATGAAAGCAACACACAGTACTAAAATATTTAAAAACAGAAATAAAAATGCTATTGGGTTGTATCACCTGCACTGGCTTTCTACCCAGCATTTGATGATAGGCATGGTATATAAAATAAATGGTAAATGGACAATTCATATCTCTTCTTAACAACTAAAACATAAGCTTTACAATGACAATATTGAAGCAAATGTCAAACAATTAACTATTCTACAAATAGGATTGCCTATAGGCAAAATAACCACACTAATTATTACTGTCTATGTCACAGTAATGGTTGAAAAGTCATTTGAAAGGAATTATAAAACTATAACACCTACAGGGATTAGCAAAAAACACCTATAGATTCGATAGTTATACGTGCAACGAAATGGCTACACAGAAATTAATCACATTAAACGTCACATAACTTCAAATTGTTTCTTTGATTATGCAATTGTGCAGACAATGTTGCAATTTTTATTCAGCGCTCATAGAGAATGAATGTTGACGATTCGAAGGTGACCATTTTATGCAAATTAAATATTTTTTACTATATTCCCAGTCATTAAATTTCCAATTTTAATCTAGTTCAAACCCTGCTACAGAGCTGCAATAATAATTTTGTACACATTTTAATGGATATGTGTAGATGTCTTTGGCATTGTAAAGTGCCATTTCGTGAGTTGATACGATTTACCATATACCAGTGCTTTGTTATTTCATTTCTGAAATTATACTTTTTTGTAATGTACGTGTTGATGGAAAAGACATATTTAACAACATACAAATTGTAGTTTATTTATTTATTTCATTACCTTTTTATTTAATTTAAAAGGGAGCACTAGTAGTTAACACATTTTTTGTGCTCAATAAAAGCAGAACTTCAACATCTATTTTAGACACCTTTACTGTGTTTTATTGAGAATAAATAAATAAACCCAAGAATAATTATGTCATGGTACCTGTCGTGAAGTGAGCTATGACAGTCTGAGTGACTGGGGTTTTTGAAAGGCCCTGAGGGCCAAACACCTCCCTGTGGACTATGGACCCTGTCTTTGGATATGCCATATTTGGGGATACATACTTTGGGGCATCAGTGACACCCTGTTTCAGTACAGCTGGATTTCAACACAGACTCACTCAGAATGTCAGCCAGTAAGTATACCTTGAGATCCAATCCTTTGCTCTATTAATTGTGTTTCCCCCAGGTTAAGGAATGTTACTATATGTTAGTGTTGAATTGTGTACTTATCCAATCAATAAGTGTTTACTGTCCTGTGAGCTATCTATTGTCTTTTGTAGTCTGGATGTTTGGATCTAAAGATGGCATGTTTATTTTATGTAAAGTTGTACTGTAGTTAATGACCTGTTTTAAGTTAGGTTTTCTATTGTTTGTTGATTGTTATAATTAGATCCTTCTGCCTCCCCCCAGTCATATTTGTGTGCATTTAGTCTATTTTCACAAAATAAAGGTTGTTCATTCTTGCTGTACCTAACATTATTCTGAAATGCTTGTGTTGTGATGTACAGGGCAGTACAAAAAAAGCAAGGGAGCGCAGATCCATGGAAGAGAAAAAACAAAACAAAGTATAATAGTGCAATACAGTATGATAAAATAAGTAATGTTGGTGGGGGTATGTATGTACTCATATACAGTTCTTCATAGAAAAGCCCATCAACAGAAAAGAAGGTTCCTCACATCCATGACTTGGTTCATCTTCTTTAATATCACTATAAAATAATTACAAAACCAATGGCGCAGTAAAGTACAAATTTGAAATAAATTAAGGCACTTACAAAGTTATAGGCACATTAAGATGTGCACTACAGGTTCAAACAAACAAGGGAAGGGTCAGTGAAGAAATCCTACTCCCACAACTCCGAGGCTGATGCCTTTGATAGATGATCCAGAATTATATGTAAAAAGTATAGTGACCCTAGAATGCAGATATCTGAAAGGGAACTTTATTTTTCACTTATACTTCTAAAATATAAAGTGAAAAAATAGTTGTCTGAGGATAAACTGGCGTGTATTTTTGATACTACATGCCAGTTTATCCTCTGACCGTCAGGTGCCATGTTTCCATGGGAATCAGGCAGCCTGATCTGGTCGGCAACTCGTTCTTTTTGCTAGCACGGGCACGGAAAGAGACTCACGTTTTTGCATGGGAGTCCCGCAGTCCTGATTTATTTTATCTGGAATCAAAACTCTGGAGAATGTATAATTTACACATGTAAAGGGTCTACACATGTACAATAACACCCTCCGTTGAGCCCTACCAAGCTTACAAGTTAGTGCTGACAGTCGACCTTCCAAGCTCCGCACTGTCGGGTGGTGCAACCCTTATTTGACTATTTTCTTTCACCTTGCTCATCTCACTCACTGTAATTCCTGTACTGCTTTTTCTTATTTCAGATCTCATAGTTAGATATATAGATAGACATAAAGATATCTAGACAGATAGATGGTTAGATAGAGGGATATTACCATTATTATTACTTTTAAATGTGCTCAACATAAGAGAAGTTAAAATGCGGGAATGTGGTGACATTCTGTCATCAAACTAATGGTGACCACTGGTCATGTGACTTTCTTACAGGTGGGATAAGCTTTACCCTTTGACATGGTGATTAGGTAATTCAATACCTTGACAAGTTAGGAAGAGACCACCACTCCCCCTATCTCTCACTTCTCTCTCTTATTTCCTGGCTGTGCAGACATGTTTTAGGTTTTATCATGGTGAAGTGTGGGTGAGATCTGATGATTTTTTACTTATAAGATTTAGTTGTTATGGTTATTCTAGTTATTAAAATTGTGTGTCGTTATTTGTATGTTGCTGGTGTTTTGTCTCTGAATAAATGTTTGTTAAAGTAGACGGACCAGCGTTTTTATGTGTATGTGTACATAATTCATTCATACAGTTTGGTTATACACCACACGCTCCCTCCTGGAAGCTATGGAATACCATCACATAACATAAAGCTAAACAAATATCAAAAACACTAACCTCCAAATTAAGTATGGATTACTCATGAATAAAAAATTAATTAAAACTAAGAGGGACATATTTCTGCCTCCAAAACATATGTTAAAAACTGGTCTTTAAATCTCACACTGGCAGAGTTTGACAACAATTCAGTTTTCCCTCCTTTTTTGTACCCACCCATGTTTTAGCTTTAAATATCTTCTTTTTTGTTTTGCTTTTTTTTTTTTTAACACTTATTCTTGCAGCAAAAGAGGAAAAATTGTGCAGACCTGCAAGTTTTGCCATAAGCAGAAAAAAATAAATAAAAATGTCATCCTTCACCAGCTGAAATATGTAGTCATGATCTCACTATCCATAGAGGTGCCAAATAAACTGAGGTGAAGAACTGTATCCAGCCCATGGCTCTGCAACAATCAAACAGATTGCTTTTATAATAGAGTCCAAGTTTGGCAGAGACAATTATCTGATAAGTGTTTTATTACTATTTGTTTTTTTTTTTTTCTTATTGGAAATTGACTGTACTAACTTTAAAAACATTTGCTTTCAAACTTGCACTTTATTTGAACATTTTCACAAAATAATAAATCATAAAACTTTATATTTTCTGCCTAAAGTTCAAACCATTACTCTTAAAAGCAGGAACTGGGATATTTAGCAAAAAGTAATTTAAGGGACTATCACCTCAGCATTTGGGGAGATTTATAAATTTACAAAAAATGTGCCTAATGGTGGTGCAATCTCAGTGTTCAGAGTTTGCATTACCTGTGGTGGCCCCAAAATTCCATGTTGCTCTGGTGCCTTCAAGTCCGAATGTTAAGCTGCCCAATATGTTTGCCTCTTGATATCTATGGGGAAGAGAGAGAGTAGGTGTGGGAGGACTTTGTTTATTTTGAAAATTGCCAAAGGCCTCCCAAAAAAACAACAACAGATAAATAGACCAGTGGGGCCTCTAAAATAATCATTGGGGGGCCAAGGCAAGTAGCCAAATGCCTCCCAGCCTCCCATTATATACATGGAGGATAAGGGCAGCTAGCCCAGAACCTACCTTCCTTATAATAAATGGGTCTGGGAGATGGGCAAATGTTCCCAGCCTCATTTCAAATACGTTGGGGTCAGGGTTGAATAGAACCACAGACACATAGAATGTGTCAGCAGATAAGAACCATTTGGACCATCTAGTCTGCCCCAATTTTTAAAATACCTTTATTAATCCCTGGCTAAATCAGAGTATAAATCAGGAAAAATCAAGCTAACTGCCCATAGGAACAGAAGGCCTACATAGGAAACACCCTGAGAAAGTTGGAGCATACTAATAAATATTTTTACAGAAACAAAACCTGTATAAAAGAAAAAAGTCATTGAAAAATAATAGCTGACCAGAAAAAAAAGAGAGGGGGAAAAAAACAAAAAGAATACAGCTATTTCAGAAATGTACAAAAGAATAACAACTTTAATCCCAGTTTCATTATTTGCTAGTTTTTAAAATCGGAGGGGGCTGTATATATTTTTATGTAATTTTAACAGGTCTGAGGGGCCTTTGGCTGGATCCTAAACTTGACAAGGAGCAATTTATTTTCATTGGGAGGTCCAGAGAGGATGGTTCTTAAAGCAGCCGCATCTCCACAACCTCTCACGTGATGGCCAGTTAATCGTGTGAGAGGTCATTGCAGAGAGTTAATCACAGGATCACATTCAAGGTAAGTATTGTCAGCATTAGAGTTTAGGTGTTAGTATTAGGGCTTAGTGTTAGTATTAGGGGTTAGTGTTAGGGTTAGTGTAGTATATAGTTGGCTGGGAGCCATTTAGTTGCCTCCTAGTCCTCCGCTATTGACTGTGCGCCATTCTAATTACAGTCATTAAAAGAAAACAATTGTGATTAGTCCCGCTTTAATTCCTAGTTACTATAGACTTCTTACTTTGCCCTAGCTAATAACTTAGAGAATCAAAACTATGCATTATAAAGGACCAATCATGCTGAGTTAATCCTGTAAGAAGATAGTCGGCACTGTATAACTCATAGTTAAATTTGTAAGTGTTCTTCAAAGATTAAATTATGCATTATGTAGAACCACTTGAGCTCCTCCGACAGAAACTCATCAGGTTTGGCCCTGCACAGTGCATAGTTATTGTTCATCTCACTTCCACTCACTTGAAGCTCATCTTCAGTTCACTTTATCAAATAGCTTCCTTTACTCTACCATAAAATGTGCAGGAGCAAACCTGGTGAACTTCTCCTGCTCACCATGGACAATACATAGTTAAATGTTTTTTAATTCAGTTGTAATAAGTGATATTTCTGTAAAACTAGAAAAAACCCTTCAAAAGTATATCATTAAAATTTGTTATCACTCCCTGTTACACTGTAACTATCTATTTGTTACATATTTATGATCTATTTTAAATCTACAATAGCAAAAACCTGTTTTTTAACTCACTGGTTCGAAAGGTATTTAAGCCTACAAACCCTCCTGTAAAAAAATAAAATACATGTTATCTTCCGTCCAGGTTACACAACACGATTACCCTTTTTTGATCAGTGAAAAAAGATTATGTTGCTTTTTCTGGTCTGCAATTTGCAGATATCATTTGAAATGACAGGCAGTATATCCTCAAACAAGTATATCTTCCTTAATTTTAACTTCCTGTAGAATTTGAATTTTATCTTTGTAGTGTACATAAAACGCGTTCTTTGTTTATATTCATCCATTGATTTTTAAAGCTGTACAAAGTCATTTCAATGATTTTGACAAAAAAATAGTATGGACAAAAATCCTAATATTTTGTGTCTTTTTGTTCTTTCAAAAACATTTTTGTATTAATTCACTGAAAACACATACTTAGGAAGTAATTTTTCAAAATGAAAATTCTTAAAGGTATATTTTAGGTATTCTAATATTTGTAAAGTGACAAACTGCAGGCTGAAAAGAGTGACACATCTCATTCAAATAGATGTATAATGACTGAAACTGACCAAGACGGATTGATACCTACTCCATTTCCTTAGGCGCTGGGGATTTATGATTTTAATCCAATAAAATATATTTTACAAAGTCCCTGAAGTCTGGAAGTCACTCGATGAATGTCCTTGACTGAAAATAGCTACAAGGGGAAATCATGCTTATTAAATCTGTAAGCCCCTAAACATGATGACTTAAATCTCAAAAAAAGAGATGGAAGGATGTACTAATGTAACTTCAAGATTAAAATCTACATTTATTGCTGCGCACTCACAATAAAGCTGGGAATGCATATTATCACACACACGTGAAGTTTCTTTTAATTAACTATTCTAGATTTGATATTTCCTCCACAGGAACCATAAAAAAAAAATATCAGCATATTTGCATGGTGTGAATCGTTTTAATTATTTTTGATTAAGATGTAGACTCTTGCAGTTAAATAGCACTACATTTGTTAAAATGATAAATGTAATAGGTCACATTTTAACCCCTTAGTGATAGGACTGTTTTAAAATGTTTTGTATCCTTCATGACAATGTCTTTCTTAAAATGTCTGTGGTCATACATATTACATACATATTTATATATCATAAAAAGGCTTTCTTTAGATACCATTATTTTCATTATATTGCATAATCAAATATAAAAAAAATCATAAAATATGATGAAAAATACTTAAGACTCTGTACTTTATAATTATAAAATTTTCACATGTGTTTCTGCAGCTTTTTGCAAGTTATAGGGCAATAACCAAAAGTAGTGTTGTTTCCTAATCAGAGTGACCTGTTGATCAAAGTGTAAATCTAACACTAACCCAGCACCAACCCTAATTCTAACTCTAACCCATCTGTAACTCTAAATGTAGTGCTAACCTTAGATCTAGGCTTAAAAGTTATCTACGATTAGTTTTGTCTTCTATTTTCAGTGCAGTTGTTGACTGCAATTTTTAGTTGAATAGGATTATTTATATTTGTTTGCTCTCCCCTTTCCTTGGGCCAGAAGACATGGATTGTATGCATCGAGGATCACTACTGGAACATTGAAAAATGTAGGGCTATTTTCCCTAACCCCCCCCCCCCCTCCCCCATGTATGTAACTGGGGACTGGAAGCCATTTTGGTAGGTCCCAAAATATGTTTTTTTTTATAGGAGGTGGTAATCAATGTGCTGTTTCCTAGCCTTGTTTATTATTAGGTTTGACCTGTGGCTCCCCTAAATGTTTTTGAGGGCAGAGTTTTTTTAATTGATAATTGGGGCCAGCGGAAGTCCATTGGCTTTTTTAAATTATTTTAAATTGTATTTAACTTTTTAATTTCAATTTGCTTCTTAAAAAAGCCATGTTGAAATATCCTTAATGTGACAATCATCCCCAAATTTGAATTGTATTCAGGGTTGATCATCGCTTATTGTGTAGACAAAATTCTATGCTTTTTTTTAGCAAAACTGTTTCAGTCTGAATACATCTGATGCTTAATTTTCCGAACATCCACAATTGCCAAATCAGACCAGAAATGCAGCATATTGTGTAGTCAATTTTGGTATACCGTTTGATTCAGCTATAATGCCCAATCTATTTTGGAATAGATCATGCTATGCAAGATTGTGTAGACCCAATAGTGTTGTTTAACAACTTTGCATCTAAAGATGTGCTATGCTCTCCTAAAATACATGGCCCAAGTGACAATGTGGATGGTATAGCACAATGCTTTTAACTCCCATGACTCACTATACTTAGGATTTCAATGCAGGGTACCGCAACTGGATCCCCTCTGTCATAGAAACATAGAATATGTCGGTCGATAAGAACCATTCGGTCCATCTAGTCTGCCCAATTTTCTAAATACTTTTGCCTATCCCACACATGCTTAAAATCCTTTTTTTTTTTTTTACGTCTACCACTTCCGCTGGAAGGCTATTCCATACATCCACTTCCCACTCAGTAAAGTAATACTTCCTGATATTGCTTTTAAATCATTGCCCCTCTAATTTTAGACTAAGTCCTCTTGTGTGGTAGTTTTTCTTCTTTTAAATATACTCTCTTCCTTTACTGTTTTGATTCCATTTATGTATTTAAATAGTTAGTCAATCAATAGTTAAATAGTTAATCAATGTTAAGATGCTCTAACCTTTCCTGGTAAGTTTTATCCTTCAACCCATGAACCAGTTTAGTAGCCCTTCTCTGAACTTTCTCCAAAGTATCAATATCCTTCTGGAGATACGGTCTCCAGTACTGCGTACAATACTCCAAGTGAGGTCTCACCAGTACTCTGTACAATGGAATGAGCACTTCTCTCTTTCTACTGCTAATACCTCTCCCTATGCAACCAAGCATTCTGCTAGCATTTCCTGCTGCTCTATTACATTACCTACCTACCTTTAAGGCCTCTGAAATTATTACTCCTAAATCCCTTTCCTCAGATGTTGAGGTTAGGACTGTACCAAATATCCAAAATGAGGTCTGTCGAATGAGGCCTCACTGTGACAGGCTAAACATAACCAATGTGAGCACCAGTTAGAATTTGGGAAATTTCTCCAATTTCCAAACTGCTGCATTTGGGCACGTCCCCATGATTTAACCTGTGTCTTTGCAGGGCAACAGAATCTTCCAGCAGGGACCTACAGGGTCTGCAAAGATCCTGATTGTATCTTTTTTTGTGTACCTAGAAAATTGTACTTTTGGGGTTTATGTCCTGGGGTCAAAATGGCAAAATATATTACAAGACTTTGCATGATGTATAGGGAGTCGACTGTCTTGAAGAGTTTACAGAGAGTCCCTCATTTACAAATATAACTTAGCATCTCTACTGTTTACTATATATAAAAACAAGAGTCTTTCAATGTTCTAGCAGTTCTAGGGTCAGCCTATTAAAGGAACACTAAATGTTTTATTTTTCACGTGTGCTTCCTAATGTGAAGATAAACTGGCGTGTACTTTTGATAGTACACGCCAGTTTATCCTCTGACCGTTAGCTGCTCTTGTTCCATAAGAAGCAGGCAGCCGTCCTTTCTGTGACCGGCTTTCTCTGCTAGTGCAGAAAGAGCAGATCCCCCCTGTTGATACCATGCAAAACCGAGGGTCTCTCTCACAGCAGTTAGTAAACCCACGTGTATCTATTAAGATACACATCGGGTTTACTTAAAAATCCCAGGACATGTTTTTTTTTAACCCTTGCTTCCTTCAAGGAAGCAAAGGTCAAACAAAGTGCAATGTCCCTTTAAGGCATTAATCAAGGCATTG
This sequence comes from Pelodytes ibericus, assembly GCA_036172795.1. Lineage (NCBI taxonomy): Eukaryota > Metazoa > Chordata > Amphibia > Anura > Pelodytidae > Pelodytes > Pelodytes ibericus. The sequence continues at coordinate 38,156,620 of CM069857.1, forward strand.
TCATAACATTTTTAATCTTGTCCAGGTAGCCATTAATAAATATGGCAGGAGGTTATCATTATATATTGGGTCATGCAGCATTGGCCCCTCTATTTGGTGCTAATTCCACGTGCAACCATTTTATATATAACCTCCTAGATTTCTCGTAAATAGGACTTTTCATTATTATTAAGATAGATCATTGTAACACTACATAAAGCGTTGTTACATATTTCATTTATTTATTATAATACAAAACAAACCTTTTCTAAGCAAAGCTATAAAAAAAAAAATTGTTTTAGAGATTTGTGAGTATATAGAGTAGTATGATTTATTTCTTGGAATAGTGTTTCAAGGGGATTGAGCCAGTGTTTCTTTAGAAAATGTATAATAAAAAGAAAAAGGAAAATCAGTGTGAAACAAATATAAGACCAATTAAATAGAAAATTTGTTAAGTTTTTCCATTGCAGACTCAGTGGTATTCCCAAGTTCATTACTTGAGAAGCCATCATAATAACGGATAGTCTTGATGACTATGCACAACAGACTGAAAAATATTGCATATTTGTAACACATTGTTTTAGCAAAGTAAGCAAGACATTAATAAAAAAAAAGGCAGTATTTTTTTCTTCCAACAAATGAATCTTGTTTATTTCTCTTCGTACTAGCAACAGTTTGTATTGAGTCATGTCACACAAAAAAGTCACAAACGTTGGTGCCAATAACTCACTGTAACATAACAAGTATTGCCAAGCAATTACGAATGCCAAAGAACCAGATGAACAACCAAAATGTGTTACTGATTTACAAGGGGAAAGAAAAAAAAAAAGCAATCAAGGAAACTATGTAGCTCATCATATAAAAGAGACTTGTGCCAATTCTAATATCAACTTATCAAAGGAGGTTCTTAAATACCAGGATGAAGAACGGCATAAAAGAAGTGATTTATGTATATATCTAAGTGTTTCTTTTGAAAATCACATGCCGCTAAAATGGTCTATAACTTATTCAGCACAAAGCAAAAGAGACTGATGACTAATAGTGTCAGAACAGATAAAAGGACCAGTCAGAACAAAAAAGAAAAAAGAAAAGAATATACTGTATATTGCATATAAAAAGCAGCCATTCCTGAAGTATAATCATGCATTCAGAAAGGAAAGTTGCGCTATGTCTACAATATTAATATACATCATAGGAACTTCTAAGAGTGTGTATAAAGCTGTTGCCTTATTTATACATGTTACAGATTGCATCATATTTTCAAAAATACCTTTTCCAAGCAAATCAAATCTCCTGAATATCAGAACATCGTGTAATAATTAACTGATTATCAACCAGTTTGATATTTAGCTAAGACAGTGTATGCCAGTATTAAAATGTACAGTAAGATTATATAATTGTATCAACTCGAGTACCTTTCCTCCATTCAACAACCAATTTTGTAAACTCATTACACTTAATCACAGCTTCATTTTAATCTCATTACCCTATCCCATCATTTATCTGTCCACCTCATTTCAGTTTCTAAACTTTCCTACTTGTCCAACCATCCCTGTTTATTTTAAAGATAAGACTTTATCGTTCTTTATTCCTGTAGGGTGTCATCACCCTTCCGCTAGCTCTATACAAGCAGTGAAGAAAGATAGCTGACTGCATACTGATGAATGCTTTGTGGGGACATCAATCTATACCTATCATTTTGCAAGCTGCTATAATACAGAAACACGAAAAGGTCAGTGGTTCATGGTGGACATTTACTGAACAAATTAGCAATGTTCTATGGAACGTTACAGACCTTGCCACGGACACTGGCTTCTTATATGGGGTCTAGGACACTTCTTCGCCGCATCTTCATCGCTGACAGTTAGAAAGCTGAACTGTCAGCAATGAAGTATAACGCGGCCGTTTCACCGCGGCTGCAGCTATGTAAGAGCTGACAGTTCAGCGCTGAACTGTCAGCTCTTACAAATCTAAAAGTAAAACTAAAATAACCCCCCTAATAAATGATTCCCCCCCCCCAATAGTAACACTAAACACTAAACCCCAATACTAACACTAAAATTAACCCCAATACTAAAATTAACCCCTAAACCCTAATACTAACCCCCAACCCCTAATACTAACCCTAGTACTAACCCCCGACCCCTAATACTAAAGTTAACCCCCTAAACCCCAATACTAACCCTAATACTAACCCTAATACTAACCCCCAACCCCTAATACTAACCCTAATACTAACCCCCGACCCCTAATACTAAAGTTAACCCCCTAAACCCCAATACTAACCCTAATACTAACCCTAATACTAACCCCCGATCCCTAATACTAAAGTTAACCCCCTAAACCCCAATACTAACCCTAATACTAACCCTAATACTAACCCCCGATCCCTAATACTAAAGTTAACCCCCTAAACCCTAATACTAACCCTAATACTAACCCCCGACCCCTAATACTAATATTAACCCCCTAAACCCTACTACTAACCCTAATATTAACCCCCGACCCCTAATAGTAAAATTAACCCCTAACACTAAACACTAAACCTAATTCTAACCCCATAAACCCTAATTCTAAACAAACTAAAATCAGTAAAATACTTACCTTTAGCGATGAAATGTACCCCGATGAAATCTCCAGCGACGATCTGTCTTGTGCTGTAGAGTCGGCGGTGAAGCGGCTGCGCGGAAGCAGCCGCGATGAAGTGTCCCATCCCCTCTTATATGGACATGTTGTCTTCCCTGATGAAGGCCCTGTGCAGCCACACATTGAGGATCAGCCTGATTCCACACAAGGGTCTTTTACTATACCACCATGAGTCTGCAGAATATAACAATGCTTTGGAAATAAGTAATAATAAATTACAAATGATTTTAATGTGAAATGTGTACTGATATATATGTAGACATTGTCAAGTGAATGTACCTTTTGGTAGTTTGAGTACAGTATAATGTAAAACAGTCAGGATTAATGCACTCTAATTGGGATGCTTAGAACCATGTTTTAAAGGCATCACGCCTTTAATGTGAACTCCTTATTATGCATTAATAGTGCTTCATCTGCTTTGAAGATGGAAAAAATGGAGAAGGAGAATTTCTATTACTCTAAAGGTGACAGACAATTCTCTCTGTGTTTAAATTAAGCATGCATCCAGTCAATGTGGCAGAAAGGTATTAGCAAGCATTTGCATACATAAAAACTTCAGGAAGCCCTTGCTTTACAACTTAATCCATATGGACCCAAAACATTGGCTGTATATTTCCATAATATAAACCATGGAGGTTATTGCTCATGTTTAGTATTACCAGAGTTACAACTAAAACATAATGCATGAGTGACATTGTAACATTGTGAGATAATAGCTATAAATTATTCTATGAATAACATTGTTACAAAATAGTATAACAGTTATAAATTATTACCCTTTGATTCTCATTTCAGGCTTTCAGTATTGCATCTCAGAGTCTGTACATGTGGCAGAACTATGTTTTAAACTTACACAATCAGATCTGTATTCATTTTTAGGAGCCAAATGAACATATATTGGGTGTTGACAGATTGCTGCCATTTTTTATTGCCGCTATTTGAGCTGAAAGCACTGGGACACATTAACTTTTCTCCTGAGGAAGCTGGTTTATGCTGGCGAAACGCGTTGAGAATCTGCATCATCTGTCAAAGGCATCAACCTCGGAGTTGTGGGAGTAGGACTTCTTCACTGACCCTCCCCTTGTTTGTTTGAACCTGTAGTGCACATCGTCCATGTGCCTATAACTTTGTAAGTGCCTTCATTTATTTCAAATTTGCACTTTACTCAGATGCTGCACCATTGTTTTTTTTTTTATTGTTTTATAGTGATATTAAAGAAGATTAACCAAGTCATGGATGTGAGGAGCCTTCTTTTCTGTTGATGGGGTTTTATATGAAGAACTGTTTGTGAGGGCATACATACCCCCACCAACATTACTTATTTTATCATACTGTATTGCACTATTATACTTTTTTTTTTTTCTCTTCCATATATCTGCGCTCCCTTGTCTTTTTGTAAGGGTGTTGAACAGCAACTGTTTATTTCCCATTGAGACAGTGTTAGAGAAAGAATAGGTAACAAAATACTGATCCTGAACCCAATAGACATTGATCTAATTAGTAGGAAGCTCATGTAAGCACAAAGCAACACAAATTAATATAATACACAATACCAGGGGCTCTAGGCTTATTTTCCACATGAAAAATCGACTTATTCCATAGATCTCAAAAATACTTATGAAATTAAACTGTGATGTATCCTTTTGGTTAAAAAAAAGTTACAGTGCATATTATTTGGACTCAATACTCATGTCTCTACAATATCTGTATACTATGCTCTCTGATGCAACTTTGTATTTTCCATTGATCTGTTTTCACTCCCCAGTTGATTTCAATCTCCTCCCACATCCCTCCATGTGTTTTTATTGCTTTTAATTCCTTTCACTCTCTCTCACTCTAGCTGGAACCACCTCCATTCTCACCATCCTCTACTCCAAGACCTGACTTTTTCATACATATCCCTGAGACTCTACCTAGAACCACATCCATTCTCACCATCCTCTACTCCAAGACCTGACTCTTTCATACATATCCCTGAGACTCTACCTGGAACCACATCCATTCTCACCATCCTCTACTCCAAGACCTGACTGTTTAATGCCCTCCCTCACAACCCACCAACCCCCAGATTGATTTATTTTATAGGTCTAGTTCACCAGATGATGTATTAGCAATATTTTAAGGACCTCACACACTTTATTCTCCTGCATTCTCCAAACCAGTGGCTGCAGTTTGCAGACTTACAAAGCACCCAACTAGTCACCAATTAAGTAACATCTGGTGTCACTCAGTTCTCACAAGCTTGCAAGCAGGGCCCACTACCTCATGTTTTAGTGCGAACATGATTTTGTCTAACTCTGTTTGTAACTCCCTTTGTATGCTCTGTACCAAGCGCTACGCTTCCTTCCAACTTGTTTAACCCCTTAGTGACAAGACATTTTCATCTTGACTTTCCCTTGGTGACAATGGCTGTTTTTACATTTCTGGGGTGTTTGTGTTTAGCTGCAATTTTCTTTTTTCTCAGATACTGTACCCACACAAATTATATGTTGTTTTTATCGTTATAAGAAGGGCTTTCATTAGATACCATTATGTTCATCATATCTTATAATTTACTACAAAAAAAAAAAATATATGATGAAAAAGTTTAAAAAACCCACTTTTTCTAACTTTCACCTAAAATATAATTTAGACAAATACAATCATTAAAAAAGACCCCATCTAAATAGTTTCTAAATGTTGTCCCGAGTTCAGAAATATGCATGTTTCCATATTTTTCGGTATTTTTTTGCAAGTTATGGGGCAAAAACCAAAAATAGTGTTTTTTGTTTTTTTCCTTTATTGACCTTTTTTTTTTTTTAAATATAGTCTTTATTATTTTCTCAAATATAATGTAAAAAAAGACAAACAATCAAATCACATATATTGCATTCTCAATAGAACTCGTATTATAAATAGTCCCTGAAAGATTGAATTCAGATGACATATGATGACACATATCGTAGTTGGTCCCTCAGTCTCCCTGTCCACTCCTCCAGAATACTCCCTCCTGGGTACATTATCCACTCTGGGATGGGGGATCCCTTGGGTTAGAATTACTAATTCGAGCTCTGCATATCTAGTATAAAACATCATTCATATACCTTTCATTCAGCCAAACGGATCACATCATCATCCAACACACATACGTGCTCATCTTACCGTGACGGTTCTCAGGGAGGGGGGGTCCAGGAGCTACATAACCTACTGACCTCACGTCATTTCCCTATATCTTGTCGAAATTCATCTTGAAGTCACAAGGATTGTATATATTGACCTTTTGACCCCAACCTGAACCCAAAATGTAACCTTAACACTAAATTTAACCCCAACTCTAACCCTTATGCTATTCCTTAATATATTTTAATTATAATTTAATTTTAACCCTATCCCTTATGCTAAAAATTATTTAATTTTAACCCTTTACGCTAATCTAACTATATAACCAGTTTGTAATTAATTAAATATTTATTTTACATTTTTTCCATTGCTATGCTACTTAACTACCACTAGGGGCAGTCAAGTAGCATATTCAGAGCGACGGAAGTGAAGTTACTTTCACTTCCGAAGCTCAGACCACCAGAGGGCATAGCCATATTGACGGAGCCTGCTGCTCCGTCAATATGGCTCCCACTATTGCTCCGTGGGGCGATCGTGGGGGCCCCAGAATAGAAATTTCAGTGCTGGCTATTGCCTCAACATCGAGGCAACAGACCAGCACTATTAAAGCGGTTTTCGCGATTGTTGCCTGACACATCCTTTGTCGTCAAGGGGTTAATATGTGTATGTATTTTTTTATCTACTGTTAAATGTGTAACTGTGTAATTCCATTCTGGACTGGGTCCCCAGGACATACTTGAAAATGAGAGAAATCTCAGTGTATTTTTCCTGGTAAAACACTTTCTAAATAAATAAATAAAAAAAATTATTATGTCTTCACAATGTAGAAAATGTAAAAATCTATTATGTCATTACAAGTGATTCTACAGCATCCACACTTTATTTTTTTCTTCTTTAAAGTGTTTTTATTGAATAAATTCTAGTATTTAAATGAAGAGAAAGTATTAAACATATGGACAGGTTAGGTCAGCAGTCAGTCACGACTGCATCCATGGAGAACATCAAGGGCACAATGTCAGACCATTTAATTAGGAGGGATCTAAATACAGACTACTTCTGCCTGATTAAAATGGTGTTTTAATGAAGCTCATAGCATGCACCATTCAAAAGATAAAAGTCTATATTTAGACTTTTAACTAAAGACTTCCTGGCTGGCATTTCAGCAATGCCTCACACAACCAATAGTATTGAGGAGAACAACAGTTCCTCCCATCTAGAGTTATGTTTAGTGTTTCTTGTTATTCCATGACATAACTGCTTGGAAGTCTCAGTTACACTTCCAAAGAAAAAGATATATATTTGATACATACATACAGTGGTGTATCTTGGTTTTTTGCTGCCCTAGGCAGACAAATTTTGGGCACCCCCCCTACCCAAGATTCACACCCACGACATGACCCATAACCCACGTTGCACACCAAGGACATGCCCCATCACCCCATTTACAAGTCTCCATCACGCCATTTACATACACATTGCCAATATTATTTGCCATTAATATTCCCCAGCCAATTTGCCTAACAATATGCCAGTATTATTTTGCCATTTAATATGCCCCAGCCAATTTGCCCAATAATATGCCAGTATTATTTTGTCATTAATATTCCCAAGCCAATTTGCCCAATAATATGCCAGTGTTATTCTGCCATTTAATATGCCCCAGCCAATGTGCTCAATAATATGCAAGTGTTATTTGCCATTTAATATGCCCCTGCTAATTTGCCCAATAATATGCCAGTGTTATTTGCCATGTATATGCCCCTGCTAATTTGCCCAATAATATGCCAGTGTTATTTGCCATTTAATATGCCCCAGCCAATTTGCCTAATAATATGCCAGTGTTATTTGCCATTTAATATGCCACAGCCAATTTGCCCAATAATATGCCAGTGTTGTTTGCCATTTAATTCCCCACAGCCAATTTGCCCAAATCCCCCCATCTCCCCAGCACATACCTTTCCCTGGTGGCTAGTGACAGGAAGCATGGTCTCCTCCATGCTGCCTGTTCGGCTCTCAGGCGGTTGTGCCGACAGGTCACGTGATCTGGCGCGTATGAAGTCAGCGTGCCGGTCACGTGACTGTCGGAACTTCCATGTCACACTGCATGGGAAGCCGAAAAGGCAGCACGGAGGTTTCTCTGTGCTGCCTGTTCGGCTCCCCATGCAGCTTGCCGGCAGAGGGAAGGTGAGGGTGGATCTGCTGATTCCTTCTCACCTACGTCTCTGCCTGCAAGCACGTTTTTTTTTTTTTTTAAAGGGCCAGATTTTTCTTTTTTCTTTTTTTTTCTTTCAGTGCTGGGGGGCGCTTCTGCCCCCCAGAATTTGCTGCCCTAGGCATCCGCCTAGGATGCCTCACGGTAAATACAGCACTGCATACATAATGTGTTTAAATCAGGTAGAAGTAGTGTTCTGCCTGACTGAAACTCTATTTAGAGTTTAATCCTTCTTTAAACAGAAGATTAGTATATTCGTGGGGTAACAACATAAACTGGACAGAATGGACCACTTGTACCATATGATCATAATCTCATCAAATCCAGTGTTATTACTCCGAGATGTTTAACACTAGAAAGATAATCTGAGAACCATGTACTTGTGCACTGTGAAATGGATGTGGCGAACTGGGGTGAAAGCAATGTTCTGAGTTTGATACATCTCTGTATTTCAAGTGATCTACTTAGCTGGTACAATATTTTTCATATATGTCTCAGTATGTCAAATTTCAATCTAGACAATGTTTAATCACCCTGTTGTTTTCTTCATCACAAACACACATGCTAGTCAGAGGACAAACAAATCTACTAGTACTAAATTTGCAATAATAGAAAGACATACAAATTGGACATTTGTAAAAAAAAAAAAAAAAAAAAAAAAGACAACCTGAAGCATAACAACATGTAACTGTGATTCATACCACTTTACCTGAAGCAAATGGACACTGCATGGCATGGAGACAAAAATCCACCATCATTAATCTGGAAGCACCATGTCAATACAAGCAGCTATCCCACGCTTCATGTGATATACCCAAGACCCAACAAGGCTTCTTCCTAATGATATTTTTCTGAGAGTGCAGTTGGAAGTTCACTAAATGTTGAACATGCATGAGGATTTTGATGTACACAGTAGGAAACATTAACAGTTAATGACTCATAATTGTAGATTCAGACTCAGTTAAGCATTTTATTAATGTTAATGAGTGGTACTTTTTAATTATACCTTGGGGCCACATATCAGCATCATAAATGTTTGCACGCTTCATTAGTAAGATAGGCCAGAACCTCACCTGATGTGAAAAAATTGGCCACAGTCAATTGCAAATTGTTCACTGTTTACTGAATAGATCAAACAGAATACACTGTATATAACTTTTCTTCCATGTGTATAATTCCTGCCCCATTCTGAACCTCAAAGTTCGGGTTCGTACCGAACATTACGATTTTTGGACCCTGGACCCGAACACGGACATTCCACTGTATGTCCGGGTTGGAGTTCGGGGTTCGACGATTCATATCCCCTGAAGTCACTAGTGCAATAAGGGGAGTGGGGGGGGGGGGGTCTGGCACATGTAAAACCCTGCTGCCCCTTCCTGTGCCAGCCCCCCCCTCCCTGCAGTAGGGGCATGTCACTAAAACTAAATATAAAGAAGCCCTCCCCCTTATTGTACTAGTGACTGGGCAGCAATAGCCCAAATGTTCGTGTCCCCATTGACTTCAATGGGGTTAGAGTTTGGTGTCAAATTCTGGGTCAAGTTCAAGCACGGACCCGGACTTTTTTTCGAAGTTCAGCCGAACCCACCGAACCCGAACATCCAGGTGTTCGCTCAACTCTAGACATATATTTAATCTCACCAACATAGCTATACATTGTGCAGGGACAAACACCCCCTTTATCCAGCCTTCTCCATGAAGTTTTTTTATTAACATTATATTTGTATTATATTTTTGGATGTCCAAGTCTTTGACATACCCACTATATTTGCTCCTTAAAAGTGTGTAAATTGTATTACATTTCAGTTAATAACCAATCTATTACCAGTTAAACTATTCCATATTTTATACATTATTTTATTTTGTTGACACACACACATTGGCTAATAATGTTTGATCCCATAATTTATTGCAAAGAAACAGTAGAAATGGCATTAAGATCTTAAGTTTGACGGAAATTAAGGAAACCCAATTCACGCACCAATGATCCTGGACGACTGCCTTAAAAAAATAACAATTGTAGTTGGAAATGTTACCATGTTTATGTCTTCTCAGGTGATGAAAAAATAAATCACTTGTAGTGATTGTTGAAGTGCCAAGATCTACACTGATTACATAGTTTAGTCCTCCTCTCCACCCCCCCAAAAAAAAAAATCTAAAAAAGGAAAGTACAGCATTTACCGACTAACCTAAAGTCTTGATTCACTGTCAGGCAGATTGTGTAAGTGTTGATGGGAATTTTCCATTTCACTTCCTTTCACAGAGAAAATTATATTATCTACAAATTTTCTACTTTGCAAATCCTATTGCCAGATTTCATTTTAAACTTGGCATATAGTTTTAAGTATCAGTTCATAAAAAATATATTATTGTGCTGGAAAGCCTGCAGAAACCGGAATACATTTAGTAAAAGACGGAAAGGTGGTCATGTTTAAATTACTGGAGAATATCTGATGAACTGGCATCTGAACTTGGTGAATTGTAACAAAGGATCAATGGGCCAAAAACACCGAATAATTATTGTATTCGTTACATAAATTAAACAGAGGCTGATGTTAAAGGTACTCTTTCAGCCTAAACATGTCTCATACTGTGACTGACTGTAGGGTATCAAAAAAATGATGAACAAAGTCCATTACTTTGGGGTCTGTTCACTAAATGGCGAGTTGCAGGTCAGTTGAGGTGACATGAAATTTTACCTCACTCATTTAGCTATAAATTGTGCAGGAACAACCTGGTGAGTTTACCCTGATAAGCAACCTAAGCCAGTTTGTCCCTGCAGAATATATATAAGCTGAATTGGTGAGATGAAATATTAAGCTCACCTTTTAGTGAATTGCCCCCATAAATAGGGCAATAACCAAATAAAGTGCTTTTTTGTTTTATAACCATTTTCATCTTTTGACCCCAACCTGAACCCTATATTTAACCCTAACCCTAAATTTAACCATAATTATAAGCCTTATGCTAACCTTTAATTTTTTTCTAATTGTAATTTAATTGTAACCCTCTCCCTTATGCTAACCCTAATGTAATTGTAGCCCTAACCATTATTCTAACCCTAACCGTAGATTTTAGCTAATTAATTATTTTTGCTGACTGCCTCTAGGGACAGTTTAGCTACAACATCAGAGCAACGCAAGTGACATTTTTTTCACTTACTATGCTCTACCCACAAGAGGGCAGCAACCATTTTGAAGGGACATGCTGCTCTCCAAGAAGGCACCCGCTAACCACTCTGTGTATCAACTGTGGGTGCCCCAGAAAAAAATGTCAGTGCTGCCTAAGGCCTAGACATCGAGGCACGTCCTTTGTCACGAAGGGGTTAAATGTGTCTGTGCTGTCCCATGCTTGTTATTAGACATGTGCATTCGTTTTCGGACGAATGCATTTTCGGACGAAAATAGCATTTTCGTCCATTCGTCCGAAAAACGAATAACGAAAATTTTAACTAACAAAATCCGAATGAACGAATGGTTAATAAACGAAAATCATTCGTTCATTCGTCCATTCGTCCATTCGTGCTATTGGCATTCTAAACCGAAATAGAGTCGGTTTACAATACCAATAGCATTGTACTACATTCCATAAACCGACATGAATGACTTTCGGTTTATGGAATGCATGTAATGCTATTAGCTTCCTATAAACCGAAATTGAGTTCCCATTCATACGAATAGGTCAATTGACCTATTCGTATGAATGGGGACTCTTTCGGTTTATAGAAAGCCAATAGCAGCATGTATTCTATAAGCCGAAAGTCTTTAAAACAAGCGACGTTCGGTTTATAGAATACATGTAATGCTATTGCTGTTCTATAAGCCGAAAGACATTCGGCTTATAGAACAGCAATAGCATTACATGCATTCTATAAACCGAACGTCGTTCGTTTTAAAGACTTTCGGCTTATAGAATACTATTGGCATTCTATAAACCTAACTAGAGTCCCTCCTCATTCATAAGAATTTCTTATGAATGGGGACTCGACTCTAGTTCGGTTTATAGAAAGCCAATAGTATTCTATAAGCCGAAAGTCTTTAAAACGAACGACGTTCGGTTTATAGAATACATGTAATGCTATTGCTAAACTATAAACCGAACGACTTTCGGTTTATAGAATAGCCATAGGATTACATGTAGTACATAAGCCGAAAGTCTATAAACCGAAAGTCGTTCGGTTTATAGGCTGTCGGCATTTAACTATACAGAGACAGAGTCTCCATTCATAAAATTATGAATGGAGACTTTGTCTCTGTATAGTTAAATGCCGGCTTTTAACTATACGGAGACAAAGTCTCCATTTATAATTTTATGAATGGAGACTCTGTCTCCGTATAGTTAAATGCCCACAGCCTATAAACCGAACGTTCGGTTTATAGGCTGTGGGCATTTAACTATACGGAGACAAAGTCTCCATTCATAATTTTATGAATGGAGACTCTGTCTCTGTATAGTTAAATGCCGGCTTTTAACTATACGGAGACAAAGTCTCCATTTATAATTTTATGAATGGAGACTCTGTCTCCGTATAGTTAAATGCCCACAGCCTATAAACCGAACGTTCGGTTTATAGGCTGTGGGCATTTAACTATACGGAGACAAAGTCTCCATTCATAATTTTATGAATAGAGACTCTGTCTCCGTATAGTTAAATGCTATTGTATTCTATAAACCGACTCTATTTCGGCTTATAGAATGCAATAGTACTACGAATGGACGAATGAACGAATGATTTTCCTTTATTAACCATTCGTTCATCCGGCTTTAGTTAGCTTAGCATTTTCGTTCTTCGTTTTTCGGGCGAATGGACGAAAATGCAATTTTCGGACGAAAATGCATTCGTCCGAAAACGAATGCACATGTCTAGTATATATTCACATGTAAATTGCTTTTTAAATAAAAAATTATGATATAAAAAAATCTTGTTTTTATTTCCTTTTATGTGACAATGCTGCCTCTCTCTTTCCCTTGCCCCCAGATTTGTCGCTCTCCCCCCCTTAGTGTTGTCTCTCTCTCACCCTCCCTTTGGCTCCCCCCTCGCTCCCCTTGTGTCTGTCTCTTCCCCCCTTCCCTCCCCTTGTTTCTCTCTGCCCCCCCCCCCCTTGTTATTCTGTCCCCCCCTCACCTGTTTCTTGCTCCCTGGTGGCTAGTGGGGGCAGCCGGGGGATGTATGCACTATACATAATAGACGGAAGTGTCGGGCAGCATGGAGGTTGTCTGCACGATTCGTGCAGACATCCCCCAGCTGCCCGATTCTCCCTGGTGGCTAGCGAGGGAGCGGAGGATGTCTGCGCGATGAGCGAGACCTCTCCTGCTGCCGCCCGGCATGACCGCCGGGACTTCTATGATGAAGCTGGGTACTTTCGGCTTCCTCATAAAAGTCCTGGCTGTCGTTCCGGGCGGCAGCAGGGGAGGTCTCGCTCATCGCGCAGACATCCACCGCTGCCTCGCTAGCCACCAGGGAGAATCGGGCAGCTGGGGGATGTCTGCACGAATCGTGCAGACAACCTCCATGCTGCCCGACACTTCCGTCTATTATGTATAGTGCATACATCCCCCGGCTGCCCCCACTAGCCACCAGGGAGCAAGAAACAGGTGAGGGGGGGACAGAATAACAAGGGGGGGGGGGGGCAGAGAGAAACAAGGGGAGGGAAGGGGGGAAGAGACAGACACAAGGGGAGCGAGGGGGGAGCCAAAGGGAGGGTGAGAGAGAGACAACACTAAGGGGGGGAGAGCGACAAATCTGGGGGCAAGGGAAAGAGAGAGGCAGCTTTGTCACATAAAAGGAAATAAAAACAAGATTTTATTTATATCATAATTTTTTATTAAAAAAGCAATTTACATGTGAATATATACTAGACATGTGCATTCGTTTTCGGACGAATGCATTTTCGTCCGAAAATTGCATTTTCGTCCATTCGCCCGAAAAACGAAGAACGAAAATGCTAAGCTAACTAAATCGAATGAACGAATAGTTAATAAAGGAAAATCATTCGTTCATTCGTCCATTCGTAGTACTATTGCATTCTATAAGCCGAAATAGAGTCGGTTTATAGAATACAATAGCATTTAACTATACGGAGACAGAGTCTCCATTCATAAATTTATGAATGGAGACAAACGTATAGTTAAAAGCCGACAGCCTATAAACCGAACGTTCGGTTTATAGGCTGTGGGCATTTAACTATACGGAGACAGAGTCTCCATTCATAAAATTATAAATGGAGACTTTGTCTCCGTATAGTTAAAAGCCGGTGTTCTGACAAATTTCTGGAGCAAATTCTCCTGCGCAATCGCAGGAGAATTTGCTCACTGCGCATGCGCATAAAGTTACAGCTGATAACTCAGCTGTAACTTTGTGACCACCGTGCATGAGACAGCTGCGCAACCCACCTCCCGCCCCCTCACACCCGCCGCACACCCCTTCTTACCAGATCATCGACCACAGCGATACACAGCGCATGCGCACGCCTATCCAGCCGTTTGGGAATGCGCGCGTCCGTTGTTGTGTTCTTAAGGTGGTAAGTAACACGGGGCGTCGGGACATAAGGGGGCAAGCATCCTGGTGAGGGCTGCCTCATCTTGATGGGATTTGTGATCCTCCTGCTGTATTATTGATGCAGCAGGAGGATCACAAATCCCATCAAGATGAGGCAGCCCTCACCAGGATGCTTGCCCCCTTATGTCCCGACGCCCCATGTTACTTACCACCTTAAGAACACAACAACGGACGCGCACATTCCCAAACGGCTGGATAGGCGTGCGCATGCGCTGTGTATCGCTGTGGTCGATGATCTGGTAAGAAGGGGTGTGCAGGGGGTGTGAGGGGGCGGGAGGTGGGTTGCGCAGCTGGCGCATGCGCGGTGGTCACAAAGTTACAGCTGAGTTATCAGCTGTAACTTTATGCGCATGCGCAGTGAGCAAATTCTCCTGCGATTGCGCAGGAGAATTTGCTCCAGAAATTTGTCAGAACACCGGCATTTAACTATACGGAGACAGAGTCTCCATTCATAAAATTATAAATGGAGACTTTGTCTCCGTATAGTTAAAAGCCGGCATTTAACTATACGGAGACAGAGTCTCCATTCATAAAATTATGAATGGAGACTTTGTCTCCGTGTAGTAAAATGCCCACAGCCTATAAACCGAACGTTCGGTTTATAGGCTGTCGGCTTATGGAATACATGTATTCCTATTGCTATTCTATAAACCGAACGTTCGGTTTATAGAATAGCCATAGGATTACATGTATGATATAAGCCGAAAGTCTATAAACGGATCGTTCGGTTTATAGGCTTTCGGCATTTTACTACACGGAGACAAAGTCTCCATTCATAATTTTATGAATGGAGACTCTGTCTCTGTATAGTTAAATGCCGACAGCCTATAAACCGAACGACTTTCGGTTTATAGACTTTCGGCTTATATAATACATGTAATCCTATGGCTATTCTATAAACCGAAAGTCGTTCGGTTTATAGAATAGCAATAGGAATACATGTATTCCATAAGCCGACAGCCTATAAACCGAACGTTCGGTTTATAGGCTGTCGGCATTTTACTACACGGAGACAGAGTCTCCATTCATAAAATTATGAATGGAGACTTTGTCTCCGTGTAGTAAAATGCCCACAGCCTATAAACCGAACGACTTTCGGTTTATAGACTTTCGGCTTATGTAATACATGTAAACCTATGGCTATTCTATAAACCGAAAGTCGTTCGGTTTATAGAATAGCAATAGGATTACATGTATTCCATAAGCCGAAAGTCTATAAACCGAAAGTCGTTCGGTTTATAGACTTTCGGCTTATAGAATACAAGTAATACTATTGCCTTTCTATGAACCGAACGAGAGCCCCATTCATAAGAATTTCTTATGAATGGGGCTCTCGTTCGGTTTATAGAAAGCCAATAGTATTACATTGTATTCTATAAAACGAACGAAAAAAATTAACGAAACGAAAATAATGAACGAATTTCGTCTGAAACGAATGCACTAATGAACGAAATTCGTTTTAGACGAAATAAATAACATTTTCGTCCGAATGGACGAAAACGAAACGAAAATTTTAGTTTTGCACATGTCTACTTGTTATATCAACCTGTTGCTTGATATGCAAATTACACAATGGAACAACAAACGGTTGGGTAACCTTGGTAACCACAACAATTGTGGACTCCCCATGATGTTCACCCAATCATTGGTGGAACAGCGAGACAGAGACTCAGATCAGGGACCTTTTACTGAATACACCCCAATGTTTTTATCATACAATGCAAAATATGTCTACTGAAAAAGCCACAAACACTAAAATGTATAATATACATGTATTCAATGTTTTTGATTATTGCTCCCAGGATTGAAACTTTAACTTTTGCGATCAAATACCTACTATAGCACATCTATCTGCCTATTAAGTGCAAACCTGTATTAGTTAATACATGTATTTAGAAAGTTCAACAAACTGGTGCAATGGTCATGCTGATATAGATATTTGCCCCATAACGGATCATTATGAATAACCTGCAGTGCTTGTAAAGTTCTACAGTCTTCTCAACAAAGAGAGAAGTGCAGGAAATTGAGAAGAGAATTTCAAACTTTAGGTTAAAGTAGCTGAGTAGGAAAACTTCTCCCATTCAGCTGCATTTTAACCCATCTCATTTCCCTACAATTCTCTCTTTATTTAGTTTTTTTTTTCTTCTGTGCAAATTCATATAATAGGCATCTAATCTTTCTATTTCAGTTCTAATCTTATATTATCTGTTGCTGTTTCTTGGTAAAAAGATGGATTTACCAGGTGAAGATCATCTCAAACACAACTTTAACAAGTCGCTTTTGTGAATTCTCTGCTGGGATTTAAAACAATGTGTCTCAGTAAATTCTTAGCACATTCTATTTTTTTTTTTTTTTTACACAACTGGGAAATCTCTAACTCTTGGACTCCTCGGGTGGATTAGGTCTGGTTTAGGAGCAGCTGATATATAGCTGTTAATTAATATGTATAAGAAAATAATTAAATATGTTATATATTTATTTTTCAGCTGTAGCACACTGTGCAATGATAACTTACAGTCTTTATTCATTTTCAGATGAATTGATTCCTGTGCATATCCTAGCAATGTCGGTGATAAGGCATGCCCTGGGGTGTTGTGGTATGCCCTGCTTGTGTAATGTGGGAAATGGGACATGATCTGGGGGTGCAATGTTAGTGATGGGGCATGCCCTGGGGTGTTGTGGTGTGTCCTGGTTGTGTAATGTGGGAAATGGGACATGTGAAAACAGGGAAATGGGGACTAATAGTAGTTTTTACAAAATTGGGCAGACTAGATGTACCGAATGGTTCTTATCTGCCGACACATTCTATGTTTCTATGTCCTGGGTATGCAATGTAGGTGCTGGGGCATGTTCGGGGGTGCTGGGATAAATCCTTGGTCTGTAATGTGGGTGATGGGGCATATCCTGGGTATGGAAAGATGGTTGGGACATGTGCCAAGAGGAAAATGAGGAGATGGTAAGGATAAAAAGAAAGGAGGGGAAAGACAAAAATAATGGGGGTTGTAGCCGCTTAGAGGGATACCAATATGAGTTGTTACCAAAACTCCAGAGAGAAGAGTACTAGATAGATATGTGCTGGTATAAGCACTAAAGAGATTGCATTTTGCAATCGCAGGGTTCAGGTTTTGTTGGTATGTATTATGTTTGGTGGAAGTGTTTCATAGAATTAAAAAGCAATTAGAGCAGGTGTATTTTTGGGAATATTCCTTTAATGTGTAGACAATGCAAATGGCTGTCCCTGTTATTATGTGCAGGTCACTTTAAAATACTAGAGTGCATTGCACTGATAGATCGTGGCAAATGCAGCTTTACTGCTGTGAAGAGCAGTTACAGAACAGCATGAACTTGATATTATGGGTATCTTTTGTAATGCGCAAGTGGTTCCGGCCTTCCTGTAAATGACCGAGTGCGGGGCAACATGAGTTGGGCTCCTCTGCAGCTGCAACAAGCCAGACAGATCAATACATGGAAATTTATAGCCATTTATTTATGGTCATTTATTGACCTGCCCAGCTTATAGACCTGTCCAGCTTATTGCAGCCATAGAGGAGTGCCCCGCACTCGGTCCTTTACAACCCACCTGCTAGTGATTATCTCCCATTATGTGATGGCCTACAAATAAAGTACATTGTATTTGTCAATACATTCAAAACATTTGGGATTTATTCACTAAACAGTGAACGAAATTAAATTGACAAGTGGACATAGATGATTCACCTGTGATTCCACCATTAATTCCTGGAGTCTCCATGTCAACTCACCAAAGTTCAATGTTAAGTGAACAGACCCCTTTGTCAGATTCATATAACAGATGATAACATGTGGAATCCTGCCTTTTTGAGCACTACCATATGATACTCTTTTATCAGAGCGTTCATTCCTGACATTGGCCCATAGTTGCTATTAGTCTGACAGTCTTTCCTTATACTATTGACAGCAAACTGATTTTTATTTTTATTAGTTTTTTTTAAAAATGTATAATTTAGCCTCGACCATGCAAAGCTTATTTCTCGTAAATTCAGATTAAAACCGGAGAGCATATTTATGCTGTGTAATTTGTCCTAATGCCATCTACAGTTGCCAGAAGACCAGCTATACAGCATTCTATATACACCATTCTATATACACCATTTTATATAAACCATTCTATATACATCATTCTATATACACCATTCTATATACATCATTCTATATACACCATTCTATTTACACCATTCTACATACATCATTCTATATGCACCATTCTATATCCACCATTCTATTTACACCATTCTATATACACCATTCTATATACACCATTCTATTTACACCATTCTATATACATCATTCTATATGCACCATTCTATATACACCATTCTATTTACACCATTCTATATACATCATTCTATATACACCATTCTATATACATCATTCTATATATCCACCATTCTATATACACCATTCTATATACATCATTCTATATTCACCATTCTATATACATCATTCTATTTGCACCATTCTATATACACCATTCTATATACATCATTCTATATACACCATTCTATATACATCATTCCTGCCGACCCTGTCTTCCCCTCTCTGAGATACCTACAAATATGTGAGAAAATAAATATAATTGATGCAAAACTAAAAGGAGTACTCAGATACCGTTCACTTTTAAAATGTGACACAATTAACACATTGATGGTAAGGAGTTGTTATTATCTGCAGAACCATGACAACTTAATAGCAGGTCTTCAAAAATCTTTCTCTTCCTGTTATTAGTGCTGCAATCTGGGCAGAATGACTCGTTGCTGTGTATAGTACTCAACCCATACTTACTGTTCTTGGAACAAAAATACAATGCTTTAAAGCTGTGGTTCGCCAACCGTGCAGCTGTTCTGCTTGGATTATTAATTTAACCTTAGCATGTTTTCCTAAAGGGTTTACCGTAAATGACAAATGATTTCTAACATTCATGCAGAAACCTGCACTCTATCTAATCATATACCAGTGACAGACAAAACCCGGTCTTCTGATTTGGTAAAATCTTCTAGATGATCTGACAGTAAATCACAGATTGAACCTTCATTTTTAAAAGCCTATTTAAATATTTTAAGCTCCATCTGAAAATCAACGCACTTGGAGTTACATAGGGATTTTTTTTTTCCGTTGGCCAATTTTGGAAGTAGATAAATTTGTTGGCCATAGCAAAATTTGCTTTGGAATTTAGTTTTTAATTGATTAAGAGTTCCAGCCAATGTGTGATTAATACACTCACTTTAGATGGCATAAAGTTAAACTGTTGTATGTCATATCACAAAGGCACGTGACATGTCCGAGCCACAGAAACCGTTTCTCAGAATTGTATTGCTAACTTATTTTAAGATAACAATGCAGTTAGAGAAAGTTTTATAAAGTATGAACATTTAAAAGATGGATCTCCTGTGCTTTTGTGCCACCTGCTGGACGATCGGTGAAGTAATGAAGGTAATACAGGACGCTTGTCACGTATGGAGTGTAGATCTTGTCACCCTTCTAGAATGTTCTCCCTCCTTGTTTTTCCACAGACAGGCGCTAATAAATCTGACAATTAGACTGTAATAATGACAATTAAGACTGCTAACTTTAAATCTCTCAAAAGTAACTTTGTAAGGCAGTTTTATCTACTACTTTGTCCCGTCCTAATTATATATATGTTAACAGTATGAACTACGATACTAATTGTTTCTGACCTGAGGATGGCTGCTGAATGTTAACATCATCTGTTAGGGCCGGGATGTAGTAATCCTTTGTTTTGAAGTATATGAAATACAATTTCCAACATTCATTCAGGGTCATGAGATTAAGAAGTGCTTCAGTTTATTGTACAGTGCCTTCATTTATCTGTACTGAGGTTAGACTAGGACCGCCATTAGAATTTTTGGGGGTCCTTACAGAACAAATGGTGCAACTTTGAAAGCTTGCCTGTGGCTAAAATGTCGTATGATGCTTTAAGGCAGAGGTTACAAGTTGATTGATCAGGACAATGTTTTATGTGCATAATGAATGTGTCATTGTTATTTTAGAAATAAGACTATAAACCAAGAATATTACAAGGTGACAACAATATGGTGGCAATACATGTATTATATTTATTCATGTCTGCCTTCTATTTCCCCCTTTTATGTCTATTATTCCTCCATGTCTGCCATCTATTTCCCTTTTATGTTTTATATTCCTCTATGAATTATATTTTTCCCTCTTTTATGAGTTATATTCCTCCATGCCTGCCATCTGTTTACCCTGTATGGCTTTTCTTCCTCCATGCCTACCTATCTCTGCCCCCTGTATGTCATTTCTACCCCATGCTTGTTATTACTTCCCCCTGTATATCTTTTCTACCCCCATGCCTGTTGTCACTTTCCCCTGTATGTCTCTTCTACCCCATGCCTGTTATTACTTCCCCCTGTATATCTTTTCTACCCCCATGCCTGTTGTCAATTTCCCCTGTATGTCTCTTCTACCCCATGCCTGTTATTACTTCCCCTGTATATCTTTTCTACCCCATGCCTGTTATTACTTCCCCCTGTATATCTTTTCTATCCCATGCCTGTTATTACTTTCCCCTGAATATCTTTCCTACCCCATGCCTGTTATTACTTTCCCCTGAATATCTTTCCTACCCCATGCCTGTTATTACTTTCCCCTGAATATCTTTCCTACCCCCATGCCTGTTATTACTTTCCCCTGAATATCTTTCCTACCCCCATGCCTGTTATTACTTTCCCCTGTATATCTTTTCTACCCCATGCCTGTTATTACTTCCCCCTGTATATCTTTTCCATCTCCATGCCTGTTATCACTTTCCCCTGTATATATTTTCTTGCTCCATGTCTTTCCTCTCATTCCCCACTGTATGATTCTTTTTCCTCCATGTCCGTCATTTCATTCCCCCTGTATGCCTTGTCTTCCTCCAACCCTGCTGCCATCTTTTCCTCCCTGTATGTCTTGTCATCCTCAATCGCTGCTGCTTCTAAAGTATTGCCTTATAAAATTAATTATGTCCGGCCCCCCAAGATTTTGCACAGTACGCAAAGGAAGAGCCACGTTAACATCTTAGAATAAGAACTTTATTTTACTTGAAATCAAGCACCAGTATGACTATGTTTCCAAATAAATAATTTTACAGTCAAGCTTGTGTTAATATGAAAAATGAAATTCAATGAAATTCCAGTTGCAACATTATTTTTTCTCAACACCTTTTCCCTCTTATTTTCAGTAGTATAACATCATATGCAATGTACTTCATTTCTCCTTTACTTCCTCTGCTCCATCCTTAGCTCCTTCTCCGCGTTCTCCCTTAGCTCCTTAATTTCCTTCCCTATATCTTTTCTTCCTTTTATACATATAACGTACACATATAACATGTAGCAAGCACATCGAGAGATAGGCAGGACTGTTGCTTTACAAAAGCAGTAACTATTACATTTTCAGTTTTTAGGAGATAGGAAGTGTTGGGGAAAAAATAGATAAAAAATATATATTTTTCGTTTACTAGCCGATTTTCACACATTGTTGATGGTACAGCCCCTTTAAAACTTGCCTCACTTTATCCCAATTCTGTTCTGCTATTCTGGCATTCGTGAGCCTCTCCACACATTTTTCTTTTGGCTACTTCATCACCGGACATTAAGCATCTGACACTTTCTGGATGCCAGGCGTTCAATCAAAGGAGGTTCGTTTTAACGGGCGCGCGTTAGTTCTAGGGCTTGTTTAAGGTGTTATGATTAGTATTAAGCTATTAGGGGTTGGTATTATGGTTAGTTTTAGAGTTAGTATTATTGTTTAGGCTTAGTATGAGGGTTTGTTTGACAGTGTTAGGGTGTGGCGTTAGGCATTACTTTTTGGGTTAGAGGGGGTTACTTCATTGGAGGGTAAGTATTTGGTGCTGACAGTTAAGTACTTAAACAGCCGCACTGAACTGTCAGTACTCTAACTGCTGCAGTGAACTGACTGCAAAGAATGTCCTAGACCAGTGATGGCAAAGGTTTAGGAGCCGAGGCTCCCATTTTTATCCAATAGGCCAAGTTAACGATCTCAGAATGCCATTTTCCACTATATTATGACCCATCTCTCATTTTTATTCCAGACTTTCTTCCATTTAGTTTCCCCTTCTCACTGTTTTTGTTTCCTTTTCTTTAAATTCTCCATCTCAGCGTCTCGATATGATCCACATCATGCCATATATGATCATGGTGACAATGCAGTCAGATGCTAAGTACCACCTCAGAGGCTCCTGAGTGCCGGATGTGGCACCCGTGCCATAGGTTCACCTTTACTGTCCTAGACGCTCTATGGGAAACAGGAAAAACTCCACTTTTTGCAAGAACTGATTGCCACAGCAGACATAACCAGGTTATGATGAAGATGAAGGTTTGGTCCTTGTCTAGATATTATATTTCTGTGACTGTTCTTTTACTATAGTTCCTGAATAGGCCATACATTGAGAAAAACGACAGAAAGAGGGAGAATAGAAGCAGACGCTGGGCATAATGTATGTTGTTACACATTGGTAATCTAATTGTGTGAGAGCCAGAGAAACTCTAGGCTGGGATTTTTTCCAATAAAATCTTTGAAACTCATTGAGAAATCCAAATGACACATTCATTGAAGTAATTGCATGCAGGAATCGACTTGGAAATGTAGTAGTTATATATTATATGAAAAAAAAGCTTTATTTCTAATACAGGACTTTATCAAGTTATTTAAATGATACTTGTACTGAATACCCTTTTCCGACTTCATTGAGTTCACAGCAAAGGCTGCGGCAAAATTGCAAGCTGGAAGGTATTTTGGAAGTTATTGATTAGTGTGATACTGCAGACTGTCAAATGTAATTTCAAGAAAGATTTCCTCTCAAATATAAGAGACTAATACAAATTACCACTTAATGCTTCCAGAGATGAAACACTGTGCAGACAATGTGGGTTGAAAAAAAAAATATGAAATATACCACAAGACTAATCTTAAATCTCAAGATCTTTGCTAATAAATCACTTAATATTTACTGTATGGCCCAAAGAGTCCACATCACTAACTAGTTTAATCGTTTATTAAAAACAAATAAAATATTGTAAACAGTTGATAATTATAATTAAACTCTACTTTTTAACATGGAAACAATGCAAGGTCACTTACTTTTTGTATTATTTTTTATTATTAAAATACTTTCAAAATCTCAATTTCAGTAAAAAAAACAAAAAACATAATACTGTTCTGATAATCCTGTTTTTTCCTTATATGCTAATATCACAACGAGATGAACAACTAAATACTAATACAAGTAATAAATGTAAAGTAGTAAAAGCAGAGGAAATGTAGTGCAGCATGGATATAAAGAGTTTAAGATAAGCAAGGCAATAGTAAAATACTGTCCTTTAGAATAAATAGAGATGATTCTCGAACAAAATGCAATTATATAGTATGCCATGCTATATGTATTGTGAAATCACAGTGGTTTAGTCATATTGAAGGATAGAAAGTGTTTTTTTTTTAACTACTCTCCCGATATTGTCTATAATACCTACTGCAAACAGGTATGTCCGGTTATTTAGAAAGGTCATTATGAATGCATACTACAATGTACTTTTAATTATCCTATTCACATTTATTTATTTTTTATTTTAAATTTGTGATTCCATTTGAATAACATAATTATACCATGTTTGTCAACTTAACAATCCAATTCAATACAAGCATGAATATGCCACAGAAAGCGAGAGCACATAAAATCTTGATATAAATATTAGGAATAGCAACAAAAGGTCTACTTAAGGCAGGGGTCTCCAAAATTTTGAGTATTTACACATTGTACATTTTACACATTTTAACGGAACAAAGAAAAAAAAACATTATTATAATTCAACGTCTTACATATGTAATTAAAAGGTTATTGAAATAATCCATTTCTTGTTTTTATTTCCCAAATATGCACCCACATTGCACCCAGGACTTACTCCATCACCTAGAACTTACCCCAACACCCAAACTGCATTGACAAGACTTAACCCAGCACCCAGGACTTACCCAAGCATGCAGATTGCACTAACAGGATATATCCCAGTACACAGATTCCACTCACAGGACTTGGCTCAGTACTGAAAATTGCACCACAGGACTGAAGTCTCTTTCTCACCTCTCCCCCCTTGTTTCTGTAGTCTCTTTCTCCCCTCTCTCCCTAGTTTCTGTAGTGTCTTTCTACCCTCTCCACTCTTCATTTCTGTAGTCTTTCTGCCTTCGCCCCCCTCATTTCTGTAGTCTTTCTTCACTCTCCCCCCTCTTTTCCATATTCTTTTTCTCCCCTCTCCCCCCTCGTTTCCAGAGTGTCTCTCTCCCCTCTTCCTCTCATTTCATTAATTTCTTGATGGATATCTGGTGGCAGCTTCGTAATGCTTAAGGCAGCCTCCAAAATGTTTATGGCTGTTTTAAGGATTAGGCCTGCTTCCGGACGCGGGGACTGCTTTAAGGTTTAGACTGTGTCGGCTGAAAATCCTTAAAGCAGCCACCGCGGGCGAAAGTGGGCTCAGTGCTTAAAACATGCAGAAGAATTTTGCCGACCACCTTAAGAATTTCGGCTTAGCTAGCTTCGGGCCGGATTTAAACAGCCTGTAGGCCGTATCTGGCCCGCGGGCCTTAGTTTGGAGACCGCTGGCTTAAGGGATTTGTTTTTCATTTATTTTCTTGTTAATCCTTTACTATTTCCTTACTACTCTATCTTTTTGTTGAATTCAAATGTCACTTTCTTTACCTTCCTTTCTCCACATCACTTAAGGGTCTGCTAAAAAAAGAGAGGATTGCAGGGAATTGAGAAAGGAAATTGAAACTTAAGGCCAAAGTAGCTGGAGTTGGAAAATTATCCCATTCAGCTGCACTGGAGAATGTTTCAAATTTGGCTACATTGAAGTTTGAAATTCCCACCCCAATTCCCTGTAATCCTCTATTTATTGAGTAGATCCTTTAACATTTGTAACCAGTTGTCCCACATCTCCAGGCATTGTAGCTTATAACCTTCCATTTGTTTTCCTATTCCCCCTGAAACATTCAGTTCAGAATTAAATTTTTTTCAATAGATTTTGATTTTTCATAGGTCGCAAGTAGCTCTTATTTAAAAAGAAGGGAGATATTTTCTCTTTAATTTATACTTAACCCGGAAACTATTTCTGACTACCTGTTAACAAAAGCTATCAGAGGGGCATGCTGGGAAAGTAAAACGTCTCATTGATCATTTTGCAGACACCTCTAGTTTCTGTAGGTGTAAATTTAATGCAATTCAGCTTTGCCCAGACTGAATTGAGACAGATGTTGCAGGTGAGATGAGGTGAGTTAAGGTGAGATGAACATTTCCGCTCACCAGTTTAGCTATACATTGTGCAGGGACAGACCTGGAGGATTTACCATATTTGCTCAAATATAAGACAAGGTTTTTTTCAGAGCAAATGCTCTGAAAAAGACCCCTCGTCTTGTATTCAAGGTCGTCTTATAATCTGACCTCAAATCGGACTATAAGACAGGGATCCAGGTCCCCCACCGAGCTGCAGGGGACCTGGATCCCCCTCGCTAACAGCCGGTGGATGTCTGCGCGGATCCTACCCTGACGCCCGGGTTTACCGGCGGCACTTCTATGATGAAGCCGGGTCCTTCCGGCTTCATCATAAAAGTCCCAGTGGAAGTGCCAGGCAGCAGTGGAGGATATCTGCGTGTATCATGCAGACATCCTCCAGCTGCCTCCACTAAGCACCAGGGAGATTTGGGCAGCCGGGGGATGTCTGCACGATACGTCTATTCCGTCTATTATGAATAGCCCCAATAGTATTTTGTTCAACACATTTCACTTTTTTGTGCACACTCAATCATTTTTCCAGTTTTCGTAAAACATCGATCCAAGAGAGAATTA
This sequence comes from Pelodytes ibericus, assembly GCA_036172795.1. NCBI lineage: Eukaryota > Metazoa > Chordata > Amphibia > Anura > Pelodytidae > Pelodytes > Pelodytes ibericus. The sequence continues at coordinate 38,183,026 of CM069857.1, forward strand.
TAGGGAATTGAGATGGGAATTTCAAGCTTTAGGCCAATGTAGCAGAGTTGGAAAAATTCTCCAATGAGGCTGAATGGGATCATTTTTTCATCTCTGCTACTTTGGCCTTAAGTTTAACATTTCTGCCTGGAATTATATCGTTATTGATTAGACCCTTATGTGTAGTAAATGATATATACTCATATTTGTGCAATTACTATAAAACAATTATAAAAACATACTGAAATATAAAATGTATATTGTCTAGTTATACAGTTTAAACATCTCACGGATTATGTACAAAGAGCAATTCAGGAAGCAAGTTTTATAACCAAAATAAATTGGATAAAAATGGGACAATTCTATGGTTTTCATGGTGATAGATCCAGTTTTAGAGGTTTGCCTCAAGTACTATCTTGTGTCTTCTCTTGGTGACAAAAGTTTAAATAGAAATAATTATGTATGTAATCTAGTGTCAAAAATCATAAGATCACATGCTGAAATGAATTCATGGCAGAGCCATATTTTAATTTTTTTTACTTCCATAAATGAATCTATATCAATGTAAAAAAAAGTACGATGTCTTTTATGTATTATACCTAAACACTTTCATGTAAAAAGTATACATTTTATACTTTTATACTATAACAATGGATCAATTAAATATGCAGCTTCGAATGATAGCACTGCAAGTAAATAAACTACCTGATTTCAAATTGAACTGATAACATTAGCCATATACTAGATTTTCTTAGCATAGTCTCTTGTTGAATATCAATACCTCTACATTACGCCCAAAGATGTTACAATTTTATAACATATTGTATAGAACTGTGCGTGAAGTAGTTTGAAAAATCAACAAGCACTTACTTCTCAGTCAGCTTTTGCTACATAACACAACCTGCAAAAGCCTAAACTGGACCAGCTGCTGGCCAAGAAACTTAACACAATAAAGTAAGAAAAACAGAGGGATGTCTATATACAAATATATTATCATATGTGTTTAACTACTGCAAAACCTTGCTAGACCACATGCTGAAATACACTTAAATCTAAAATGTCAACTTTCTAGTGATGCATTCAGTGATTATGCACAAAAAGCAATTCTGAGGTACAGTTTTAAAAGTAGAAAAACATGAGGCAATCCAATGGTTTCCATGGTGACCCCCACTATGGTGACCCCCACTTTACAAGCTATGTCCCAATGTTACTATTTATAACAGGGTCTATAGGCAAGTTTGTGCACTGAAAAAAAAAAACAAATTTGCGCAGTGACTACCTGATAGATTTGATTTTTCAATTTGTGTGCTGTCACTTTAAATATTAAATAATTTGTTGTGGGGAGAGGCTCTTCGGCTCTCTGCATGGATAAAACTGCATGGGCTTTGCTTTGCGTTCTTTGCTTTGTGTTCTTTGCTTTGAGGCAAATATTGCACAAAGAAATTATTTGGGGCATGAGAATGGCGCATAAATGCTATTTGGGAAACAATGGCACAAGCAGGCTATTTGGTGGCATAAATGGCACAGGAAGGCTGTTTGGGGGCTAAGATGGCACATAGATTATGTTTTGGGGGCTAAAATGGTACATAATGACTTTTGGGGATATATATGGAACATATATACTGTTTGGGAACAATATGGCACATAGAGACTGGTGACACAGATAGCACAGAGAGGTTGCTTACGGACAAAGATGGCCCAGAGAGGTTGTTTGGGGACAACGATGGAACACGTACGGTTTGGTGGCAAATATGGCACAGGCTTCCTGTTTGGGGGTACAAATTGCACTGGCAAGCTGTTGGGGGCAAAAGATGGCTCAAAGTGTATGCATTTATGGCTCATTGGCATGATATATAAAGTTTTCATTTTTACTGCTCATTGGCATGATATATGAAGCTGAAGCATTTTCTGGTCATTGGCATCATAAACAAAGTTTATATATTTACTGCATATTGGCATGATACAAAAAGATGATGCATTTACTACTGTCATCAAAAGTGTAATGTATGTTTGTAATGAAAGATAGCCCTATGTTCTAAATATAAATGCTTTAATTAAATAATACAAATAACATAACATATTGAACCTTCTTTGCTCTATAAAGCCCTATCAGGGGGTGGACATGTTATTTAGAATCTTGGCTCAGATCTACATTCACCTTTGGTCAGCTGCAGGAAGATCTACCTTATCTGACCAAAGACTGTAAGCTATGTCTATGATACTTTATTTGTATTCTCTCATTAAAGCATTTCAATATAAACTATCTACACTTGATGCAATCTTTCAATAAAACAAAAGTAATTTTGTGTTTTTGCCACAGCTGTCCTTTAACATGCAGTGAGAATTTTCCCCTAAAAAAGGCCCTCAGATGGAGCCAAAGGGTGTCTATTTGGCTCAGCTCCTTATGCAGTGATAATTGTTCTCAGACCCCCAATGCTTGACTCTGCCCCTTTCACCCCGGCACCTTTAGCATGCAGTAAGCATTTTTTTCTGTATTTTATACATAAACTCTCTTGTGTCTATGGCCATTGACAAATAGGACCTTTTACACAGTCAGTGTCTAGAATAGAATCTTTTTTAAAAAGCCAAAATTTAGAATGTATACATACATAGAATTCAATATTGACTGATATAATGCTGAGCTGGGCATCCATCCAATCTATCATGATGTTATAGTACTACTTTCCAGTTGAAAAATGTATTGTGTCTCTTCGGAAATGTATCATACTGATCTTTACTCAACCCAGTAGTAGTCAACGGGAGATGAAGAGCTCTTAATCAGTGTTCTCTCTTGTCTCCCATGAGTTTTCCATGGCTGAAGACTGCATCTAAAATCATCCAATTATTCTGCAGTAATCATGAGTAGGGAATAATAGAAACAGAAATTGGGAGCAGATAAGTATCATTTATCACATTGAGACTAGCTACTTAACTGAATGACTTCTATGTTAAAAAAATGTTCCCAATAAAACTCAATTTTGGCTACTTTTTTATAGTTTTGTTCATTATTATAAGGTATAAATTGCATAAGCAGTGAACTATCAGTTTTGTAAATGAGCTTATATGAAAATCTATTAAAAAAAACATATACATATACAAAGTAGACAGATAAAAACAGAACACAGAAAAACCAATATGCTCAAACTCATTAAAGGTTATACCCATGTAAAGTTTTGTTTTTTTCACTGGGAGATGGTGCTGCAGCAATTCAGACTAACAAGCTCACTTGGGAAATACAAGGTGCAAAACAATGCGTGATGATGTATAACCTGTTTCATTCAGTAATAATAAAAAAAGTGCTACCCGTACACAATACCTTCACTAAGTGCTTTAATCACTGTAATTGGTGCATGATCATCAATACTGGTACAAATAGGTCAAAGATTAGTATGCATATGCTGATACATGACTACTTGAATCCCAAAGCAATTATTTAGATTTTGTTATTTCAACAATTGCAATAATGGGTTTCTTTTTTTCCAATTTGTTATGTACTAAAATAGAAAAAGGGCATTGTTCTGACCATTTTTCTCAAATACTCCACTATTCTCCAAGGTGTTTATATGTCCTTCAGCTGATTGTTTTAAAGTAGTGGGAAGAGAGAGAAGGAAAAGCATGTATGTAAAGACATATAAAGAGAAAGTTCTAAATCTACTTATCTGTGTCCCAATTTAGAATGCCGGAGGTTATTTTAAAAGGACTAATCTGAGACAAAGATATAAAAATGCAGCTAAAACCATAGAAACCAGTGGAACGCTCCTGCTGATTGCTCCACTTTTAGCTGTTTGTGCTAAAATTAAGCTGTATAAATAACCCTTACTTTATACTTTATAGAGATATGAGAGCGTATATATACAAAGCTTTGGCCTTACTCACTGCTTACTAATCAAGCAATGTGTATCTGTGCAACTTTTTGGTTTAAGGCAAATCAAAGGTGAGTCATTAATAATAATAATAATAATAATAATCAAGTGTTTTGCCAGGAAGGGTCCATTGAGATATTATCCCATTTTCAAATACTGCTGCCAGCTCTTGTTCCCTTGTTTGCCTTCATATGTCTGTTTTATGGATTGTAGGATAAAACTTACCAGGCAAGGATTTTAACATGTATGGCTTGGAAGAAAAACAAGACAGAAGGGAGATGATAGGAGAATCAATAAGGTAATGGAGGAGAGTATATTTAAAAGTAGAAAAACACCCACAACAAGAGATCTTAGTCTTAAATTGGAGGGGCAAAGGATTACAAATATTTTCTTGATTTATAAGACAAGTTTTTTCCAGAAAAAAACATCTGAAAAAAACATCGTGTATTCTGACTTTAAAAAACCTGCAAAAAAACCTGGACACCTCACTCAGATGACCAGTAAAATGAAAGTAAAAAAAAAAAAAAAAATCAGACAAACTGCCCAATCACCATGACAGCCAATCACAACAATGACTTCCAAAGCTCCACCCCCTGGTGTTCCAATTTGCTGGGGGGATGTTGGGAAGTATGCAATGCACTGTCATCCTCCCCAAAATTCGTGGGAGTAGATGACATGGGTTGATCCTGGTTGCTTTAAGAGTTAAGCAGATACTGTGTCCCTGAAAATAAAGTAATAAAAAAAATGATTATTAAAAGCATTAAAACATTTTTTTAAATTTCCCCATCACTTCTGCAAATGCTTTACTTTAAATGTGTGTATGAGTGTGTGGCAAAGTATAAGTGTACATACGTTGTCAAAAACATTGGTTTTGATTTTTTTTCCAATAGGGACGTTTTATATTCAGGCCTTTTCTTTTCTTTTCTTTCATTAAGATCCAAAGTTTTTTGAGGTTGTCTTATGATTAGAGTCATCATATAATTGAGCAAATTCGGTAAGATCAAGAAGTACTACTTTACCAAGAGGGTAGTGAATGAATGAAAGAGCCCTCCAGAATAAGTGGTGGATAGAGTTGAGTGGACACCTGGATGTTCGGGTTCGGCAGGTTCAACCGAACTTCGAAAAAATGTCCGGGTCCATGCTCGAACTTGACCCCGAACTTGACCCTGAACCCGAACCCCATTGAAGTCAATGGGGACATGAACTTTTGGCCACTAAAATGCCTCTAAAAAAGTAATGGAAAGGGCTAGAGGGCTGCAAAAGGAAGTAAAATGTGGGTAAGAGCAGTACAAGTGCCCTGCAAGCAAATGTGGATAGGGAAATAAGTTAAAAAAAAAAAAAAGAGAAAGAGAAAGAAAAAAGGTCCCCCCCTCATTATTATTAGGGTCCCCGACACTCATGGGTGGGGACCGGGGGGGGACACTAGGTCCCCCCCTAATTATTATTATTAGGGTCCCCACCCACCGGCAATGGGTGGGGAACAGGGGGGGGGACACTAGGTCCCCCCTCATTATTATTATTAGGGTCCCCACCCGCCGCTCATGGGTGGGGACCGGGGGGGGACACTAGGTCCCCCCTCATTATTATTATTAGGATCCCCACCCGCCGGCAATGGGTGGGGACCGGGGGAGCCACTAGGTCCCCCCCTCATTATTATTATTAGGGTGCCCACCCACCGCTCATGGGTGGGGACCGGGGTGGAGGAGACACTAGGTCACCCCTCATTATTATTATGGTCCCCTCCCGCCGCTCATGGGTGAGGACTGGGGGGGTACACTAGGTCCCCCCCTCATTATTATTATTATTAGGGTCCCCACCTACCGGCAATGAGTGGGTTAGGGGGGAAGACACTAGGTCCCCTCCTCATTATTATTATTAGGGTCCACAATGGGTGGGGACCAGGGGGGGGGGGGTTATTTTACTAGTGACTGGGCAGCAATAGCTGTCCAGTCACTAGTAATTTTAAATTTAGGCGATATTAATGGCCGAACCCCGAACTCCAACCCGGACATACAGTGGAATGTCCATGTTCGGGTCTGGGGTCCAAAAATCGTAATGTTCGGGTAGATGTTCCTACAGTGAAGGAGTTTAAGCATGCATGGGATATACATAAAGCTATGATAGATATAAGATAAGGCCTGGGACTACTGAAAGAATTCAGATTTTTTTTCAAGCTGAAATTAGGCAGATTAGATGGGCAAAATGGTTCCAATATGTCTACACATTTTATGTTTATATCCTCTTACCACTGCTCAACATGCAGGGGACATTAATATGGTAATGGTACTGTCCAGAAAAGGATGAAACACTGAACTGAACTTCACTTTTCTCTGCTGATCATTCATTTTTAATCGTTTATGGACTTGAATAATTATATTTTTCTTTACTGAAATGGAGAAGTGACTTCCCTTAGCCTTGTGATTTGGCTGGTGTGCGTTGGTGTTTCTTGATTTACGTGGCTGTGAGTGGGCCCTTCACACTGAAGCACCCGGAATGATTACCCCTTTGTATACAAAGAAATACAGGAATAGCTCCAAACAGGCTGATAGATAGCCAGTGCTCTTGATGTCCCAGCCGCAATACAATACTTATGTGCAAGAGAGCCGAAACATGTTTTTACCCCACCGGGATTGTGGTCTGTTTGTACTTATGCCAATAAATCTCAAGGATTATTCATTATCCGTCTGTACCTACTATTGTGGATATTTGTGGCTGGCTCTTGCACATGAGGGCCTCTCTTAACCAAGTATTAGTTGCTTTGCCTTGGTGTTTCTGTACGCAAAAGCCACCAACCATCTAAAATTTGGGGAAGGTTAGCATTAATTTCTTTAAAAAAATTAATTATTAATGTACATCTCAGAAAATGTGGTCTCTTAAATACAGTAAATTGCAAAATTGACAGTCATAATGAAAGAAATGTGTGTTCCCTTACTAGCATTCTCTGAAGGTATTGTAATATTATCTAATCTTTTTTTTCCCCTCTCATTTTAACTATTTGGAAAATGAGGCTTTCCGTTTCATTACACTTCAGCTCAAGATCAATTTAATGGAACCAAAATAACCTCTAGCTCATAAAGGGAATATCAACAGTAAGTCAGAGAACAAAGCTGGTAATTAGAAAATAGTTTACAAGTCCGTGTAGAAATAACAGTTTCACATTTGCAGTTCACTGAATACTATCTGGGAACACTGTGGGGGCCAGGCCGTCTACCATTGAAGACATTTCCTTTTTGTAAAATCTAAAATATCTGGAAAACTGCTACCAAATTGTTTTTTTTTTTTTTTTTTTACATTAATTACGCGATAATGTCCGGTTCTCCACTGAATCGATGAAACGTAGCAGGGGAATAATTTCTGTACTGAAAAGATTTGTTTTTTTTTTTTGACTGCTGAATGGTGCCTAAGTTCATTACCATAACATTTACAGCGTAACCCACCAACTGCTCACGGAGAGGCCTCTGAAGTATTAGACTCAGCTTGTTGAGGACGTGGCTCAGGATGCCGTTAAAATAAAATGTCAGTGTTGTTTATTCACAAATTGTTACAGATATCCTCCCTTGAGGTGAACCAAGTCTAATTAGATTGTTCTTTGGTGAAGAAAAAAAAAAAAATTGCACAGCTTTGCTGTTTTACAGGAAAGGGAGGCAAAAAAAAAAAAAGATGTGAGCAGCCATTTTCCACATACTTTTGAAACAGACAGATGAACTTTAGTTATAACTGCAGGCAGTTCAGAAATCTGCACTAATCTACATAATAGCGGACTTTTCCGAGTCCTGTTGTTGTGATTTTCTCTGAATTGTTGGAGAACTGCAGGGTTACCTTCAGGCTACTGAAAAAGTTTCTCTAATGAAGTACTGGATATGTGAGTTGAAAAACAGAGACAGTTCTCTCTCATTGTTTTCCCACTTCAATGCACATTTTAATCAGAATCCTTTAAAACTCCAGAGCTATACTTACAGAAATATCCTTCCCAGCTTGTTAGAAGAACGGAAAAACTTGAAAAAAAGAGGATTTTTTTTGACCTGTACAAGATTTGAAAAATGGAAATATATATATTTTATTTGATTTAATAAAGATATTAATGTCAGATAATTAGAGATAATGCAATTTTTTTTTTAAAACAATACAACTTTATTACATTGTTATATAACACAGTACATACAATTATATATTATCTCATCTACTATGTATATGCATGAAAAGTGTGATATCTCACTCCATTGCACACTATTCTAATGAGTGGTAATCTGGAGTGCGAAAAGGCTAATGACGGTGGATGTAAATGAATGTTCAGATAGGGAATTATATAACAGTGAATAGGAGAATGGCAATAACACAGATAAATCTATGAATGTGTGCAGCATTAACATTAAAGACAACTTCCACCTTATTAAAATAGTTAAATGATGCTCTTATAGAGATTCCAGTTTGGTATGGAAAGTGTTTTGGAGATATCTAGGCTGCCATGTCACAAAATTGATCATCGGTGACCTGGAAGCACTGATTGGTTCAAGGTATCTGTGACACTGAACACACCTCCAAAAATGCACACCAGTGACGTAGAGAGATAGCTGTAACGAAAAAATAAATCCCTGTAGGGAAATGGGTTTCATATCCAAACAGCTCTGATATGGCAGTTACTTTTATAGATACAAATCTCTTAAACATGTTCTTCTGAAGATCTCCGAAGCCACCAACTTAGCTGACGTCTTATGAGTGTAGACGTGACCAGACCACATGACAACAAATTATAAAAAGATAGTGAGGGTACGCACGATATCCATACAAATAGTAAATAATAAACAATCAACTTATCTTATACACTGATGGTTTTGCTTTGCTGGTACAAAACAATTACATAGAAGAGAAGAGAAAAGAAAACAGTACAAAACATAGTGCAGGCTGTTTTGTTTGATCACCTTTGGTGGTAATGACCCCCTAGGATAATCCCACTCGCGCGTGTGTGTGAGCCTAAATATCCAGGGTTCAGGATGATTGACACGAAGTGAGTGGCACACAATTCACTTGCTTGTATGATCTAAGTTCCTGGACTTTTTTGTTACAGCACCGGCACTGGGTTTGCTAAAACACTTCCATGCAGGAGCTATTTATAGTGAAATGCGAGAATTGAAGGGGGAGGAGACACAGTCCGAATCCCGTAAGAGAAACTGGAGTCTTCTGAATCAGTTCAGCAAACAACATCGAACATAAACGCTGTTTGTAATGTTAGCATTTCTGCACATTTATATATTAAAATCGCTTGCTTATATTTACCTTTGTGTTGGTCTCCTCTGTTTTTCTTCACTCTGCATTCTGCCTGCCTGAGAACCAAATATCCATTTTGTTCTGCCGAACTACTGATTGGTTTTCCAGTTGGATACCAACCTTATGCCCATCATCCTGAGCCTGGACTTATAGGCTTCTCCACATAATCTAGGGGGAAATTATAGGGGAGCACTGAAAAAGCCTGTACTATGTCCTGTACTTTTTAAAAAATCTTTTTCATGTAAATGGTGCAAATCAGCCAAACAACAGTGAAAAAGGATAAGTCTATTGTCTATTAGGCTTCTTGAAATCTTGCGCACCCACTACCTTTCTACAGTTCCAACTATTTGAGCTGTTGTACTTAAAGGGGTACACCACTTGAGTGTTTGCTGCACTAAATTAATATTGTACGAGCACCACTGTCACAATTCACTTTGTTTTGCGAAAACACTTCCCAGATGCACACAAAAAACACATTTCTGATGTGCAATTTAATATTGCAAAAGGAAGTGTGTTCAGAAAACATAGTAATATGTTTCTTATACCCTATTGTTCAAAATTAACACAAATGTATAGGTCCCAAATTATAAGTAAATACTCTTGAAAACATTTAACTGATGATAAATTAAATAAAATGTTAATAATAACAATAAAAACTGAAAATCTAAAAATATAAATAAAAATGAAAATAAACATTAGTTGTAAAAAGAAATAGAAATAACAAATCAAAAGTAAAAGTAAGAATTAATTAAAATAAATATAGAAATATATATGAAAATAAATAAAAATATAATAATAATAAAAATAAAAACAAGAATAATAATGTAAATAAAAACATAAATAAATGTGAAAAAAGAGCTAAAACATAGTTTATGTTTACTATCAAATACAAATTACAAAGTGCCTAGGTGCCCATGTGTTCATTGTTATTGTATTTTTTATATATTTCTAATGTATTATACTATATAAAGTGTTAATGTGTTTCTGACAAATTTATTACTAAAGTGCACATTTTTTATTATGATTATATATGCAATTTAACACAGGTGTGTCCTCTGCAATTCAAATATCCAGGACATATGTGTAATATTCCATATACTACACATCAACAAACTTGGATCTTTAGAAGCTACAATAATACTACATTCATTTAAGAATACATTAAAAAAAAACTTTAACAAAACATGGTATAAACAAAATGGACCTATAAAAGGAGAGGCAAAAAGAACAAATACATAATATCAGGCACATTCAAAACTGCTCAACATCAAAATCGTTGTTTAGGCCGTGTGGTGTTAAAATTCTCAATGTAAAGATCCACTTCCTTTCAGTTTGACCTATCTTTTTGATGAAATCTCCTCCTCGCCAGTTTTTGTACACTTTCTCAATTGCTAGAAAGCCTAAGGACTCTGCATTCCCTCCATGACTCTCAGCAAAATGTGTTGAAACACAATGTTTCATTCATTTATTATTTATGTTGTGGATATGATCTTCAATGCATTTATGGAGGGCCTTGATTGTTCTAGATACTGTAGACTGCAATTACACGTTAGGAGGTAAATTAAATGTTTGGTCCTACACGTAATGGGTTTCCTAATGTTAAAACTTTCCTTTGTAATATTAGAGGCAAAAGCTTCAGTTCTCTTTTCCATATAATTATTGTATGTTGTCCAACATGCAAGACAAGAGACAAAAATGTTCTTGTCTTGTGCAGTTATCCCTCTTTATGTCAGGGACAAATTAAAGGGACTGTCTAGTGCTCAAAAATACATCTTACAAATATTAATGCACATTAATGTGCTTTCAAAGTACTTTAAAATGCATGTTTTACATTTTGCATTGCTTAACATATAAAATACTTACAGCTAGATGAAATTGTGAAATTACAGCAGTTTGCAAGAAGCCAGGACTGCCCACACTAACTGAGTAAAAGTAATTTCCTTTTTTTTTGTTTCACGATCCAATCAGTATAATTTCAAGTGAATGGAAGTCCCTGTCTCTGTAGTGATGTCATCAGACAATGTGTTGCACTGTTAAGAGGTCCTACTGTGTACAAGAGCAAGTTTATCACAGTGTTTCATTTTCTAGCAGCATAGTAAGTGACTAAATGAAACAAAATGTTATATCCTCAGTGTCTATATAGTCAGTGCTGCCACACCTGCAGTAAACATGCAGATTAATCACTGGGGAGTGCTTGAGTCAAATATTAAAAATGTGATTTATGCAGCTTGCCTGCTTCAAATCACACTTGAAAAAAATCCTGTGCATTATACAAGCAATGATCTTCATCTTGCACCAAAGTGAGTTTGGGGACTTGACTGTCCCTTTAAGGTTTACTGCTCCCCTATATGATATTAATGGTTCATCTGTTAAAACATTGTTCAGAGAACTATCATGGAAATGCAGATGCCAAGTCTTATTCATGAGCTACTTCATGCAATTATACCCTTTGTTGTAATCTGTAATTAAGGATATTATTTTGCTTCCTAGATTTTGACGTGTATCCTTCTTTTGTTACTATCTATATCCTTTGTCTCGCATAAGGCCTTTTTTAAGGAACTCATCTGGATATATTTTTTAAGCAAAATCAGCGAAAAATTGTTTGCATTTACATTTTGCGCACTCTATCATCACTGCAGTTCCATATGATTCTGCAAATCTGATACTTGGGACCATTTTTCAACCATGGGGCATAATGCCCACTGTTGAAAAAGATATAGCTATTAGCATCCATGGGCTTGAAGTATGTTTTTGTCTTTACAGCACTATTTTCTATGTAAATAGTTAGATCTAAGAAATGAATTGTTTTGAGCTATAAATAGATGTTAATTTGATATTCAAGCATATTATTAATAAATAGCTTAAGAATTATTTTAACTGTTGCACTGATCCCTCCCAAATCATTAACCCCTTCATGACATTGTACCTGTGTTCCCGACAATGGACGTGCCTGACACGTCCTGCAGTGAAACGAGCGGTTTTCACGATCAGCGATCTCAAAAACCGCTCTAATGGTGCTGGTCTACTGCCTTGATGTCGAGGCAATAGCCAGCACAAATTTGCTCTCTGGGGCACCCACGATTGCCCCATGGAGCGATCGTGGGCGCCATATTGAGGAGCAGCATGCTCTGACAATATGGCTATGCCATCTTGTGGTCAGAGATGTATGAATGTAAAAAAAAAAAAGATTTAATTATCTTAAAGCTAGCATTAGGCTTATATTAGCTGTTAGAGTTCAAATTAAATATTTTTTAGCATAAGGAAAAGGGTTAAAGTTAAATTAAAATTAAAATATATTAAGGAATAGCATAAGGGTTAGAGTTGGGGTTAAATTTAGGGTTCGGGTTAAATTTAGGGTTCGGGTTGGGGTCAAAAGGTCAAGATAGGGGAAAAAAACACTAGTTTTTGTTTTTTGCCCAATAACAAAAAATGCAGAAAAATATGGAAACATGCCTATTTCTGAACTCGGGACAACATTTAGAAACTATTTAGATGGGGTCTTTTTTAATGATTGTATTTGTGTAAATTATATTTTAGATCAAAGTTAGAAAAAAAAAATTTTTTTATTTTTCATCATATTTTTTTTTTTTTGTAGTAAATTATAAGATATGATGAACATAATGGTATCTAATGAAAACCCTTCTTATGTTGATAAAAACAACATATAATTTGTGTGGGAACAGTATGTGAGAGAGAAGAAAATTACAGCTAAACAAAAACACCCCAGAAATGTAAAAACAGTAATTGTCACCAAGGGAAAGTCAAGGTCAAAATGTCTTGTCACTAAGGGGTTAAGATGTTGTAACTCTATCTGTAATGGGACATCAGGTTTCACCCCAGCTATGCCCCATGTATACAAATACATACTCCCAATGCAAATGTTTGCATAGCGGAGGGCAAACCTGGTGCCGATAGCCATTCCCTGGTTCTGAATATGATAGGAGTTGTGAAACCAAAGTAATTGTTGTTTAATGCCCATCTTATATAATGCCCTCTTAATAAAAAATTAATTTGTGTGGTTTTTTTTTACTCGAATTGCCTAGAGAAAAAAACAACCTAATTTGTGTTATATGTTGGTGTACAATGAACTTACATCACACATCACCAAAATAAAATTCAAATTTTTCTAATAGTCTTAGTCCAGAGGCTGGAGATGTTGATTTATGTACTCAGATAGATTTGCTGATATGGACTTTTATGCCTGATACTATTTTTGGGATATAAGTGTAGCCAGGGGCGTTGAGAGGCTCAAAAATGATCTGGGGCTATAGCTCAAAGCTTTAATTATACTTAAAATACAATGATGTCTCATGATCGATAGGTAGACAGACAGAGGTACAGAATGCATAGGTATAGATATAGGATAGATGTAGATAGATATAGGTACATGATGATGCATGAGTACATATATTATACAGATGCATATATAGATAAAGATACAGGATGCATAGGTACAGATTTAGGCTATATGGACAGGTACAGGATCCATAAGCTATATGGACAGACACAGGTGCAGGATGCACAGGTACAGATATAAGATACAGGTATAGTAATGCATAGGTAAAGGTATAGATATAAGATAGATAAGGGTATAGGATGCATAGGTAAAGGTATAGATATAAGATAGATAAAGGTATAAGATGCATTGGTACAGATGTAGGATAGACACAGAGGTATAGAATGCATAGCTTCTGCACTCAATAAAGAGCACATTTCAGGGAATTGAGTGAGAAATTTCAAACTTAAGGCCAAAGTAGCTGATCTGTTAACATTTTTTCCCATTCAGCTACATTAGAAATGTTTTCCAACTCTGCTACTTTGGCCTAAAGTTTGAAATACCCATCTAAATTTCCTTCAATTCTCTGTTTATTGAGTAGCCCTATATTTATAGTATATTTTTATAAATAGTTTACATAATTAGCATAATGTAACTCCACCTACTTGTCACAGTGTAGATTATATCACCAAGTTCCCACCAACATTACCTTGCATCCTTGGTATACAACAGATACATTCACAGCACAACATCTACATCACGCATTTGGATATTATCACCTTTACGTGAAATATAGTAAGACCTGGTGCAGATCTGCTTCAGTCAGAGAGCTGTGTGTACACCATAAAACATACATCAGTATGAACCTACCACTTCTCCTGGAAGGCCATTCAATGTATCCACTACCCTATCAGTAAAGTAATACTTTCATTAGTCCCTGGCCTAATATCTAGGATAACCTTATACCTCTCTCACGCGTGCTTAAACTCCTTCACTGTATTAACCTCTACCACTTCTGTTGGAAGGCCATTCCATATATCCACTACCCTATCAGTAAAATCATATTTTCAATAATCCCTGGCCTAATATCTAGGATAACCTTATACCTGTCCCACGAATGCTTAAACCTCCTTCGCTGTATTAACCTCTACCACTTTTACTGGAAGGCTATTCCATGCACCCACCACCCTCGCAGCAAAAATATATTACGTTTATAATCACAAAACAAAACGTTTAAAATATTAAATATTTCCAGCCTTATCAAAAGCTTGAGGTAGACCCCAAATATATGTATATAACTAGTTGCATTTATGCCAGGGCTTCGCGAACTTAACTGAGTTTTAGGAGCCAGTAAAAAAATCTAGGAGCCAGAAAACAGCACATACACACAATCACATGCAGTCATATACAGACACACATACACACTCATACATGCAGTGAGTCACATAGACACACACACTCATACATACAAACAGTCTGTCACATACACTCGTACATGCATACATAGTCTGTCACATACACTCATACATACAGTCTGTCACATACACTCATACATACAGTCTGTCACATAGACACACACTCATACAGTGTCAGATACACACTCATACATACAGTCTGTCACAGACACACACTCATACATACATACATACATACATACATACAGTCTGTCACAGACACACACACATACATACTGTCTAGCACAGACACACACTCATACATACAGTCTGTCAGACACACACTCATACATACAGTCTGTCACATAGACACACACTCATACATACATTCGCTAACATAGACACATACATTCATAGAGTCATTCAGACACACACACCCATACAGTCTGACACATAGATACATACATACATACATACATACATACATACAATCTGTCACATACACACACACTCATACATAGTCTCACACATACATAGTCTATCACATACACTCATACATACATAGTCTGTCACACACATACGTACAGTCTGTCACACACATACAGTCTGTCACATACACTCATACATACATACAGTCTGTCACATACACTCATAAAAGTGTTTTTTTTTATCTTAAAAAAAAAATAAAAAAAATGTTGATCAATATGTCCCCCCCCTCCCTGCTGCTATATCTCATTGCAGGGAAGGGGGCATTTCCGTTCCGCACAGACCATCACTACTTATTAATTATCATTAACCATCATTTGTCAGGGTTGCCAGGGTTAATTTCTCCATCATTTGCCAGGGTTAATTTCTCCATAATATGCCAGGGTTATTTATCCATCATTTGCCAGGGTTAATTTATCCATCATTTGCCAGGATTAATTTATCCATCATTTGCCAGGGTTAATTTCCCCACCATTTCCCAGGGTTAATTTCCCCACCATTTGCCAGGGTTAATTTATACATCATTTGCCAGGGTTAATTTATACATCATTTGCCAGGGTTAATTCATACATCATTTGCCAGGGTTAATTCATACATCATTTGCCAGGGTTAATTCATACATCATTTGCCAAAAATGTATTTAGAAAATACATGGAGGTCCTACCTTGTGCAGCCTTTTCCTGAGTGGGAGGGAAGTGGCAGGTCACGGAGGAGGAGGGGAAGCTGAGCTTTTGTTTTCTGCAGCCCCTGGAGCAGAGAGCAGAGAGCAGCCTCTCCATATCAGCACAGCACAGCATCCCTCGTGGTCTGTGCTGTGAGGGAGGACACAGTCATGTTCCTGCCGGTCACATGGGTTGGGGGCGGGGTTATAATTTCTTATCCCCGCAGTCCCTTCCCTAATAGTGACAGAGCAGGAAACGCAGCAGCCTGAAGGGAGAGCAGGGGAAGCTTCACAGACTCGGGGCTAAAACATACTTTAGCCCCAGAGTCTCCATTCGGGGCTATGGTCAGGAGACTCGGGGCTCCAGCCCAGTAGCCCCCCCCTAACGATGCCTCTGTGTGTAGCTTAGAAAGTCCACAAAATGTTGAAGTTTAAGGGTGCATGTTATTTAAATGTCATAATTAAATAGTCCTATTCTTATGGTTTTAAAAGTCCCTTGGCCAGTCCATACAGACTTTATTTTGTGCTTGTTGGTGCCTGTTATTATTGAATTATTGAATGTTCTTTTATGTTATTGTTGGAATAGGTGTTAAGTGTACATCTGTCATTATGTGAGCCACTCACTGTCTTTTTGTTAAGATGTGTGCACCTGCAAGGTGTGATATTACATTACATTATGTTATGGCCGTTGTGTACTGTAAATTGAGGAAGTTCCCTTATCACCCTAAACCCTGCGGTTTTAGTTCCATTGTTTGTGTAACTGTAACTATTTGTGGTTACCTGTATGTTCCTTTATATATAGATGTGTTTTTCTCAAAATAAATGTTATTTCTTTTTTATCTCTACACTGGTCTTGTTTGATGACTGGAGTAAATTGCTGAGTAGTCCTGATCTATTTGGAGTTCCAGTCTAAGGAAGCGGCGTTACCCAGCTGGGGTACTAGGGAGTCCATCACATATGCCATTTCACTCTGATTCTACTAAAGAGGCAATGTATTTTCAAGAATGCTTTAGTGCCACTTCAAGTAAAATGGAAACCTGAGGAAGCCACGAGTAAAAGTGGTGGAACATGTTGTGTTTTTGCTTATTTCAAGTTATGCTCTATTTATCGTTTTTTGTTTTATGTTTGTGCTCTTTTTCATGGTCTTCATGAGAGACATCTACTGAGAGGACTAATATAAGTATTTTATTTATATTGTGTCAAGATATAAATTTGGAGTGTGAACAAAGCACACTTATTGCTGATACATAGTCTAAAATTAGAGGGGCAACGATTTAAAAGTAATATCAGGAAGTATTACTTTACTGTGAGGGTAGTGGATGTATGAAATAGACTTCCATCGGAAATGGTAGAGGTAAACACAGTGAAGCTGTTTAAGCATGCGTGGGATAGGCACAAGGCTATCCTAAATATAAGATAGGGAACTGTGGACTAATAAAGGTATTTAGAAAATTGGGCAGACTTGATGGGTCGAATGGTTCTTATCTGCCGACACATTCTATGTTTCTATGTTATTGTCTGTTTTTTGCTTTATGTACCGTATTTATCTGCGTATAACACGCACCGGCGTATAACACGCACCTCATTTTAAAAAGGAAATTTCAGGAAAAAAAACTTAAATTTCAAATAAAGAACTTTGAAGCCCAATATGCCATTTTAATATGCCAGGATATTGCCCCCAACATGCCATTTAATATGCCAGGAAATTGCCCCCAATGTGCCATTTAATATGCCAGGATATTGCCCCCAATATGCCATTTAATATGCCAGGATATGGCCCCCAATATGCCATTTAATATGCCAGGATATGGCCCCCAATATGCCATTTAATATGCCAGGATATTGCCCCCAATATGCCAGGATATTGCCCCTTAGTATGCTCGTTATGCCACCCTCCTCCCCCCCCCCCCTTCCCCAGACCCCAGCACTTACGTCGTTCCTGCTCTGTCCCCCGGTGCTCTGAAGCTGCGTGGCTGTGAGGGAAGCGTTGTGAGCTCCCCTCCAGCCACGCAGAACAATAAAGTTTGTTTAAAAAAAACACACTTTGTTGACCGCGCGGCTGGAGGGGAACGCACAACGCTTCCCTCACAGCCACGCACCTTCAGAGCACCGGGGGACAGAGCAGGAACGAGGTAAGTTTTAGATTTTTTTTATTTTTTCATTATATCGGCGTATAACACGCACACATCATTTGTCCCCTATTTTCAGGGAGAAAAAGTGCGTGTTATACGCCGATAAATACGGTACTTTAAGTAAAATGGAAAGGTTTCTAAGACTTACACACGTAGTGAAAATTAGTACTTTATTCATGAAAGAGGGAATTTGTTGGGTACTGACAAGGGAATTTCAAACATAAGGCCAGCTCAGCTGAATTGGAGAATTTAGCCACATTGGCCTTAAGTCTGAATTGCCTTGTAACTTCCCTGCAAGTCCCACTTTTATTAATAAAGCTCTTGGTGCAGATTTTCCAAATTCTGCTGATGTGGAGAATTTTTCCAACTCGGCTAATTTGGCTTAAAGTTTGAAATGTCGTCGTCATTTCCCTGCAATTCCCTATTTTAGGAATAAAGTGCTTATGTTTCCTCTCTTTTCTGTAACTTACTGTGCCAAGTTAACAAGTCAGTACAAGTCAATGGAGGTCGCTTATTAGGGAAAGCTGGCTTAAATTATGAATGTCCTGTGCTCAAAAGATCTGTGAAATATAGAGGTCCCATTAGGGAGAATAAAAATGGTGTAACTGTACTTCATTTGACATTCGGCCTCATTGTCCTGCATTCTTCTCCATTCATTCTCTGCAGATTGACACTTTTAAAAATGATTGAAGAATCTAGATGAATCAGGCCAACAGAGATGCAGGACAAGGCATGGAGGCAGGAGAACAGCATAAGTACGATTAGGAGAAAAGTGTGGTCAGCTCAGTAATTATATTAGCACATAGTTTGCTAATGTTAGGCATGGTTCAACAAGCTAAATAGACAAACAACACAAATTACCTGCATTCAAAGACTGGTTCAATTCTGTTAAATGCGCTGCACATAAATAAGCATTGAAAATTACCTGAAAACAGCTGCGCCACAGAGCAAACTGTGAAAACTGAACTTAATGATAGTCAAACCATTTCTCAGAGGGCCGCTGTCCTGTTAAAGGGAAAAATAGATCAAATTGACAAGCAGACAATCAAGTCATCTTGTTGGATGTATAACTAAGCAAAGACTTTTAATAAATGGAACACTGGAAGACGGTGTTATCAATGACCCGAGGGGATAACTTAGACTTTGCAAATGTTTATTATTCTGGCTAGAGTTTCCCTTCCTATAAACACTTTGTACGTTTAAAACTGCAATATACGTAGAGCAATAATTGTCTAAAGATGAAAGAAAATATGATATGAAATCAAGCTGAGAGTTTTGATAATAAACAGACCATGCAGCATCCAAGAAATTAAGGAGCCCTGGTGTCACCTTATGAAAGGGCTGCCAAGCTCAAGTCCCCCAGTTGCGGATGACCTTCATCTCCCATAATACTTTGAAAGCTAAGAGGTTACGTATTGGAGATGTAATTCTCTAACCTCTGGAGGGCCTTAGTTTGTCACCCTTGCCCTTTGTGTTTTTTTAAGTAGCCAAAGAAAACAAAAAACACATATATTATGGGGAGAATCACTTCATTAGGGTGAATAAGCCCTTTGGGTAACACCAGCGCACATCAACCACTCAAGAATCTGTTTTTTTTTTTTTTATTACGGTTCGGTGTAACCCATACATTTGAGAACAATTAAACAGTGAAGTGGTCCCAGGCTCTTGCTTGACCTTCTGAAGGTAAGAAGCCATAGTAAGATGACACCCATTAATAAGTATGTCAATGTATATCATTAGCACCAAGACATCCATTAATTAGTAGAGTTGAGCGGACACCTGGATGTTCGGGTTCGGCAGGTTCGACCGAACTTCGAAAAAATGTCCGGATCCATGCTCGAACTTGACCCCGAACTTGACCCCGACACTGAAGTCAATGGCCACTGAAATGCGAAAATGTGGGTAAGAGTAGGACAAGTGCCCTGCAAGCAAATGTGGATAGGGAAATAACTTAAAATAACTTAAAATACCGTATTTGCTCGATTATAAGACGACCCTGATTATAAGACGACCCCCCAAACTTTGGATATTCCATTAGGAAAAAAACTAAAAGCCTGAATATAAGACTACCCTATAGGAAAAAAGTTCAACTTGTATATATTCACATGTAAATTGCTTTTTTAATAAAAAATTATGATATCAAAAAATGTATTTCTAGTTTTTATTTCTTTTTATGTGCCAATGCTGCCTTTCTCTTTCCCTTGCCCCCATTTTTCTCTCTCTCTCTCCTCCCTTAGTGTTGGCTCTCTCTCCCCCTCCCCTTTTCTGTCTCTTAACCCCCTCCCTCCCCTTGTCTCTGTCTCTTATCCCCCTCACTCCCCTTGTCTCTGTCTCTTAACCCCTTCACTCCCCTTGTCTCTGTCTCTTAACCCCTTCCCTCCCCTTGTCTCTGTCTCTTAACCCCCTCACTCCCCTTGTCTCTGTCTCTTAACCCCCTCCCTCCCCTTGTCTCTGTCTCTTAACCCCTTCCCTCCCCTTGTCTCTTAACCCCCTCCCTCCCCTTGACTCTGTCTCTGCCCCCCTCCCTCCATATCAAAGGCCAGGAATTTGGAAATACTGCCATTAAGGGCCAGTGTTCGTGGGTGGGTAGGGCCATACTTCCTCTTTCTCTCCAGTGTTTGGGCTGAACGCTTCCATGGGACAGTGTGGAGATGCTTGGGGACGGTGGCGGACGTTGTGGCGTTGCTGCCACTTCCTCTATTTGCTCGGTGGCAGGTGCCACTGTGACTCCAGAGCTGGAGGAAGAGGCCAAGACAGCAGCAGAAGAGGAAGCAGGAGGAGCCTGAGACCTTTCTTGGGTTTTGAGATGCTTACTACACTGCAGCTCGTGCTTTGCATGTAGATGCCTGGTCATGCAGGTTGTGCTCTGGTTTAGCACATTTATGCCTCACTTCAGGTTCTGATTGCACAGCTTGCAAACAACTTGTGTCTTGTCGTCAGCACATTGTCTAGATAACTGCCACGCCAGGGAACTCCTTGTAGCTGGCTTTGGTGTGCTCGGCCCCTGGGTGCTGTGGGCAGTAGCAGGCGTACTGTCTAGCGAATTGCTGCTACGGTTTTGCACCCTGCTCCCTCTTATGCTGCGCTGGTGCCTCTTTGCGACCACCGCCTCTTCCTCCAAACTGGACACGTCACTCGCATGACCTTGATTCCATGTGGGGTATAGGACCTCATCATTCTCCACATCATCTTCCACACACTCCTCAACCCTGCCCTCCTTGCCGGTCTGCACACTGCCAAAAGCCACAGCAGTTGGCACCTGTGTTTCGTCATCATCAGAGACGTGCTGCGGTGGTCCTCGCATGTCCACATCATGACACATAAGTGGTTGTGCATCAGTGCACTCAATCTCTTCCACTTATGGGGCAAGGCTAGGTTTGATGACCCCACCAGCAGAGTCATCAAAAAGCAAAAGAGACTGCTGCATGACTTGTGGCTCAGACTGCTTGGCTGATTTGCAAGGGGGTGACTTGAAAGACAGATGGCCATGGGCTGCAGGTGTCAACTCTGAGCTTTCAGGAGGGCACCGGGTGGGAGACAATGTGTAGGAACTGGAGGCACTGTCAGCCACCCAATCTACTATCACCTGTACTTGTTCTGGCCTCACCATTCTTAGAGTGGCATTCGGTTCGGGTTCGCTCAACACTATTAATTAGTAAAACTGAGATCATGAACACCTAGATGCTTATTCGTTACATGCTGAGCCATGCAATTAAATAAAGTTAAGACAAAAAAAAATCACATATATTTGCAAACAATTCTTCCAGGGTCATATGGAAGAACACAGATTAAAAGTAAACTCTTTAACATAGTGTATTGTGGATTCTGTTGGAGTACAATGTACTCTAGTGTTGCTAAATTAATCTAAGCAAATATTAACTTATTTTGCTCCCATGTATATTTTGATTTGAACTGGAAAGAGGAGAATTCTGTTTGACTATACTCTTATTTTTTGAATATAAATTAATTTAATTACTGACAGAGGTGATGTAACCCTAAATTAAATTGCGAGTTAATAAGCTAGTCATTTGTTTTCCGTTATCTGAACAAAAAAGGGAAACTAATATGTCTCAGTTTAAAAGGTGCCTCTTTTCACCCTGTTGCATATTGTGTCATTTATATTTGTAATTTTTGAAATAGTTGTTAAGAAGGTTAACACACAACAAATTAAAGTATCTATTCCAGACCCCTTCAAACAACTATGTAGGACAGCCAGCCTTTATGATGATACATTCGAGGAAGAAGATTTGACTTCGCTGGAATAATTAGGAAGTGAATTTGGAATCCTGTAGTAAGAGAGGTGTGTAAGTATGTGAGAAAGTGCATTATAAAGCAAGATAGAAATTCCTGTAAATGTCATGTTATTACTCCCTGCCAATTGAGAAACTTACCTTTTGGATGTACGAATAGAATTGTCATTCTTGCTGTTGATGACATTTTTATAAATGACTGTTATTGAATTGAAGTGCTAAAATATTTTTCTCGTGTGAGTAGTTTGAAATAATTAGCGTATGATCTGAAGAATGTTTGCATAGGGAGGAATAAAAGTATCTATGAAGGAGATAAAAGACTGTACAATTCACGCACACAGTGGGAAAAAAATCTGTAAATTTGAAACATGTTTGAAAGCATATGATAAACACATTTGAACATTGTAAACTTGCACATCACTGTAAATAAGTTAAACCAATGGAAGAGAGCAGATATGTGTTATGTTGGTTATACCAATGATTATGGAATAATACAATCCTTCAAATGTATGAACTACAAAATGGCTTTATGCCACACAGATCCGTCGGATAAGGTCTAGCAAGTGGGGTAAAGGAGACAACTTCCCTGACTTTACTCAATGGGCAGGGGCTACACCACTTATCACTTCTAAGTGCCCCAGCGGGTTGCACTTTCCAGCGTTCAATCTATTTGTTTTGTCTCTCTATCAATCTGTGTAACTAATCTGGTAACAAATCTGATTTGTGTGTCTATCTTTGATGAAAATGGCTGGACTGATGAAGTTGCAACATGAGCTACTAAATTGTTTCTGCTTCCTGGGCCAAAAGATGCAAGCCATGCCCAGCACTTACATTTGGATAGGTTCCATTAAGATAGGTTCCGTGAAAAGTAAGGTTTAATAGGGAAAGTTGATTCTGAATGTTATATTGGTGAATGTGTGATGGGAAAAATCTTCACGTTTCCAACACAGTTATTAATGCTGGCTTTCTGATATTCTCTTTTTAGATTTGGTGCTGGATCCATATTTTTAACAAGTTTATTCCTATACAGACTTTATTTGTTAAATAGTCGTTGTCATTTTTCGTCTCAACAATGCTCTTCCAAATGAATAAAAGAGATAGATAATGATTATTTGACAGCGACTGAATAGACCACTAAACAACAAAGGTTGAC
Organism: Pelodytes ibericus; assembly: GCA_036172795.1. Classification (NCBI taxonomy): domain Eukaryota; kingdom Metazoa; phylum Chordata; class Amphibia; order Anura; family Pelodytidae; genus Pelodytes; species Pelodytes ibericus. Next base: position 38,206,485 of record CM069857.1, read on the forward strand.
CATTACTGCTAATATTGCACAAAATTAGCACAACTACAGGAAACAATTAGCAACATATTGACTGAATTAGTAAAGAATATCTATGCAATTATATAACAATACGTTTATATAGTACGTTTGCCTCGTGACACTCAAGTCACAGAAAAAATGATCAAACATACACATCAATTTGTTCATTTCTCTTAGTAAGATACAGTAACTAAATGCCTGATCACATTGACATGTTGGTAGCACTTTATAGGGGCTGTAATGATGTTGTATGGAGCTTAACCTATGAACATTGATATTTAAGCTTTAATTAAAACTTTTTTTTGTTTCCTTTTACTTTTTTGATGTCATAAAGAATAAGCTAAAAACATGACTTTTTGCCTTAGGCTTTAAATAAGGAATGTATAGCATTTATAAACATGATTTGCCATAATCTTAGTAGAAATCTCTTTCTTATCTGAAAAACAATTTTTAATAGACAACTAATTTATTATTCTCAGCAGTGTTTCAATTACCATTTACTAACTGCAGAAAAACATGGAATCATTATATTTCAGGGGCATGTCAACATATGATTTATGGGCGCATACATTAAATGTATAGTTTGGGTTTGAGAGGGTATTTAACCCCTTGCTGACAGATGACGTGCCAGGCACGTCACGGCAAATCGAGGACTTGCCGACAGGTGACGTGCTGCACGTCATTCACTTAATAGAGTAAAGAAAGTGACCACCGGTCGCTTTCTTTACTCTATCAGTGTTGCTACAATGCCTCTATGTCCAGGGCGTCCAACATGCGGCCCGCGGGAAACGGAGGTGCGGCCCGCGTGAAAGTTGAAGCGGTAACCGCTTCACCAACCACATATGTAAGCTACACACAGCGTTCTCCGAAAGAAAGCTGCAGATCATGTAGGTCACATAATCCCTCCTCTGCCCTGCACGTGGCGTCATGCACACGGGTCAGAGGGAAGGAGAAAAAAAATCCACATCACTACAAGCGTGGAGAAGCAGCCCCATCCTGAGCCTACAAAAAAAAGTATCTCTGTATGTAAGTGTGATGCTCTGTGTGTGTAAGTGTGATTCTCTGTGTGTGTAAGTGTGATGCTCTGTGTGTGTGTGTAAGTGTGATGCTCTGTGTGTGTGTGTAAGTGTGATGCTCTGTGTGTGAGTGCAAGTGTGATGCTCTGTGTGTGAGTGCAAGTGTGACTGCGTGTGAGTGCAAGTGTGACTGTGTGTGAGTGCAAGTGTGACTGTGTGTGAGTGCAAGTGTGACTCTGTGTGTGAGTGCAAGTGTGACTCTGTGTGTGAGTGCAAGTGTGACTGTGTGTGAGTGGAAGTGTGACTCTGTGTGTGAGTGCAAGTGTGACTCTGTGTGTGAGTGCAAGTGTGACTGTGTGTGAGTGCAAGTGTGACGCTCTCGGTGTGTGAGTGAAAGTGTGACTCTCTCTGTGTGTGAGTGAAAGTGTGACTCTCTATGTGTGAGTGCAAGTGTGACTCTCTGTGTGTGAGTGCAAGTGTGACTCTCTGTGTGTGAGTGCAAGTGTGACTCTCTGTGTGTGAGTGCAAGTGTGACTTTCTCTGTGTGTGAGTGCAAGTGTGACTTTCTCTGTGTGTGAGTGCAAGTGTGACTCTCTCTCTCTTACATTTACACACAGTCATTTAAATCAACAATTCTATATACACATTAATTTAAATCAGCAATACTATATTGTGAACCAGCATCTCTTCTAATTATAAATTGCAGATTAAAAAAACAAGCCCACAATAAAGGAGTTGACCAGCGCTATTTAAAATAATAAATCATAAATAAAACAATAATTTATCCACAAAGGACTGAGAAATTAAAAAAAAAACATAGAAATGAAGAAAAATAATAATTAAAACTTCAGTTTATTTATTGCAAATACTTAAACAGTAAAAATATGTATTTGTGTGTGTGTGTGTGTCTGCGTGTGTATGTGTGACTGTATGTATGCGGCTAAGTATCACAGAAATCTGTGTATGTAACTGTGTCTGTATATTTGACTATGTGTTTATTCGTGTGTGGCTGTGTATGTATGCGTTGTTTTGCTGTGGAGTCTGTGATACACTTACATACTGCAAGTCACCATGAGTTGTATTGATGTTGAGTCTGTGATAGACTCACTACACACATGGATACATATTTATGTATATATATATAAATGTATATGTGTGTGTACTTTTTTTTCTCAATGAAAAATTAATGCGGTCCACACACACATACATTTCTAATGAAGTGGCCCACTGCAAAAAAAACTTGGACGCCCCGGCTCTATGTAGAGTCATTGTGCAACGCAAAAAAAAAAAGTGCATGATCGTTCGCTTTCTAAGCATCTCCGGTGTTGCTACTTAGCAACACCATGATGCTCACCCAGAACCGATGGTGGTCACTCTCCTACAGGCAGCGCTTCCCTTCTACTGGCAAGAGCATCGGAAGTGAATGTATTTCACTTCTGTTGCTCTAGGGGGAGCCAATTGATGCCTGCACAGCAGATCTGTGTGATCTGTGTGTAGGCATGTATGATAAGTGCTCTGATGATTATGAATTTTTTTTTTTTTATTATTTAATGAAAAACGGGAAAAAGAAAAAATATAATGCCCAAGAGAGGACCTCTACCTCTATTTTGCATTATACTGTTGCTCTTTTTGCTATATTATTTTTTCCTCTCTTGGGCATTATATTTTTGTTTTTTTCTTTTTCCCGTTTTGCATTAAATAATAAAAAAAAAAGAAATTCATAATTTTTTACTTAAACTAGTTCTGTTTTGTACAGTTTATACTTGCTCGTTTTCTCTTATATTTATTGTGTTTATTTATGTAATATTGGTGTTTTCCAGTGGGATGGGTTGCATGTATCTATTAGGCTAATCTCGCTCCTTATGTCCTGCATATCTCTACAGATTTTATGCACTGTTTTCATGCAGTCTGTGTATTGCTGCGCTTTTATTAAAGTTTTTTGACGCCGGGTGTGACGTCATCACGTCACGCGTTGCGTCAACATGGCGGCTGCCACCGGGGATCCCCGTGTTTTCTTCTGGTTGGTTGACTAATTAGTGTCTGACCAACCAGATTTACCATTTGTTCAGGACAAGCGTATATATACTCTTTCTTTCATTACTGTTATGTGGTCTCCTTGATAAAGGCATATTGCCGAAACGTCGGTGACCTCCTTTCTTTTTGCGCAGTGTGTTCCCTCCTGTTTGTCTCTTGTTTACTTAGTGTACTTTTCGGTATTTTTTGTGCTTTTTAGTTTACATTCATTTTGTAAGTACTTTCTGTTTTGCTGTTTATCTGCATTGTTGTTTATTTTTATTGCTGTTTATCTTTATTTATTCTCTATATGGCATTTCATTAAATATTTTTGTATTATACTCTCTCCAGTACATTGTGTGCTATTTTTGAGTGCTCCCTCTACTCCCATTTGTGTTGTTTCTACTACTGGGGGTGCTGTGTGGACTCCCCCTGGGGTGATGCACAGTGTTATTTGCAGTCAGGGCCGGCCTTAGGGGTGTGCGACCTGTGCGAGCGCACAGGGCGCAACACCCCAGGGGGCGCCCGCCCGCCCGGTAAAAAAGAAAAAAAAAAGTTTAAAAAAAAAAAAAGCCGGTAGTGGCACTGGCTGGGGGAGATCAAAAGATCCCCCCTCACCAGCCCTCTGCTCGGCATGCTCTGCTTCGTCCGGGGAGGGGGCGGAGCTAACCGGCTCAGCGTTGTAGCTCCGCCCCGACTCCGGGAAGCAGAGCAGAGTCTGCATCACGGGGAGCCACGGGCAGCATGAGATAGTGCTGCTCGGCTCCCCATGCCTGCATTAAGCATGGGGAGCCCGAGCAGCACCTTCTCTTGCTGCCCATGGCTCCCCATAATGCAGACTCTGCTCTGCTTCCCGGGGTGGGGGCGGAGCTACACCGCTGTGCCGGTTAGCTCCGCCCCCTCCCTGGATCCACCTGAAAAGGCAAAGGTAAGGAAGGGGGGGGGGGGAGAGAGACAGAACAGGGTTTAGGGGGGGAGAGAGACAGACAGAACAGGGGTTAGGGGGGACAGACAGAACAGGGGTTAGGGGGGGAGAGAGAGACAGACAGAACAGGGGGAGGGGAGAGAGACAGACAGAACAGGGGGAGGGGAGAGAGAGACTGACAACAGGGGTTAGGGGGGAGAGACAGAACAGGGTTTAGGGGGGGAGAGAGACAGACAGAACAGGGGTTAGGGGGGACAGACAGAACAGGGGTTGGGGGGGGGGGAGAGAGAGACAGACAGAACAGGGGGAGGGGAGAGAGACAGACAGAACAGGGAGAGGGGAGAGAGAGACTGACAACAGGGGTTAGGGGGGAGAGAGACAGACAGAACAGGGGTTAGGGGGGAGAGACAGAACAGGGGGAGGGGAGAGAGAGACAGACAGAACAGGGTTAGGGGGGAGAGACAGACAGAACAGGGGGAGGGGAGAGAGAGACAGACAGAGCAGGGGTTAGGGGGGAGAGACAGACAGAACAGGGGGAGGGGAGATAGAGACAGACAGAACAGGGGGAGGGGAGAGAGAGACAGACAGAACAGGGGCAGGGGGGAGAGACAGAACAGGGGGAGGGGGAGAGAGAACAGGGGGAGGGGGAGAGAGAGAGAACAGGGGGAGGGGGAGAGAGAGAGAACAGGGGGAGGGTGAGAGAGAGAGAACAGGGGGAGGGGGGAGAGAGAGAGAACAGGGCTAGAGAGAGAGAACAGGGGGAGGGGGGAGAGAGACAGAACAGGGGACGGGGGGGGGGAGAGACAGAACAGGGGACGGGGGGGGGGGGAGAGACAGAACAGGGGACGGGGGGGGGAGAGAGACAGAACAGGGGAGCGGTGGGAGAGAGACAGACAGAAAAGGGGCAGGGGGTAGAGACAGAACTGGGGGAGAGAGAGAGACAGAACAGGGGACGGGGAGAGAGACAGAACAGGGGACGGGGGGGAGAGAGACAGAACAGGGGACGGGGGGGAGAGAGACAGAACAGGGGACGGGGGGGGGGAGAGACAGAACAGGGGACGGGGGGGGGAGAGACAGAACAGGGGACGGGGGGGAGAGAGACAGAACAGGGGACGGGGGGAGAGAGACAGAACAGGGGACGGGGGGAAAGAGACAGAACACAGGGAGAGAGAGAGAGACAGACATGGCAAGGAAGAGGAAAGGGACAAACATGGGAAGGGAGAGATACACAAACATAGGGGGGTGAAAGAGACGGGGGGGGGCGCCACGTGGGAAGGCCGCACAGGGCGCCGGAACACTTAAGGCTGGCCCTGTTTGCAGTTATTACATATTGTTTTTTGGTGTGCTTCTCTGATTGTCTGTTTTACATTTTTATGAGTCCCACCAGGCTAATTTAAAAAAAAAAGTTATTTTAATTTTTTGTTTTCCTTTTCCAGTGCAGGATGAATTCGGTCCACAATCAATTCTGTCCACAAATATTTGTCCCAAAATAAGACTCTATCATCCCATATGCATCTATGGGGATGATGGAAGATATTTTTGGTTCAGTATATATTGGTGTGCTTTTGGTTTCAAAAGCATTCGGTTTGAAACTGGCCAAGATGGCCTCATTGTGAGGTTATTCGGGGTAACAGGGCATATTGTGCAGCACAAAATTCGACTTCTGATATTTCCCCAATGTATCCCAAATCTGTTTGAACTTTGGGCCAATTAGTTTGGGCCTGGAGTTTGGCATATATTGTGTAGACCCTTCAATTTCTCACAGCGAATAGCATTACGGTCCTTTGTTAATTTAGAGGCAATTAAATACAGGGCTGCAATGTGGTTATTGCTGAAGTGATTAATACTCTAGTTGTTGTTAAACTGCAGGGGTCCTTTGATTTCTCAACCAAATCTAATGACTTGAACTATTTAATTTCTAGCAACGTTCCAAATATTTAGGCTAATGCAAATATAAATGCACTCTTAAACACAGTAAATGCTGAAATTATTGGATTTTAGATGAGCAGACATTTTTAGGTTATCAAAAAAATTATACATTTTTATTTATTAACAAAAATGCTTGCCCAACATAAATTCTAAATTACATGTACTTTAAAATAACACTTCCTCGACAGATGTCATCACCAGTAATAACACATTGTTATCTGTTTTACTGCTTGCACAGAATGTAATTTATATTACAAGTGCAATCATTTTGTGTAATATCTCATGATAAGGACAACGATAACCTGCATCAGCTATGAATGATGAAAATGCTATTTGATAGAAAATGTTAAACATAAAGGAATTCATCAGTCAGTTCCGTAACTTAAACCATCAGAAATATGGCTCTAGCTGTAAAGAATATTGAACTACTTCCTGTAGCTGTGAAGTACATTGAACTACTTCCTGTAGCTGTGAAGTACATTGAACTACTTCCTGTAGCTGTGAAGTACATTGAACTACTTCCTGTAGCTGTGAAGTACATTGAACTACTTCCTGTAGCTGTGAAGTACATTGAACTACTTCCTGTACATTTCTCGCTCGCTAAGTAGTGAAACACAATTGATACACCTTAAGAGATTTCATGAGGATTAGTAACTGGATATTTCAACTTCTTCTCCTTTGCTGACCTAGTTACATTAAAAAGGTTTGCAAACACATAAATACATATAACATTGACCGATTAGGCTACATTAATAATGTTTTAACTAGTACTAAATTGATTTTCAACTAACCACCAAACCCCCCAATGTGCGTAAAATAAAATAAGCAATTAACCTTTTTTTGCTTTTTTGATGACTGGAACTAAATAACATTACAAATTAGGTCAAACTGACTTCTGTGGGAGCTTGTGTAATATTATATGTTGCAAATGACCTGTAAAGCCTCTGATCTCTGGGCTTGTGTGAAATGTGATAAAAATAAGCATTTTGTGCAAAGTTAAAGAATACAGGTTATAGTTTAAATAATTATCCATGATGCCACGAGCAACGGATGATCTGAATTCCTTTTTTTTTATTTTTTTATTGAGCCTTAAAAACTTTTTTCTACTTTATGGTCATTTATAGTAAATTTTATTAAACTCCACAAGGTGTGCATATCTGTACTTGTTTATATGTTAGGCATAATCTAGATTTTTATGTGATCTGGGGGATGTCATGGTTGAATATATTTTTTTCAATTTCCCTTTTACCCCTACTAAGTTGGTTAAGAGCTAGCCTGAGACTAATTCTGTGCATCATATATCTTTGCCTGTGGAATAAGAGGTTTAAGATTTTAAATAAGTCAGTAGTTAGTCACCGGTCCTCAGTTCCAGGCTCCATGTATGAACAAATAGGCACAAAAATGCACAAGAAGCCTGGAGGACAAAATCTGACAATAAATCTGACAATAGCCTTCATAAATAATATACCAATCATTGCCTTTTTTTTCAATTTCTGGACACTTTTATGTGCAGGACTTTTCTACACAATCTCAAATGTTTGGTGCTTAGTTACTAGACTGTGGTAAACTGATTAAGGAATAGCAATATTCAGGCATTTAAACAACCTTCTAGTCCCTGAACTCACTTTGGTTCATGTTGAAGATCACTGCTTGTATAGTGCACAGGCTTTGTTTCCTGTGTGATTTGATGCAGGTCTTCTGCATAAATCACATTTTTAATAATTGACTCATGCCCTCCCCCAATGATTACTCTGCATGTTTACTGCAGGTGCGGCAGACAATGAGAATATATAGTTTTGTTTCATTTAGTCACTTCCTGTGCTGCTGGAATAGAATACATTGCGTAGACTGTATTATACATGCGCTTGTACACAGCAGGATCTCCTAACAGTGCAGCACATTGTCTGATGACATCACTAGAGAGACAGGAAATTCCATTCATTTGAATGAAATTATTCTCAATGGTCACTGCAGCAAAAAACAGGAAATTGACTTTTACTGACTGAGTGGGCAGTCCTGGTTTCATCTAGCTGTATGTATTTTATATTCTAAGCAATGCACAAGGTAAAACATGCTTTTGAAAGTACTGTGAAAGCACATTACTATGCATTAATATTTGGAAGCACCAGGCACTCCCTTTGGTCCTCTAACTCTAAATTTTGTAGCTTTTAATACCTGATTGTGCTACTCCCTTGTCTTTTCACCACAGTTCCATATTTAGTGGATAGACCTCCTTGGGTTTAAATAGTCAACCCTCCCACTGCCACTTTTAATTTTTGGGGAGCAAAGGGCTTATAAGTTGGTGCACTGTGGAAAAATAGCAGAATAATTTTGAATCCTACCAGAATTTCTTCTTTCTGTCTCCCTGCTTCCACCCTCCTTCTTTTTCAGGATGGATTCGTCACTGGAGAGGCTCCTGGCAGGGATTTGTGATGCTGCAAGGAGAAAGGGATCCGGATGGGCGATGGAGCAGCTTGGACATCTGGTTCCTGGAGAAGTTTCTGCTTCAAGACCGGTGAGGAGGACCCGCCGCAGAGGCTCAGCCCTGGATCGCCTGCACGTGGACGACAGACAGCTGAGGAGAGGACATCGCGAGGAGTGCCACGTGGTCGGCCTGGTGATCGGGAGAAGGCCTCCGGAAGTGCTGCAGGAGTGACGGGCCGCCGGAAAGGAAAGGTGTCCAGCGGGATAGCGGAGGCCGCAGGGGACCAAGCCCCAGACCAGAAGAGGAGTGGAACTGCCGTCGTGGAGATCGGGGGACTGAGGCCTAGCGGACGGAGCGAGGAGGAGCATCGGAGACCGTCGGGCCTCAGTCAGGTGACAGGGGAGCACGTCTGGGGACTGTCAGGACACGTGGAGGGACGGGAAGGCCCCTCATCTAACGCTACAGGAGGTGGGGAACGGAGCAGGCCCTCAAGAGAGCAGGTGACAGGACATGGAGTGGGGGTGCAGCAGGCTACGTGGAGGACAGGGAAGATTCAAAGGCAGTGGGGGAAGGTCAGCAAGGATCAATGCAGGCCCCGATCAGAGGACATCACGTGGAGCAGGAGGTGATGCAGGCCCTAAACACATGTTGTGAAAAATGGTGAACGGGGGAGGAGCACGAGGCCCAGGGGATGCTGCAGTGATACCAGGCAAAGGGATTCGCAGGCAGGCCCAGGAGGATGCGAGAGGATGGTCACAGGAATGGAAACTGCGTATGATCAGAGTGGAGAAGGAGAAACTGACAGCACGTGGGATGTTTAAAAATGTGTCATGGGTGTTACAGGAGTTCAGGAGATCCATGGAGATGGGCCGGGCCTCAGGAGACCAAGCCTCGGGGAGAAGATTGGAAGGAGGCCTGTCCGATGCAGGTTGGAGTAGTGATGGAGCAGAGGCTGCAGAGGCCTATCAAGAGGCCAGGAAGGAAGCTGACAAGGGGCCTACCGTGCAGGCCGGCGAGGAGGAGGAAGCCATACCGGGTGGTTCTACAGGAACGAGGAGAGCTGCGGCACGTCCAGGTCGTGATCGTGGGCAACTGGCTCCAGGACCAAAGAGGCCTAGGATATCCGGAATGGCGACGCAAAGGCGAGTAACTAGAGACACTCCCCCAACCCCAGTCAGACGGAGGGTTTCCCCGGGGGATGGGGCCACCGGGGGGGAAAGAGGGATTTCTCCCAGATTCAGGTCCCGGGACAGGAGTGGTAGGAGGGGAGGGGATAGGCGTAGGTCCCCTAGGGGTAGGGTCCATTATTCCCATAGAGTCAGTCCGGGGAAGGGTAGTTGGCGTCACACCTGAGGTAGTAGGGAGTCTGGTAGTGGTAGCAGCGTAGATAGGGCCAGGTCTCCGCCCAGATCTGGCAGGGGTCCTGGCATCGGCCATTCCCGTAGCGGTCATTGCCCTCGCAGTCCTTCAGTGTCAGGTTCTTCTTCCAGGGAGCGTAGAGGGGGTTCCAGGGCCCATCGCACATATTGTGCCCAACGCCACAGTGTTCGTTCCCGCTCCGGGGGCAGGTCTGGTCAGCATAGGGTTTCTATAGGTTAGAGGGTAGAGGGTTCTCCTCAACAGGTCAGGTATAGGGACAGGGTAGTACGTACTCCGACGGCACTCCCCAAATCTGTGTTCCATTCCAGGCGATCCGACGACGGTGATGGGAGATCTGCTACCCAAGGAACGAGCGGGACAGCAGCCGGTGGAGCGGTTCCCGAAAAGGACACTTCTGGGAGTTCTGATCCGAAGTCAGGGACGGCTGAAGGAACTACCGGTGAGAGTTTTGATCCATTACACACGACACACAAGGGCCACGATGGGGCCACGGGGAATGGAAGTTTAATGGCTGGGTTGCAGGCCTTTTTAAACTCCTGGGCAGGGGGCCAGAAAAAGGCAGATCCGCCGTTGGCGGCAGCAGCATGGGTGGCATCTAGCACAGGAGCTGAAGGGGGCAACGCTGGGGAGGCAGCAGGAATAGTGGCAGATGAAGGGACAGGAAAGGAAGGCGTGGACGAGCTGAGGGAATCATATTCCGGCCCATTGGGGGCGCATTTGAAGCCAGAAACAAGGGAAAAGATTTGGAAAGGGGAATACCTGGAACTGTTCTCTTTACTTCCCCTGGAAGAGTCCGTGGACTTGAAAGAGGATGTAAAGAAGGAGGATAGGGCAAGAAAGGAAGAAGAGGAGAGGAAAAAACGATACAGGAAGCTTCCCAAAACCTTCGGGAATTGGTTGAGAGCTTTCTGTATTCTGGGGAGCGTAGTGGGCCAGAAGGCGCCTGAGAAATGTTCGGCTCTGTTTTCCTATCTGGACGGGATCTGGGATGCGTACAGGGTGTACGGGGGATTGGCGTGGTGGCGTTACGACGAGCAGTTTCGTCAACGCCTCGCCGCCAATCCGACAATGAGATGGGATCAAATGGATATCACACTCTGGCTGAAATTAATGCTGGCTCAGAAATTGTCCCCCTTTCAAGGGGGGGCCGGCGCGGGAACAACAAGTTCTTCGCCGGGCTCCTGGAATAAAGGTTGCTGCTGGCTGTTTAACGACAGCCAGTGCAAATAGGGCAGTTCGTGCCGCTTCAAGCACGAATGCACCAGATGTGGAGGCAACCACAGCTACGCAAAGTGCTTTAAGAAAGGAAAGTCAGGGGGAGCAGCCGGTGCCGTGGGATCAAAGGGGAGCTCTCCAGTGAAAAAAAGCGCGATGCTGCCGTGGCTAAAGCTTTACAGTAAACGGGAGGACGCATTGATCCTAGAGGAAGGGTTCGGCAACGGGTTTCGTATTCCTTTCGTGGCTAATGGTTCGGTAGTTTTTAGACGAAATCTGAAGTCGGTACAGTCCTTTCCGGAAGTGGTAAGGGAAAAGCTGAGGAAGGAAGTCAGCCTGGGGAGAATGGCGGGCCCCTATTCAGACCCGCCGCTGCCTAATTTGCGTGTGCTTACTCATGGGCTGTTCTATATCGTGTGCCTATTTTGAAAAGTTCAGCACTTTTCGGGAATGGGTGGTTAGGCAAGAAGCAGGGGTTAGGTCATTGGTCCATTACCTGGACGATTTCCTGTGCGTGGGGGCGTCGACGTCATCAGATTGTGTTCACTTACTGAAAACCTTGCAGTTGGTAGCTGAATCATTTGGGGTTCCACTAGCCACGGAAAAAACTGAGGGGCCAACGACCCGACTCAGTTTCCTGGGCTTGAAAATAGACACAGTGCAAGGGGTTTGCAGGTTACCAATAGAGAAAATGGTGGTCATGAGGCGGGTGTTAGCCGAGGTTATGCAAGCCAAGAAGGTCACCCTTCGGCAGCTTCAATCGGTTATCGGGAGGCTTAATTTTGCATGTAGGATTATCCCGGCGTGTCACTGTCCAGAGCCACGGTGGGGATACGGGAAGGTCATAATTTCCTGCGGGTTTCAAGGGCTATGAAGGCAGATTTAGTGGTCTGGAGCATTTTCCTGGAAAAATTCAACAGCCGGGCCTTCTTTCAAAAGCCGGCGGTCTCGTCACCTGACCTGGAGCTATACACTGATGCTTCAGGGAGTGTAGGCTTTGGGGCATATTACGGGGGAAAGTGGAGTGCTGCTGAATGGCCAGAGGCTTGGAAATCATCGCCGCTGATGCGCAACTTGGCCTTTTTGGAGTTATTCCCGTTGGTAGTAGCGCTAGCACTATGGGGTTGGTCGATGAAAGATAGAAGGGTAATATTCTACTCGGATAACCTGGCAGTAGTTTATTCAGTTAATAAGATTTCGGCATCCTCCCCTGCGGTGGTTAAGCTTTTGAGATACTTTGTATTACTGTGCATGGAGCTCAACATATCGTTTAGAGCTAAGCATGTTCCGGGTTATCAGAACGTCATCGCGGACTCTCTTTCTCGCCTACAGTGGGACAGGTTCAGGCAGGTGGCTCCAGGGGCAGAGACCGTGGATCACCCATGCCCGGAGATAGTGTGGAGACTCGGGACCGAGTGTTGCAGGGATGGGTGAAATCCTCGTTGCAAAGTGGGCAGGGGGTGATTTGTCGGAAGCAAATCGCCTTGATATACTGTTGTGGTTTATGTTTCGGTTAGCTTCCCAAAGAGCTTCCCCGGCTCAGTTGAACGCAAAGTTGGCCGCACTGGCTTTTATGTTTAAACTACGAGGGTATGCAGATATCACAAAGCACTTTGTGATTCGACAAGCAATGAAAGGTCTAAAACGGGGCCGGTCGGTTCAGGACCAACGCCGCCCAGTATCCGCCTTAACGTCCCTTTAAGTGATGTTGTCAGGGTGCTGGGAGATATTTGCACCTCGGAATTTGAGACAGTGCTGTTCAGGGCAGCCTTTTCACTAGCGTTTTTCGGGGCTTTCAGGATTTCCGAACTGGTTAGTGGCTCACGACAGGGCACAGGGAGCCTTAGGTTGTGTGACGTTTCCTGTACTGAGGACCAGGTTATAGTGTTACTGCGCTCTTCCAAAACTGACCAGTTAGGTCAGGGAGCAAGGGTTGTGTTATATGGGGTGGCAGGTAGTGTGGCTTGCCCGGTAACATGTGTACAAAGATATTTGGCAGTCAGACCTCATGGGGGGGTCCCTCTCCTGGTACATAGGAGTGGGATGTCAATTTCCAGGTTTCAATTTCTGAAGGTTTTCCGGTTGGCATTGGTCAGGCTAGGTCTGCCTGAAAAAGAGTTCGGCACTCACTCGTTTAGGATAGGGGCGGCCACGGAGGCAGCACGTTTAGGTCTGGGGGATAAAGTGGTGAAACGCATAGGGAGATGGGAATCTAATCGGTTCAGGACCTATGTAAGGCCTCACAGGATGTTGTGAAAAGGGATAGCGATGGTTGCAATGCATTAGTCCCTCCTTCCCACCTTTTCCACTACACTCTTGTTGTTTTAGGGTCCGGCTACGTGGTGTGGATCATTGGCCACTCCTACATTTTCTGGGCTAGACAGAGGGCCGCAGTTAGGCCATCGGGCCTACGGCTGGGCTTTCCTGACGAATTGCTTCAGGTGAAGTGGTTCGGGGCCCGGGGTATGCGCTGGGCGGGAGTCTTGCCCATGTTGCTACGCTTCATTGACCGGGGAGAACGGCCTAATATTGTGGTAATCCATGCCTGTGGGAACGATCTAGGGCTGGTGCCGCAGAGGGAATTGGTCAAAATAATGCAAAATGACGTTACCCACATTCTAGCATTGGTACCCGGGGTTAAAATTGTTTGGTCAGAAATGGTGCCAAGAGACCAATGGCGGTATGCACGGGATTTCAGGTCAATGGAGCGCAGCAGGGGAAAGATTAACAAACTGATGTCTATCTTTGTGCGTAAACAAAAAGGGGTGGTGGTCAGACACCACAATCTGGAAGGGGATCGTGCAGGCTTGGTAGCCAAAGATGGGGTACATTTGTCCGACCTAGGTTGGGATGTGTTTTTACTCGGTATTCAAGAAGGGGTGGAAAAGGCGTTGTTTCTGCTGGGTGGGGTAGCCCTTCCGTAGTAAGGAATCACTCAGAAGAGCCTTGGCGGTTACTTGCTCCTTAGGGGGGGTCTATGGCTGGAATATTGGGAGTCAGCCATAGTTCGAATGGAGATGATAGAGGTCCGGAGCACAAGCTGGGGGCTCCTAGCCTGATGGTGGGCTGGGTAGAAGGTCTGCCCGGCAGTGGATTCGATGGACTTGGGACCCCTGGGGAGCAAGTTGGTTCAGGACATGTTTACTGGGTTATGTTAACTATGTTAATAAAGTTATGGTTAATTATGTTAATTATGTGGTTCATGTCATTTATGACATATGTGTGAACATGTGGGTTTGTCATTGCCTAATTTTATATTTATACTGTATTTATTGTAATGTTCATTCTAAGGTTGGAGGCAATGACATATGTTATAATAAAATGGCTGTGGCCTTTTCTACCCACTACGTCTGTGCCATGTGTTTGTATTTTATGGTAAGCCTGGTAGTCTTGGCTACAACTGTCAAATAAATATTGATTATAATAATGGTTTAACCCATTCCCGGCTGTAGGACCAAAGCACCATCAGACGGGAAGGTGTTAAAGAGTGCAGCTCTTTCGGGTTTTGTGTTTGCAAATGCCTAAATAAATAATTTAACTTTAATATTTTACAGTTTACATATCATATCACAAAAAAGCACAAACACCTAGTTCATAAATAAGATAGAGAATGTTGTAGCAAGTCTCAGTTAAAAAAATTCAGGAACAGACACCAGTTATATCACCCTCTTTCAAAAGATAAACAGATGTCTCTAGTGGCACATTATTATTTTGCATATCATGCATTGGGACCTAGATATCTATCCATGCCAACATACATATTTTAAAATGAGAAAGCAGGGTAATTTAATAACTTTAAGAGCTCAATTTAAATCATGTAGCATCCTAATGCAACTTTGCATGACAGTCTTCTTTTTATGCCATCCTTATCTTCTTATCTGTCTCTGGTCCCACATTACTAGCAGATTTACAACTTGTGTGCAGGGCTCTCTCAACTTTGTGTCTCAGTTCACAAAATTTATTTTTTACCACCCCTTTAAATTCTGATACAAGAATGAAAAATACTGTATGTTAAACATTAATGTTAATCCTGGGCATTTTTTTTTGTGTATTTACATGTCAGACTTCCTGTAATAATTGCACCTCATATTTACAAAGGTGTTAAAAGAGTGGTGGGATTCATCCGTTTCGCACCGGTTCGTGCAAACCTGTTACTAAAATTTTACAGGTTCACTGAACCGGTGCAAGCCGGAGATCCTTTTTAAAAAAAAAAACAAATCTGTAAATAAAAAAAGCAGGGGGAAACTGGGCAGCTGTCCAGGGCGCATTCATTCCTGGGGACCCAAGGCAACTGCCCCGTGTGCCTCTGCTGCCCACACGGAGACGGTCATGATCGGGCAGGAGAGGGACCCAGCTTCTACTCGCTGCCGGAAATTACGGGAAGTCCTTTCCTGAGGCTCTATACACTGCGTGCAGGAAGCACTGAGGAGAAAACGGGTGACGAGCTTCATAAAGGTGTGTGTGTGTGTGGGGGGGGGGGGGTTGTGACATATTAATGAGAAAATGATCAGGGGCATATTAAGCAGCACATTATCAGAGGCATGTTAAGCATCTAATTATCAGGGGAATATTAAGCAGCACATTATCAGGGGCATATTAAGCATCTAATTATCAGGGGCATAATAAGCATCTAATTATCAGGGGCATATAAAGCATCTTATTATCAGGGGCATATTAAGCATCTAATTATCAGGGGCATAGAAAGCATCTTATTATCAGAGGCATATGAAGCATCTAATTATCAGAGGCATATGAAGCATCTAATTATCAGGGGCATATTAAGCATCTAATTATCAGGGGCATATTAAGCAGCACATTATCAGGGGCATATTAAGCATCTAATTATCAGAGGCATATTAAGCATCTAATTATCAGGGGCATATTAAGCATCTAATTATCAGGGGCATATTAAGCATCTAATTATCAGGGGCATATTAAGCATCTAATTATCAGGGGCATATTAAGCAGCACATTATCAGGGGCATATTAAGCATCTAATTATCAATCAGAGGCATATTAAGCATCTAATTATCAGGGGCATATTAAGCATCTAATTATCAGGGGCATATTAAGCATCTAATTATCAGGGGCATATTAAGCATCTAATTATCAGGGGCATATTAAGCATCTAATTATCAGGGGCATATTAAGCATCTAATTATCAGGGGCATATTAAGCATCTAATTATCAGGGGCATATTAAGCATCTAATTATCAGGGGCATATTAAGCAGCACATTATCAGGGGCATATTAAGCATCTAATTATCAGAGGCATATTAAGCATCTAATTATCAGAGGCATATTAAGCATCTAATTATCAGAGGCATATTAAGCATCTAATTATCAGGGGCATATTAAGCATCTAATTATCAGGGGCATATTAAGCAGCACATTATCAGGGGCATATTAAGCATCTAATGATCAGGGGCATATTAAGAATCTAATTATCAGTGGCATATTCATCATATAATTATCAAGGGCATATTAAGGAGCAAATTATCATTAGCATTTAAAGGAGCAAATTATCAGTGGCATATTAAGCAGCAAATTATCAGTGCCATATTAATGGATAAATTATCCAGAGGGGGGCAGAATTTTGTTCAGTAAGGGGCCCTGAAATTTCTGATGGCCCTGTGTAGACCAGTGGCAGACTAAGGTGGGGGGGGGGGGGTTGTTCCGCCCCAGGTGCCACTTGTTATAGGGGTCCTACTGGCTGGGGACAATGGCACCCCTCTAATGCAACCCACTGGACATGGAGGTCTGGCATGCCTGCAGCTGTAACAGCACCCCCAAAACCCACCTCCCCCTCTGCACCTGTAAAAGTGTCGGGAAACTAAGTTTCCACGATGCAGCATAATCCCTATCTTCTTGATGCTGAGCGTGACATCATGTGCTAAAGTCAGAGGGTGGGTAAACAGGACCACAGGACAACATGAAGCCTGCAGAGCAGTAAAAATGATTTTTTTTTTAAAAAATCTGTGTGTGTGTGAGGGTGACTGTGTGTGTAAATGTGAGCCTGTGCGTTTGTAAGTGGGAGTCAGTGTGTGTGTGTGTGTGTGTGTGTGTGTGTGTAAGTGGGAGTCTCTCTCTCTCTCTGTAAGAGTTTGTGTGTATGTCTGACTGTGTGTGTGTTCATGTGAGTCTGTGTGTGTGTCTAAGTGTGACTGTGTATGTATGTGTCTCTTTAGTGAACTGGAATTTGAAATTTAAGACCAGAGTATCCAAACTGAAAGCATAGCTTGCTTAGAGAATTCTTCCAACTTGTCTACTTTGGTCTTAAATTTGAAATTCACTCTAAATAACCCACTTGATATAAATTGTAGAAAACGATTTGCTGTTTAGCAAAAAGCAAGTAATTTTTATTTTATTTTGTTTGACAAAAGAAAAACTTTTGTTTGACAAAAGAAAAACACATTACACCATGCTTGAAAGTCGGAGCTGGTTACTAAATTTTTTGAATTGCACCACTGTGTAAAAAAGTATTTATTTTTAAAATAATTTAGACTTAAAACTCTTACTTTTATTTTTAGAAAGTAATGTTTGCATATCTATGACAAATATATGAATAGCAATATTACAGACACACAGTAATATATATATATTTTTTTTTACAAAAGAGCCTGTGGGAAAAAAAAGCAACTACGGAAAAGAGCTCTCTGTTCGTTTAAGATGCTTACATTTTAAACAGAAGCTTAGAAAACACCCAGTAAAGGACCCATCATTCTCTTAAAGCCAAGGCTTTGACAGCTCTTGAGGTTACACAGGCCATTACATTCTAAAGTTCATTTCACATTCATAAGGGATCTCCAACAACAACTCAGAAGAGATATCTCAGCTCTTATTTTCTTTCCAACCTGCAGCAGACAAGGAAACAGATGTTATTTGTTCCATTATTTTCATGAAGTAGGGTGGAACAGTGTGTTAAGCTTTATCGCTATCTACTTTTGTGCAATATTAAAGAACTTAAGATAGGCAATGAGAAAGCAAACCGAGCATTTGTGCCATGCCTGAATTTTTCCCGTTTAGCAGCATACAGGGTGTCAGGACTTTTCCCATTTTATTTTAATGAGCTATTCCACTGCCGATTCAAGATTTAGATGTAATTAATTTACATTTACTGCACATTTTTAAACCCTTTCAAATGATCCAATTATTTTAAATGCACAGTTATCTATTGTCGATATTGTTTCATTACGTATGCATTACATGATACTATTTATTAAAATTATAAATAATTTGAAGTAAAAAAAAAAATCCTTGGTTCTTATTTAAAATATATAAATATAATTATTCAAGATGTTTTGACATCAATAAAAATTTAAAGTGAAAACTAGAAATCAGAGGATTGATGTGTGTGTTTTTTTTTTTTATGAATGGACATACCAGATTTCCTATACTCATTGTACGCCCAGCATTCAATCAAAGCTTAAAAACAGACACAAAATGTACACAAATTAAAACATAGCCTTAAAATTAAATTAAATCCAGTATTAATTCAGGGGATGTTACTATATCCAATATACAGATGCTAATTTTAAACACTTTTTAATGCACACATTTTATGGTTTATTGTATGGTTGGGAATACGCACCTCAATAAGACTGTTATACCATTGGGGTCATTATTTATTGTAACTTATTTTTGATAAAACACCAGCAGATTCCATGGTGCTGTATAATATGACATAGTAGAAGCAGTCCATAATATAACATGTGCAAGTACATATTAATACAATAGAATTATAGAACTCTGGATGTAATATGCTAAGTAACAGTTGTACCAGAATTGAAAAGGAACCTTGTTTTTTTTAGTTTGCCACCTTTTTTGTGCCCACAGGGTTAAGCATTTCAATCTATGTGGCATGCTTTATATGTAATAGGTAACTTCATTTTTACCAGCATTCAAGGAGTTAATAAATATACGTATTTCCATATTAAACACTTAACTATTTTACCAGTTTTGAATAGAATTTAAAAAAATACACGTTGGGCACTTCCAGGTATCCTAATGGTGTCACAAAGTACAGTTGGCAATATAGATTGCTTATTTAATGCAAATCGCTGCCTAATTGATTCATGATATGGATTGGGCTTAAAGAAGAATTACTTGCTATTGATTTAGCAGAGAGAAATCAATCTCTTGTTATTGAATACCTAATTCCCATAGACTGCAATAGAATAGTTCAAGTTAAATACCAGTACTAATAATTATCCAGGTAATGAAATTCAGTCCTTTGCATTTTCAATCATCCATTCAGTGCAATAATTACTTTGAACTGGCGTATTAAATATCTTTCACTGACATCATAATGTAACATATTTCACATTTTTGTTAAACATTTGAGCACCTTACATCTACTAAAGCCTACATTGGCCTGTTTACCCTATGTTTTATTTAATAACCTATTTTTTCAAACTGCCTCCAGCTTTCAAGCAATTCTCTCTCTAACCTTAGTTTTAAATTGGACAGTGTACCATACAGAAAAGCCAGCGTTGTGGACTATCTTCCCCGTGACAGCCTGTCAGTGATTGGCTAAGCATCATGGGGAATCTAGTCTACAACAGCTGCAGTGACAAATGTTAGCCGTGCTATAATGTTAATAGTTGTTCATTGAATATATTAACTAGAAAATCATGGGATAATGTAATTAATAGCACCTATTCAAACTTAACATACTTTTTTTTACTTGTCAACCTATTGTATGGCGCTCTTCAGAATATTATTGTGCTTTATAAATACAAATAATTTAACTATTAAACGACATGTCTCCCTTCTTCATCCTGCAATAAAAAAAATATATAAAAAAAATAATCAAAAAGATTCTGGGAGGAACATATGTAACAAATGGGTAGGTTTTATGGAAAGCGGGGGTGATTTTAGTAAAGTTACATAGGGCACACCTCAAACAAATGTATGAGCACAAATAGATGACATTTTAAGAAAAGTAGCTTGAATATAATCAAGGGGTGGGGCTAATGTAAAGACACACCCATTGATCTCAACATTCCACCCACTTGTTATTTACGTAAGCAGCTTGTCTGTTCAAAGAGAATAATTGACACACTTAACACTATGATACACTACTTACTTTTATAGTTTTCGGAAGTCTCTGACCAGATAGAATTCTTTGTATCTATTTAATTTATCCATCTTTTTTAAGTTTATCTTTAGCTTTTTTTTTTTTTTTTTTTAATTCCTATCGAACAAACACAATTTAATATTTCTGAAACTATAATAAAAGTAATTGTATAGATGTTTAACAATATAAAAATAAAATTATATTATACACATGTCAATAAGTTTTAGGCAAAAAACAAAACAACTATTAAAGCACGAGCACGTTTATAATTTGACAGCAGTAAATGTCATCACTGGCCAGTGGGGAGTTAGGAAATGAATCAAGTTTTTATACTCTGTAGACATAAAGTCATAAAAACCTAACTACATAATCAATAAATAAAAATCTCTGCAAGCAAAGGACTTTAAAAAAAAAAAAAAGAAAAAAAGTAGTATTACTATAGATAAAGCACTGTTTCATGAGATTATCTAGAATAGCCTTATGCTTATCCTCCTTCGCTGTATTGACGTCTATCATTTCTGCTGAAAGGCTATCCCATACATCCACTACCCTCTCAGTAAAGTAATATTTGCATTAGTCCCTGGCCTATTAAGTATAGTCTTATGCTTATCCCATGCATGCTTAAACTCCTTCATACATTAACCTCTACCATTTCTTCAGGAAGACTATTCCATTCATCCACCACCCTATCAGTAAAGTAATACTTTAATTAGTGCCTGGCCTTATCTTATATCTAGGACAGCCTTATGCCTATTCCGTTAATGCTTAAACTCCTTCTCTGTATTAACCTCTGCCACTTATGCTGGAAGACTATTCCATGCACCCACCACCCTCTCAGCAAAGTAATATTACTTTTCTGACCACAAAAAAAACATTAAAATATTTCCAGCCTTTTCAAAAGCTTGAGGTGGACCCCAAAAATATGTATTTAACTAGTTGCATCTATGCTTATATGAACTTTTTAATATTATATTCAACTATTTTCAAATGTCATAAAAATGTTATTGAAAAATTGTTCATTTCTTGTTTTTATCATGTTCCTCTGCACCCACGTTGCACCTGAAGGACTTAACACAGCACTATACAGTACCCACAGCACTTGGCTTGTATTCATATTGCACCCACACGATTTGGCATGCCACTGTCAATTTGCTCGTCAGAACATACCACAGTGTCACTTTATCCCACTGAACTGCCCCTGCAGAACATGCCATGGTGTCACTTTGACCACAGCCAATCTGCCCATTAATATGCCACAGCCAGATTTCCAATTAACATTTCACAGCCAATTTTCCCATTGAAATGCCACTATTAGCCTGCCTATTAATATACCACAGCCAGATTGCCAATCAACATGCCACAGCCAATTTTCCCATTAATATGCCACTATTAGCCTGCCCATAAATATGCCACAGCCAGACTGGCAATTAATATGCCACAGCCAATTTCCCATTAATATGCCACTATTAGCCACCCCATTGATATGCGACAGACAATTTCCCATTCATGTGCCAGAAAATGTGCCCTTGATATGCCACAGACAATTTGTCTATTAATACACCACCACCCTACTCACCCCTTCCCCAGACTGGTCTCCTCCATGTTTTATTTTGTCATTCATTTGCCAGTGTTATTTTACCATTCATTTGCCAGTGTTATTTTGCCCTTTATTTGCCAGGATTATTGTACCATTCATTTGCCAGTGTTATTTTGCCCTTCATTTGCCAGTATTATTTTGCCATTAATTTGCCAGTGTTATTTCCTTGTTCATAGCCTACTTATAATTTGCTTATTAATAAGCCAATTAAAAAATCCCCCTCCTCCCCCCTTCCCCAGTACTTACCTGGATGCTGCTCATCCCCAGCCATCTCCTCCACAGTGTTTTCTGCACACACATTGCATGCAGGAAATACAGCACCGGATATGACTTGCTGTAATTTCCAGCGGATGTGACCAAAAGCTGGGTCCGCATCCGATGGATGTGGACTGACGGCTGCTGCCCGATCAAGGCTGTCTCCATATGAGACAGTCACACGGGCAGCTGAGTCCCACGGGGAAGCTGCTTTGCTCCCCCAGGAATGAATGGGACCTGGGCAGTCAGGGCTTTATTTTTATGGGCAGCGGCAGTCAGATCAGTCCACTAGTCCCATGGGGGACAATTTTTAAAAATGTTAAAAATTATTTTAAAATGATTTACATTTCAATTCTTCCATACCTAAGTAGGTTGAAATTTGGCTGTTTTTGCCAAGTTTGGGTTATTTTACATGAATTTTGGCCTATATTGAGTAGAGTTAATCCATAGGATTTGCAGGGCCAAAATCCCAGAACCATATATGGCCAAAAATCGACCTGATATAGGCGAACATTCTGTAGTTTGGCTACTATTTATAATCTCTCCCCATCTCAGGCCACATCAGTCTATATTGAGTAGGCACTTATATGTCATTGTTTCTCAATTGAAGAAATATATAGCTATGTATATTTTATTTTAGTTTTGTATACTTTATCATATGTATTAGTAGTATTCTATTTATTAATTTGTTATACATTTATTGCAATTTGGTGGTGGTATTGTCACATTTAATAATCACCGTATAACGTATATCTATTTTACTTTCACCTGTTTTAATATAAGTTGCACTATGATATGTTGTTTTTTTTTTATTTTATTTTCACATGTGTTCCTGTGCTATTCCACTTTTGTGAATGTTTCATGATATCATTATACAGCCTGACACATTGTGACTGCTACAATTCCCAAGTGGCAGCTTCTGATGCAGTTTGCTGATAGGAAACCAACAGATTGTGTGTTTAACTTTGTTACTTTGAAGTAAATACTTATGCAAATATAAGCACTATGACATTTCAGATAGCGTGACTGAACAAGAAATAAATAAGGATACAAAAAAAAAACAAGCACATTTCTACATTATAGGCATTGTCACTTTCTACAACAAGAATAGATTGACATATGTAAACATGTTATGATTATATTATCCTAGACTCATGTATGTACATTTGCATATGTGTGTGTTTATGTGTTTGCCAAAGATTATTTTCACCACCATATATGTATTCATCACTAGTGAATAATGAGTGAATGAATTAAATAATTATTTTAAATAGGACTAGTTTATTAGTAAATTAAATAACCATTATACAAAATACTACCATATGTCATATGTAAAATACACCATCAGAGAGCCAATCATCCCTTATGCCATTAAGCTTGTCATTAACTAATATAATAATAGTAAAATAAATTAATAATAATAATGATAATAATAATAATTGCAATAACAGTAATTATCTATCTATCTAGATATAATGTTTTGCTAACACAGAGTATAGATTATTTTCCAGTATTTTTTATTCTCTATATTCACAGTATAAACAATGTTTAGGTTGACAGAGTCCCTTTTACGACTAGCGTTAGGATACTTTGCAGAGTGTAGTATAATCTCAGTGCACTCAGCTTGTTATTCATTAGCTTTATTGTTCTTTCAGTTGAGTTCCCACTGGACCTGAGTTGGTAAGGATGCTGCAGAGATACACTATCTGGAGGAAATATTGATTTGCAATGCCAAGTACAGAAGGGACCTCCATAGCCCAGACCTTCTGCTGTCCAACATTTGGGCCTCATCATTTTTTACGTTTTTCACCTAAAAATGATTATCTCATATATTTTCTTTATTTTGGGATTTAGTAGGTAAATCCATGATTGTATTGGCACCTAAATTGCCAAATAAATGGTGCTTCTTCACTAATGGTCAAATCAAATCGAAATGTGAACTATAAGGCAGAATGAAGACCAAAGAACCTGAGAGGGTAATTGTGGCCTAAATTTTGAAAACCCAGTTGTCAATTCACTTAAATTAATTGTTTGATGTATAGTGCCCTGTGTGCTTGCAGTTATTAACGTGTAAAGCATCCAAGTGTGAAAAGACAATGGTCTTTTAACAAGGCCTCAATTAACTGGAAATCATTCAGTACTGTATGAAGAAATACATTAATAAGGCAGAGGATAGTGCATGTATATCTGCTACAAACAAGTGACTTTTCTCCTAATAAATCACCTATAAACTGAAACACATGGGTGAGCAACAAAGAATGGATTCAACTTTTACATAATTACAGCTTGCACCAG
This sequence comes from Pelodytes ibericus, assembly GCA_036172795.1. Lineage (NCBI taxonomy): Eukaryota > Metazoa > Chordata > Amphibia > Anura > Pelodytidae > Pelodytes > Pelodytes ibericus. Next base: position 38,230,623 of record CM069857.1, read on the forward strand.
AAAAGGAATGACAGAAATACCATACTTGAAAATGAAAATACATCCAGATTCCAGAAGATTTGGCTACCCTGGACCTCCTTCTTCCAAAAAGTTGTGCAATTCTCCTTGAACACAGTATCCGATACCCACCTGGGTCACTCCGACCTTAACCCAAGAAGAAGCTTCGCTGCACCTCCACGAGCAACCACCCACCACCATATCATGCTACTCATGCCCTTATTAACAAAACCCTTCCCGATTCTACCCCTTCCCTGAGTCCCGCATTAGATTACTATAGGCCAGGTTATGCTCACTGTCTTGAATATGTATAAGGAATTTCTGCAATCCCATCACTATATATGGTACATAATGTTCAAGCCTTTGGTCACCACTGTTTGGAAAATTTGAAAAGAAATATTGAAAAATGTGAAAAAAATAAAGAATTTAATTTAAGAATAAATGAAAATACAGCAGTTTCCCCAGATCTTCGGAATCCCCAGATTCAAGAAATACATGTCAAATACTTTTCTTCAAACTGACATATGGTAGAATGTTTTGTACATGACTGATACATTGATATCATTGTGTGGGGCCAGATCTACAGCAAGTCTGGAAGTTTCAGAAAAGAGTAGAGGGCATGTTCAACATCCATACAGATGGAATCCACAGCACATAACGCGTGGCCCACTTTACAGCAAGATGCGGCTAAGCTGACTACCCATATTCTAATTAGCCCTGTAAATGTGCAGTTTTGTTTGAGAAAAAATGATTTAAACTTTTTTTGTTCTGATTTGATATTGCTGCTAATTAACCAAACATCTTTCTATAGCTAACAAGCTTTTCTTCACTATTACTATAAATAAAAACCATTTAATGCAGTCTAATACATATATACATTTCTGACCACGTGGCCCACTTTAGAAAATATTTGGATGTCTGTTGTCTTATTGAGCTCTTTTTGTGAATCTACAAACATGACCTCACGTGAATTCCATTTAAGCATGTTTTTATACAATTTGTAGTGAATGTTTTAATTTTAGTCCACATTCTAATGTTTAAGAAGACTTTGGGCAGTGTATGTGTTTGTTTATGTACACTAGCATACAGTGCTGCCCTCCCATGGCTCTTGTCGTGAGCATACTGATCCTCTACATGGTGTAAGTACAGTATAGCTATAACAGTTTAGGTTCCTTTATTTGTATGTTTGGGACACTTTATGGTGCAAACTGTATCATGTTTAACCCATTTTGTCTTGCTCATGCTTGCGCTATAGGAACAACATATTAAACAATGGCGAACCATGTGCTAAACTGCAATATGCGCCACACACCTAGCATGATCCCTTGCTGTATTTCCAAGGGTTTGTGTGCTCTGAACAGAAGGCACACAAACCCCAGAAATACACAAAATAGATTAGATAGGCCGACGTCAGCAGCGAATTCGGCATCAGAGTACCACACTCTGTTGCCAATTCGACCAGCACGAAAAGCATACAAAGTTACTTTAGTATCCAAATTATCTGGGATTATTTGATCCCAAATTAGCTGGTGTCGTCGGCCTCTCGGATCTATTTCGTGGAGGTGTGCTGTCAGTTTGGTGCACACCTATCAATCATGGGTAGGATACGTCACTGAATGATACAACATAGTATAACTATAATTTCAAAAGATAGATAGATTTGCAGTGTATCTCTATACACATCTATATAATACATTTGTATAGAAGGTTTTACTATATCTTTTAAAGTCAGATTCAGCTACTATTCTATATTAAGTGTCTTTAGACAATGTTGAATCTGGCAGTCTTGCAGTCATGGGTAAGCTTCCCTTTGAAAATATCAATCTGAACCAGGTTTATTCAACTCAATTCTCTTAGAGACACTCATAAATATATTTCTTAAGGCTATTATATTTCTAAACACTACATACCTGGAGGGCTTCTTGACACATAGAGAAGGTAGAGAGATGACAGCTCTAGAAGTATAGATTGATACATTCCTTTATAGCATGGCACTGCATACCTCCTTCCTAATGCCTGCAATTTCCTAAATGAATTCATGGGAGAATAATTGGGGGCAAATACCTTTGCAAATTACAGTTGGCATATCTTCAAAGCCCCCACACCATCAAATGCTGACATTTCATCTTTATAGTTATGACAATAGTGTTCTCATAACCAAGGATTTGGCAATTTAATGTTAAAGGGAACAGCAAACAATTCTGGATTGTGCAGCATTACTTGCATGAAACCAAGCAATTGTGACACATTGAAATGTAGAATGTTAGTAACGACATTATCTGCCTGTACTTATTCCTCAAATTGTATGTAATATCTTGTCAATGTCAAAGATGGGTTGGTTGAGAGTTTGAAATAATAAAATATAGCCAAATAAAAATCCTGACTTTCATATCTTTTTTTTTAAAACATCCTTGCAAAATGTTCAAACGTATCCTAAAACCAAATCTTTTTTTAGCAGTTTAAAAAATATGTGTCTTCTATAATTTTAATAGGATATGTATTTAATAAAGGTCAGAAAGGGAAAATACAATAGAATTGGACTGACAGCAAACAGAGAGGCCAGATTACATAGGTGGTTCTGTATTTAGATACTCTTAAGGGTATTCAAGAATGCTTGACATGTGTATAAGGCTACCTTTAAGAACAAAGTAAGAGAGGTCGGACACTATGTAATGAGCAGACTAGAAGCCATAGATTTTTCTCTCTACTGTCACAGATATTGTACACCAAAGGGCAAGAAATAAAACCAAATAGCAAGGTACACAGACCTAACACAAAACTGGTATCGGGAAACTATATAAGCATAAAATAGGGAACTACTCAACTGATCCAGATTTCGTTTTGGAGGGGGGACACTATATAAGTGCTTCTTTGGCATCATCAGCATTACTATAATCAGGCACACAAAGTCCTAATAGTATTCTACTATTGGATCATATGTTTTTGTGCAAAAAAAAAAAAAGGACAAAAACGGTGTATCCACTGGTGTATCCAATTCAAAACAGTAATACTAGTGTTGCCTATGATATGTGTGCTTCCCATGAGATGGACTTCATGCTAGTAATAGGTATCAAAGAAAAAGATGATGGGAGCCCATTAAATAAATAATCTTGTATTGTGTCAGCCTGAGTGAGGGTTTTGTTGCACTTCGCACATAAAAGAAGCAGAACCGATAAGAACAAAACAAGGTTGTTTGGAAGCTTATTCAAGAAATCGAAAAACATTGCTTATTTTTAAACGGACGAATATGCTCAATATGTCTTAGATGTGTCATGTTTTTATAGGTTGTGTTTCTTTCATGTCTGGCCTGGCACGTGCTGTATAGCACAATACACCTTTACACTATTATGCACTGATTTAGTTTTCTCTGCAAAGACTATAGGGAAAGCAGCGATCAAGTGGGAATAGTCTTTTTTCATATAGTTTTTATTAGAAAAGAAGAGGGTACAGAAAAAATAGGGGGAGGGTACAATGCAAAGATTTTTGATTGTCTTGAAGCCTCCTTATACAATAAATTCTAAAGTAGGTATCGACAATATTGAAGAGTAAAATGCAGTTGTTAACATTTCATAATTTAGAACAAAAACAGGTATGTTAACATTTTAAATAGAATTTTAACAGCCTAGTAGAGGTGAAGAGTATAGTAATAAAAGGAAGGAAGAAAAGGAAATTATAAATAGTATAGAAGAGAATGGGGTGTGGAGTAGGTGAGGATTAGGGGTATGGGTTGATGATAAAACGGCTGTCTTACAAGGTTGGTTTAGTCCAGAGAATGGTAAGTGCCTTGTGGGTGTCTAGGTTTCCAGTAGAAGCATAGTGTAATTCCTCCATCATGATATTGAGAGTAACTAAATTTTCTAATTCCTTGGAGGCTGAGATTTGAGATGATTTCCATTGTCTGGTAATCAGTGTTTTGGCTGCGATTACGACATGGAATATTAATATTTTGTGTAACATTGATATAGTGGTCGGGGAGATATTTAGTGGTCAAGTGGGAATGTTCTACTCGTTCCATCTTATAACATGGCTTCAAGGACTATATATATACAAATATCTACAAAATACAAGCCCAGGACAGGTTGAATATGTTCTTAGGTGGTTTATCATGGTACTTGTAATTAAGTGTTTTAGAATTTGAAATTCTTAAGAGGCTTTGTCAATGACCTAGTTAAGATACGAGGAGGTTATAGTAAGTATACATTTGTGAAGACTAAATTGGTCTACTTTTACTCATCTTTCTCATACATTCTGTGTTTCTATGTTTCCCTCTGGTAACTTTTTAATGTGGATTTGCATACCTGTTTTCTTACAAGTTGAAATAGAACATTATTACTAACCTCTTCGACAATTTTCTTCAAACCCTTACACATATTTAATGGCCCACTTTTCTATAAGTTGCATGTATTGTTTCTAATTAATTACATAATTGAATACTCTGTCGTTTCCTGAGTAAATCTTTGTAGTGTGATTCTTGTTTGCAGTTAGCACGGTTCTCTTGGGTACAAACATGCACAGTCGTTTGCAGCAACTTAAATCCAGGCACTTTATTGTTGAACTTCACAATGGGGACAGCAGCAAAATGAAAGAAACCAAAAGATATCACAAATCCCTGTAAACAAAAACCTAGCTCGTCTGAGCACTTACTAACATCAAACTCCATATCTCTCAAGGGTTGAAATATAACAAAAACATTACTGGTTTCACCAACCTAGTGTCTTGTCAACTCTCTGCACTCCAGGTCTCAGTCAGCCTGTTGCTTTCAGACTTTTTTTTAGAGAGAAAACAAAAAACTCTCCTTTTACCTGCCTAGCAGGGAGGGGTTTATTCCCACTGCTACAGCTTATTACCTGCAGCTGCAGCAGTGGGTTTGGAGACAGTCCAAAACCCTGGCCTGGACCTATGTCTCCCAAGAAACAATAAACAGCAGAGTGGAGCACTGGTCCACCCTCCTCTCCAAATGCTCCACCCCAGGGGCCCATAACTAAACATTAATTTAAGTTATATACACAACACATACTCCCCCTGGGGTTAAATATCATATGCCTCTCTGAGCAATGTAGTGGAAATATAAACTCCCTCACAAACCACCCCATTCACCTTATCACAGTAGTTTACAATAAAATAAAATAAAAAAAATAAATAATAATGGATTTTTAAACTGTATATATTAAAGCTATAATAAAATCTTGGAACATAATTGCTTCTTAAGAAAAAAACAGTATGAGTTTACAAAAGTTTTTTAAAGACTTTTGCTACATAATAATATTATTACTCACCATCAGACATGTTATAATATTCTGTTGATCAAAGTTGCCCTCATCTTCGTTGGTAATTTTCTTAAATTGTCTTGGAAATCCTTAATGGAAAAGTCTGTTGGTGTCCTGTAATAGAAAGTATTTACATTTTTATAGGCCACCAGCTGCGACAGAATAAGAAAGCATAAATAATTTTCAAATGTCATAGTCTAAGTACTGTACTGCAGAGTGAGGAAGTTATTTATTTAGTCATTATATCTTTTACAAAAACCCTGCTGTAAGGAGCATTAGCTTCTACAGATATTACTAAATCTACTCTTCAACATTCTACAGAAGAAGTGTCTGACAAATGAGGTTGCCAATTTTATACTCATGCAGGGCTAAAAATCTATTCACCGTTGAATTATCTTAATTAAAACACTTAATTATTGTAGGATTATTTTTTTCATTATTATTCTTAATTTCCCTAGCAAAGAATTTAGCACTCATCATGCATTAATCTTTCCTTTTATCAAAAAATGTTTGCTACATGCTTTAGTTTACACTTTGCTTTAATAATACACTTTATTTTTGTATAAGTATTTGCTAATAATGAAATTTATGGAGATTGTATTTGATTTTTTTTTTTTTTTTTTACTATCACTATGTCAGTGAGAGGATAACGAGAATCATGCTTGTGAATAAATCGCAGTTAAAATATATTATGAAAGCACACCAGATGAAAATGTAGTAGAGAAAAAAAAATATATATGATTTTATTTTGTGACTGGTGATCTCAATTTACTGAAGTTTACAATGTATTTCGATAAATACTTTTAAGATGCTCTTGATCAGCGCCTAGATCACTTATGGCATAGTTTATTACACTGAAGACCTGTTATCAAATGAGAATTGTGCAAGCATTGTTCATAGGAAAAATGTCACATGGTCTATTCACTAAAAGGTGAGTTGCAGGTGAGATGAGGTGAGTTGAGGTGAGATTAACATTTCATCTCACCAATTAACTAAACATTGTGCAGGGACAAACATGGTGAGTTTCCCCTGCTAAGCAAACTCACTAGTTTTGTCCCTGAACAATGTATAGCTAAATTGGTGAGATGAAATGTTAATTTCACCTCAACTCTCCTCATCTCACCTGACACTCACCTTAAGTGAATATCCCCCATTGTGTTGGGTTCTGTGTATCTGTTTGTCATGTTGCTTATAGAAGTACTTAAAGCAATATTATCATGCTAGTCACTGAATTTAGGAAGCAAGTAGAGTTACAATGAAACCTTTTATGAGCTAACAGAGAATCCAGTTACAAGCTTTTAGGACCAAATTGCTAGATCTTTTCCTCAATCATAATGAGAGTCTACAGCAAATATCCTAATTATATATGCACAATAGACTGCTTACGAAAAAATAATAATAAAGATTGTCAAATTCTTATTATTACATTTTTATGGATCTGGTATGTGTCAAATGGGTTTATGATCCCTTCAGCCAAACCATGGACCAATCAAACAATCTTTTACTGAAATGAACTTATCAAGTAGGTCACCATACGATTGGATAATTTACTTTATATGTATTTTTTGCATTTTTGTGTCTAAAAATGCTAAGGAAGATACCTAATAAACTGAAAAGTGACAATGAAATTCTCAGTCAATATATTGTATCACTTTAACTCAAGTTGTTTCCTGACTAGTCGTTTATCACTTTAAGCACATGAAAATGGAAGTTGCCAACACTTATCCCAGTATATTTTTTTAGTTGCCCTCTGCCTCCACCAAGATGGTATCATGAAAACATTATTTTTTCCATTCACTATTGTGATGTATAAAGCAATACAGAGATAAATGTATAGAGAAATTATAGTAGACAAATGTTCAAAGTCAAGAATCTATGTTTTTAATGCACAGGCTCTGGTGCAGGAAGTAAAAAAAATCCTTTAAATTAATCCATCTTGTAATTCCTGTTACACTCCATACTGAGGGTATTACTTGATCACTGTGACTTCTGGGGGGAAGCTGTGAAAAATATAGATAGAGTCTTAAAGGTTAAAAGATGCTCCCTTTGAAATTAGATGGTAAAACATATTGTACTTCACAAGACTTAACCCATCCCATTGTGAGGATTAACCCTGCCCTTTAAATGCACTTCCCAGGGGTCACAAATGTTTTGTTTGATGCAGTGATATTGGGTAAACCATAAATAAATATATAACGTACTGCAGAGCAATCTTTAAATCTTCTATTCGAATCTACAGGGTGACAGTTTTCTTTGAAGGTGTCATGCGATACATATTTTTCTACATTTTTTAACAATCCCAAGCACATGCTGATAAAATTATATTTTTTTGGGGGGGCTGACATAGATTGAGAACTGTAAGGAAACATACATTTTAATCATATGAATTAATATGAAAAATAATCTAATAATTGGCATCAAGAAAATGTGAGTCAAAAGACAAACAGCCTCATCAAATACACATATGTTTGATGAATGACTGAAATAATCATTCGGAAATCTTTATGTGTTTCAGTCTACGTGGTTCTGGGGGATCTGTAAAAGCGTTATGCTGTTTTTAACTCTGAATATGAAATACTGTGTAATTATATAATTGAGAGGTGTTTTATTTTCTACACTACTATACAAGACACACATCCTGAAACAGCTGTTGGAGTTACATTGAAAAATGGACATGCATAGTATATCGTATTTGCATAATCAATAAGTATAGATGATTACTATGATGGAACCCCCTGGTACCCAGGCTGGGTACCTCCGTCAGTCTCTGCTTCCTAGGGACCCTCAGTTCTCACAAGGTCTGAGAACAGTGATTTTAGCCCCGGTACCTCCTGATCTCTCCAGCCATCCAGACCACTAGTGTAGGATCAAGAATAATAAACTGGTTTATGGAAGACAACATCAACTTACATAGACACTATAATTCTTATAAAGACAGAATGACATCAAGCAGGAATTAACATACAATAAACCAGGAACTAATACAGCAGGGTGCTGGAGAGCTTTCTAATTAAAAGACCACAGCAGGAAAGAGTATGACAGGTTTGAACCACAGGGAAATAGGTTCTACAGTACACAATGGACGTAACATCATCTCACACCTTAAACTAAAGATACCTGATTTTACACAAAGAGAGTGGGAGATTCACAGACAGGAAATATCCAACCCATACAATTGCAATGTGACCATTATAAATTCTTCTGGGAAGCCAGGTTTTATGAGCTTCAATTTTATAAATAACCAGTTAATGCGGTCAAAATCTTTCTCCACATCTAGAGAAAGCAACAGGGGGTATAGTGTGTGTGTGTATGAGTTAGGTGTACAGTATTAAATATTTGTCCAGTGTTGTCCGCGGGTTGCCTGGTTTGGATGAAGCCCACTTGATCACAGTGTAACAGTGGTGGTAGTATTTTACTAAGTCTGTCTGCTTCTTTATAGAGTAAGAGCAATATAGCATGGTGTGGTCCTGCAAAGAGAATGACCTCTAGACCTTGAGTGTCAAGTATTAAATTGCAAGGGGGCAAAGAGCAATGTGCAAGTAGGACATGAGTAAAACTAGAACATTCAGCAAATGGCTGTAAAACAGCAGGAACAATAACAGTAATATAGAACCTGATAACGGCTGAAGAAGTATATCTGGTGGTACAACAGGGTACCTAGAGCGTGTAATTAGTGTGTGCCTGCCATCCACAAGTATACTGAAGAGAGAAACTCTTCGGGCTGTCTGCCACTTCTTCCAGGAGTGTCGCTTGGGAGCCAGGATTAGAATCTCTTGATGGCTTAAGTCTTTTAGATACTGGAGAACAGTCCTAAGCTATCTTCATCAGAGACATCTTAGATGGGTGCGTGGTTTTATCTTCTCTGCTATCTGTGTGGTGCCACAATTTAAGCAGCCGATATCCATCTTCCGGCGACTGTATCATCCTGCGAGTGCCATTGCGGGTAATAATGAGACGAGCTGGGAATCCCCACTGGAAAGCTTGTGTGATATATCTGAAGTCTTTTTGGCATTGTAGAGTAAATGTCGTCAGGTCCGAAAACACCTGAATGTTGTCAAACATCACAGGGAGGGTCGGTCTAGCCCTTGCTGTGGACATTACCGCTTCTTTATATTTGTAGTGATGCATCTGAATGATAACATCCCTTGGTACATTGTCAGGGAGGCTCCTTGGTTTTTGGATCCTGTGAGCTCTTTCAATGCTGGGTTCCCTTTTTCCATTGTCTGGGATTAGGTGGATAAAAAAGTCCATTATAAAATACTCTTAATTCCCAGGGTTGACTGTCTCTGGGATGCCCCCAGGTGCAGGTTTTGGTCCTGGGAACGATCTTCCTCATGCCATTTTTAGTTGCAACAGTTCTACTTGTTTTTCAAGAGCTTCATGACCATCTATGAGATCCTTGTGAGATTTTTTCAATTTTCCCATTTCCAGATGGTCTGTTCTGGAACCCAGATCTTGGATATAGTATTTAATATCAAACGTTAGAGATTTAATGTCTGTAAAGAGTTCACTCTTCATATCTTTCAACACAGAGTGTATAGAACAACTCGTTTTGTGTGTCTTCTACAGACTCCATCGGAGGTAGGCTTTTGGAGACAGCAACAGGCCTTGGGGAAGATGGCGCCAGAGGACTTTCCTTAGGTGAGAAGACAGAGGCTTGTTTCTTGCCTTAAGTTGTTTGAAAAACTCTTTCACTCGCTCTGGACAGCGTCACGTCAATGCCATGGTTTGTGTTTGTGGAGGGAATCGTTCAGGTCTCTATCTATGTATAATTTCCACCAAGATGACATACCTCTAAGAAAAAACTGCCACCTCGGTGTCCTTTCAAGCCAAGCCCCTTTTCCCACAGTTTTTATGGGACATGGAGAGTTTAGGAAAATAATTCCTAAATTCCCTTTACATACGGCATCATATATTCAATGATATCTTTTTTTTACTATGAATTGTAGATGGAAGAGCACCAATAAAATGATAACATCCCATCTGTAAATCTAAAAATGTGAGCACATTTTTATCATTAATTCTATTTATTCCACTATTGGTGGAAGCAAACATTTTGGTTTACATTTCTTATTGAAGTGAAGCTATTTCTATTATTGTACTGGAGATGTTATAATTTTCTTTACAAGGAATATAGGTACATGTTTTATTTTGTACATCTGATTGGGTATGTGTTTATTAGTTTGTCTATTTTGCTTTTCAGTTCTGTAAAAATATATGCTGTGGAATTTTGGTTTGTATAAAAGTTTGTATGTTTTCAACTTTCTCAGTTTGAACTGTGAGTGATGTTTGTACTTAAGGTGTTCTTTTTATTTCTGCGTTAATATCCAATTTTACAGTTGTTATATTTTTTTTTTTTTAAATGTCTGTCATTCTTTGTATTTTTTTTTAACCTAGTAAAGTAAATTAATCTATTTTCTCTGTCTGTTCACAAAACTATTGCCATAAAAGTCTGAGTCAGAGTTTTATGAGAAAATGTTCCCAATTCCTTTTAAACATGATGCCTTAGAGACACATTTTAAAAGAGGTACATGATGGTTCTGCGTTTAGCTGAAAAAAGCGCAAGGTAAATCGATGATGCACTACTCCTTCATCTGATTACAGGGGCATGTACTTTGCACACAGATTCATATGCAAAAGTCACCTGACGGTATGTTTACAGGTGAATGCTTATATTACTAGTCTAACTTTGACTGATCTATAAATAACAAGTAGTGATAAAACAACTGGCCATTAATGACCAGAGACAGATCTTCTTCAAATTTGCTGACCAAATTAAGACCTTTCAATGGCTAGCACAACATGCATGAATTCCAGCCTAGGTTTAAGCAAGGTTTATTTTAAATCGTACACACTTTCTTTTAGGTACATACAATCCTTCAACTTGCAACCCTTTCAATGTTTTTTTTTTCTTTTTTCACTAAAGAGTGAACTGTACTGAATTGACTTATACATTTTTTTCAACCTGCCTATCTTTCCGAACTAAGTTATTAAAGGATGACTCCAGTCTGAAATAAAAGCTGGAAAAATAAATTAATATTTCTTGTGGTTTGTCTTTGGATGAACTATGCAAGAACTGGTACAAAGGGTTTCACACTAACCACGCACTATCGTTCACATTTGAGCACTGTATCTTTAAATTCTAAAACATTTGCTGTGGAGGGGTTTTGAGCATGAGGAGTCAGGAGACAAACAGAGCATGGAAAGTGCACGTGGCTGGCAGTTTAACAGGTTACACGATAGTAGGACAACAACATCTTGGACGTGAGGCAGCAAGTGACCAGAAACATAAACTGTCTGGGCGTAGAATGAAAGGACAGATGAGCCATTGAGCATCTCATTATTAGTAGCACAAGTGTCTGTTTGCACAGTTGGTGTCATGGCTACAGATCCTCAATATGGTATTCTTGGATACCTGCCGCCCCTTCAGCAATCTATTACAGTTTGAAATCACATTTGAGTGCATAGAAGACCCATCTTTGATCTAGAATGTTAAATAAGGTATGTGGGAGAAGCAAAAAGTGAGGAGTATGACCAAGTGCTGAAACACATGCATATACCAAGCAAGATGCAAAACAAATCAACTTTATTCCAAATATTAAATTGGTAGTAACAGGTGGGTGATCCTGCTTCATTATGACCTTTACACCCTGCTATTACTGATTTTATAGTTTGAATTAAGTTGATTTTTTTGTATCTAACTTGGAACCAGTGGTGGATCCAGAGTCTGATCTCAGGAGGAGCACTGCACAGGTCTGTCTGTCTTTTCTCTCCCCATATCTGTCTGTCTTTTCTCTCCCCATATCTGTCTGTCTTTTCTCTCCCCATATCTGTCTGTCTTTTCCTCTCCCTGTGTCAATCTGTCTTCCTCTTCTGTCACTCTCATCTCCCTTCCCATGTCCACCTGTCGTTCCTCTCTCCCTTCCCATGTCTGTCTGTCTCGCTTCCTTCCCATGTCTGTTTGTCTCTCTCCCTTCCCATGTCTGTTTGTCTCTCTTCCTTCCCATGTCTGTCTGTCTCGCTTCCTTCTCATGTCTGTCTGTCTCGCTTCCTTCCCATGTCTGTCTGTCTCGCTTCCTTCCCATGTCTGTTTGTCTCTCTTCCTTCCCATGTCTGTTTGTCTCTCTTCCTTCCCATGTCTGGGTCTCTCCTCTACCTCCTATGAAAGTTTCTCTCCTCCTCTCCAATAAGTGTTCTCTCCTCTCCCCCCCCACCTGTCAGTATTCTCTACCCCACCTGTCTGTGCTCTCTCCTCTCCCCCCACCTGTCAGTTTTCACTCCTCTATCCCCCCACCTGTCAGTGTTCTCTCCTCTCCCCCCACACCTGTCAGTATTCTCTACCCCACCTGTCTGTGCTCTCTCCTCTCCCCCCACCTGTCAGTTTTCACTCCTCTATCCCCCCACCTGTCAGTGTTCTCTCCTCTCCCCCCACACCTGTCAGTGTTGTCCCCCCCTCTCAGTGCCCCCCACCTCTCAGTGCCCTTACACCAGTAAGTGTTCTCTCCTCCTCCCTCACCTTTCCGATGCTCTTAATCTTCAATATGCGCGAGGAGGGTGAGGCAGCATTGATTTAGCAATGCTGCCTGTGCCTCTCCGCCAAGTGATCTGCACTGCTCTACAGGGTTGGGGTGAACCTTCACCTTGCACTCGGTGCAGTCTTCCCTCCTCCCAGTTCTGCTCGGTGCAGTACAACTTTAATTTTAATATTGCTGAACGGTACACAAGGAATAGTTAAAATATGACTTTAAGGTTAGTATTCCTCTACAAGGATAAACTAAAATTGTTTAACAGGAATCCCTTAACTGTATGGTGCTATATACATAATCGGTACCACCAAATCAAATGCACTAGAAAGAATGGTGGTGAGGAAACCTACACAAATGACACAAGCATCTTCACTTACAGTGCTGCTTACACTAACAAGCACTCACTATAGAACTCAAGCAACTTTGGGTATGCACCAAGATAGCATTTGAGAAGCAGATTACAGACGCTCAAAGTATTTTGGAAGAAATTTATGCTAACAACCAATATACAACTAAAACAACAATAATTTAATTAGGTAGACACTGATCAATGCAGTGTACAGTTAACACAGTGTACAAACAGTTATAGCAGAAATGCTATACCTGTGGTTACAAGGGCGGTTTCCTAAAAAATATTGTCTAAGTCTATTGGAAAAATTGTTGCTGTTGCTTTTATGACAGGCTATGGAGCACCAAGGATGCCGTTAAATGGACTATATTACATTGTAAGTTAATGCTGTCTGGATACTATATTTTCTCACTATTGTCACACTGTTCCCTTTTTTATTGTTCTTTGTAAAAAATATTGTATTCACAATTTGATACTGGTATACTTATCAGTTCCTGGTTACTCTTATAGGCACCGGCAGGCATGGAGAACTGCTAGCATCATGATAGCCCATGGCTACATCAATTTGGTTGAAGTTAGGCTCTCCAAAACTGTTCTAACTAATCTCTACCTGGCTTTGTCTGGCTAAGCTGGTTATTATACACAATACCAGCTTTGTCCCCACATCACTTGTCAGTGCAGTTTTTGCAGTGATCACTGGAGTTGCCCAAGCCACCTATGGTGGTGGGTCTAGTTGCTGTTGTGACCTTTGCTACTACTGCAACTAGTACTGTAGATAGTGAGGTTGTATTGTACTGGTAGTATCATGTGGTGATGTGCAATGTAGTCTGGGAGCCATATGGAAATGTGGGCCTAGCTCAATTGTTTCTACTCATGCCCCTGCCTTATGCACCCACATATATACAGTTACCAATGAATTTTCTCGGTGGAGAATGGTGCATTGCCAATCAATGTTGGTACATATACCTTTAATGGTATGATACATGTAAGATAATGGCAGCAGGGGACATCTAACCTAACAACTGTTGATGATTAATAATTTAGAATTCAGTGCAAGGCATTCTAGGTGGGTCTTAGGTTGCCTGGGGGGGAGTAATAAAAATTGTGACTGTGGGCATGGCACCCTAGCACTTTATTAATGGGGAATCAGGAATAACATGCAAAACGCTGTTGTTCCCTTACTGCAGTATCAGTGCTTTAATACACAGTAATTTTGTGGTATCTGTTTAGGTTGAATCGCATGTTATTCCTTCCGGAATAACGTGCAGTATTAAAACTTTAACTTTTGCTGGCCTTAGAGTCCAGGTGATTATCTTGCTGTTGAGCTGCCTTGACTTTCTCTCTTGTCCTATGTACTCCAATGTCACCAAATGGGCTGAAGATGCTGCTTCCATTGCTGGGCCAGTAGGGGAAAAGTCCCCTACGTTATAACTCAAAAGCAGTGAAGTGGGTGATCAGAAATCTGGTGAGAAGTACGACTGCTACATCTAGTTTGGACTACTTACCCAAAACAATGACAGCCAACTAGTTGACTGACATGGGAAAGAAATGCAGTCCACATAACAGGAGTGCCAACATATTGGCTTGTGGAGGTGTAATCCACTGCCCCAGATAGACAGCATCATTCATAGTCACAAATACCGATTTTTACCAGTTTAATGTACTTTGTTTCCAATTCTAGCTGAAGATTAAGACTGATTGGCCTTAAAATATCTCAAAATTTACTTGATAAGTCAAAATCCTGAAAAACATTGATTGATTTGTCATTAATTTTGAAGCAACTCTGTTATATTTTGCACATTTAGACCCTTTTAGGCACATGTTTCACGGACTCTTTGATTACAAGCTACTGGAACATGTCACATCTACTTAACCCCTTCAGGACAATGGGTTTCTTTGTTTAAATTACTGTTCTAGACAAATTGCTACTTAAGCTATGAGTGCGTTTAAATTAAATGCAAGCTTACTTTTTTAAATGAATCCCCACATATTCTATATTGGGTTTCTTTAAGGACAGATAGAGCTTTCTTTTGCGACCATTTATTTTAGACTTAATCCTTTGTTTAATGTACAAAATTGAATAAAGTGTGTAAAAATGTCAAAAAACAGTGTTTTTGTTGGGATTTTCTTTTTTTTTTTTTCCGGGACACAGTATATTTCTCTCATCTCTCTCTCTCTGACACAAGGTAAAAATGTGTCAGGGAGAGATAGAGGGAAGATTTTGAGAATCAGTGTTCATACAGCACTGATTGTCATTTAATGTTATGTTTTGCATTTATTGCATGTGATCAATGTGATTGATTTTCAATTCAAAACTAGTTGTTAATCCTGGTTCTCCTAACTATTAAGGCATCAACGCACCCCACCAAACTAGCATCAACTCTCCCACCAAATTTGGCAGAGGATGGCAATAGATTGGGATTAGCCTTTTGAGTAATCACAATCCTCATTAAGGGTTGCCACTTTTTGTTCCGAAAAATACTGGCCATGCTACTGTCTCCATAGACTTAACATTTGCCTGATGCCAATTTTTTACCGGCCTGCTGTGTCTGAGGCAGCCTGTCTCAGGCTATTGCAGGCTAAGACAGCCCCTTTTCTGGGTGTTTCAGATTTGCCTGAAACACCCTCATCCAATTTGCATAGGGTAAGGGGGTGTGGCTGACAGGTCAGTGACACGTCACCTTTTGCTTTCCTGGATATAATTCACTTGTGAATCGCGGCAAAAATTGTCACCAATGCATTACATTGGGAGCCGGTCCAGGGGTTAACTCAGTTTGTATCTTTACTGCTAAATATTTGAAAGTATAATTTACATGGTCAACACTGCCCATCGAAAAGCACAGTTACCAGTACCCAGAAAAAGGTCTACTTCTCATGTTGACTCCATCAGACCCACCTGTCGGCTTTGGCACAGAAATCTCCCAACTCATAAAATGCTTCAAAAACAGATACAATAAAAGAGAACATGAAAAGACATAAAAGAATCAGCAAAATTAAAGCTAAGCATAAAATGGGTCACACTAGCCTAATTTACAAGACTTTAGATTTATAAGAAATGAGACACGGTATCACAAAACAAAGTACACGTTTTGGAAATAATCTCATTAATGTAAATTCCAAGGCAGAGCGCAGCTATTTAAATAACCTTTACATTATAGAATAAAAAGGCAAGGGATAGAATGCATTGGATAAAGCAATGTCTTTGATTGTATGAAGTCCACTATATGAAGACATCTATTTATCCAGCTTGTGTGTGTGTATTTTGGGAGATGTTTCAGATTCCATTCCAGCTGTTAATGCTTCTTTATCCCTCATACTTCTTATTTAAGGCTTTGAGGGGAAGAGAACCCATGCAAGCACATTCAGACATAGGAAAGGAGCACCCCATGTGAATAATTCAGTCATGCTCAAAGGAGAAAAAAACCTAATCAGGAGATGTGAGAATATACATTTGCAGAAAACCCAAGATGCAATTTATTAATGTTGTCATGATGATATAGCATGGCCTGAAAAGAGTCTACCCTTGATTTTAAACAATTAAGTGACTGAAAAGCATGAAAGGTTTGCCAGCTTGAGTTACAGTCACAAGTTAATTACTACATATTAACCTGGAATCGTGAATTATGAGTATATTATCACATTAGCGTTGCTGGGTTACTAGTACATTAGACGCATATAGTTTGTTTGTATATTCCCTTTACATCTTACAATTTGCAGTCTTCTCTGGTTTAGTACATCCCTCATGTAAACTATATCTCCCATATAGATTCCCTGCTTTTGTAACATGCATTCGTAACATGCACTTCTATAGCCATGTATACGGGGACACATTGTGCAGGGACAGAAGCATTTAAAGAGACAGTTCCGCCCTTGGTGTCTGAAATAAACATTTTTAGATAAGGGCTACAGCATGTAAAGTAGAGAAAAATTATCAGGAAAAAGGTCTAATCATTGTTTTCCTCAACACTTCCTGGGGTACATGCAATCCTCCCTGTTATTTATCACACCCAGGAGTTTAAGTCTACCGCACACTACTCCATCTGAAATAATGTGCGATTCAACTGCAAGCGGGAACCGCAAATATCCAATCCGTTAAAGTACATTTAAAAGAAAAGCTACCCCAACAAGAGGACATAGTCTAAAATTAGAGGGGCAACGATTAAAAAGTAATATCAGGAAGTATTG
This sequence comes from Pelodytes ibericus, assembly GCA_036172795.1. Lineage (NCBI taxonomy): Eukaryota > Metazoa > Chordata > Amphibia > Anura > Pelodytidae > Pelodytes > Pelodytes ibericus. The sequence goes on from CM069857.1 coordinate 38,247,947, forward strand.
AGAGGGTAGTGGATGTATGGAATAGCCTTCCAGTGGAAGTGGTAGAGGTAAACACAATCAAGGATTTTATGCATGCGTGGGATAGACACAAGGCTATCCTAGATATAAGACCGGGAACTGGGGACTACTAAAAATATTTAGAAAATTGGGCAGACTAGATGAACCGAATGGTTCTTATCTGTCGACACATTCTATGTTTCTATGTGTCTATGTATTGTGATAAGGGAATAATACTATGTGTGTTAAAGTATTGTTATAAGGGAATAACAGTATTTAGCGCAAACACAGTTAATCCTCATTAACTCCTCCCTGACCGATGATGTGCCAGAAAAAAAAATGCATTTACTGACAAATGACGAGCCTGGCAGTTCATGCGTTAAAACCCGCATTGGCAGCTATCAAAGGTCAAATACAGCATCTGAGAAGCACTTAACTAACATAACACATTCAGTCTCAACAATTCAAATTTGATCTCCACTGCTGCTACCTCGAGAAGTCAGAATCCTCATCCCTCTGCATCTATCACATTTGCATCTAGAGAGAGATCACTGTTGATGCTGAGATTTGGAACCTAAACGCATTCCTTTGAAAGTCATTAACCCATGCTTACCGTGCAGTGATAAGAAATAGCTAGCTCTCTTTCTTCTGCCGTATTTCTGAAGGAATGTTCTACTTTTTATGTTGTTGTTATGAACCTCTGAAGAAGTTTCGAACAAAATGCATCAGATTATTTTAAAAATCCATTTGGACGCAATTCTGTATGACATTCAGTAATACATCTTCAGTTCTTTCTCAGTATTCCATATTGTGTGTTTTTTATGTTTTTTCACTGTTGTTTATATACCAACAAAATTGTGTATTAGCATTTCCTGCACCTTCTCTATTCCATCATAAGCGAGCAGACAGAATGTTTAATTATATGCATATTTTAAATGGATGGATCCAGCTAGCCCATTTTCAAAATGTCTTAATTGTTTAATATATGTACTTATACGTTACTTATACTTATTTACGTTATTTTAATTTACGATATTCATAGGTAAACTGGCTGTTAAACTTCTGCAGGAGACAAACTCATATCTACTGTTTATTACATAAATGTAATGACATAAGTGTAAGGCCGCCATCAGGTGATTCACTCATTACGGGCCGGTGACAGGATGTTTGAAAAAAAAAAATGTAAAAAACCAATGTGCCGGCAGAGACACTGTCTAGGGAGATCAAAAGATCTCCCCTCGCCAGCATCTCCGCACGAGAAGGCAGCATGGTGTATGTGCTTCCATGCTGGCTCTCTCGGGCTGTTCTCACACTGATCTGACATCAGAGTGCCAGGGTCACGTAACCTTCAGTGCTCAATCAGATCAGTGTGTGGGGAGTGCGAGAGAAGCAGCATGGAAGGCTGCTTTCTCTCATAAAAGGATGTAAGTACTGAGGAAGGGGGGAGAAGGGGGGGACTGTCTGTGGCATTTTAATGGGCATACTGTCTGTGGCTGTGGCATAATGGTTGTGGCATAATGGACATTAATTGACATTAATGGACAAAATCAATATATTAGTTTTAATTCTTTATCTTTACATTTTGCAAAATGATAATAAAATACATAAAAACATAAAAAAATAATGTAACAACTAAATAATTAATTTAAAGCATAAAACGCCAAAACAGTCCTAACCCATCAAGGCATGAACTCCACTAGACCTCTTAATGTGTGCTGTGTTATCTGGCACCAAGACGTTAGCAGCAGATCATTTAAGTCCTGTAAGTTGTGAGGTGGGACCTCCATGGATCGGACTTGTTTGTCCAGCACATCACACATATTTTCGATTAAATTGAGAGGCCAAGTCAACACTTGTTGTTGTGTTCCTCAAACCCTTCCTAAATAATTTCTGCTTTGCAGCAGGGTGTACATGGTCTGCAACAATTCTTAGTTAGGTGAGATGGGACAAATTAACATCCATGTGAATGGCAGAGCCCAATATTTCCAAGTAGAACATTGCCCTGAGTGTCACACTGCCTCTGCAGGCTAGCCACCTGTTAGTGGTTGCAACATTATGGCTGATCATTGTTTCACAACACAACCAACTCACATGTGTCTATTCACTAAAATTCCACATTCATTCCAAGTCAAATTTGGCACCCGAGTTTGACTTAAAAAAAAAGGTATTTGAATCTTCCATATGGGAAGTAATGGGAGGGAACATGATCAAAGCTATTTTTGAGACTAAGTCAAACTCGGGTGCCAAATTTGTCTCAAAATGAAAGTCAACCTCAAAAGAAGAATTTTAGTGAATAGACCAATGTGAATCAGTGTCAAGAAAGAATACATTTCATACTGTGTTTGGCCAGATCAAAAAAAATGTAATTCTCCTGAACGTTAACTGTTAATCGATCTGTCAGAATGACCTCTTTCATTTTATTTTTAAACTGTATTTAAAGTTGGGATTTCAGTTTCAAACTGTAGCTATGCAGCATGTTGCCACCAAAGCCACCCTTGCAATACTTTTGTTTTCATATTTTGTGAGGTTCTTAATAGGTTAAGATAGGTAAATATGGTCGTGATTTATTTAATAATACAGACAAATAGTTATTGACAGAATCCATAACATTTCCAGCTCAGGAAAGTGCCACCAAACATGAATATAAGTTCTAACATAGCCACTGTTTTTCCAACAGAGATTTGACATAATGCTTGATGGGGAAAAAAGGTGGGTATTGTGCCTGACCAACTTCTCGATTAAAAAAATAATGGAGTAGTTGCAATTTTTTGGAAATTTTATGATCCTTACCATTGTCTTGAAAGGGACCCGCTTGGTCTATTTTGAATTCAAGGGTCTTCGCAATAAAGAGAGAACTGCAGGGAACTGAGTAGCCGGGTTGGAAAAATTCTCCAATGCATCCATGTATGCTTTTCTTTTCAAATATAAAAAACACATTATAGTACTCATTGGGGTGGGATGTATAAACATCAGTTGTGGGGCAAAGTTCTAAAAGTTTTCCAGTTACCTTGGAAAACAATGGAAACTTATTAGACCACTTTTAGAATTCTGACCCAGAAGTTATCTTTGTATATAAAGGTAGTGTAGACCATTTTGAAAATATATGTAATTAAAAACATGCATTAAACCTATATGTTTTTTATTATTATTTTCTCTTGCAAGATAGAATATATTTGCTCACCTTAATCTAGGTAGTGAGATGTTCACATATTTTTCTGTAGCACAAGAGCATAAGATTCCAAATGTACCCACTTCTTATTGAATAGACACACATTCAATGTTGAAAGGGATATGTCTGGCACCTCTCGATGCAGTAAATACTTCTCTTCTCAATAGTGGCTCACTTCATCATGGGGCTTTGGTCGTCTGACAGTTCATCACTGTCAGGTGTTCCGTTGAAGCTCTTTTAGGGTTAGTATGAGGGTATTAGGTTTAGAGGTTAGTTTTAGGGTTAATATTAGGGATTAGGGGTTAGTATTAGGATTACTTTTAGAGTTAATATTAGGGTTCTTGGTGTTAGTATTTGGGTCAGTTTTAGTTAGTGTTAGGATTTGGCGTTAGGGGTTACTTTTAGGGTTAGGGGGGTTACTTTATGGAGGGGGTTAGTATTAGGATTACTTTTAGAGTTAATATTAGGGTTCTTGGGGTTAGTATTAGGGTCAGTTTTAGTTAGTGTTAGGATTTGGCGTTAGGGGTTACTTTTAGGGTTAGGGGGGTTACTTTATGGAGGGGGTTAGTATTTGTCGCTGATAGTTAAGGGCAGCACTCTAACCGCCGCAGTGAACCAGCAGCGAGCAAATGTCCAAGACGCCACTTTAACTGCTAAAGAAAATTCAACATTTCTAATTATGCTCGACTGTGTTACATTTTATAGTAAATGACAAAGAGGAATTCTGGGAGGTCTCCACTTTGTAAATTTCTTTTCAGAAATGTGCAATTATAGGAATAAGACACTACACAGTTGTGTTTTTTTTCCCAAAGTGTGAGGTATTATTACTAGCATACCATGTGTATCTCATGACAAATTAGCACCAGTAGGCCGATTGCTGCATCCATAATGCATTTTCCTTTGTAATTGCGCTTATTAAATATATTTTTCTTCTCTAATGATGCTGTTGATGAAAGTAGTCTTAATGAACCATAGATGATAGTTTTGTTTTTCCCGCATCTTCTCTCCAAATGACATAACTCAAGCAGAATCAATGCATACTCATTATGCATTTTGAAAGGCACTGTCATAATGAAGAAGAGCTTAGTCGTATAGAATGACAACCAAGATCGGCCAAAGCTGTAAAATATTATGTGCGACACATAAAAAAGTAGTGTACTTGAGCACGGCATCAATGATCAAAACTGTTATGTGCATCACTTCTGATTTTGTGCAGGAAATAGATTGATACCATATTGTAACCGCTGAACGGTTGAAATGTACAAAACATTTTATTACCTTTGAATTGCAAATAAAATTTAAAAAAAGTAAAATCAGTCTTATTATTTAGCTTCTGCTGGTAGAGACAAATATTAGAAAATGATTTTAGATAACTGCTTGAATTGTGTCAGCAAGGAACCTCCTCCGGAGATTTTCTATTTAATGAAAATGGAATATATACGACATAATAGGCGCAATATATTGTATAAATGTGGCATTTGTAGGAGAATGCGAAGGAACTCCATTTTATTATTGTTTTTTATAACCCAGAAACTTGCACTGGTACGGTCTAAAATCAAATCTTAACACACAATATTATGCATACAGCTTTATGCATAAATATACCATTATATTGTCAGCTTTTATGGGAGAAATGCGGCTCAAATAATATTTAGCTTTTTCTTCAATTGGAAAATGCAGAAACTATGTGGGAAATATCACACCCTAATGAATAATTAGAGCGACAAACATGTAAACAAAAACACATGAGATGTGTGAGGAATAAAACTGTACCACTGTACCTAATGAAAATGAAGTATTTGGTACAAAAGTATAATATTATGTTAGTTCTTATTTTGTTTTTTGTTTTTCATATTACTTTAGCATAAGATTGTGTGGTTTGGCCGCCTAATTTTGTAGTGGTAAAGCAGAAGGTTTTGAGAAAGATAATACCAAAAAAAACATACATACCCAGTCTACGTGCGAGTAAATGAGATCCAGATACACAGCATCTGTACCGCATAGCTTGGAAAGCAATGTTGCAGGGTCGCGCTATGTTATATAGCTCTGCCCACTTTGGCTCCGCCCATTTTCTCCAGGAGAAAGTTGGCAACTATGCAAGAGGGGGATTAAAAGAGCAGACACATGGGTTTCACATATATGTAATATATTATTAGTGCTTTTGTAGACAATAACATTTTTTTTTAATGATGTCCAAATGTTAATGTTTTCCAATATTTCAGTAAAATATTACTATTATGAATGAAAGCATAGGTGACTTATCAGACACAAACATGCAGTATTCTGCTGCATTGTCCAATAACTGGTAATTTACAGACAAATGTACCCAAACATTGCAATACCAAATGTGAAGCTGTTACTGTACATTTAAGGTTCTACCCAGTACAGGCCGATCTGACCTGAATTGGTCACTTCGGTAGAAAAATTAAGCTACCTGATTAGACCCTATAGTTGTGAAGCTGCTGAAAAAAAGTTTAACTTAAGTTGCCAACAGACCCGAATTTTGTAACATAGTTCCATTTTTTTAAGTACTATCCCTGTCCCAAAATTAATACTGCACAGGCAACACTGTGTTTAGAAAACAGAATAGTCAGAGAAGCACTCCAAAATGATATCAATGATAGCAATAAGGTGCATCACCCCAAGGGGAGTCCATATAGCACCCCCAATAATAGTATATACAAAAAGAGTAGGAGGAGCACACTAAAAAAAATAGAGATATAGTACTATAAAGCTACAAAAGTTTATTAGAGAAATAATTGTATAAAAATATAATCTATATAATATATTACATCCACTAACACAGACAAAAACAGCAAATACTTACATATACAAATAGCACAAGCAAAAAAAAATGGTCTAAATACAGAAGCAAAAGAAAAAGAAGGAGGACAGGAGGGACACACTGTGCAAAAAAACGGAGGTCACCGACGTTTCGGCTGTAAAGCCTTTATCAAGGGGACCACAATAGATAATAGACAGGTTAGTGTATTTATAGGGCAGAAATCGCGGGAAAACAAAATACATACAAATGATTGGATAAAACAAATAGACATACTTAATACAACACCCTGCCGGAACTACAGAAATATTCCCGATGGCGGCCGCCATATTGACGCACAGCGCGGCATGATGACGTCACGCCATGCGTCAAGTAACTTTATTAGCAGAGACGAGCAGACAAACTCTATGCTCGTCAAGGTACATATACAGACTCTCAAACGAGTAATAACAGCAGAACACAAAATAAACTGCCAGATACAGAATAAAACAGAGATATAATGCAAAAACATAAATACAGCATACAAAATTTCAGGCAATAAAATAAAAGATTTTGACAAAAATAAAAAAACAACCAGTATGTAATTTTCAATTTATATAAAAAAAGGCATCAAAAATTAAAAAAAAGAAAAATTACATAAACCTGCAAAAAAAGAGATATGTAAAAAAGGGGGGCGGAAAAAACAACACTGCCACATAGTAAAAAACAAAAAATAGAAAAAATAAATAAATAATAACAAAAGAAGTAAAAAACTGTTTTATGTGTATTATAGCAATACAAGAAAAAAAAGAAAAAAGAAAAACTGGAAAAAGAGAAAAGAAAAAATACTAGATCATGACTAAAAGTACAAAATCAGAAAAGTATATAAATTCACTACAGAAAAAATGGATATAATGAAAAAATGTATTAAAGAGAACAAAAAAAATGCAATAAGCTAATTAAACTGCAAAATACACATTATATATGCTGTGCATGTATCGCAAGTAGAGCTAATTTACAAATATAGTCAGGTTATCAACGTAATACAAAAATCCAATACATAAATTGCGCAACCTCTTATATGCCACAAGTGGTGGCTGTTGAAACAAGGGGCCCACCTATCTGCTTGCAATACAAACCAATACTTATTAAGAATATGGCGTACCTGATTTGATTTAGTACAGTATGTGGTGATACATGGAATATGGTTTGAGGGATCTTTGCGTTGATGGGAGGTGAGAAGCTCATGTCGGGTTTTCTGTTTTGCCCGGTTCGCGCACCGTTCCAAGTTGACCGGATCATATCCTTTGAGAACAAAATTGTCAGTAAGTTCACGCACACGAGTCGAAAAATTCTCATCACAATCGATAATGTGTCTTAGTCTAAGAAACTGACCATAGGCCAGGTTATCCAGAAGACTCTTAGGATGGAAGGAAGAGGCATGCAGAAAGGAGATGCGATCCGTCTCCTTCCTTTATACATCACAAGAAAATCCTGTATTATTAACCATTATATGGACATCAAGAAAATGAACGCATTCATGGGGACTCTAGTTCGGTTTATAGAAAGCCAATAGTATTACATGTATTCCATAAGCCGAAAGTCTATAAACCGAACAACGTTCGGTTTATAGACTTTCGGTTTATAGAATAGCAATAGAATTACATGTATTCTATAAACCGAAAGTCTATAAACCGACAAAAATGTTTAGCCAACGAAATTAATACTGGTAGACAAGGAGGTTTGAGCCTTTTAAAGTCTGTTGTAGAAGAGTAATGGCTGCAAAAACACCAAAAATGAGACTTTTAATTGAGCACTTTTAATTACACTTATATACTCCAAAATGAACAAATAGGAACACACACATTCAAAGTTTTAAATTTAATTCATCGGAAGAAATGTTGATTTGCGAGTTTCAGGCATCTATCAGACCCTCTGTCCTTTGTGCTAGACAAAGGGTCTGATAGAGGTCCGAAACATTGCACAAATTGTCATTTCTTATGATGGAACAAATTGAAAACTTTCTTCACTGTATCAAGACCCGTGAGTGCATTCATTTTTCTTCCTTTTGGAGTAGGTCCATGCTGACGAATCTGCACCCGGGCAATGTATTTTGTAATGTTTTAGACGTTTGGCTGACTAACTGGATTGTCTAACTCTCTCTCTATATATATATTTATATATATTAAGAACAAATATCATATGCAGAACAATAAAAACATTATATTATATGTTACTTAATATCTTGTACTGTATACACAGTGTAACAGACCATCTAGCAGACGTAGTAGACCCTCTGTCCGTTGTGTGAAATCACCTCCTTAGCCCCCGATTCCAGCTTAGCATTCACCCAGCAAGTCTTTCCTGGACCCTTGCTCATTGTACCCAAATAGACAGGACATCTAGCAGTTAGGTACAGCAAGAAGAACAACTCTTTTTATTTGTGCAACAGCACAGACTTATATACACATAAACATGACATCACAGACATTAGTAATCCAGATAGGAATCACCATGTAACTAATTACAATACACACAGTAAGACACATAATGAACACAATATAATCAGTTTAACAGAAGGACATACAATGGGGAAATCCTTCCTCACACCTTTCAGGATACAAAGGTGTCAAGTACAGATCCATGAAGAGTGCACTCAATTAAAGTAACTTGCTAATTGAAGGTCATCACTGTACAACAGGACACTGAATTACTTACATGAAGACAATGGATAAGGTGAAATAATTACAGGGGTTTACAGGATAGGATACAATCTTAACCTGGGGAAAACACAGTGAATGGGACAAAGGCTTGAATCCTAGTGTACACAGCTTGGCTCACATCCTGAATGAGCCTGTTTTTGAAGTCTAGTTGAAAACAGGAATCCACTGGCGCCCTCAAACCCTCAAACTAATATATTGACAGACAGGGCCCATAGTCCACATAGTCTTCTGGCTGCCAGGCCCCTCCAAGAACCCCCGTCACAGTGGATCTTCAAATCCATTTTGTGACACACAGTAATTCATATCCATGTAAAAAAAAAAAATATATATATATGTGTGTGTGCATAACCACCACTTCATACATGCATCCCCGCTAGAAGAACAAACACAAATAACCCTTTTCTCGTATAAATATTATTATTTTTTATTATCATACAAAACAAATGCTCACATGGATAGAGTATAAACATGACGTCATCGCGCCACTGCGCGATTGCATCATACTTCCGGGTCTCACCGCTGTTTGTAATCAGAAGCGGTCTATTTAAACAGTTAGAGATCCGTTTGAGACATGCTGGACGCCAAAGGCTGAAGACGTTTTTCGAAACGCGTCCCTTTTTTGGCGTCCTGTTCTCTCTGCGAAAAGACCTGGCCAGGCTTCTTTTTTCGCTCCGGATTCACTGCTCTGAGTCCAGCATTGTCTCAAGCGGCTCTCCTTTAATGGTGTGTATTATCTACCTATTGTTGCTATTGTTTTTACTCAGTTCTGTTCTTTTGGTTTTACTTGCATTTGTTACTAGCATATCCCTATTGCTAACTGCAATTTAATTCATTTGTATATTGTATTTCCACCTCTGAGTTCAGGTGGTTCTGTGTTCATTTATTTTATTTTTATATTTATTAAATTTATATACTTTTTATACCCCATAATTGTGTGTTTTTTATGGTGTATTTATACACATTCATATTCATTTATTTTCATCTAACATTACTCTGTAGCGCCGTCTTCCTTCTTTTTACAGAGTATAAACATAACTAACGATTTCAGCTTTGCAAAAAGATAGAGGACTACTACGCTTTAGAACTTGTCAAACACATCAAATATATTGATATAAACTTTTTCTATCTCTGGGGCCAGGTTAGGTACAAAATGTAGTAGACGCTCCACAGGATGCTTTTTGTTCCTATGTATCAGCTGTAGTGGCGCCTGCGAGCTAATATCACCAAAGGAAATGTTGGTTTAAATAAGTCCAATCCGGATGGACGCTGCTGCTTTGTTTTAACCTAAACATTGCTTATTCTGTGAATATAGAGAACAATAAATCATGACGAATGCATGCAAATACATACAATAAGAGAAACATGGGCTTGTCTGTGGTGTCCCCTGTTTATGACATTATTTGTGTCTTGATATGCAAACAACCTACTTTTCACTGGGAAATGTGTAATTTGCATATCAAGTCACATGCATGTCATAAATCTTATTTATCTGCATGCTAACACAAAGACTAAACAGTTTTTCATATATTTTATTTTCTACATTCACAGCATAAGCATTGTTTGGGTTGACAGAGTTAGTTTGTTCAGCTTAAGGTTATATACAAAATAATATATTGATATTACATATGTATATAATATAAAATAATAGATTATTCTATATTGGACCAGTGAAATGCTAGGACTTTCCGTGGTCCTTTAGGAATATTTTATTAATGTCTAGAGACCTTTAGAGAGGGGGCTACAGCAGCTGAATAGGTAATTCATGACAGAAATCAATGTTACATTGTCATTGTAGGTCATTTTGATTATGTGCTACGTGTACTAATTGCCTAGTAATTTCCAAAAACAAGTAAAAAAAACTAGACAAATACTAGTGAAATATTCCCAAACGCTGGACAAATAGCTGCATTTTGCAGTTTTTTCATTAACTTGTAGATGAGTAAAACAATGTACAAGTAAATGTTGGAAAATATTTTTTTTTTTTTTATAATTTTACAGCATATGTTATTATTATTTTTTTTAATAACTTATATGATATAATACAAGTAGTGATATCTAAAGAAAGCCCTTCTTATCCTTAACTATATATGTATATATATATATATAATTTGTGTGGGTACAGTAGATGAGAAAGAGGAACATTACAGCTAAACACAAACACTACAGAATTGTTAAAGGAGCCATAGTCCAGCACAGTAAACAGTCAAGGAATGAAGGGTTCTCAACTCTGTAAGTAATGTATTCCTAAATTTTCTTACCTTATTGACATTTTACTGACCACCAACGAGCAAAATAGAAATAGAGACATAATTACACAATGTGATATCATATGTAAAATTATATGAATTTTATTTTTGATACTGATGACCTTTATTTTAAAGACCATTCTTGTTGAATGTCCCTATGTCAAATATCCACCTTTTTTTTCTACAATTCACTATTAATTTTGAAAAAAAATATTTTATGCCTTATTCAAAGCAACACTTTTAGAAGGTCAAAAAACTGCCATTAAAGTAATTAAATATTTTTAACCTTAACAACAAAATCATTACAAAGGCAGCAACAACTTATAGAACTTCTCTCATAGTAATTAAGACTGTGCAAAAATAATCATTAATTACCCACTATTTGTAAAGTAATTACTATTAAAGAAAAACGTTTGATTAAGCAATTGGCAGACAGCTTTCAGCCACACATTTGCCAAAAAATGTATTGATATTTAAGGAATTAATACTAGGTGTCTAAAATAGGCATTATTTGAAATCGGTGGTTAACATTTTACTTGTTATACTTGTCAGAGTTTTAATTTTACTAACACATGTTCTCATTGCTTGAACTCTGAATAGGGCTTTGTAATAGATGTTAATTTGTCTAAGTGACTAAATCTGCAATGGTTTTATACATGATTGAAGGATAGGGCGTGAAGCCTAAATAAAAAGATAGTTGAACTCTAATTAATTAAGAGCTAGTGACTATAGGAGATGACATATTCTGTGAAATGTTTGATTGTATTAGTAAACATGCAGCAGCTCTGTATCCTGGTGGTAGAATACGATCTTCATGGCCCAAGCTAAAAGGAAGAGTTTTAAAGGACTCTAAAGTGTGTAAATAATAAATAGTACATCTCTGTGTATTTAAAAGATTGCATCGAGTGTAGGCATTTTAAGTAGAAATGTTTTAATGAAAGAATACAAATAAAGCACTTCATTGAGCTCTCTTTGTTCTTTATAGCTCTATCATAGGGCATACATTTTGTTAAGAATCTTGTGTCCGATGAAGGAAGATCTGACCTAAGATGTCTGCCCCCTGATGGAACTATGTGGAGCAAGGAGGGCTCCGTAAGGTGCTTTAATTGTATTATTTCATTAAAACATTTCAATTTAAAATGTCGACACTTGATGCAATCTTTCAGTTATGAAAACATTACTTATTTTTAGCAGACAGTTGAAAATGATATAAATATAAAAAAAATACAAATATTAAAGATACATAAAAATATCTTCCATCTATAAAGATGCACACACAACAAAACTATGGTGGGGGTAAAAAGAAAAACCCATCCACTTAAAAATCATGGGGTAGCAGAGGAATTATTAAACAGACGTCTATACACACTAGACAAGCCCGAAGACTTGCCTTTCCGACAGAAATCCTACAATTTGCAGTGCTACCACAAGGCATTCTGGGTAGCCATACACCTCCTTATCCACTTTCTACACGGTGCAAATGCCCTCTCTACTTAGGTAGCATTTAAAGATAACCTGGGAAAGCAGTGCAGAGCCAGAAAACAACTCATGGGCAGGTGTTTCATTAGCATGCGGTTGGGTACTTTCTTTGTGCTTGAGGCTGGGAGCAGTACATGTAGTACACCCAACAAAGTTATGGCGGGGGTAAAGGTGATGACAAACCTCCTCTATAAAGATGAAAATATAACATACATGCATTTGTAAAAATATGCAAATGTGCATTTATATAAGTGCACTAATGTATATAACTTTTATTACTCAGGCTGTTGTTGAAGTTTTTAATTTCTTTATTTTAATGTATTTTTAAAATTAAAATACATTAGGCAAGTAAAGTATTTGCCTAATGCAATTCTCTAATCAAAAGTGCATTTCTTAAATAACTATTCATTGCTAGAAACAAATATTTTCTCAACAATTCCACTTTGTTAGAAAGATAAAACAATAGACAGAATCTAATTTCAATTCTTAGTGAATTACCACTGCTGTAACAATTTAATTGGTTTCTGTCTGATTTCCTTAGCACCTTCTTCGTCACCGGAGATTATTAGGATTGAAAGCCTTAGTGCCTTTTCAGTTCTTAATATGTAGTTACTTCCTTTGTTTACCAATGGGCCATTGACTGTTTGTGCACATCTTGTCTGGAATGAAAATGAGATGCTTACCAAAGAATGTTCTGAAAAGTCACTGAGCTGCATGGGTTTCTGTACAATGCCAGAAACTGTTTAGTGATAACTTTAATCACCTTCAATAACACTAACAATTACTAATTCACTATTCCTGTTTCAGTATGTATTCATATGATATGTTACACCTTGTTAAACATGTCCAATCCTTTGCATACCTATATATTAATGTACAGGGAAGTAGGTGATCTGAAATTAAACAACTATTTTATTGTAGCAAACACAAATCTGTGGTAATATGCCATTAAAGCAGTTGTTTTTTCGACAGCGTCTGAAAAAAACTATTATTATTAGATAACTCCTGCATTATGTAAAGTAAGAATAAAGAAATAGATCTGCGTCTTCATTTTTTCTCATCTCCAAGAACTGCAAATAAAATGTAATTGAGTTATTGCTGTTGCTATAGCAATAGGCATGTCTGTCTTCTCATAGAACACAGAGCTGGTGGAAAGATTGCCACGCCCTTCCCCCATTCCATGTGCATTACACAAAGAGAGGCTAATTCCACAGTAACTAATGACAGCCATTAAAGTGAAATACACATCATAGAAACCATTACAAAACAGCAACTATAACTATACAAAGTGAGAAGTGTTGCATACAAATTAGTTAAATAAACAAGTTATGTAGCAAAATAGACTTATACACAGGGAAAAAAAGCTATATATATTATTACATATGAAGTCAAAATCTGGATAGACAATAGTGTTTTGGGTGGAACATGGCAACTTCCCAGGTGCTGTATGTAATACTTTAAAGTGTGCTTTTGAATGTTTACGAGTTGTAGAAGAATCTAGCATTTCTGTTAGGTTCAATAATAAAACAAGAAACTATGATTTGGAGGAAATGATGTCACGTCCTGCTTCTGCTGTGGGGGGTAACCAGCAGGAGGTAACCAAAAGTACACTTCTTACATACATAATGTTTATTTAGGGAGATAATGTTGATTATACATTGCATAATTGTCAACAGTCACACTTTTATAAACCCTGTCCCATCAAATTTGGGGTTTCCTGGCTAGTCTACTGCTATATCGGGGAGGCTGGATCATGCAGCATAGTATGACATCACGCAGTCATCAAGTTACATTCTATATGAAACATATGTAAACACAAGCAATTTTTAAAGAAACCAACCTTTAAACTGTTACAGTAATTATATCTTAATAAAAAACTATTTTTACTAACGAAGGCTATGCTTACCTTTAAAAATGAGAGTCATGTATTTGCCTGACAATATTTCTTTAAAATGTTAGATGAAGATAAACCTATGTTTCTAGTACAGGAGGCAGATAATGAAAGTGTCTATGTTACTTTTTTATATATTACCACATATACATTAATGGGCTTTTGGAAAAGAATTTTAATGCTAGATAAGAGTTGTCATTTTTTTAAATATTACTGGAAGTCCTTCATCAGCTTACAATTATCCACACTCCATTCATCCTTCACGTGCACAATCTCAAGATCCATAGTAGCAGACTTAGGAGACTAATTACAGAATGGTGCTGAGCTAACAAGGGAATAAATCAGGCATTATAAGCTGGAAAGACAGGAAACCTGGAGATTATTTTCCATTTTGATTGTTTAGGCCTTATTTTTTCATTTTTTTTTTTAACACAGGGGCAGAATTATGAGCAGTGAGTCTGGTGACACTTACCAGTAGCCAGAGAGAAGAAGGATATGTTATATGTCCCCACCTCCTCTTTCGCCTAAGTCATCATTAGGGACCTAAGCCCCCTCATGCAACCGTATGACTTTGCAAGTGCAATGTCATTTCCATCACATCACAGCATGCGTTGAGGTAGAACCAGGCCTGCCGTAGCCAGTTATTTCTACACAAGGTAGTATTGCTGTGTCTACTACATTTTGTCAAGATGCTCAGTCAGCCACATCTTATAGCTGGTGGAGCATTTAAGGACATTTTTCTGCCCCAGGACCTTAATGACCTTGTTCTTTTCTGATGTCTTATCAGTCACCATGTGATATCTACTTCTTTGTGATCACTAAAACTAATCCCAAATCCCTTGCAATACGTAATAATGTAATAATGGATACCCTTCATATTATTCTTTCATATTAACTATACATTTATTTAAATATTATGCCTATAGCCACTTCTGTGTATAACGTAAGTTGAATATACTGGGTCAAAACTATAACCCCAAATTTCATATTTTTTTTTTTTTTTTTTTTATAAGAGTCAGACTCGACTTGCATTGCCATTTCCTGATTAATGTAACCTTAAGTGTGGCAAAAAAAGTCAGCCACCAATTGTGCAAGTTCTCCCACTTAAAAAGATGAGAGAGGCCTGTAATTTTCATCATAGGTACACTTCAACTATGAGAGACAAAATGAGAAAACAAATCCAGAAAATCACATTGTCTGATTTTTAAAGAATTTATTTGCAAATTATTATATACCCTGTGTTGGCAATGACAGAGGTCAAACGTTTTCTGTAAGTCTTCACAAGGTTTTCACACACTGCTGCTGGTATTTTGGCTCATTTCTCTATGCAGATCTCCTCTAGAGCAGTAATGTTTTGGGGCTGTTGCTGGGCAACATGGACCTTCAACTCCCTCCAAAGATTTTTTATGGGGTTGGGATCTGGAGACTGGCTAGGCCACTGCAGGACCTTAAAATGCTTCTTATGAAGCCACTCCTTTGTTGCCCGGGCGGTGTGTTTGGGATCATTGTCATGCTGCAAAGACCCACCCATGTTTCATCTTCAAAGCCCTTGCTGATGGAAGGAGGTTTTCACTCAAAATCTCACGATACATAGCCCCATTCATTCTTTCCTTTACACGGATCAGTCGTCCTGGTCCCTTTGCAGAAAAACAACCCCAAAACATGATTTTTCCACCCCCATGCTTCACAGTAGGTATGGTGTCCTTTGGATGCAACTCTTCTTTCTCCTCCAAACACGACAAGTTGAGTTTTTACCAAAAAGTTCAACTTTGGTTTCATCTGACCATATGACATTCTCCCAATCCTCTTCTGGATCATCCAGCAAAATTCAGAAGGGCCTGGACATGTACTGGCTTAAGCAGGGGGACACGTCTGGCACTGCAGGATTTGAGTCCCTGGTGGCGTAGTGTGTTACTGATTGTAGTCTTTGTTACTTTGGTCCCAGCTCTCTTCAGGTCATTCACTATGTCCCCCCGTGTGGTTCTGGGATTTTTGCTCACCGTTCTTGTGATCATTTTGAGCCCACGGGGTGAGATCTTGCGTGGAGCTCCAGATCAAGGGGGATTACCAGTGGTCTTGTATGTCTTCCATTTTCTAATAATAGCTCCCACAGTTGATTTCTTCACACCAAGCTGCTTGCCTATTGCAGATTCAGTCTTCCCAGCCTGGTGCAGGTCTACAATTTTGTTTCTGGTGTCCTTCGACAACTCTTTGGTCTTGGCCATAGTGGAGTTTGGAGTGTTACTGTTTGAGGTTGTGGATAGGTGCCATTAATACAGGTAACGATTGGAAGACAGAGGTAACGATTACAGGTCTATGAGAGCCAGAAATCTTGCTTGTTTGTAGGTGACCAAATACTTATTTTACCGAGGAATTTACCAATTAATTCATTAAAAGTCCTAAAATGTGATTTCCTGGATTCTTTCCCCCCATTCTGTCTCTCATAATTTAAGTGTACCTATGATGAAAATTACAGGCCTCTCTCATCATTTTAAGTGGGAGAACTTGCACAATTGGTGGCTGACTAAATATTTTTTTGCCCCACTGTATATAATTTTTCTTAAAAAGGACTTAATCAACTAAACATTATTTCTACTGTTAATGTAGAGAATACAAAATTATCTATACATTATTTTAGCAGAAATGCAATAAAAAGCATAGATTAAGAAAAAATGGGGGTCATGTATAAAAACTCCCTCACTGCAATGTGTTGGGAGAGGCATAAAGCCTTGAAATCGGCATTTGTTATGTATTACGTTGATTGTGCCTTTTTATAAATCCTGACACTTTTTAGTGCAGGAAAGGGACCTCCCCCAAACTGTTTGATGGAGATTCTCCAACACTAATTGGGCACTGAAATTATTTATAGATTGGCTGCGCAGCCGCAATGAGCGCCAGCACAAAAACAATGTATGGATTCATCGAGGACTCCTGAAATGTATCATACGCTGATTGTGCCTATATTTGGCAATACCTGTTTACACATGACCACCAGTGTTTTCCATGTATTGGTCTCTGGTTTATGTCATCACCTCATTAAAATTGGATAAAAATAGCATATTTCCCAATTATATAGTTAATTTGCACACCAAGGTACAAGATGATGACATACATAGGAGATACTATATATGTTTTCATTTAATCTATGCATTTGTTAGAAATTTGGCAAACACAATGGATGGATCATGTTTTATTCTCTACATTCATTCACTGGTTTAGCTGAAACCTAGGCCTGATGCTCTTTATTTTTATAATTTAGATTTAAATTGCCTAATATACTTTTACCTTCCTTTTTTAAACTTCTTTCACTAAACTCTGCTACAAAGTATACCATAAACCTCCACCTCATGAAAGAGCAATTTTTACATTTCCAACTCTCTGGCTCAGTAAGGTAGCAGTGAAATTGATATATTTTCTACTACCAAGACACTGACATATAGCACAAGTACAGCAGTAGCATGGTTTCAATTTTTAAACACTGCGTAGATCTGTAGTCACTGTGACAAATAGCCTGGACACAAAGGAAAATAATATGGAGGTTTATTTGCGTCAGTGACCTGTCTCATCTGTTAAATATTGACAATATTTCTCTCAGAGGTCTTTTATTATACGCAACTTGAGAAGTAGACAAAACGAAAAGCTCTGAGGAATTCCAATCCTGTTTATAAAAATGGGGAAAGCAGACTATACAGGTGCTGTTAACTGAATCGTCATGAATATTTTTTTTTTTCTTGAACACACCTTACAGCAGGGGTGTCAAACTTTGCCTGTCCAGCTGGTGATAGCCTGCATCTCCCATACTATTCTGTCACTTAAGAGGCTTGCAGGGGAGCATGGGAAATGTTGACCTACAAGAGGTGGGGAGGCCACAGTTTGACAGGATTTCCTTCCAGCATTCATTTATTTAGAGATTTGGCCCAGGTGTCAATTTAACGATACATTTTTTGACAGATGAATTTCACCTGAGGCGCAAACAAAGAAAGAGTTTCTGAGAAAAAGTTAAATAATTTATGTTTACTGATAGTCAAGGTGAAACTCATAATACAAGTGCATGCCCCCAACTGTCCCGCTTTATATTAATTGCATATAAAAGTAAATAAAATTAGATGTCTATCTCCTGTATCCATTTTGTGAATTTTACCCATGATGCAACATTCTCCAAAATCTTCCAGTAAGTCTCAATTTTGGGGCTCTGTCCAGCTGTCCTGCTGAGCTCTACTTCTGTCCTGTTCTCCTTCTCTGGTGTCTGGGAATCCGGGGAATACATACTGTGAATGCATATGATTGTTTTAATTTCTCCCTTTACAGTCACTGAATGAATCGTTCTGTTAAAGTGTATCCCTTGCAATAATACAACTAGTTTCCTTAAATTGAACCATATGAAGAAAGCAAGATGGCTCTGGTGTGTTTCATAAATTATTGTAAGGGAAGTGAGACAAATAAAGCATTTGGAAAAAAGGGTAAGGCACAGCGCTAATAGATAATATATGTATATAATGACCTCCACTCCACCAATAAAGGAATAATAAATAACAGAACTAATACTGACCACTGGAGACAGGGAAGGTACACGATGGGGATGGAAAAGTCCCGGATAGTATATGGAGTAGCAAATGACTTGATAACAAAAAATGAAAAACAGGAAAGCAGCTAGTCTTATAATTGAATGCAATGGAAAAATCCACTGCAAAAAAGGAGAGATAATGTAAGAGTGAGACAGCGCTAAATATGTATACCACAAAAGTTGTAGACTACAAAGACAGAAATGTTATAGAAAAAATAGAGTTTATTACAAGGAAGTATAAATATACAAGTAAATGACCATATGTAATATACAGCAATATAATATAAAATCACAAGATGAGACTGAAAATATATAAACAAAAATACAATGATACACTAAATCAAGGGCCCCAAATGGGTGCAAAACAAAAGAGATAAATTATTAAAAATACATAAAAAAGACATAAAAAATATAAATAGAGCCAAAAATCCCTTACCCACTGGGTCTGTTCGCCTGGCCAGGTCTATTGAACAGTTAGGAGATTGCACTAAACAGAAACACAGCTACACCCCACAGGACGCGTTTCGAATTATCTTCATCAGCTGGTGGGCGGTAGTGCAATATAAATAAAGCATTTGATTGGCAGTCCTTGTGCAGTTATTTGTTGCTTCTGGCATGTGGTTTGGAAGCCTGTTAGAAGAGATAATTTTAAAATATAAATAACTAAGCACACTATCAAGCTTTAGATATTTACAGTAAAAAATACTAACTTTGCAGGTTCAGCAATAAGATTTTAGTGCCATTGTTATTTACTTGGTTGTTTAGTTTAATTATTTGTAAAGCAGACAAAGTAGCACCAGTTGACTAAAAGTCTTATTTTTTGGATCTGAGTGTAAATTCTGCTGCAAAAAATCAATAAAATATATTAAAAGTCCACTGCAAGAAAAAATTGTTTCCATTGGTTACTTGTATCCTAAGCCACCATCAATCTATATCACACATTCTGAATTGCTACCATTTCCTTGTTATTAGCTTGATTAGGGCTTAACTTACCTCCTCCTACTGTCTGAAATATTGCAGGCATACAACTGCAAATAGACGGCCAGATTAATCTTTATTTTAAAGAGACACACACATAATAATGATTACATACTGCCCTGCAGACTGTATTATTCATATGCTTTCTCAGGGAAATCAATTATTCCATCAAGGTAGTTCCTTGAATATATAATTGGATCCCCATATGCATTCTACAATCTGCAAGAGAGCATGTAAAAGTTATCCATGGAAAAATACTGCAATCCTAGCTGCACACCCAGTAGAAAAACCATGTGGAAGTGTAAATGGTAAGCATTGTTATTATTTGGAACACATTGACTGTTGCTTTTTTCTTCTCAGGTGGCAGCCAAATCGTTAAGCGATAAGTGAGATGATCAGCAGAAGTTGCAAAATCTGATATGTGTGAATAACTGAAACATCGTTAGAACATTGAAATTTCAAATATTATAATACATTTATTTCTATTAATGCATTATTAAAAAAGTAGGTCATTTTCTAAGTTGGATGGTGCCTTTATATGCTAACATTTAAACTTTTTTTACATATAATTTTTGAGCAATATAGATAGCAATTCTTTTTCAGTTTTAAATGAAAAGTTGTTTGTTGAAACCTCATTTTGCTTGTCTCTAGATTTCTTTGTCTTTTCTGGTAAAATCCCCGCTCCATTCTACAAGGATTTTACACAGATGCCTAGGGTTCAGTGAGGTGCGTTCAGCAATCCATGTGTGCAATTTCAGTCAATTTAACTTCACCTTGTTCCTTTATCTATACCACTGAAATCGGAAATATAACAACTAGTTAACATGAATACATACTGGATTAATATTTAAATGGGATGTTAAAAAAAAAATCATAATTGTAATGGACAGTCTAGCCCCCAAACTCACTTTGTTGCAAGATGAAGACTAATGCTTGTATAGTGCACAGCCTTTTGTTCCAGTGTGATTTGATGCAGGAATTCTACATAAATCACGTTTTTAATATTTGTCTCAAGTCATCCCCAGGGATTACTCTGCATGATTACTGCAGGTGCAGCACCACTGATTATATAGACACTGACGATATAATGTTTTGTTTCATGTAGTCATTTCCTGTGCTCCTCGATTTGATTACATTGTGTGTGGAGTCTAAGGGACCTTGCTCTTGTACTCAATAGGATCTCTTAACAGTGCAACACATTGTCTGATGACATCACTAGGGAAAAAGGATATCCCAGTCATTTTAATGAGATTATTCTGATTGGTTCCCGCAGCAAAAAAAAAAAAGGAAATTACTTTTACTCAGCTAGTGTGGGCAGTCCTGGTTTCTTGCAAAATGCGGTAATTTCAATATTTTATCTAGCTGAGTATTTTATATTTTAAGCAATGAAAAATGTAAAACATGCATTTTAAAGTACTTTGAAAGCACCTTAATATGCATTCATATTTGGAAGATGCATTTTGGTCACTAGACAGTCCCTTTAAAGTTAACTTTAGAAAACTATTTTCTTCCTATTCCTACGTTTTAACATAAATCTATATTATTATTTTATGGATAGAAACACACACGAGAGCAGCCGTACAAGACAGTGGTGATCTCTTAAAGAGAAACTCTAAGATGACTGCAATATTTTCTACGTAGCTTAAATTATCCTTCTGGGAAGACTCAAATAGGAAGCTATATAAGCCATTTATAAATATATCACTGAGTTCGTATAATGAAAGTCCAGAGTGACTACAAACAAGTTGGGTTCTGCTTAAATAACCTTTTTATTTACTCCTCAGTTCTTCAGGAACAGCACATATAAAATGAAATGATGTTTCCCTACTCTAGCAGAATTCTTTTGGGACATTTGAATTGGTTAGGACTACTGTCCTTGAATGTATTATTTACAATCAAGATGCTAAAAAGAACCCAGAATTATTATTGCAATACTGAAGTGACCCCAGAGGATAAAGGCAGGATAGAGGTTTTTATTGCATTATCCATTGAATATTAGCAATATATACTGCATAAGCCCATGTTCCTTAGCATTTAAAGAAGTTTTACAAGCCACTTGCCATTTGGTCTTCAGTAGCCTATAAAGATATTATTAAAAAGGAAGCTGTACAGCAGCTTAGGCTTTGGCTACTCTTTTACTTAGGAGATAAATACACTGAAAGCTGGAGTAGAAGGTCTTTGAAATCAAGGGACCTTGCATGATATTTGTAACAATAATTTCAACAAACAAGTCTCAATTTAAAAAGAAGAAACGGTAAACAATATTTACATGACATTAGACTAATATTTTTTTTGATATAGCATCACCAATTTGTACAACACTTTGTACAGAGCGTAAAAGGCAGTTCCATTCTACATTAGATGAACAGACCGATAGATCAGTTAGAGAGCACTACTGGCAAGCTACATTTAGTGCACCATTCAAATTACACTTTAATGAGACAGAAGTGGCCTTTTTGTTTTGGGGGGGGGGGGGGGGTGATCCTCAATTGTTACGTTTTGTGTTTTTAAAGCACAAGTGTCATAAAAAAATGAAGTTCAGTTTCATTGACAGCATTAAATGTAAGCATGTTAAATACACATACTTTGATGAAAAAATGTAAATAAAGTTTTTTATTGAGACTCTCTGCTGCAGCCCTATCAGAGGGAGGACACGTTGCCTAGAATCTTGTGTCAGATAAAGGAAGATCTGACCCACCTGACCCAAGATGTCTGCCTACATGCAATGTTTCAATTAAACACAACTTAATTTGTTCTCTGACAGTTGTTCTTGAAAGGACACATAACAGTTTTTGTTAACCCTTGCTTCCTTGAAACTTAGTTGTCCTTTAAATACCTACATTGAAGAGCAAAGAAATGATCTCTTCAATTGTCTACCAAGGTCCAGGAATAGAATGATACCCTTTGGAACATGTAGGTATTTTCATATTTGTTTTCTAAAAACATTTTTTCTAACAAAAGAAAATAAGATGTTTTATTTAAAAGTAGATAAAAAAAGAAATCATCCTTATAACGAACTGTAATTTACCATGTTTTGAAGTCCATCAACATAACTGAGAGTTTATACACCCCAGAAAATAATTTAAGACTTTCTGTTCAGTATAGTCTATGACATGTAAATGCAATTTGTGCATCACTGACAGTCCCATTAATCCCCCTATATATCAGACATCAGATGATTTCAGGCAGTCTGCCTTTATGACATGTGAGATTGACAATAGACTCAATTTAAAAATCAAGGGCACTGTGGTAGATTGGTCTGCGTCTATTCATTGAGATTAAGTGCCTGTGAAAAGATCACATTTGATTTGAAACAATGATTGCAAATGTCATATTTACATCATCTTGTTTACATAGGGAAAGCAGAGAGAAGGTTATAAAATTAGATAACTTTGACCTTTCCCTGTATCTCATTCAATGTTTATAGTATGGTACATTGAGCAGCATGACATAAAAGAAGAAAGAGATGTAATAAAGGAAGGGTCCATCAAGTGATGCTTTCTCCCAAGAGCAAACATAAGGTAAGGATTAAGTACATTTATTACTATATAGAAAAGAAGATGTACTGTATGAACAGTAAGGAAATTTCCACCAGACTGTTGAAATAGCAAAGAAAGAATTAGTTGTGTATGATATATTAATTGTGTATGATGCACTGTAATGGGTCAACCTGTATACTAAAGACTTATAATGCAGTGACCTAAAACCTAGAACCCTGTAAGGCCCTGAATCCTATAGTTCAGTCTTGGTTTTCCAGCCCTGCTATGCTCCTGCCCTCTCCCTCTCCCTGGTAAAGGGTTTCAATGTCTCATGCTTTCTTGTTCCTTTGTTCTCTGTTGTAATCCATTTCTGGTTTCCCTGGTGTTATTTATGCTTTTTTCCCCCATTCATGGGTTTTCATTCTATCGTCTTGCTTTGGTCAGTTCCTCCAGTTCTTTAAATGTGCAACCACACCCATTTATTTTCTCTTAAGCTGTCAGATCTTCAGTCTACAGGTAGGCTCTGTGTCTTGTTTAGAGTCGTTAGATTATGTTATTCATTTGCTAGTTTATTATTCAGGACTATAATTAGGGACTTGCCAGATTGTGAGGTACCTTGACAGTGGTTGTAAAGCTTACATTTATGGCCATAAGTTAACTAAACCCTCACCATGTACCATCTCTAGTGGTAGGTTAGTTCCTGTATTTATGTTTGTATGTATGTTTGTATGTTCCGTAGCCCTCTTTCCCTGAAGCACCTGAGGATTCCAGCTCCTCTCCCCATGCCCCAACTTGGTTTCCCTTTAGAAGCATCTGAGGGTTCAAGCTCCTCACTCTGTCCCTTGTGTTCTTTAGTCCTTAGCCATGTCCTCTGTTTGTTTTATGTTATGGCTGTATCTTTTTATGTCTCCTTCATTCGGTAGTTATATATTATGCTTTATCTTGTTCTTCTCTGTTTTAGTTCTACCTTTGCTTCTAGTCTATCCTGTAGCCCTGCACTTTGCATTTAGTTACTTTGCTTCTATTCAGTTTATATTTGCTTCTGCTCTGCTTGCTTTATTCTGTCTCAGACTGCAGATATCTCCTTTTCAGTCAAAGATGTGTTCCAAGTTCCACTATAAATCTGCAGGATCTCTTCAATTACAACTTAGCCTCACCTGGATGCTTCAACTGCTCCCACAGGGCCCTGGAATTTAGCCACACTAACCTGGGTCCTCAAGCCACTGGGGGAATGTGGTCACCCTGCATAGGGCTCTCTATCTTTGCTCATGCCAATGAGCTCCTAAACTCGGGCACTGAAGGTCATCCAAGATCCCGTGCATAACAGATACTTTTGTTAAATTATTTACATGGTGAAACAAAAAGATGATTGTAGCAGTATATGGCTAAATCACCAAGTTTTAAAACTTTGAAATGCATATTAAATTTTTAACTCAGATTACTATTTCATAAAATAAATCACAGACCCTTTAACTTACTTGGTATAAACTTGTCCTAAAGAAAGCACTTTAACACCTAATGTAATTGTCTTTTTTTCAAAATAACACATGATCAGTGTTGCAAGTCACCTTGTCGTCCATTGAATTAACCAATCAACACTGAGCTAACAGAGATAGACTGTCAGCCCTGACAGACCCCAGTAGACATGGTGTGTGAGCCCCCACTTTGATTGGCTGAGTGCACACTGAAAACTTTTCATGCTTTTTTAATCTCTTCACAGCATGAGCGATGTTTAGGTTGACAGGGTCCCTTTAATTCCTATCTTTTCTGGAGTAAGTAAGACAAATCCACACTGGTCTAGAAATCAACAATCCAGAGCTATATGTAATGTATTCTATAAGATATGATATCATAGGCTCATGATCATAAATTAGGCAACATGTGGAGATGAATGTGATCAGAAAGCATTCCTGGGAACAAAATAGATGTTGATGGGCCCCATTTGCATGAATGAATCTTGTCATTTCCTCAAATGCTTTCTTTTCTGATGCATTTGAAAAGAACACTGGCCTTTAACCCATTATGCTGCACAGGAAGACAGGAGTAAGCAACTAAGATCATTCAAATTTTCTGTTCATCCCTTTATCATTCACTATTGTAAATATGCTTTAATTGCCAATCTTTGTGTTTGCCAAGTACAGGTATTGCATTGTCCTTCCTTATTTTGGCTGTTCATTACATTGTGTTGTTATTTCTACAGAGAATTGTATTTTCTTGCTTCTCAGTTATAATATTGTTTGTAAAATATGCCCTGTTCTATGGCTGCCATTTTCTGCATCCATGGAAGTGAACTAGGTTTGCATAGAATATACAATTCTCAATTGTAAAGGGACAATACATGGACTCTGGGATATATTCACTAAAAGGTGAGCTGAAGTGAGATGAGGTGAGTTGACATGAGGTGAACATTTCATCTTGCCAATTTAGCTATACTTTGTGCAGGGACAAACCTCGTGAGTTTTAGCTGGAAAAGCTCATCAGGTTTGTACCTACACAGGGTAAAGTGAAAATGGTAAGATGAAAATGTTCATCTCACCTCAATAAACCTCAACTCACTTCAACTCACTTTTAGTGAACAGACCAATCTAACATGTAAATATTGTTTATATTTTGACTGTAGAGAATAAAACCATATTCAAAATGTCCTATTGTGTGATCAGAATATCATGTAAATGCTAACACAGTGTACAGCTCATTTTGTTATTCTGTTCATTCACAGCATAAACTATGATTAGGTGACAGAATCCCTTTAACGCCTAAGAAACATAAACAAGAAGTCAAGTTGTTAATATTTTGACACCAGTATAATAGCAAAATGAGTTAAATAAGGAGAAAAGAATAAAACAAATGAAAAATCCTGAGTATAGATATAAATCTTAGGTTTGTTTCAGAGGACAAAGGATATACTACAGTATAAATCACTATAGGGAAGTCTGCAGGCCAAAAGGCCAGGGATAATGGACTTCAGCTACACCCACTGCCTACTAGGCATCACCAGCAAAGGGCCTAAAATAGACCTATTCTGAGCCACCCATTTTGGCTATACACTAAAAGGTGAGTAGCAGATGAGTTGAGGTGAAATGAACATTTCATCTCACCAATTCAGCAATACATTGTGCAGGGACAAAAATGGTAAGTTCACTTAGCGGGGGAAACTCACCAGGTTTGTTCGTGCACAATGTATAGGTAAATTGGTGAAATCTCAATTCAGCTCACTTCATCACACCTCAACTCACCTTTTAGTGAATAGTCCCCTAAGACTTTCCTCATCCTTCCTATTTTCTCTAATGTCTATGGAGGAAATAGCATGACTGGTATTTTTTTACCTATATTTGTTCCATGGGAAGATGGACATTATATACACAGATAAGTCATAACATTATGATCACCTGTCTAATATAGTGTAGGTCCTCTATTGATGCCAAAACAGCCCTGGCCCATTGAGGCATGGACTTCACTAGACCTCTGAATGTGTGCAGTGGTATCTGGTAGCAAGACATTAGCTTTTAAGCTAATCTTTTTAAGCAAATCAGCAGATCTTTTAAGTCCTGTAAGTTGAGAGGTGGGGCCTTTATGATTCAGACTTGTTAGTCCAGCTGCTCCATTAGATCTCCATTAGAGTTCTGGGGAATTTGGTGTCCAAGTCAACACCTTGAACTTGTTGTTGTGTTACTCAAACATTCCTGAACCATTTTTACTTTGTGACAGGGAAAATTATCCATGAAAGGGTGTACATGGTCTGCAACAATGCTTAGGTAGGTGGTACATGTCAAAGTAACATCCACATGAAAGTTAGGACCCAAGGATTCCCAGCAGAACATTGCCCAAAGCATCACACTGCCTCTACTGGCTTGCAAACCTGTTAGTGGTCATAATGTTATGGCTGTTTGGTGTATGTCTGTATAGGACCATGCAGAATTAACATCCAACTACTTTTATGACTTGCAAGGCATCACTTTAAAATGCATCATGAAGTCATTTGGCAACAATTCTGTTAACAGAAATGCCTTTATATGTCATCCTAATTAATAATAACACAAAGAACTTTCTGCTATGCAAGAAATGCAAAACAAGATGAATCCATGACAGCTGAAAATATTACTACACTGAGGAAAAATGTATAAATAAATGGGTAATTGCTGATGCAAGTAAGTCTAGGAAACCACAAGCAGTATCTATCATTTCATCCCCTAAATATTAATAAAATCTTTTATTTTTACAGAGCTTTCTACACATTCTATTTTGTGGTTGTCACTGCAAAATTATCTTTATAGAAGTGAGCAAGGAACAATGAAGTAAATGATATGTGCTGAAGCCTTCTGGATCAAAGATTGCATCACTGGTACAAAAATTTTTTATTTCTCGATTTAGAATGCACACAGTGAAAGAAGACTCAACTTCATTTTTTTTTTAAGACAACATAAAACAAACCCTTCATCTTAAAGCCCTTGTCCACCCCCCAAAAACCTAATTTACTTTCCATGCAAGACTAAGCCTCTTTTTTATTTGTTTTGTGTAGCTCGAGTAGAGAGTATTTTACTTTCTGCACAAATAGAAAGTCAGTGGGAATAAAACAGGTATAAATTACGGTTGATATGGCAACTCGAACATTTTGTCAGAGTTAGTAAGGCTGGGGAAAGAAAGTTGTTTTTTTAAGATGGTTTGCTGTATCTACAAAAATTTCAAGTAACCCTTTAGACCATCAACAAAGCTACTACCTGTGTGTATTTTAGAAAAATCGGCTACAGGACATATAAAAAAGAATGCTGTTTACTACTAACCTACAGTAGCCCAGCCAAGATTGCTTATCAGTTTGTAGGCTCTGATAATATTGATTTAGGGCTCCATCACACGTCAAGATAAGAAAGGTCAGTTTTTATCCTGTGGAATGGAAATTGAGGTACAAATCCTTGTTAATGTGTTTAGCACTCTTCTCATTAAAGTCAGTGTAATCTTCACCATATAAACATATATTGGTACCGACTCACGGTGGTCAGGTCAAGAAGCTCAGTGATGTTCACCCTGTATTCACTAATGATGGTCAACATGCGACTCTGTTCTATTTGCTCTGCTTCACTCTATCCTTAATGGGGGAATCTGATAATTATGACACCGCATGAAAGGCAAGGAGAAATATGATGGATCGCAGGAATGCAGATTTTTCAGAACTTCAAAACCAATCAATGAAATCAATGGAACTTATTCAATTTAACTAGACCATTTGCTAATCTCTTGATCCTGATCATCACAGAGGTTAAAATATGAAAACTTTGACCTGTGGAAACAATCACACTGACCACAGCACAAAGGTTGTGCTCACAGGACGAACCACAGCACCCAGAACTTACCTTAGCACCCAGATGGCACCTATGACTTGCCCCAGCACCCAGCTTTGTACTCAGGATTTGCCCCAGCATCCAGATGAACTCACGATAGATGAAAATATTACTACAATGAGGAAACATTTATAAATAAATGGGTCATTGCTGATGTAAGTAAGTCTAGGAATCCAAAAGCAGTTGTTACCAACTCATCCCCTAAATATTAATACGATCTTTCATTTTTATAGAGCTTTCTATAAATCCTGTCTTATTTAATTTAACTAGAACATTTGCTAATCTCTTTCCTGATTATCAAAGAGGTTAAAATATGAAAATTCAGCCCTTTGAGACAATCACACCGAGTGGTATATTTTGATTTTGTGCTGCCCTAGGCCTGACTAAATTCATCCACCTCTTTAATTAACTTTTTAATATTTAATTAAACCTTTTGCATATATAATAAATTTAATTAAAAAAAAAAAAAACAGAATTTACCCCAGATGGGCAGTCTAACAACATTCCCAGAGAAATGGAAGCGATCACTGATCATTTACAAAGCTCTTGCCAGCACAAGGACAGCACCATATTTGAAAATCATGCTGCCAGCAACCCGATTGCAGTGTTGCTAAATGCCTCAATGTTGAGGCATTACAGCAACACCAGCTGAGCAAAAGAAGCTATCATTGATGTGCAAGGAATGTCCTATGTCGGTAAGGAAGTTTCTCCCTGGATGTATCTGACATGTCCTATGTTAGAGGTGAATAGAAAAACTCAACAGGTTTGTTGACATTGCGCCAGATATGTGTTACCCTTACTTTTGCTATAGGGCTAATTTAATGTATTTCTTAAAGATAAGTCACTCCCATTAGATTACATTTATTGCACACAGCAATACAGCAGCAGCTGTTTTCTGTGTGAGCTACAGAGCTACAATCAGTTTTCATTGCGAGAGACAAAAAAAGCCTTTTTGCTTCCTCTAAACTTTGGCATACAAATAGAAAGAAATAGTCCTCCCTGTCACATAGTACCCTGTAAATTTAAAGAGAATCACTCAACAATTGGTGCTGAATTAACAAAACATTGCAGTACACTTTGGTG
The DNA here is from genome assembly GCA_036172795.1 of Pelodytes ibericus. NCBI lineage: Eukaryota > Metazoa > Chordata > Amphibia > Anura > Pelodytidae > Pelodytes > Pelodytes ibericus. Next base: position 38,277,653 of record CM069857.1, read on the forward strand.
AATAAATGAAGTGATGTTCGCTATGTGAGAGATCATCCATTTATCAAAAAGCTCATCCATTTATCAATAAGTCTTTAAGTAGGGAGTACAAGGTCAAATCTTACCACAAAGGCATATTACTTATCACTCAAAATGACTCTTTTATTATCATCCTGCAGATAATGACAAACTACACAAATACCTTTTTGTTTATTACAATTTGCACCTTATGGATAGGAAACCCACAATTCAAAAAACACAACACAGTGCTAATCTTCAGAAAAGAAAGATTAAAACTATTTCACTTCAACAACAAAATGCAGAGTATGTGTAAGCTTTATTCATGTTCAACCCATGCATATTTTTTTAAATAATGAAGAGGGTATTCTGTCATCTAACTAACAGTTATACTGAGAAAGTAGGGAATAAAGAAAAACAAAATGTGCACAACTAAACAAACAAAAAAGATGTCTCCCTTTGATGACATCACATGACTTGATGGACAGATAAAATATGTTAAGGGGGAAATGTGTCATTTGCATATCAAGCCACAAAGTTAGGTTATAAAAAAAAGACACCAAAGACCCAGTTCGAAAAATGTTCCCTTAATTTATGTATTTGGCTGGAATTCTGTAAAGCTACGTACATAGTATTTTTGACTATCTTTTATTCTCTACTTTTACTTTACATGAATGTACAGAATAAAAAATTATCCAAATATTTTTATGATTGTATTAACAGAATTGCAAGCAAATGTCTAAATTAGGAGAAAAATGTATTGTATTAGTAGAAAATTGACGTACAACTTCAAGTCCAATCAAGATGTTTGATGGAGAAGTAAACGTATGAAAACAGAGTCAACCAGTAGAGGTCCCATATGATCATACGTGAATCAACACAGTAAAGGAAGAGATTATATTTAAAAGAAGAAATACTACCACAACTAGAGGACATAGTCTTAAAATAGAGGGCCAACGATTTAAAAGTTATATCAGTAAGTATTACTTTACTGAGAGGGTAGTGGATGTATGGAATAGCCTTTAACGAGAAGTGGTCTACACAAACACAATTTTCATCTAAGTTAGGCATTTTGCTTGCAAATCTGCAAACACAGTGTAACATTTTGATAAATTTACGGTTAAAACAATATTAAGGTGATAGGGTCTCTTTGCCCCGTGTTCTATTAACAATCTATAATACCATTGTCAGTGTTATTGTAGGTTTTACAAATAGGTTTTTTTTTTTGTTTGTTGGAAAACATGTGACTTGACTTTTAATTTCATTTTAAAGAGCGATTGCAGGTGACCTTCACTGGGATCAGTTGTTCACTGAAGAAGTGGAACGTTTTTAGGCTGTTTCACCTATCAACACTAACATTCAGAGCCTCATTTATCACAGTCACTTCATTGTCAGTTATCTTTCCATGGATTTATGAGAAACTCTGCTTCCCTGAGAACAGTAAAGAAGCACTTGCAACATGTTCTAACACATTGTAAATGTAATGCATGTACTGGTTTATACATTTAAATGATGTATTATTATAATTGGATTGAATGGGTGACCTTTACTTAATGTTATTAGATTACACAGAGCTATAATGCACTGTATAATACATTCTCTAATAATGTTTATTACTCTTTGTGTAATATACGTTTTGCAGTAGGAAGACTAATTCAAAGGGTGCATGCCACAACCTGAGGAAACACCAAATACATACAGCTTGAGTATCTTTTATACAAAAACCTGTTATTCAAAATGATCCGTTATCCATATTTTGTTAGGATTTTGACAAAGTTGCAATTTCTACACACACCTGTAAGAATGCAAGCGAACAACAGTTTATTCAATGACCAGCACCCTTAAGCTGTGATATAGCCTTTCCATGCATGCCCTGATTCCCCCACACCCACTTAGGGTAATACACTGACACATGTTCAGAACTGACGTGCCAATGGCAGGTTCCCAACGATGCCTCACATCAAAGCTACATCACAGTAAAAGTGATTTATTTGCTCTACACAGTATTTGCATTGATACTACTGTATCTAATGAGTGCTGGGAGACTTTAATATATCATACTGGTGAAAATGATCTGTTATCCCAAATACTTCTGTTTCCAAGCATTTTGAATACTCAACCTGTACTACATCTGATAAACTGATGGCATCTAATCACTAAACAGTAGGCTAGAGAACTGCAAACATCCAATTCATCCATTATTCTATTTCATATATTTTGACCTGATGTTTTCATTTTTACCACAATTCACTAATAAATCAGAGTTCCCAGCAGTCCACAATTTCCTGGGACAGTCACATTTATTGTCTTGTCAAATTTGGATCTGTCCTGGCATTACTGCTGCCAATGCAGTGCTTTGTGCTATGCACAGGCAGCATTGCACTACAACTATGTGTGTGTGAGAGACAAACACAGTATAAATGCTAAGAAATGAGATCCAGACAGAAAGTACTTGTACCAGGCAGACTGGAGCTCAATTTTGAAGCGATCATGCAACATCACATGATGGTACATGACTTTACCCCAAAGAACCTGCGGTGAGAGGTTGGAAACCATGGTAAATATATCCCACTATACCCCACTCTGGAAACAAACGTCAAGCATGTTATAGCTTCCATAGGCTTAACATTGGCCTCAAGCCAATTGTTTACCGGCCTGATGTCTGTACGTCCTAACTACAATACTTTGTACAAGAGTCAGCTGCAAATCAATAATCCTCATGATTTATTGACATGAGGACAAAATAACAAAAAGCCAGGAGGTGCAAAAGTCTCAAGCGTTTTGCGGTTCTGACTATGAATACAACCTTGAACATATGCTAACTTAAAGCAATCTAATTAGCGGGATGTATTTACAGAAAAGGGATCTGTGGCAAACTGTGGCAAACAGTCCAACAACAACATAGAGACAGAAGTGATCACTCTAGGGAGTGATCATAGAGCCCAGGAAGAGGGGGACAGATTTTGATGTACTGAATGCCACAATATTAGAGATGTCGCGAATAGTTCGCCGGAGAATAGTTCCCGGCAAACATTGCGTGTTCGCGTTCGCCGCGGTGGGCGAACAATTGCGATGTTCTGTCCGCCCCCTATTCTTTATCATTGAGTAAAATTTGACCTGTCCCTGTACCCTGTACCCTGAAACGAACGTTTACTATTGGCTTTCACTACACGGAGACAGAGTCTCCATTCATAAATTTATGAATGGATACTCTGTCTCCGTGTAGTGAAAGCCAATAGTACTATTACAAATGCCGAAAGTCTATAAACCGAAGGTCGTTCGGTTTATAGACTTTCGGCTTATGGAATACATGTAATCCTATTGCTATTCTATAAACCGAACGTTCGGTTTATAGAATAGCAATAGGATTACATGTATTCCATAAGCCGACAGCCTATAAACCGAACGTTCGGTTTATAGACTTTCGGCATTTGTCGTGGCTTTCACTACACGGAGTGAAATGAATGGAGATTCGGTCTCCGTTTAGTGAAAGCCACGACAAATGCCGAAAGTCTATAAACCGAACGTTCGGTTTATAGGCTGTCGGCTTATGGAATACATGTAATCCTATTGCTATTCTATTAACCGAACGTTCGGTTTATGGAATAGCAATAGGATTACATGTATTAGATAAGCCGACAGCCTATAAACCGAACGTGCGGTTTATAGACTTTCGGCATTTGTAATGCATGTAATCTTAGTACTATTGGCTTTCACTACACGGAGACAGAGTCTCCATTCATAATGTTATGAATGGAGACTCTGTCTCTGTATAGTGAAAGCCAATAGTACTATTACAAATGCCGAAAGTCTATAAACTGAAGGTCGTTCGGTTTATAGACTTTCGGCTTATGGAATACATGTAATCCTATTGCTATTCTATAAACCGAACGTTCGGTTTATAGAATAGCAATAGGATTACATGTATTACATAAGCCGACAGCCTATAAACCGAACGTTCGGTTTATAGACTTTCGGCATTTGTAATGAATGTAATAGTAGTACTATTGGCTTTCACTACACGGAGACAGAGTCTCCATTCATAATGTTATGAATGGAGACTCTGTCTCTGTATAGTGAAAGCCAATAGTACTATTACATTCATTACAAATGCCGAAAGTGTATAAACCGAAGGTCGTTCGGTTTATAGACTTTCGGCTTATGTAATACATATAATCCTATTGCTATTCTATAAACCGAACATTCGGTTTATAGAATAGCAATAGGATTACATGTATTCCATAAGCCGAAAGTCTATAAACCGAACGACCTTCGGTTTATAGACTTTCGGCTTATAGAAAACGTACAGTAGTAGTGAGTTTCTATGAACCCATTCATAATTCTTATGAATGGGTTCATAGAAAGGCACTACTACTGTACGTTCACTATAAGCCGAAAGTCTATAAACCGTAGGTCGTTTGGTTTATAGACTTTCGGCATTTGTAATGCATATAATCGTAGTACTATTGGCTTTCACTACACGGAGACAGAGTCTCCATTCATAAATTTATGTCTCCGTGTAGTGAAAGCCAAAAGTACTACTATTACATTCATTTCAAATTTTACCATGGATCCCCCTCTGGCATGCCACAGTCCAGGTGTTAGTCCCCTTGAAACAACTTTTCCATCACTATTGTGGCCAGAAAGAGTCCCTGTGGGTTTTTAAATTCGCCTGCCCATTGAAGTCTATGGCGGTTCGCGGGGTTCGCCCGTTCGCGAACATTTGCGGAAATTCGTGTTCGCGAAAAGTTTATGTTCGCGACATCACTACTCAATATCTTTGATCACTGCCTATGCTTGTTTCACTGTGGTATGTAGTAGATACTTTCTCTGTTACTAACTTTCACAAATTATTTGTGGTATACCTGGTGTGTTTGACAAATGGTCGCAAAGGGGGTAGTAGTTGAGCTGGAATAAAATCTCCACCTCTCCTATCTTTGTAACTCAACTAACAGTGCCTTATTTTGCAGCTCACCTGTCAGTTCACTTTTAGTTTTAACCTGTGAATGAGAATATTTAATAAAGGTATGTATTGTAACAATGACATCCCAATCAGTAAACAGCAAAAGACATGAGAAACCAAATGCCGAACCCAAAGCTGAGACTTGATGAAGAGTGAATGGGCAGCTTGCTTAATAAAATTATTGAATCTTTGGTTATGTAGCAATGTTAAATGAACCTACATTTCTTTGAATTTCATTACAAAAAGGTTGGATACATATCATAGAGGATACATGTGTGAATGTTTGAAATGAGCAGATGCCGATTCAGTGATTAATCCAACAGCTTTGCGTATCAAGAAGGAACCTATCAACTGCTGATTAGCGTCTCAGTCCTCATTCACCCTCCAGCTGCCCATGTTCTCTTCTCATCCATCTTCCAGCTATACGTCAGGCTGTTTGCCTCACTGTGTGTCTGTGACTCTATAAATAAATGAAAAAAGTCATCCATGGAAAATATGTGCAAATAGATATTCATCAAGACTCACGTTTAGTCATAAATAAGCAGGTAATTATGGACTGATTCATTGCCTGATGTTGATCCTTAATGTTACAGTGACACTCATTTGAAATTTCCCAGAGTAGAATCCCATAGAGCAGGAACATCTCCTAGACTGTTTCCAATGTTGGCCACATGATCAGAAATGCATGATCAGTATATGGACTGAACTGCATTACATATTTTATTTCTAGTAATGGTGAAAAATAGCCTGATAGCCATGGGAATTTGTTCTGATATTTAGCAGTAATAAAAAAAATCAAGTCTAAAATAGTTTAAATCAACGTAAATCCAATAACTGCACTTATGGCTAATGACAATAGGGTAACTACAAGGTTTCATTTGCAAAGTTACACAGGTTTTCAGGCTCTTTCTATGTTGTGAAGCCTAGAGACATTTTAAAGATGCCAGGGTGAAGCTCTAACTGGGTGAAACTCGTAGCGTGTCCTTTGAGCTGCAGTGTAATTATATTTGATTTCTGGATCTCAAATTTTCTCTGTATATTGGTGGAATCTAAATCGGATTTATTTGTTGCTCCTGGATCTTGTGGATGCTAAACTACAAGATCTTACATGTAACATATTTTAATAAATTATCTTTGTTGACATGTATAACACTGATATTATATATATATATATATCTATATACAGTGTTATGCTAGAAGATTTTCTCTTCTTCTTTTCACTTTCATCTATTCGCTAATCATTGACATCTCTTGAAACCTTATTGCATCATATGACAAAATTTAAATTAAGATTTTTATTGGTCAAACAACTTTCTGATGGTTACACTATGCGCACAAATCCACACTGGTGTTTTTTTGTTCTGTATGTTTGTATCTTTCCTGTGATTTGGAGAGTCGGTGTGATTTGCTGTGCATCTGGGAAGCATCAAGTATCACTTTATCTTGGATTCCTGTTTGAAAGACTATTCCATCGCTTTCAACATGGAAACCCATTGTTAACATTGAGTAACAGAGTGCTTAATTACATTTACAATTTTAATAAACAACATGCAAATGAAATATTGCAATGGTTCCAAGAATTGTTGGCTTCTATGACAATAAGCTTTACTATCCCTTTAACTTACTTATCTGGAATGGAATGACTTGTTGACATAGCACCAGCATCTCTAGATCTACCTTAACTTAAAATTCTTTTCATGCAAACATATTCTTAAAACTGTGCACAGGGAGATAATTCTACATTTATTGAAACAGATGCATGCAAGAAACCTTCTGGAACTCCAGCAATATGGTGACTTGGGATAATGTTAATAATCAGTGTATTCCAACACTGCATAAATCACAGTATTTACAGGCATTCTTTGTATTTGTTTGTTGGATGCAACCAACACTTGGACCAGGTCTTAGCATATTTAGCATTTTTGAATAATAATAACTCAGTGTGGTTACAGGGCTTGTGAATATTAAAGCAAAAAAAAAAAAAAGCTTATTTTAATGAACAAAATGTGTACATGAGCCAATTTTAAAGACCTAGCCAGAAATTCACTCTATAATGTTAAATATTATTTAAACCTTTCTGTTCACTTTTTCTAAGCCAGGTGCATCTACGTTTTGTCTGAAGTGGGCTGTATGTGTGTATTGGGACCCATTATTTTTTATTTAATGTAGTGGCTAAGAATTAACTTGTTATACATAGAAAATGGTTGGTTATTTAGACATATCCAACCAATCCTTCCTTTTTTTTCTTTCCCAATATTATTTAGTGTGAGTATATAATAGAGTATAAAATAAAAAATGTAAAAAAAAAATAAAAAACAGGAAAATAAAATGTTTGGTTATTTAGGTGTTATGCAAAAGCAGGCCAATAACAGTTTAAATCAACCATGTTCAAACAAAACAACATCACCTGGCACTGAAAGAGCGAAGATACCATAGACAACAAATAAAGGAATTCTTTACAGTAAGGACAATAAAGTTATGGAATTGGCTGCCACGAGAGATAGTGCTATAAAATATACTAGATGCCTTAACACCTTCGCGACAAAGGACGTGCCAGGCACGTCCTGGGAGAAACTCCCTTAACAACAAAGGACGTGCCTGGCACGTCCTGCGGTGAATCAAGCGGTTTTCGTGATCAACGATTGCGAAAACCGCTTTAACGGTGCTGGTCTATTGCCTCGATGTCGAGGCAATAGCCAGCACCGAAATTTCTATTTTGGAGCACCCACGATCGCCCCACGGAGCCATCGTGGGCACCATATTGACGGAGCATGCTGCTCCGTCAATATGGCTAAGCCCTCTGCCGGTCTGAGCTTCGGAAGTGAAAGAAACTTCACTTCCGTCGCTCTGATTATGCTACTTGATTGCCCCTGTTGGTAGTTAATTAAATATTTAATTAATTAAAAACAGGTTATATAGATAGATTAGCCTATATGGTTAAAATTAAATAATTTTTAGCATAAGGGATAGGGTTAAAATTAAATTAAAATTAAAAAATATTAAGGGATATAATAAGGATTAGAGTTGGGGTTAAATTTAGTGTTAGGGTTAAATTTTGGGTTCGGATTGGGGTCAAAAGGTCAATATAGGAAAAAAACAAAAAACACTATTTTTGGTTTTTGCCCCATAACTCGCAAAAAAATACCGAAAAATATGGAAACATGCATATTTTTGAACTCGGGACAACATTTAGAAACTATTTAGATGGGGTCTTTTTTAATGATTTTATTTGTGTAAATTATATTTTAGGTCAAAGTTAGAAAATTTTTTTTTTTTTAATTTTTCATCATATTTTCATCATAATGGTATCTAATGAAAGCCCTTCTTATGATGATAAAAACAACATATAATTTGTGTGGGTACTGTATGTGAGAAAGAAAAAAATTACAGCTAAACACAAACACCCTAGAAATGTCAAAACAGCCATTGTCACCAAGGGAAAGTCAAGGTGAAAATGTCTTGTCACTAAGGGGTTAAAAAAACATCTGGATATTATTGTTATCTTTATTATTATTATTATTATTTTAGAAAAACAGGCCATACAGGCCTGTCAATAACAGAATAAATATTAATATTTTAGAGATTCTTGATCCAAGGAGAAATCTGATTGTCTTTTGGAGTGAAGAAGGAATTTCCTCCCTTTGTGGCAAATTTTTAAATGTACCTTCCTCTGGATCAAAAGCAGGAAGGAAAGGTAGAAGGGTTGAACTTGCTGTTTTTTCAACGTAAATTACTAAGTTACTATGTACATGTTATTTCTGCGGTGAATGTAGAGAATATTTTTTTTTCAAAAATAACTATCCATTATGTTAGCAGAATTGGAAGCAAATGCACAAATGAATACCTAGGTATCTAACTATGGCCCTTCAGCTGTTTTCATACTACAGATACCATAATTCCCTGCCATTATAGAAAACTGGTGGGGAATGATGGGGTTATCAATAAATTAGATGAATCATTTAAACACAAATTAACAAAGTCAATGAGAAACAGATATGAATACTTTTCTTAACACTGACAGGGCATCTTCCCTGTACCTTCATATGTTCTGCAAAATATCATCAGGACCATTTAAAAGTACTTGTGGGCCATGGGAAGAAAAATAAACCTACGCACTATAAAAAGAAACTCTTGGTAGAAAAATTGCAAGCTATAATTGGTGTTTCTTTTAAACAGCCTTGAGCAGTTATTCTCTTCTTCCTACCTTATGACTGCCTGTGGTTGAACAAGGAGATCCTAGTTGAGAAATATTTGCGTTGCTTGCTGTTCCTGAATAATTTTTTCTTACTTTCTTACTTCCCCAACTTTTTGGGGCTCTTTATCTCTTCTTTTTAGAGAAAACTGAAATTGGCTGTAAGGTCCCCTTCGACGGTGGATACTGGGCAAAGTGTCCATATCAGGGCACCAATGTCAGTGGCAAGGTCTGTAAAGGTCCATAGACCAACACAGTCTCCAGTAGATGTCCACCATGACTGATGGTGGTGTCTAATCTTGCTCATTGGATGAGGCAGCCCTGATGTGTACTCAAACCATTTTGTTGTAAAATAATAAAATACAGTATCTAAGTAAAATAAAAAAAATTGGAATCAGTCTGAAATAATGAATCCTTAACATATTTGCAAACCGACGGTGAGATTATAGAAAAGCTTTTGTCAAAAATAGTTATGTTTCACTGATAGATTGCATCAAGTTAAGAATTTTAAATAAAAATAGAAAACAGAATAAAATAAAGTAAGTTATTGAGCCCTTCTCGCTCGTACAGTACAATCAGGGGAAAGATATATTGGGTCATATGAAGGAAGATCTGACCTCTGTGACCCAAGATCCTAAACAACATGTCTCCATCGACAGTGCTATACAAGCAAAAAGGACTCGGTAAGACACTTTTGTATTCTTTCATTAAAGTATGTGTAACTAAAATGTCTATACTTGATGCAATATTTCAATTAAACATAACTTAAGACTGTCCTTTAAGTGCACTGTGACAAAAAATAAAAGGTATATTTGGCTCAGTTTTACAACACCCATACACATTTTGTTCCATTATAATTAGTAGCATTATTCAGATTTTATAAAACTGGTTGAAAAAAACCTAAAGTGACAGAAAATCACCATCAAGTGGTATTCAAAATATAAAGGGCTGGAAGTCTCCAGCAGTGTTACATTTCTCAGTTGCGCTTGCTATGGAAAGTAGCACAGCAATACCAACTTGTCTCTCTAATTGGAAGGAAACCTTTTTTTCCCATAGAAAATGATGATCTCTATAATAAATAAACACTTTAATTACATTTATTTCACTAGGTGTCTCAGCGCGTGCAAAATATTAAAAATGCCAGTTGCTGTGTTTTAGCTGCTATGACTAAACAAACAACATGTTACAGAATGTGAACTATATTAGGTGATGTTAGCAGTGCTGGATTAGCATCTTAGGTGCCTCTGCTCAGAGAGAGTTTATGCACCTGCCTGTGTGTAAAGAAAAATGTAACATGTCATAGGCTTTAAAGGCATAAGAGACAAAACACAAACTAAACATGTGGTGAAAAAGAGATATGTGTGACAGTCATATGCTGCTCTAATGGACACATATTATGATATCACAGAGCTGTGCATGCCAATTGTATTGTCTTGTGCATATACATATACACAGAGGTGTCACTAGGGTTGGTGTCACCGGGTGCGGTAACTCATGGGGTCACCCCCATGGATATCCTCCAATATCATGGCAAACAGATTCCTTAGTAATGCCATTCATATGGCCCATTTAATATACAGGATCCCCATTAATAATGTCATGCACAGGAGCCCCATAACTATGCCACAAACGCAAATGTCCCATTGATTATGCCTCACACAGGAGGCCCATTACTTGTATGAACTTTGTAACATTATATTTAACTATTTTCATATGTAATAAAAATGTTATTGAAAAATTGCACCTAAAGGACTTAACACAGCACCATACAGTATACACAGCCTATTCAAATATGCCACAGTGTTTCCATTAATTATGCCAGTTTGCCCATTATATGCCAGTGTTAGTTTCCCCATAAATATGCCACAGCCAGCTTGCCAATATGCCACAGCCTATGTGCCCATTAATATTTCAGTGTTATTTTGTCCATTGATATGTCACAGCCAATTTGCCCATTCATATGCCACAGCCAAAATTGCCCATTAAAATGCCACATAAAATTTGCCCATTAATATACCAGTGGTATTTTGCCCAATAATATGACACTGCTATTTTTCTTACTAATATTCCAGTGATGTTTGACCATTAAATAAAAAGTGCTGTATGCTCACATCTTAATCGATAGCTCCGTAAACACAGTGTTAAAGGCCTGGTGCTCAGCAAATCTTCTGGGTAGGGGTGATGATGTTGGTGTGTACGACGCGTTTCGCCTAAATCTTTCTTCATCTGGTCTACATGTGTGCAACTGCTTCTTTAAATATAAGTCTAAAGAGAGAGAAAAAAGGCAGTTGTCATGATCTCCCTTTCAATCCTTTAATACAATCTTGATCACCGGTGAAAAATGCTCTTGAAAAAGAGAGTAACAAAATTCTGATTTTTAGGAATGAGACAGGAAATGGACAGTACCAATGGTTCAGTTCAATACAAGTGTCAGTGGTTTTGCTAGTTCTAAACTAAATTATGTCCCTTATGTGGTTTCACTGGCACTAAATAGTACAGCCCTTTATTAAAACTGTTTTATGGACACACATGGACTTATTGTTCACATATATGTCCGTATTCTCGCTAGCCGTGCTCAACCTGCTCCTTAGCATGCTTCAACATTGGACTGATATAGGGAGAAAAAAAGTGCTTGAAAACAAACAGTTTCCCTAGTTTTTCTGCAAAACCTGTCTAACTCTCAATTTAAAGCCATTTCTTTCTGTAACCCACCTTTTCTAAGCTATAATCACATAAATTTAATCTTTTAATAGATGATGCACATAACATGGTTCTTCACGTTCACAGGTAGCTGTAAATCATAGGCTGATTAATTGTCACGCCATCTTACTTTACAAAATTTATGTTCCTGACATTTCCACGTAGTACACAGTATTCCTCTAAATTTCTTATCATCACTCATACTTCTGCTTTATCCTTTGCATTGTCAAACTAAAAAGTATTGTATACCTGCCTTGCTCCTTCTAGCTTCCAGACACATTGTGTAATAAGGCTTTTCTGCAGTCTTTCATCATTTTTATATATAGCTCTGTATAAAGTACAGCTCAATTCTTAATTCTTTTTCCAGTGCCCAATTCTCTACTGCATCACTTGAAATTATTTTACTCCCCATCATCTGTGTTTGAACTAACTCATATATTTGCTTTATTTAAGGGCCACTCTAGACTTAAAAAAAAAAAAAGACGAGCCAATGACTGCAACATAAAGCTGCCATTTCAAAAGCAGATATGCATTTACCATAGTAAATATTTTTTTAGTTTTTGTAAAAAAAAAAATTGGCAATATTTATCTTTTAAGGATTTCTCCTTGGGATTGATCTTCATATCTAATAATCTTGTGTGGAAATGGGAGTTTTCTGCATAAACTGGCAGCCAATCAGAGGGCTCCCACAGTAACGCACACAAGTAAAGTCCACATGGATATTTCCATGGCTTTATTCAGAGATGAATTGGTATAGATTATGTCGGCTTGCAACAAGACCATGATGTCACCACCACCCACGCCCAAAACTTCTTTTATTATTTTCAAAGGACACGGTGCTGAACATGTTCTCAATTTTAATTGTTGATTGATTTTAGAGCACTTTCTTTTCATTGACATGTGCTTACTTTGTTTTCCAGCTCCTTTTAAATCATATACTAGGAAATTTACAGATTTTGTGCAGATTTTTGCAAAAGATGGATTAAAGTGCATTGTTATATCTGAATCTTTTAGTATGGGTTCTGTAAATGTCTCTGTTTATCATGAGTATTGTACATGAGTGATGTTTATTACATGCTGCTAAATTTATTTTTGCTTCTTATTTTTAAAAAATATTTACGAATTTTTGATAGAGAATTCTAATAATATATTTTAATGATTGACAATGAATTTAAGAAATAGGGGCATAATTTAGATTTTAGGACATGGCATGGGAAGTATGTCTTTGTTTCTTTTTGACTAACCTGATTATGTTTGTGGCAGGAAATCAGGGCACACAATGCTTCAGGTTCTTCCCAGTTTTCATTATCCAGTTTCCAGGACACCAGAGAATGCATACAGCGCTGGCGGTGACACTTGACCTCCCAAGCTCCGCCCCCGAGTTGACCCAATTTGCCAGGGCAGAAGTTGATCTTATGGTGTGAATGCGGTCAGGCGCAGACAGATGAGCTTGGGATTTGAGACAAGTGCAGAGAAATGACGGTAGAGCTGACAGCTGAGAAATACTGTTATTTAGCAACCAAAGGAAGAGTTTGGTAGGTAAAACAGCATACATTTGTATTGAAGAAAATATGAGTGAGATTTGGGCTTATTTTACTTGAATCCTTCCTACAACAGCTACTTTTTACTGTCTACATACGGACACCTGGCATGCGGGGTATTTGAATTGCAAGACTCTTGTTTATTGCCAAATTAAATAAATACATATTATTTTTTTTAAATCAACATTTCACTTGAAGAATATGTTAATTAATGTCTAGAAAATTCATAATAATATTTATAAAATTGCACATCTTAGAGTGTCCTGGTTATTAGTGATTAGTAAATACCTGTATACTTATATTATAAAACAATACAAAAAGTATTATATCCATTTTCTTAGAAACATAGACGGTGTGGGCAGATAATAACCATTTTGCCCAACTAGTCTGCCCAAGTTCTAAATATTTTTATTAGTCCCAGGCTTTATCTTATATTTAGGATAGCCTTATGCCTATCCCACACATTCTTCTTGTTGGATGAATGTAAATCCTTATAATAAACTTTTTTTACAATTTTATTTCAGTATACAAGTTAATAAGGGACAAACCTCATGGAATCCTTTTATTTTTAATTGCACACTTATAATAATTATTACAATTCATGGAGCAGTTATAATTAAGAACTTGTTAAAGTTTTATATGCTTTTTCTGCATTTCTAATCTCATTTTTAATTAGTTTACAAAGGTGGTTAATTTCTATCAAAGAAGAACCATTTGTATATCGTTTATGCATTTTAAAATGCGCCTTGGATATTTCTTTGTAAAAAAAGGTTTTGTTTCTTTTTTCTCACCCCCAAAGAAACAAGAAAAAATTACAGTAAAAATGAGCTATACCAAACATTTAAAAACCTGTTCTCATTCTGTCAAAAGATACTCTGAACTGTGAATTGGGAATCTGAAAATAACCCCCTGTGTGAGCTCTTTATAATTGATTTCAAGCTATGGCTCTTGATTTTTGTAATATAAAGGAATGTTGAGTGACAGTGCTGACAGTGTATAAAGTACTCTAAATAATGATTATAAGAACATCTGTGATGTTAATACGGATTCTGATGTTGAAGTTCTGATTACATTGACAATACCACCCTCTATTGGTGACGTATGATATCTCCACCAATGGACCCTATTTTAAAACAATGAAGATTCAGATTCTAAAATGCAATTGAATTAAAGTAGTTACACATTTATATTATACCTGTTTTTAATATAAATACTTGTGCTCCCAACATATGTTATCAATCCTTAGGTTCAAGGGTAAACATGCACAGGGAGGGCTGGGAAGGAAGGCAGAGGGCAATTGCCTCCTGGCATGCTCTCCAATATGACTCAATGCTTTGGGGCTGGATCACCTTACACTTGTATGGAAAAGCTAGGGGGAGGAATTATGAAAAAATTATATATCCATTGTGTTAATCAAACTGCAAGGAAATGCACAGAATAAGAGAAATATATGTTTAACCCTTTCCCGACACTAGGACCGTCCTGATTTTACAGTGCCTAAAAGGCGCTAGGACGGCATAGTACGTCCAGAGTTAAACAGCTCATCGCAGGAATTTGCAGCGGGATCCCACCTGTCAGATGAGACCACTTTGAGTCGTCTGGAACGCAAGCACCGTGCGTCACAAAGGGGTTAAATGTGCCTGCGGTGTCTGCTGCTTATGACAATACCATTGAAAATAAAATGTACAACTTATTTTTGTCTTATTTTATGCTTATGCATGGAATTCTGCTAACACATACAGATCATTTTTCATCATTTTGGAGTCACTACATTCATAGTCTAAGCGTTTCTTTAACAAACTATTCTAGTAAACAAACTTTAATCTCTTTAATTACCACTAAGAAAAAGAAACTTCATAGATTTTATTAATATAAACCAATTTAAAGTCTATTTTCTTTATGCTCCCAATATGTTTTTGAATGTCTCGTCGCATTAGATGCCTAGGAAACAAATGTGTTGAACAGACTTCTTTGATTTGTGTTAATATATGGACTCCATATTATCTTTCTTAAATCTAATTTTTTGGTATGGTTCCTTTACCTCTTTTCCCCTCTTTGTTTCAGCTTATTCCCTTCCATTTCACATTGTATTATTTTTACATTCTTACTTTTTACTATTTGTCCTAATTATTAATTTCTTACTGGGATTGTAGTATTATATTACATTACTTTAGCCTTGATACATTGTTTCCTTTAAAAAGACAACTTTCTGCAAAACAATAAGTTATGCTTTATTGCATCATTACAATTCATTACATTCAAAAAATAATGTTTGGAGTTAAATGGAACCGTCCATGAAAAATAATAAATAGAGGTCAAAGAGTGTTGGGCAGCAAAACACATGTGCAACCACAATGAAAGGAAACATCCTGGAAAGGTTTTCTGAACTCCACATTCTCAGGACTTTTTGGGCTTTCCCATGTGGCCATCCTCGATTTATACCAGCACAAAAGCCAGGATCTGAAGCCTTTGCTGGAAGGCTGGGCTGTGATATTATTAGAAGTTTTGAATTGCTTAGATAAGCAGCTGAAAATGAGGTCAGGATCATCCAGTAATCCTTTTTTACAGTGCTTTAATTTAGTGCTAGAGGATCTGGTCTCCTGAGTTAAGGAGTACATCCACTTTCCCACACAGAAAGCAGAGGGGCATAATGTCATGCTAACTTTTTCCCTGGAGACAAGTTCTTGGGGCCATAGACTGCACTCAAGTTGGGCTCAGGACCGCATCACACAAGGAGGATTGATGAAGAAACTGGAAGCAGTACCACTTCCTGAATATTCAGGTCATATGTGATGCTCACCAGCATATCATTAGTGTAAAGTCAGGCTATCCTACCTTGTGTCATGATTCCATTATCTTGAGGGAGTCTCACATCAGCACCAAGTTTGAGAATGGTCAAATGCTTGATGGATGACTCATGGGTAAGTACGGTATCCTAAAATAACACCACAATGGTAATATATATTTCATATGTACCCATTACACTAATCATTGTCTCATGCCATGTCTTACAGGTGACAAGCGATATGGGTGTTTACGTTGCCTCATGGGCATGTATATATGTGAGTCTTCCATAGTGGCTAACTTTGAGAGTCACTCAATTTTGTTTATGTTTTTATCTATTGTACAATACTGGAGACTCTAATGTATGTTAAATAATTATAATATTAACATCAATTAACCAGTATAAAGGCGCTGACAACCTTTAACATACAGGGTTTAAGAAAAAAACATCATAGCAAGCTTCCATTTAAATATGCTCAGCACTATCAACCAAAATGTAAAAAAAAAGGTTTAAATGCAATATTATTTTAAGTGTGGGAGCATGTAACCTCAATTTAAGTATGGACTCCAAATAAATGTCCTATGCATGTAAATAAAAGTACAATTATAAGAAATTAAACATTTACAGGGCTTCAGCACAGCCCCTTGTCTGTGCCTCTGCTTTAGAATTATAAGGGTTTTTTTCCCATCAGCAACCAATAATAATCACTTCCATGCCTGTTTCCATAGTGTATATATATCGAATCCTTTCAATTCTCTCTTTCATGAGCACAGCTCTGATGTCACAATGCCTAAGTTTTTATACATAGAAACAAATCAATCACACTTAACTTCCCCTCTTCCACTCCACCCCCGAGCATCTTCTGAATAATCCATAGCCAAAACTAACAAGTTGTTCACTCACTTTAAACTTCTTCTAGGTTTGAGGAGGACCCTACAGCTCTATGGCATGGATGGCTAAACTTTGGCACTGCTGCCCTTGTGAACTACATTTCATATCATACACAATGGTAACAATGTATCCAGCAGCTAGCATGTTAAAGGTTTACCATCATCATATGAGGACCCTGATCAACCAACCACTAGACATTTTCCTAAACAGCTGTCCTGCCAAGATATTGCAGTCTCATGTTAAATATGGTCTATACTGTGTCTAAGCACACTAGACACTGCAGATCTCTCATTAATGATATGTATTGATACCTGTGAGGAGGCAAATCCAGTGCTGATCCATGGGGCATCCTGTGAAAGAATTGCTGGAATAGTTGATGAATCAAATGATTGGCCACTAACTATCCCCTGTAATTATCTCCAAGATACGAAGAACTGCAAAGTCTATACTGGTTTTCTCTATCAGGAAATTACCAACAATAAACTTTAATTAAACAAGAACCTTCCAATACTTTTTAATATATCAAATTGCTGAAACCTGCTTCAACTTTGTATATAAAAACTGCTGTTTAATGCTTATATGCAAGAATGAGCTCAATATAAAAATGTAGAAACAAATACAGTAGCTCCAAATACACACTTGAGGATATATCTTCCATATCATTTTTTTTTTAAATAAACAAAATAATACTATTATGATTTTTCACTTCTGATTGATTTTCTTATATTCTATGTTCTCCACGATGCTTCTGTTGTTTGTAGAAGTACAATAGCAAAGTAAAACACATTTTATGTATTGATTAGTATAAAAGTATATTATTTGCCAAAGTCCATGAATCAGATGGATCAAAACAAACACAAAACAGTGTGTGAACTGTGTGAAGGTTGTATTGGTTCATCTTGGTTCAGACGTGTTCTAAAGGGTCAGTGATGGGCTCAGCCTGTACTTTCTTTCACTGCAGTAAAAGTCAACATTTTTTGAGAAAGCAAGTTCTGAGATCAAACTAACGTAATTGCATTCTATGAAGAGGTGAGTAAAAATATAGTTATGGGTGCTGCAGTGGATGTAATAGGTTTAGACTTCGCTAAGGCATTTGATATAGAAAAGGTTACTGTACAAATTGACAGAAATAGGCTTAGGGCCAAAGGTGTGTTTGTGGATTGGCAAGTGGCTGAAAGATAGAATGCAAAGGGTGGTGGTAAATGGTAAGTTCTCAAATTGGACTGATGTGATATGTGGAGTACCTCATGGATCTACAAAATAAGATGCATCCACCCTAATTAGGAAAAATCACCCACTTATAAAAATAGAGGAGGGGGATGGGTGCCAATAGACCTCAATAACTAATGTAATGCTAAGGGTCAACTTAAAGAGAGTAGTCCCACAAGAAGGTCTATTTAAATGGGCACTCAAGAAACATAAAAGACGAGAGAAGCAAAACATTTAGCAAAAATAGAAAATGGAAATTTATTGAGACTATGAGTGGAGGCCATGTGGTTGTGCCATTTACCCCCAAATATCCAAAAGTACACCAAAATACAATTTAAAAACAGAGTCCTGCAGGATAAAGTGGTCAATTGCCCTAGATTGGAGCAATAAATTAAATAAACAGCTCCACCCCAGGATATCCAATTAGTGCCTGTGCTGTGCGTCCACAGCTAAAAAAAAACTTAGAAATGCAAGTAATATGCATAGCCTTAATAATTAATAAAGCGGATAGATGCAGATTGGGATACATTTCCTCTCAAAGGCAGGATCTGTAGCAAACAAGATTGTGAAAAACTGCAGCAAATATCAAGAAAGCAAGCTAAAAGGTATTGAAAATGTCCCAAAAGGTAAGTCCATACAGACACAGAAATGCTTCCACTGGAGTCCCAAAAAATAGTGCTTATTGTAACTATTTAGAGCTGTAAAGTGACCATGCTTAGATAAGTTGAATTGCACTATACATGTGTTTGATGACACAGTAGTCTGATTAGGGCAATGTAACCGACCAGGCAGAGACAAGGTAGGAGGGAGATAAATCCGGACAATATGCTGTTCTTCCCCCAAAACCCACCGGTAATGGGGTGATGGACTTGTTACATTGTGCCTCCCTCAGACGGAACTCTCCGATCTTGGTGGTGTATTCCGTATAACAACGTTATAGAGGGTTCACACTCACTTGTGGAAATCTACATCCTGATCTCCTAAATCCAAGAAAAAGCAATGCAGAGGCCAGCACTTAAGTGTCTTAGGATTTTTTCAAACAAGCAGCAACGTTTAAATCCCTCGCAGGAATTTTTTTGAGCTTGAAATGATCCTGCAAGGGATTGAAATGTTGCTGCTTGGTTGAATTAATCCTAAATCACTTAAGTGCTGGCCTCTGCATTACTTTTTCGTGTATTCCGTATAGACTCAACTCATGAGTCACATCTCTGTCGTCACTCAATTCCTCCCACAAGACTCCGAAAAGCCAATATTGTGTAACCAACGACGATCTTTTCTCCCTATGAGCTTCTTGCAGGTCACCTTTAGAGCACCATCTGCTGTATGAATATATACTAATGGCCCGGATGGATGAAAATCTGTGGACTAATTAATACAAAATTGAATTTAACCCTATGTATACTCTTATCAAATGTTTGCCATAACCTCTCCAGTGATTTAAGCACATAAATGTATCAAATACAAATAAATTAAATAAAATAAGTTAAAATAAAACAAAAATAACAAAACCAACAGTTACATATAAATCCAACTAATGGCTACCAAGATAAGTGAAAAATGAATAAAGGAGAGAGAGAGGTGAGACTGAAGGGGGCTTTTTAAATTTTTAACATTTGCCATTTTGTAATTTTTTCTCATTTTATCTGCTTTGTCATTTTATCACATTCCCATGCATACATCCTGGAAATCCATGATAAAGATTGTATGAGTGTTCATTGGCTAGAATACCTAATAATGAATTATGGACACTACAGAATTTTGGTCTACACATGGCTGGCCACTAAGACAGACTGAAACAAGCTACCAATTTGGCCAGCCTTATCAGGCTTTTTTGCTTGTCTCTTCTTTTATGTTTCATGAGTGCCAATTTAAATAGACCTTCTTGTGGGACTACTCTCTTTAAGTTGCCCCTTAGTATTACATACCTCAGGGATCTGTCCTGTGTCCTCTTCTTTTACACTTGTCTATTAATGATCTCACAGAGGGCATAGGGAGCCATGCCTCAGTGTTTGCCAATGACACAAAATTAAGCAGGGTAATACAGCCTGAGTTAGATATATCTTCGCAGTAAATGGATTCATTGTAGACAAGTGTAAAATTATGCATTTTGGGTACAATAATAAAAATGCAACATATAGTTTAAATGTTGTTTCCGTGGGGCTTGTTTTTCATCCTTAACTACTATGTAACTATGCAACTTTCCTGTAAAATGTTTTTACTGATCAATAAGTTTTATATGGTCAAACCTCCATGACATAATAAGTTCATGAAAAAGGTGTGTTGTTTGAACAATGCTCTTTGTTTGGACTTTTGCTTATCACTTTCCAGGATTAGATAACCTGGAACAAATGACCTCATGGAAGGGTGACCATTTAATTACCTTTATAACCTCAGAAATAAAATCAAAAAGTCATAATTTCAATCAATAATATTTGATTAATTTTAGACCAATTCATTTGGAGTGTCTATTTATAACTCCTTGTCATGCTCACCCTGGTATCATACCCACCCTGTTTGGTCTTATATTTGTATTATACATCCAAGTACCTGTTAACATCATGATTTGTATCCCCAGGAAGCAGTTCAATTTCCCCCACAAGTTTTTTATGTGATACTGTGCATCAATGTACAGATTTCTTGCTCCACCTTTTAGTTATGCTATTAATTAATTATCGGTATTCAGAAGGGTTCTTCTCCATACATGTAAAGAATTTAAATTGAGGAGTGAAACATTGAACTAAATGGCTGCATGCATTACCATTTTGCTCTATTGTGTTCTTAATAAAGCATGTAGCTGAAAAAAGTTGATCTGTGTCTGATATTATTGCATGCATTGTATTGTAGTCCAGAGAAAATAAACAACACGGAGCAACAGCTTCGGACAAATGGAATCACTAGACGCAGGCAAGATTGATTACCTGTCTAGTCTTAGCTTTCCTTTATTGTAAAATATGCCAACAACCTAAAACTTATGACAACAATATCACTTAGATGTATGACATTTGTGGAATCATCTAAAGGTAATGGTTAGTTTATTTGGACTATACTTAAAGCTGCTAAGAAACTCAATAAGCATTGTACAGAAGGTTAATGGTAAAATGATTGATATTAGGTTTGCCATAGATAATATGATGTCAAGGAAATGAACAAAAATGTGTTCATGACCACAAATTTGTGTCAAGACATTGCAAAATATAGCTTTCTAAAGTTCAATAAATGGTACTGGTGAGTCATAGAAATGTACTAGTCATATCTCCTGTGTAGTCAAATGTCCACTCCCTATTAGACTAGAGATGTCCATTAGGCCAAATGTGACCCATCTGGCAGCAAAGGGTGGCCCAACTGACTTAACTATCCTATTTTGAGTAGCCCTGTAAATGTGTCGTTTGTTTCAATATACTTGGTTTAACCCCTTAGTGATGAGACCTTTTGACCTAGACTTTCCCTTGGCGACAATGGCTGTTTTTACATTTCTGGGTTGTTTAGTTGTAATTTTTTTCTTTCTCATATACTGTACCCACATAAATTATATGTTGTTTTGATCGTCATAAGAAGAGGTTTCATTAGATATCATTATGTTCATCATATCTTATTTACTACAAACAAAATCATAAAATATAATGAAAAACTTTGACCTAAAAATTAATTTACATTTTTAAATGTTGTCCTGAGTTAATTTCATGTGAAATGCTTGATCTCATTTTTTCTGCAGTTTTTTGTGAGTTATAGGGAAAACAGATTCCTAGATTGACCTTTTGACCCCAACCTGAACCCTAAATTTAATCCTAACCCTAAATTTAACCCCAACTCTAACCCTTATGCTATCCCTTAATACATTTTAATTTAATTGTAACCCTATCCCTTATGCTAACCCTAATTTAATTGTAACCCTAAAGCCTATACTAACCCTAAACCTAGATTTTAGCTTATTAAGCAACAGATTCAGAGCGTCGGAAGCGAGTTCTTTTTCACTTCCGAAGCTCTAACCACAAGAGGGCGCAGCCATATTTCAGGAGCATGCTGCTCCGTGGTGCGATTGTGGGTGCCTCAGAGCTGGAATTTCAATGCTGCCTATTGCCTCGACATCAAGGCAATAGAGCAGCACTGTCAGAGCAGTTTTTGCGATCACTGATCGTGAAAAACCTCTCGTTCCACTGCAGGATGTGTCAGGCACGTCCATTGTCAGCAACGGAGTTGCCGGCTGGACGTGCATAACACGCCCTTTGTCGCAAAGATGTTAAACTGTGTTGGACAACTTTTGAATTACTGTTAAATAATATCTATGCACAAAAAGGCTTACTGGGGTTTTCCATAAGCTTGGAGTTTTGAAACAAGGAGGCAGGATTAGGTGGGCAAGTGTTTTTATTGGACAGCTTAGGTTTAGGCCTGGTTTATATATAGAAGCATTCCTCTTGGATGCACTCAGCTTACCAGACTTGCTTCTGTCCCATCCTGCCTACCTTTAAAGTTTTTTTTTGTTTGGTTAGTTCCTGTTTACTAACAGTGGGGGCTGGACAAGTAAATTGGAGGGGGGGGAGTTTTTATCATAGATAATAAATAGGTTGGTAAGTCTTGTTGGTTGTGAGCTGGTGTGTCGCTCAGAACCATGGGTGTGTAGGGTTATCTTCAGGGCCAGCCTTTTAATGGGGCAGAGTGGGGTAGATGTCCCAGGCTGCACCCTGGCAGCGGCGACACTTTGCTGCTCTATGCAATGGTCTTTTTCTTTTCTTTTTTTCCTGTGTCTGGGGAGCTTGATTTAAGGAGGTCCCAGCCAACTCTCAACTCTCCTTATTGGCTTAGAGTTCAGAAGCGTCCCATGATTGGCTCAGCCCCTCCTTCACACAAGGAGATCAAAGCACAGAGATGCCTGGAGCAGGTAAGTTAAACAGTTAGACAGTGTGTGTGTATGTAAGTGTGAGTGAGTGTGTATGTCAGTGTGAGTATGAGTGTAAATGTCAGAGTGGGTGTGTGTGTATGTCAGTGTGAGTGGATGTCAGTGTGAGTGTGTGTATGTGTCAGTGTGAGCGACAGACTGTCTATGTATGTGTGTGAGTGAGTGTGTGGATAAAGGGGATAAAAGGGTTAACTCCTCCGACACAAAAAATAATGTGGCAGCTGACCTATAACATGACTCAAATATTGAACATTAAGTTTAAATGCTCAAACATTATAATCATGGCCAGCCAATACTTGCACATCATTTTGCATGTAGAAAGGTGCCATTGTATTAAATTATAACTTCCTGATGACTGTGGGCTTTTTGAGGGGGGGGGAGCATCATTTCATTTTTCGCCCCAGGCAGCACAATGTCTTGGGCCGGTCCTGTTATCTTGATATACTTTGTGAAGAACTGTAGATTACAACCTCTTTTGTGACTTATTTTGCACGACTCAGAGTTAAGTCCCTACTGTGTTTCCCAATGTATGTAAAACTAATCCGTTTACTGTTCTATTGCCTAATCTCTGTTATCAGATGCCTGACTGAATATGCTTTAATACATGTTCTTAGTTTTCCGGTGTACCTGAGACCTGTGTTTGTGTGATTATTGGGACAAAGAGCAGAGGCAACAGTGACTTTTATTTGGGACTAGCTGGCTTTCATGATGGGCTAAAGGAGGTGACTACCAATCCTAGGATATGTCTCTTTACATACTCCTACTATGGTTCATTAAAGGAAAGTATTTGTACTTTATTTGGTTGGCTTGCTATGTTGTTATGTTATTTAAAATGTTTGGGTCATTGCCTTTTCTTATACATGTGTGGGAATGTTTATAATATTGCATTATATGGGTTGAGGGTAATGATATATTAAAGCTGTGGAAATATTTTGCCCATTTACGTAGGTGGGTATTTAGGAGGAAGAGTTCCTATTTTGTACCCAAATCCCCTTGTCCATTTTTTTTTTATCTTCTATTGTCCTCCTGTTCTGGGAGTACCGAATTTTTAGTTTGTATGACTTTATCAAAAAGAGCAATACAACTCACATTAAAATGTGTTTAAACTGCATTTAATGTGTTATCATATTAATTTGTGTAACCAAAATGCTTTTTTCTTATCAAATCAAATTAAATTAAGTTAATGATGCTCTGCCCCTAGCCACATAGGCTCATAACTCGAACTTCACTATGGGGATGACGGAGTATCAATCCCGCCAACATTAGGTGTGGATAAATTTAGTCCAAAGTTCAGACAAAAAGCAGCCTGGACAGTGTATCGCAATGAAACCGAATAACTCAGGACACTCATAAAAAAGGTAACTTGTTGAAAAAAATTAATTAGCATTACACATTAGGGATAACCACAGTGAACATCTAAAAACAAGAACACAACCTAACGCATTTCATGCCATACTGGCACTTAAGTTGCACTTTTATTTAAAAAAAACAAGTACATTTTTTTTATGATGGTCCTAAGTTGCTCGGCATCATTGCAAATCTCTGCCCATAGCCACACCTTCAGCCACTCTCACAAAAATAAATGTTTCCCTCTTTGGCTAACACTGTCATCTGTAATTTAGGTACTTTTAAATTCAGGCCAAATTCCTTTTTTTTTTTTTTTTATATTTTTAAAAATATTCATCAGCACTGCCAAAATAGGTTCCTGAGAATATTTGGACAAGTACTAGGTGTAAAGAACTCACTTTTCCCAAAGACTTATTTTGGCTCCCAGCCATTAATATACATGTAGACAACTTTATTCCAACTTTTTAAACTGAAACTTAACTATGTTTAAAATGCCAGGAAAAAAAAGGGTACATACTCCAAAACTGTAATCAGTAATATATACACTTAAGTATGTCTTAAGTGCTAAATAAAATGCCTATATTGTCACTATTTTTTTTTCTTTTCCTTCTTTTCTTTCTTTTTCTTTATTTCTGTTTTTTCTTCCTTCTCTCTCTCTCTTTCATTGATTGTTTCTTTCCGTCTTCCTTTCTTTTTCTTTTTCTTTTTCTTTCCTTCTCTCTTTATATTCTTCATTCTTTCTTTTTGTATTATTTTTTCCTTCATTTTTCCTCTCTTCCTCCCTTCCTTATTTTCTTTATTTTTTCCTTCCTTTATTTAATTCTTTATTTCCTTCTTTCTTTATTTCTTTCAATGCTTCTTTCTCTCACTTTCTTTCATCATTTATTTATTTTCATCTTTCTTTCTTTCTTTTTTCTTTCGTTCTCTCTCCATTTTATTTCATTCATTCTTCTTTGCTTTCTTTCTTTGTTTGGTCTTTCTTTTTTTATTCTTGCTATCTTTTCTTTCTTTCCTTTCTTCTCTCTCTTTTTATTTGTTTATTTGTATTTCCTTCTTTCTCAACATTGTGCAGAAACCTAAACTTCCACATGACAAAGTAGAGTTAAAAAAAAAAGAACAAAATAACATTTTAAAAGTAAACTTCATTTATAGATTCTTTTTAATAAAAAGACAAATAATATAATTCATCAAATACACAACACTGATTAATAACACTGTTTATTGTATTTCACCTGCTGTGATAGAATTGTGATAAGAAACTCAGATTTCTTATGCTCTCTATCCAGATATATAAAGCAATTTCTGTCTTATCTGTATTGAATGGTCATAAGGTTGCACTACTATCTACACTGTAATAAGCAAACTATCCTACTGGTACACAGCATCTTGAGGTAATTGCTAACTCAAACAACAGACACTAAATAATTAGTTTTCTTTTCAGTAAAGATACTGCATCTGGAAATAACTAATAAATTGAGTTGAAAGCCTTTAAAATGTATGCCTATTCAGTGCTTTAGACCAGTCACGGAAAGCCTTTTGGTAATGGCACAGCTTAACATTTATTAATAATTATGTAAAGGCTCCTCCCAAAAGCAATACAACTTAGCTTGTTATAAATCATTTATTTAAAAGTATGTGGAAACGAATGAAAACATTTTTACATGTTTAAAAAAAATACAAAGACACATTTAGAAAAATCTGCTTGTGATTACCTGAAAAAACAGAAGCCGCCAAAGTAAGGTGTACTTAAAGTACAGCTGTAGAAGTAGTTCAGTAGTAAATATTTAGTATTGAGAGCATCAAGCCATATTATTGTATAATTGTTTAAGATTCTTGAAATGTTTATGAATCTGTACGGTTACGCTAATAGTCCAAAGTTTTTATCTTCAGTAGTAAATGTTTAACATTTTATAAAGTCAGGAAAACTCCAATTATACATGAATGAGGACAGAATTTATAACGTCTTAAAAAGATTTAGAGGGACACACACTCTCTATGAATTAGTGATAGGGTCTGCTTGGGTCAAAGATTCATATACTTCGACCCCTCCTTGGCTCACATAATCACACACACAGTCACGCATGCACACACGCACACATAGACGCAGTCACAGACTGTTTATCACCTGTGGGTTAATATGCACATGAACTACTTTTCAATGTTGACATGTTAATGTCATAAACAGGAGACAACACAGATATTTAGGTTGGCTAAGCTTCGTTGATAGTGCTCCAGTGTAAGTAAAAAGTATCAAAAGTTAATGTAAGTCGTAGCTGAAAAGTCCCACAGTGTGGCTAGAGGGCACATATAGACATGCACAGCGTCTGATAACCTGACGTGTTTCGTACTTATCAGGCACTTAATCGTAGGTCTGCTGCACTCACATCTACTCCATTTTAATATACTAACAAGTGAAAAAAGGAACAGCCCCAAAGGTGTTTTAAATTCCAGCTTAAGGAGTGAAAAATTAGTGAGTTAAAAGCAAAGAAAACCAAACAACGTGTGCAGCACCAAAATAAAACAAAAAAATGTAAGTAAATAATTAAATTATTATATAGAAACAGCATAAAGAACGTCATAGGGAACTTTTTATATCCATAAGTAGTGAGAAAGTATAGGATAACCCCATCAGAAGACATTTTTTGATTTGTAACAACGCAAATGTGGAAAAGTGTCAAGCACAGGGCATAGAGAAGGCCATAAATGTTAGAGGCAGCAATCTCATTCACAGATTAAAATACCTGGAGACCAAGTGGATTTTCGAGTTACGTACAAGAAAACCCTTTGGTCTCAATTCAGAATTTGATGTCCCATATTATGTTTAATGATTAATTATCTGTCACTAGTATTTTATCTATGCCCAATACTTGGCTTCTGGTAAAGTGCTTAATATTTCTGAAGCATTTAAAATGTTTGAAATGCTTAAAATATATCGTTTTTTAACATATTATTTTTAAATGGATACATTTTGCAGAGTCGAGTTTGTTCCCCTTTAAATCCTATGTCAATTCATTTTGTACGTATTTGGGGTATGAAATTATAGCCAGACCATTGCAAACTCTATTCAGACATGAAAGCCTATTCAATTAAACCTCAACACCAGCAATGAGGCATTTTATCAATTGCAGCTGATGGAATGAAACTTGTTATTTTAAATTCAATGTACAAATGAAATCATTCTGTAGAGCAGAGGTTGACACATATTTGTAGTATTTAGAAGCCAAAGAGACTGATTCAGTATTTAGTAAAATGTCTCTACTTAAAAAAAAAAATGAAAACATTAGGATCCTGCCGAAAGGATTTTAGAAGCCATGACTACCCCTGGGCCTGGGATTTGTCAAACTCTGCCCTAGAGTATGTTTCATATTATTGCCATTTGATTTAAGTCAGCTATTCATATCACATTTATTTCAATAAAACCATTAGCACATATAATTTCAAAGCAAAATATAATCATCAACCTTAAGCTGATGTTTTTAGTTGAGACATAGCTATCCTTTGGCAATCTAGATGTTGAGTACTATAGCTCCTATGAAGCTCAGCCAGTCAGTATAGTCCACAATAGCGGAACAGGACTTTTAATTTGTCTTCACGTTCATTATGATGAGAATCATTGTTGACAAGGCATCCACATCATGTAAATCTAATAGCTTTTACAACATCAGCCATAACATTATGACCACCTGCATCCGCCAGTTTGCAACCCGTCAGTGATCATAATTTTATGGCTGATCAGTGAAGATATATATTTCCCATTCCATTGTCAGCATGAAATTGTATTTCTATAGTGGGACATGCACAATTTAAAAAGGAACATGAAAAAGAAACATCATTATTGAAAAATTGAATTAGACAATCTTAAAGTACCTTATAACAGCCACTCTGTACCATGATCATCTAGAATTTAAAAAGCTTCCCTAGATCATGATTATCCAGCATGTGCATTGCTTATGGGATGAAACAAGTAACCCCAAAATAACCACTAGAGACAGACCACCATAAATAAATTAACTTGCCAAATGTCACATATGCTGGAGATTTTCCTTATCACCAATCTGACCCAATATTGAGGCCGTTCTACCCTGACCTCCTGACTCATGCATTTAAAAGTCCGAATTTTTGTGCTTATATATCTCCTTCCTCCTCTAGACGCCTTCCTACATTTGTTTTATTGTATTTCTTCCACTCTAATGGTGTCAGGTGGGCTTGTTAACTTTTGCAACACACCCATGTTATTTACCTGCAGTTTATTGCAAACAGGGCTTTTGCATTGAAGTTGGATACCTAATGTCTGAAAGCTGCTTCTTCTGTTCCTGATCTTCTGCTAGAGCTCATTTTGAATTTCTACTCTGCCCAGGAACTTGCTACTCAAAACCTTTTCCCAGTGGCGTCGCTAGGCATGGTCTTCTGGGGCAATAGCCCCGAATCCCTGGTACATAGCCCTGAATTGAGACTCTGGGGCTAAAGTATACTTTCTCCCAGAGACTCAAGGGCTATCATTGAAAAAATGATTCTCCCCCGCTGAGCTTTCGTCCTTCCGGGGGTGAGGGCCGATCGGGAGGAGAGACGCGTGCCTGTGATGACCGCACCTCTGGGCCATGCTGAGCACAGCGAGATGGTGCAAGCTAGGTGTGTGTGTCAGGGTGTCTAGGTGTGTGTAAGGGTGTTTACGTAAGTATATATGTGTGAGTGTGAGTATAAGGGTGTCTGTGTGCAATTGAAAGAGAGAGAGATAATGTATGTGAGAAACAGAGAAAGAGATGGTGTGTGAGAAAGAGAGAGAGATTGTGTGTGTGTGAGAGAGATGTGTGAGAGAGAGATAGAGAGAGAGATAGAGTGTGTGTGAGAGAGCAATGCAATGTGTGTGTGTGAGAGACGCATTATGTGTGAGAGACAGTATGTGTGTGTGTATGTGTGAGAGAGAATGTGTGTGAGAGAGAGATGGAGTGTGTGTGTATGTGTGAGTGAGAGAGTGTGTGTGACCGATCTCATCTGGGCTCTAGCACCAGATCATTTGGAGACCTAGCAACACCCCTGTCTTTTCCTATTCTGCAGTCCTTTGCGAAAGTCCCCTTTTGTCTCTGCTTCAGTCCTTATTCCAATCCTTCTCTCTTTGTTTCTATTTCTGTTCTCACCCTGCACAATGAATAAAATCATACAAATAGACACCTCCTCTATCCCTGCACTGAAACTCCTACTAGACCTTGTAAAGGCCCTGAAAATGAATTGGTTCTAGTGTTTCCTCTAAGGTGTGTGCTTGTACAAGTGCACACACATTTTGGAAGAAGAGGACACAAGGAACAAAAATGTGTTTACATACATTTTGCCCACAGATTTTCAAAAAAAGCTACTGAGCTACTCCAGTGTTCTGAGATGTCTTCCTGAAATCCAGATCTTACCATCAAGGAAACGGTATATACGCGTGGTGTCACAAATAACTGAATCAACAGCTCAGGAACTGTAAAGCCAGCAACCATAATTCTGCAATCATAGTCTGATATGATGACAATTTCTAATGATGCCTTCCACCTCCAACAGTATGAAATCTGAGCTATTAGACTTGAGATTAGAGTTACAGTGAGCATAGGGATTAGGCTTAACTCTAATCACTATTTTAAGCCCAGGTACATACATTACACTAGGGGGTTTAGCGCTTGGGTAAGGTTAAGAGTTAGCTGTAATTTACAAAGTTAACCCTTGCTATAACTCTAACACACCTAGAGTTACCTTTAAACCTTACCCAAATTCTAACCCTAACCCCCCTGGTCTAATTGCTCAGATTTCATTCTGTTGGAGGAGGCATCATGGGAAGTGTAGTTGTTGGTATCTCAGACTTTGCTTAGATGCTTGTACAGGCATGGTGGCCGGTAGTCTGCATTTACTCTGAGCTGTCTAATCAGTGACTTACAGTTTAGTTGTAATTTTCCTCTTTCTTATTTAATGTACCCACACATATTTTATAGTTTTTTTTTATTGGCATGAAAAGCGTTTTCTTAAAGATAATTTATAAAATATGATGATAAACTGATAAAAAAAAAAAAAAGCACAATTGTCTTTTCTAAAACAATAAAAAGACCCCTTCTAAATAGATTCTAATGTTTGCCCTAAATTTAGAAATACCAATGTTTCTGTAGTGTTTTTTGTTTCGTAACCAATTCCTCCTCACGATGAACCAGCCCTAATCATTGACCCAACCCTAAATCTAACCTTAGCATGAACCCTAATTCTAACCTTACTCCACCTGTAACTCTAAGTGGAACCCTAAACCTAGCCCTAGAGCTAGGATTTATTTAGAGGCAATCTAGCAACATAGTGACACCATGTTAGAGAGGCACACTGCTGTCCAATATCCTCACATTGTTTTGTAACAGGAACAATATTGCACAAGAGACATGTTCTACATACACTAACTATATAAGATAAGAGGGCATATGTTATTGGTAGGTTGGGAGGCATTTTGTTTGTAGCTGGCAGATGCTATTTCAATCTCTAATACATTTTAGCATTTATATTTTAATTAGTGTATGATTAATAAAGGCTTATACACAGGAAGGCCATTTGATTTACTGTATTTCATGTATACAAATCAAAAACTTTGCCAGTAAAGTGAGCCAAGAGTTGACTCAAAGAATGTGCTTATAATGAGATGGTATAAGTAGAGTTCTTTAAAGGGACTTTGTCATCTAAATATTCTTTACAGAGAATCAAATCAAAGATTGATGATCATACCTCACAAATGTCCCTATTTAGGACCCAAATCTGCCTGTCCCTCTTTCATCCTCTATGTCCTGCTCATTTCTGGGA
Organism: Pelodytes ibericus; assembly: GCA_036172795.1. NCBI lineage: Eukaryota > Metazoa > Chordata > Amphibia > Anura > Pelodytidae > Pelodytes > Pelodytes ibericus. The sequence continues at coordinate 38,308,976 of CM069857.1, forward strand.
GCTCAGAATTTTTAGTTTACATGAGTGTATCACAGAGCTCCAGAGCCAAAAAACTAACAAGTAAGTTTAACCGCTTCATGCCGCATGGTGCTTTGGTCCTTAACGACCAAAGCACCAAACCGGCGTCTTTTTGTTCCTGGCCACCGATCACTTAGTGATCAGCAGCCAGGAACATCCAAACAGGGACCCAATCAGGGTCACTATAGACCCTGTCGGTCCCTGCCGACATCCCATGATACTATCACAGAGGCGTGCCCGAAACCGGAATTTCGGACAGACAGGGATGCCGGAGATGTAGTGAGCGCTAAGTTTGAGTGTTCGCTATATTTCCTATGTCAGACTGATGCCACTCAAAGTGACCTCATCTGACACTGTGGAACCCACTGCAAGTCCCTGCAGCAGGATCCTCAGCACAGCTTGAGCCGCGATGAGCTCTTACATGGAGGATGGTCCAAGCCATCCTGCAGCTTTTTACAGTAAAATGTAGCAGATGCACATTCTGAGTGTCATTTTCTGTGTCAGAGTGAGGCCACTCAAAGTGGCCTCACTTGACAGTGGGGACCTCGCTGCATGTCCCTGCAGTGGGATCCCCACGCAGCTCTTCGCAGCTACTAGCCTTTAGGCAGCTAAAAATAGGACGGCATAGAATGTTCTACAGGCAGGAAGGGGTTAAGGTTCAGTAAATGTATTAATATATTATTTTATGTAAATAAAATATTGTATTCTTGTTCTAAATGGCTTATCAAATTGCATAAATAGATACTAATTGGCCATAAAGTCACTGAAAAATTTTCAACAAAGCCCCGCCCATAGTCACACATTTAGCCACTCCCACACAACAAATGTCCCTCTTTGGAAATTTGAAATATTGGTAGGTATGCATTTTTTTTTTTTTTTTTTTTTTTTAGCAGAGTTGCATGCAGATACATAAATTCTGAGAAAATTACATTTTAAATGTGTCTGTGGTGGTCTCCTGTTATGATATCACCTGCAACTTGATGCAAATCGAGTAGTTTCAATTGGTAATTTGACTTTCAAGCCACATCACAAGGTGATGTCAGAAACTGGAGACATTGCAAACATATATAAAACAGGTTTTGAATAAACAATGCTTAGGTAATGGAATGAATTTACTAAACAGGCAGAAATGAAACCTGGTATTATAGTTTCCATCATCTATTAAAACAAATTCTAAATAATCACATTATAAAAAAATCTATTTTTTTCATATGGTATTATAGAAGATTATAAGATACAGTAAGCCATGGTAGAGACTCAAGCAAATGATCTGGTTCTGCTCAGGGCGTCACTTCATGAGAACTGTGACCTAGCGCCAAACATGGGTGGCGCCTCTCCTGCCTTTCTCCAAGTCCAGTGAAGAAGACATTGAGAGTATGTATAAAGGTATTTCCATCAGAAACGGAGTGCAGTTCAGTTCTAAGTAATGTCTACCCCTATGTATAAAGTGATTTTTACCAGAAAAAAAGATATCATGTACCCGATGTGTCAAAACTAAAAAGTGATCTAATTATTGTTTAGGAATTTTGCTGTATCCTATGTATACAAAAAGATTAAATATTGTCGATCATTTTATTGAACTATAATTCTCCACCAGTTCTAATGTGGTATTATCTGCACTGAACAAATAAATCACCACCTCAGAATAACCAAAATCACATACTGACAATAAAAATTCACCTTTTTGCATCTTTTATCTTATTTATACAGTTGTATATGTATCATAATCCTAAATCAGGATTAGACATAAAAAGTGTCATTATTTATACACAACCCCGGTTAACTCAAGTCTATTTGTAAAAAGCCTAACACAGGGTATAATTAGGGGGATGGGTTAAATCTGTTGTTTCACTTTTTTGCAGTTTAATAGAATGAAGTTTCCTTACTTTTTAATATATGTTAAAGTTTGACATTTACTGTCATTACTTTTGTGTGTGTGGTTCATATGCATTCTCTCACATCTGTCATTATATCAGCAATTTATCTCAATTATATTTCAAATCTTTTTTTTCACATACCACTGTGTGATACAGTACTTATTTCAAGATTCTGAAAGACTGTAATTTTGTTCTCTTTATCGTTCACAGTTGAATAAAAACTGACTTCTTTCTGGCAAGCAGACATTTTCTTCTTACCATTGTTTAATACTTTTTTTTTGGCTTAAAGGTGATTCAGTAACAATATATTTTCTTTTATTTTTCATTTTGATGTTTAATGTTACACTTGGCTTCTAAGAACATGCACTTTATGTTTTATGTATTTGCAAGAAAATGATTCATTCTTACAGTGAAAGATAATATTACCATTAATTGATAATATTAGTAAATAATAAAGTATGGATTTTATTAAAAGACATTGGGTTAGATGCAATCCTCCCCATTGTATTAGAAGTGCCATTAGCAGGCTACTGACAGGCATTTTAGATTGAATGCCTCATCAAGAATGTGTTTAACGGGTGCAGTCATTACCTTAAGACGTTCTATGGAGGATAGCCTCCTGATGTGCCCAAGAAAAAATAAATGGCCCCTTACTGACCACGGGCAGTAATTTACTAAAAATAATCTGGGCTACATGATTAAAAGTGGCCCCCCAGGTCTTTGAACTGCACTATGCCCCAGGCCCCAAAAGAAATGCAGTTAAAGGGCTTGGGGTAGAGCTGTGCCCCAAGCCCCTTAATAAAATAACTTATAGCCTCCGCCCCGCTCTGGGGCTTTTGTCGGTACTAGCGGAGCCACATTCTTTTCATGGTGCCAGCATGAGGCTGCTCCAGAGGAAGGGCAAACATAATTTTTTTGGATGACCATTGGGGACTGGGAGTGGCTATTACAACCCCAGTCCCCTAGTATTATATTAATGGAGAAATAGGGAATAACAGAGTTTTATGCTAAAAGCCGGTGTTCCATTACCACAGTACCACAGGTGTGGCTCCAGTTGCAGTTGAATTATAAGCTATGCCATAGGTTTTACAGTGCCAGGAGTGGGGAGGATTGCATCTACCTTAATCCCAGGTAGAATTGCAAATGAGTAGCAGGAAAATTTAAATGAGATGAACACATTAACCGAGTGATTCAATTATGCATTATGCAGGGCCAAACTTGGTGAGCCTTCCTTGGTTTTAGAGCTCAGCTAGCCATGGATAATGCATAGCTAAATCTTTAGAAAAGCTCATGCAGGACCCAATCTTTCCCTCCTGCACAAAGAACTCATCATATTTTCCCCTTTATAATGTATACTCAAGCCAACACCCCATAGAATACATGTACAATTGTACAATTGTGTCCCAGACGATGCAAGCACCAAAATCCCACTGTTTGTCCCTGGCCACCGAGCACAAGGTGATCTGTAGCCTGGGACACAATGACAGAGACCCCATCAGTAATTAGTAAAATGTAGCTGGTGCTCGCTTTGAGAATCACCTACATTTTCCCTGTCAGACTGAGGCTACTCAAAGTGGCCTCATCTGACAGGTGGGATCCTGCTACAAGTCCCTAGCTGTTAAATGCTGGACGTTCTATGCCACCCTAGCATCTTTTAGGACCAGTAACATTAAGATGGCATAGAACGTCCTAGCATCGCAAATAGGTTAAGCACTGTGTGTGTCGGAAATTGGAGTATATTAACATATGTCCTGAAATGCTGTAAACAAATCGACACATTTTCTGTATGTTACTGTAAAGTTATTTTTTAAGGTTTAATTCACCAATCAGGAATATGCAGTCAGTGGATAAACAGATGATTCAACAGGGAGAAAACTGGCCAACTATGTAGATGTATTCATTTGACTTGTCTAATGTTGTCTCTATAATTAATTAAGTTAATGGAGTGTATTCATGAAAGAACAGTAGAATGGAATTGAGAAGAGAATTGCAAATTTAAGATCAAAGTAGTCGAGCTGGAAACAGTCTTCCATTCATCTATACTTGCCATTATGGTCTTAATTTTTCAATTCCAGGCAATAAGAATTCCTGGAAGAACATATGGGAGAAAGAAAAGACACATAGTACCAGAGGAAAGTGGCTACAGGACTTGAGAACAGACCACAGAAATCTCCCAGAACAGGAACTAGTCACCAACACAGTAACAGACATCAATAGAACATGAAGCTGTGCTCATCATGAATGCCCCCCTACAAGGGTACAGCACCATCCAACTACCAGCCAAGGACCTTCCTCAAGAACTCAGTAGGGCTCTGGAAAACAACACTGGAAGTCAACTCAAGACAGTTAGCACAAGTGACCATCAATTGTAGCATATACCAAGGGGATCCACTGTCCCTGCTGCTGTTCTGCATAGGCTTGAACCATCTCAGCCAGCTGATCACAAGGACTGGTTATGGATTCAAGTTCAAGACCAGAACTGCCATCAGCTACCCCCTCTACTTGGATGACATCAAGCTGCTTTCTAAGAGTTAATGAGACATTGACTCATTGATCCACCTGACACTGATTTAAAGTGACATCATTGGGAATCAACACAGTAAAGGAGGAGAGTATATTTAAAAGAAGAAAAGCTCCCACAACAAGAGGACATAGTGTTAAATTAGAGGGGCAAAGATTAAAATCTAATATCAGAAAGTACCACCAAAGGATAAGACAGATCCTGAAGAGCCAGCTCATTGGGAGGTACAATCCATGCCATCAACACATACGCTATGCCACTCTTCAGATACCCTGCTGGTATTGTGAGCTGGCCAAAGGAAGACCTAGAAGCTGCTTATGTGAAGACCTGAAAGCTTGTCACAATGAAGTTGTGAGTTTCCATCCCAAGTCCAACACACAGAGACTGTACACCAGCCATAAAAAGGGTAGGAGTGTCAGAGCCACCTTCCTAGATGAAACGGAGAACATCTGAGAATACATCAGTAAGATTAGGAACTAACTGTACCTGGACTTGAACCCTGACTTATATGTTCCTAGCTCTCTTTTTTACAGGTTCACCACCCTGTTTTTCACAATTTAGCCTCTGTTCTAGTAACCATGAATCTGCAAGCCTTGTTATCATTGTCAACTCTCCTCAGCTGTGCCTGGTCATGTGCTATCTCTGCCTATAAAAGCCACTTCCTGTCACTATACATTTGCCAGATTATTGTGGTACCTGCCTGCATCATAATCAAGCTTTCTACTGATCTCTCTTTACCTGTTACCGATTTTGGACCATCTGACTACTCTTCATTGTCCTACCTACTGACCTCAGCTTGCCTGACTATGCGTCTACCCTTTTAGTCCAGCCTCTCTGCTCTACTAAAGAGTAGATTTTCACTCAAAGCTCAGGGGTACAATCACCTGGGTAACGAGTGGCTACTTCTGATAAGCAGATAAGCTGCTGAGAAAATGCCTGAAGCACCAACGTCCATCGAAGGAAGATCTCCTACAGTGACTGTATGACCCCAACCCTAATCATTAAGTGCTATGGCAAACCAAGACCCTGCATGTGATGTACCAAAGAAAGATAGCTGATGTGACTGACACTGGGAATCGTATCAGGGGCTGAAGATCCTGTGGGACTTCAAGATCCAGATGAACAGACAGGTTCTGGCCAATCAACCTAACATCATGGTAGTAGACAAGGACCGGAGACATAGCGGTGTCAAGTGACAGAAACATCAGGAAGAAGGAATATGAGAAGCTGGAGAACTACCTGGGTCTGAAAGAGGAACTAGAGAGGATATGAAAAGTGAAGGCCAAAGTGGTCCCAGTAGTGATAGGAGCTGTGACACCTAAGCTGGGCAAGTGGCTCCAACAGATTCCATGAATGACATCAGAGCACTCTGTCCAGAAGATTTACAGTGGTAGGAAAAGCTAAGAACCCTCAAACTCCTTGGCTCCAGGCCTCCTGGTAGAGGACTCAAGGTTAGGGAAGACACATACCACACCTAGGAGGGTGAGAAAAATATTGAAATCCTATCTCTTTAATGATCAGGGACTCATTATGGTATGTAACACATTTATTGATTTGCAGCTTAACTTATTTTGTTAAATAGTAAAAAAAAAAAATAGTCCACAATATATGTGATTGAATACAAATATATAGAGATACAAATGTTACATTTTTCTTGAGAATTTTCAGGATAAAGCCAGGTTTATTTAATTACTCAACAACAAATCTATAACGGCAAACCAAACAAAAATATATATATATGACCTTTGCAGTAAAAATGTCAACAGCAATATTTGTAGTTTATTTAACAAAAAAAAAATCATTGTCACCAAAACACAGAGGTAGCTGACAGATTACCTGAGAAACTACATCAGACCTCTGGGAGTTTCACATTGAATTCATCAGAAAATGCACATAAAACATTATGAATTTACTATCAATATACTATGTAACGCAATTATTATTTCAATAGTGGGTTTGTACCAAACCTTTAAATATTGCAATGGCTACATCATACAAAACATTATAAATAAGTCTATTTTTGTTTCTGTGCTGAATTTTATGACATTTCTTATTTCGTTTCTATAGTAGGCTTGCCAAAGGCTCTTAGGATGCAAAAGGTTCCCACTCCTGTGGGTGCAATAACAACCCTAAACACACTCCACTATTGTACTTGAAAACAAGAGAATATCTAAATGTAACCTTCTTGATTAACCCCTTCGTGATGTTAGGACGTACTGAGCTGTGTTAAACAGCTTATTGCGGCTCCCCTAGCTGCCCGTGCTGTTCTCGGATCCTGCTGCAGGCACTTGCAGCGGGATCCCACCTGTCAGATGAGGCCACTTTGAGTGGCCTCAGTCTGACAGGGGAAATTTAGCCGGTGCTCAAAAAGCACCGGCTACATTTCTCTAAATCGCTCCGTGCCCGAACGTCCGGGTTCGGGCATGCCTCCGTGACGTCACACGTGACCTGCAGAGGTCTCACGTTTTTTGGCAAGGACCCACAGGGTCTATTAAGACCCTGATCGGATCTCTGCCATAGTGTTCCTGGCTACCTATCACATTGTGATCGGTGGCCAGGAACAAATTGTGCCGTTTTTGTGCTTGCGTCGTTTGTGACCCCTCCATTGTAAAATATAGTCAGTAGAACATTAGTAAAAATCTCACAATTCCAAGACAAGTCAGCAGGCCTGTTATTTTTTCTCCAAAATTTGCTACTTTATCATAACTTAATTCTACATTGTCATTGTCTGCGTAACTAAAACCAATTCTGATTCATTAGAGCATGTGCCCTGTTTTTGTCCTTGTCAGAATGAAAATATAATACATATAATAATCAAAAAATAAATCCATTGTAAAATAATAGTATTAAGTATATGTAAAATAAATTCCTATAAACATATTTAAAAAAAAAGAAGCAATGTATTTATCAGTTAAATAAAATGCAATTCAAATGTTGGTGACTTCACTTCCTTCAAGTGTACACACATAAAGATACATAAAAATACTTTTTAATGATATTGAATTTGTCACATGAGATTTTTTAAAAACTGGTAATCTGGCAAGAATTCTGGGAAAGACCCTATAGCTACAATTTTCTTTATTATACATTTCTTATCTAACACCATTCGAACACTCGGCAAACAACAATTTACTTTCTCATTGTTCATAGCTCATCACTTGTACTTTAAGGGAAAAGTTGATCCCTCCACCGACAAATTGCTTTTGCTTTATTCTATAGTTCACCTCTCTGTCGGCTTCAGCAGAATTAAAGCTCAACTTTCTCTCGTTCATTTTTTGTTTGTTTGTTTGTTTATTTATTCCATTGTGTTCCCATATGTGACCAAGACAATTTACTGATTTCTTTTTTTTGGCTTTGTTTTCGTTTTAAAAACTAATTTAGAATATGCAATTATAAATTCTGGCTTTTCTAATCTTGATTCCTGTACTATGGGTCTTTGAAACTGATCCCCTAATGCACCTAAGACTATGGGGGCTAAGTCAGCTTCACTGCCGAAAGGCATTTCTTTTTTTTGTGCTGTTGAGAGCCCAAAGAAACCAACAGGCCAAACCAATATCGCTGACGGCACTTCAAAGGCTACTGCCTTACAGGCCCAACAGTCTGAGTCTGAAAACCAGCAGCCACTTACAACAGAATAGAGAGACACTTATAAGCTTATGCCCACAAAGAAGGACATGGCAGAGATTGTTGAAAAAGCCTTGGAGGGCTGACTTGCTAGCCTATGAAGTTTTAACTTGCATACTGAGCATGTGTGAGCGCTGGAGGATACTCAGCCGATGACATAGGGCAAAACAGCAAGAATACCAAATTTCCCCCTTACAACAGCAGGTCGAGGACCTCAATAGTCCCAAGTGTAACCTCAGAGTCTGAGGGGTCATCATACATCAACTCTTTGACACCATCCTGCAAAGGGCTATGGATACATCCATGGAACTGGACAGCATTTTGAAAGTGAAAAGGGCATGAGGATTGCCAACACACGTCAATTAGACGTGCTGTGCCCATTGCACTTCTCCCTGACTGCAATGCTATCGTAAAGGCAATTGCACCACTTAAGGTCTGAGACAACAAAGTCACTCTCTTTTATTGGGAACTTGGCTGGCAAACTGTCTGTGACATATTAATGGGAAAATAGTGGCATATTAATGAGCAAAGAGTGGCACATTAATGGCCAACTGGCGGTGGCAAATTAATAGGAAAACTGGCATATTTTAATGGATAAACTAACAGTGGAATATTAATGTACAAACTGGCTGTGGCATATTAATGGGGAAACTGCTTGTAGCATATTAATGGGCATACTACTGTGGCATATTCATGGGCAAACTGGGGCATATTCACGGGAAAACTAACAGTGGAATAATAATGGACAAAATGGCTGTGGCATTTATTAACGGACAAACTGGCATATTTGAGTGTGAAAACTAACAGTGGCATATTAATGGACAGATGAGCTGGCAAACTGGCTGTGGCATATGAATGGGAAGCAGTTGCGTTGCTAGGTCTCCAAAAGAGTGGAGTACAAAAAAAGCTCACATGCTTAGTGGGGAATACAGACTGATATACAGTGGATATAAAAAGTCTACACACCCCTGTTAAAATGTCAGGTTTATGTGCTGTAAAAAAATGAGACAAAGATAAATCATTTCAGAACTTTTTCCACATTTAATGTGACCTATAAACTGTACAACTCAATTGAAAAACAAACTGAAATCTTTTAGGTAGAGGGAAGAAAAAATATAAAAATAAAATAATGTGGTTGCATAAGTGTGCACACCCTTAAACTAATACTTTGTTGAAGCACCTTTTGATTTTATTACAGCACTCAGTCTTTTTGGGTATGAGTCTATCAGCACGACATATTTTGACTTGGCAAGATTTGCCCACTCTTTGCAAAAACACTCCAAATCTGTCAGATTGCAAGGGCATCTCCTGTGCACAGCCCTCTTCAGATCACCCCACAGATTTTCAATCGGATCCAGGTCTGGCTGGGCCATTCCAAAAAATTTAATCTTCTTCTGGTGAAGCCATTCCTTTGTTGATTTAGAAGTATGCTTTGGGTCGTTGTCATGCTGAAAGATGAAGTTCCTCTTTATGTTCAGCTTTCTAGCAGAAGCCTGAAGGTTTTGTGCCAATATTGACTGGTATTTAGAACTGTTCATAATTCCCTCTATCTTAACTAAGGCCCCAGTTCCAGCTGAAGAAAAACAGCCCCAAAGCATGATGCTGCCACCACCATGCTTCACTGTGGGTATGGTGTTCTTTTGGTAATGTGCAGTGTTGTTTTTGCGCCAAACATATCTTTTGGAATTATGGCCAAAAAGTTCAACCTTGGTTTCATCAGAGACACTTGAAATGATGGCAGGTGTATGCTGACTCCTATTTAACATGATTTGGAATGTGATTGCTTAATTCTGAATACAGCTACATCCCCAGTTATAAGAGGGTGTGCACACTTATGCAACCACATTATTTTATTTTTATAATTTTTCTTCCCTCTATCTAAAAGATTTCAGTTTGTTTTTCAATTGAGTTGTACAGTTTATAGGTCACATTAAAGGTGGAAAAAGTTCTGAAATGATTTATCTTTGTCTCATTTTTTTACAGCACAGAAACCTGACATTTTAACAGGGGTGTGTAGACTTTTTATATCCACTGTATATATATATATATCCGTCTGCATTCCCTACTAAGCATGTGAGCTTTTATATATATATTTATATTTCTGTCTGTATGCCCCACTAAGCATACTGTCTCACACAGACACATAAGAAGCATGCAGTCTCACACACACACAGTCTCACACAAGCATGCTCTCACGCACACACACATGCTGTTGCTCTTTCTCACACACGTGTCTCACACACTGTCTCCAACAGACACACACACAATCACGCTGTGCGACACAATCTCTTACAGACACACTTTCTCTCACACACAGTTTCTCACCAGGGCCAGTGCATTGTGCTGCCGGGGTCAAGAATTGAAATGCTGTCCCCCACGAGCACACACACACACACACACACACACACACACAGTCATGCACGCGCCTACATAAAACATAGTCTCACACACAGATAGAGTTACAGCAGTAAACCAGCAGTGTGTAAATAAAAAAAACATTAATTTAAAATAATACAAATAAAATCAAAGTGATCCAGTCACCAATATTGTGTGTATAAAGTACCAAACAGTATAGAGAGGGTTAAATAGACTCCCAATTAAAGAATAGCTGCTAGTGCGGCAACAGAATACCGGCCTAAAAAAGATGGCCTGTAAGTGAATAAAAAAAACTGCAAACAGAACTTAAATATACACAATTTACAATTATTCAAATCTTCATATAATATTTTAATACATATAAATAAAAGATAATAAATTAAAATATCCACAAAAATTTGACAAACACAATTAAATAAACATATGTTCTCTGGAATACATGTACTAGCAATTACATAGATTACCAACAGACCATCAAAATACATAGATATATAAACACAATCTATAGACCACTAAAATAGCTGATAAAAAATCCTAATAGGGAAAATACCTTACCTGGTAACCATATGGGCTTGCTGGGTGCGATCTGGCCACGGGCCCCAGCACTAGCCGTCACCACAAATTCCAGGGAAATATTGTACATGGTACAATGAGGATGAGCCAGGCTCAGGCCACAAAGAACAAAGATGTCAAGTATAGCCTACAGGAGAGAGGTGCGGGCGCCCACTGGCTGTACTCACAGACATACTAACCAAGCACAAACTCACTCACAGACATACTAACCAAGCACAAACTCACTCACAGACATTCTCACCCAGCACCAGTGCTGTATTTACCGCGAGGCATTCTAGGCGGATGCCTAGGGCGGAAAATTTTGGGGGGCGGCAGCGCCCCCCAGCACTGAAAAAACAAAAAAAAACAAAAGACTGAGTGTGATGGGAGTCAGAGTGTGTGTGATGGGAGACAGTGTGTGTGACTGAGTGTGATGGGAGTCGGAGTGTGTAACTGAGTGTGCACAGTCACTCGTGACACACTCAGCAAGCACAGTCACTCACTCACATGGACACTCAGCAATCACACTCTCTCACATGGACACTCAGCCAGCACACTCACTCGGACACAAAGCCAACACACTCACTCATCATGAACACTCAGCCAGCACACTCCCATGGACACTAAGCCAGCACACTCACATGCACACTAAGCCAGCACACTCACTCCCATGGACACTAAGCCAGCACACTCACTCACATGGACACTAAGCCAGCACACTCACTCACATGGACACTAAGCCAGCACACTCACTCCCATGGACACTCAGGCAGCACACACACTCACATGGACAATAAGGCAGCACACACTCACATGCATACTCAACCAGAGCACACACACTCACAGACATACTCACCCAGCACAGACACACTCACCCAGCACAGACACACTCACCCAGCACAGACACACAGCCAGCAGATTTTTTTTTTATATGGCCAGTTGCTCACCAAGCATCAGCTGAAGGGAGTTTCTTCTTTCAAAAAGTGTGTGGTCCAAGAGAACTGCAGGACACGCAAAGAGCAAAAAAAAAAAACTGACTCGAAGTGAGGGCGGCATGAAGTTCCGGCTCACAGGGAATTACAAGTTCAGCCTGCGGGCCGGCTCTGGAAGCATGTTTGATGTCTGCCATCATATCCGGCGTGTAGGGAGGAAGAAAAAACAGGGCTGAGTCTCCATTCGGGGCTATCATCAGGAGATTCAGGGCTTCAGCCCCAGTAGCCACCCCCTAGCGACGCCACTGATGGGAAGACTGTGGCATATTTTGACAGGAAACTAACTGTGGCATAAGAATGGCCAGACTGGTTGTGGCATATTAATGGGATGGCTGTCTGTGGCACGTTAATGGACAAACTAGCATATTTTCATGGGCAAACTAACAGTGGCATATTAATGGGCAGGCTGACTTTGGCATAATAATGGACACACTGCCACATTTTAATGGGCAAACTAGCAGTGGCATAATAATGGGCATACTGACTGGCATATTAATGGACCAACTGGCATATTTTAATGGGCAAACTAACAATAGCATATTAATGGGAATACTGGCTGTGGCATATTAATGGACATGGAATATTAATGGACACATTGGGACATATTGTAATGGACAAAATAACAGTAGCATTTCAATGTGCAAACTGGCTGTGGCATATTATTGGACAAATTGGTTATTGCATATTAATGTATTAATACATTTATATATATATATCAAGGTTTCCATCAGGTCCCATTGACTTATTTGTCTTTACTTTAGACAGCTGAAGTAAAACCTCTAATAAACTACAATAACAGAACACTCATCATTCTTACAATGCTCTTAACATTCTCTCATTGTTGTCACTCTGCTATCGCTCCACAAAACTGTCACTCTGCTATTGCTCTGCTACTCTTTTATCTCTCTGAATCTGATTCTACAACTCCTAGCTCTGTGTGGTGTCTCACAAAAGTTCCAATCACAGGCAAGGTGTAACAGTTTTCAGGACCCTTAGTCCTACATTTTTATAGTGCATTATAGTGCTGTTTTTTTCATGGTAACTCTATGCAGATCTTGTAATTTTACATCGTTACTTTGTTAGTAGTTGTGAGTTATGTTAGAACACATGTTGCAACTAGATGTTAGTTAACGGTAAAATGTGCCATTTTTGAAAAAACCCTGTGTTTGCTTTAATGCCGTAATATTGCCTTAATTCACATCACTTCGGATCTTTTCAGAATAACAGTTAACAATAAAATCTTAGTCTATTAATATTCTGGGATTAATGCACATTATAGAATACACCCCCAATGTCTCATCCAAGCTGGGAAACGTTGAAGTTATAAATTCAGACCAGAGAGATGATTGAAGGGACATGTTACACTAAGTCTAGACGTGCTTACATTTCTGCTTATCTCTGCTGAGATTTTAATCTCTGATAACCTGCTTGCCTCAGCTTCATCCTTGGAGTGTAAGGTCAATGCTATTATTTATAGCTACACTGTGATAATCAGTATGTACCTGATCTATTAGAAGACGGGGTTAAAATGAACAATCAAGCTAATAAAACAGATATGAAGGCAGGGCCCCTCAATCATGGAACGTGATGTGTTTTATTTCTATATAAGACATATTGGTCTTAAATTCAAGAAAGTCTTATAATTAGACCTCAAATAGACGTCTGACTATAAGACTAGGATCCAGATCTCCCACAAAGCAGCAGGGGACCTGGATCCTCCTTGCAGCTAGGCAGTGCTATGTGCACAGACATCCTCTTATGCTGACCAAAATTTTCGCTGGGGCTACAAAGCAGGGTCACATAACCTCCAAGCTTTCCATCTCAGAAGCCCTGATGTAAGGGTCAGGCACAATGTCTTTGTGAATTGAGCAGACATAAAATATAGTTAAACGTATTTATCTTGACATGGTATTTCACATTGTGACATATAATTGGCAAATTAGTAACTCAGCTGCCCCAAGATACCAGGGAAGACCTTGGCAGTCCTGGGAGGCACATTGCAAAGTCTTGAGGCATATTGGTAAGTCTGGAGGTGCATTGGCAAGTATGGTTGTTATGAGGACCATCATGAAAGGTGAGCAGAAGAACTGGAATGAAGAGGGAGAGAGAAATTACATAAAAACAATAAATGCATTTTTTAAATCATATTTTTATTAGAAATGTAAAAAAAAACTGTTTACATGTGAAGGAAAACTTTATTTTTATTTATAGATCTGTCCTATATGTAGGCTTTTTCTTTTTTCCCCCTAAATTAAGATCCAAAGTTTGGATGGCCAACTTATAATCAAGGTGGTCTTATGTTTAAGCAAATACGATGACCTATAAAAACTACTATAAAAAATAACCTACACCTATACCTTAAAAAGTTATGCGCATCAATATAAACAACTGTGTACACTCAATCAATACTAGGTACATTTAGATATGTACCCTACAGAGTGTGCAGATTTGGCTTTGACTAAAACCTCTGATTTCTATTATGTACCACCCAAATGCCCCTCTAGCAATGCGGGATACCATGGGGTATTGCCCACTAGCAGTGTGGGATGCCAGTGGGTGTGGCGGAGTGTCAGCATTACTGTGCAGTAGATCTGAAACTACTGGCCCAGTATTGAAATGGTAAAAAAAAAAAAAATTGAATGTGTAAATGAAAAACACCTTACAGATTCAGACTGCCCACTGTGGTGTGACACTTGAGAAAAGAAAAACTTAATTGAGCTCTTTACACCTTATAATATATTTAAAGTGGCTGCATGAGTTTATAGGTTTCTGAATACATTTCAGTAAATGTTGGATTTTAAAGGGCACATTTAAGATAAAAAGGAAATGAACACTTTGTTAATGTCCTTTTATTTAATAAGGTGCCTACTCTGGTATTTGCCCTTTTTTTGCTTTTGGAGGTTTAAATAAGAAACTGAAATAAATAGGAGTTTTCCTAATCCTCTTTACTTTGACAGTAAAAGGGCAGAACCTATTTCAAGACATTGTGACATTAGATAAAAGGAGAGAGAAGAAAGTCACATCTGCCCCATGGGTTTCAATTACCAAGACAATTATTTTAACAAAAATTATGCTATATTATGCAGTTAAATGGGAAAGATGTAGGGATCCTGTTTGAGGTAATAGATTATATTTCCTTGCTGGGGTTTTTATTAACTGCTATATTTTTTTCAGTCAAATATAGTTAAACTCATTTATCTTGACATGTAATTAGATGTTGTGACATCTAGATAAATGGCAAATTAGTAACTCAGTTAAACACAGATCCTGGCAAAAGATAAGGAAAAATTGGTCCATCTGGTCTGCCCATTTCCCTCATCACCTAAAAACTCATATTTAATTGTTCTTGAGAACATTCTTATGCACATCAAGACATGTTTAACACCTTTAAATGATTTTGCCTTGCTTAATTATACCAGTTTATATTTTCTACAAAGATATTAAAGATATAAAAGTTGCAATGTACCGTATTTGCTCGAATATAAGATGACCCTGATCATAAGACGACCCCCCAAACTTTGGATATTCCTTTAGGAAAAAAACTAAAAGCCTGAATATAAGACTACCCTATAGGAAAAAAGTTCAACTTGTATATATTCACATGTAAATTGCTTTTTAATATTTAATAAAAATTATGATATAAAAAAATGCATTTCTTGTTTTTATTTCCTTTTATGTGCCAATGCTGCCTCTCTCTCCCCCTCCTTCCAGCTTTGTCTCTCTCTCTCTCTCTCCCCCAGCTTTGTTTCTCTCTCTCCCCCCAGTGTTGTCTCTCTCTCTCCCCCAGTGTTATTTCTCTCCCACTCCCTCCCACATTTTCTCCCTCCCCCCAAACTTTTCTTTCTCCCTCCACCTCCCTCCCTCCTTTTCTCTCTCTCTCTCCCCCTTGTCTCTCTCTCCCCCTCCACCTTGTCTCTCTCTCCCCCTCCCCTTGTCTCTCTATTCCCCCCCTCCCTCCCCTTGTCTCTCTCTGCCCCCCTCCCTCCCCTTGTCTCTCTCTGCCCCCCTCCCCTTGTCTCTCTCTGCCCCCTCCCCTTGTCTCTCTCTGCCCCCCCTCCCTGCCCTTGTCTCTCTCTGCCCCCCTGTCTCTCTCTTCCCCCTCCCCCCTTGTCTCACTCTGCCCCCCTCCCTCCCCTTGTCTCTCTCTGCCCCTGTCTCTCCCCCCCCCCCTCCCTCCCCCTCACCTTGTCTCTTGATCCCTGGTGGCTAGTGGGGGCAGCCGGGGGATGTCTGCACGACACTTCCGTCTATTATGACGGACAGCGCGTATCGTGCAGACATCCCCCGGCTGCCAAAATCTCCTGGTGGCTAGCGGGGGCAGCCGGAGGATGTCTGCACGATACGTGCAGACATCCTCCGCTGCTGCCCAGCACTTCCGCTGGGACTTTTATGATGAAGCCGGCTTCATAATAGAAGTACCAATTGACGTGCCGGGCAGCAGCTGAGGAGGTCTGTGCTCATCGCGCAGACATCCACCGGCTGTTAGTGAGGGCGGATCCAGGTTCCCTGCAGCTCTGGGTGGGACCTGGATCCCTGTCTTATAGTCTGACCTCGATTGGAGGTCAGACTATAAGACGACCTCGAATATATAAGACGAGGGGTCTTTTTCAGAGCATTTGCTATGAAAAAAACCTTGTCTTATATCCGAGCAAATTCAATATCTTGTGGATCAGTAGTAAGTTATATTGGTGTAATTAAACCCTTGGTCACAAAAGTTAAAACTCACTAGTGTGATGACTTAAGCCTCAAAAGCATGATTTTAGCTAGATATATAGTAATGTGTTATAATCCAGTACTTCCATTGACCACACCATGCATCTTCCAAACTTTTCTCTGTAAAGAAGTATATAGTGAAAACCTTTAGTGGAAGTTGCTTTGGCTTCAATGGCTAATACTGTGCGTGTTTATTGCTAAATGTGGCAATATCAAGAAAGTGATTTTTATCCATTCTGAATAAAAATGAAGACCTAATAAAGGTATGAATTTAGAGCTATTCCTGGCCTTAAAGTTAAAAACCACCACTTTCAGCCCAAGGACATCGGATATATGGTGAGACAAATAACTATTAGGAGACTGATTTAAATAAATAATACCATTACGTTGCAACATTAAACAACATCAGATCACTTGAAAAATAAAGAAAGGGAGATAATATTGATAATATATTTCCATGGAAGTGAGTGGTAGAATGCCCCACCTAAAAGGTAACAAGTGTACAAATGATTCATCTTGTCACATTGTATATAAAACTCCAAGAATATAACTTATTCTGCCATGTCTAAGGATATTGACCTAAATATGATTATGCATCTGTTTTTATCATTATTGAGCTCCAGGGTTCACTTGTGAGCACCAATCTGATTCTATCTTTTCTTCACTTACAACTCCAGCTCCAGTGAAAAATAAATAAAGTTGCCCTACGTATTTGATCCCCTGCTGATTTTGAACATTTACCCACTGACAAATAAATGATCAGTCTATAAATGTAATGGCAGGAGTATTTTAACAGTGAGAGATAGAATGATAAAAAGAAAATATTCAAAAAAACGCATTTCAAAAAAGATTCCAAACTCTCCACCATGGTCAAGACCAAAGATCTGTCCAAGGATGTCATGGAGAAGATTGTAGACCTACACAAGGCTGGAATGGGCTACAAGACCATTGTCAAGCAACTTGGTGAGAAGGTGACAATAGTTGGTGCAATTATTCACAAATGGAAGAAACACAAAAAACCTAGCAGTCTGCCTTGGTCTGGTGCTCCATGCAAGATCTCACCTTGTGGATTTTTAATAATCATGAGAATGGTGAAGAATCAGCCCAGAACTACACGGGAGGATCTTGTTAATGATCTCAAGGCAGCTGGGACCATAGTCACCAAGAAAACTATCGGTAACGCACTACGCCGTGAAGGACTGAAATCCTGCAGCACCAGCAAGGTCCCCCTGCTCAAGACAGCACATGTACAGGCCATTCTGAAGTTTTCCAATGAACATCTGAATGATTCAGAGGAGAACTGTGTGAAAGTGTTGTGGTCAGATGAGACCAAAATCGAGCTCTTTGGCATCAACTTAACTTGTTTGGAGGAGGAGGAATGCTGCCTATGACCCCAAGAACACCATCCCCAGCGTCAAACATGGAGGTGGAAACATTATGCTTTTGGGGTGTTTTTCTGTTAAGGGGACAGGACAACTGCACCGCACTTCTTGGTTCGGGCACTCCTCCATGACGTCACAGGTGACATCAGGAGGTCTCGCAATCTTTTGCCAGGGAACCACATGGTATATTAAATCTCTGATTGGGTCACTGCGATTGTATTCATGGCTACCTTGTGTTCAATGACCAGGAACTAAAAGTGGCATTTTGGTGCTTGTGTTGTCTGGAATGCAAGCACCATGCGCAACAAGGGGTTAACAGGTGGAGGTGGATTTTTTTTTTTTATGAGAAATGAAAAATAAATGTTTACAAGTATGTTATTTTACGTTTGTCTTATTGTAAAGTGCTTTCACACATTAATTTTTGATTCATTTTTAAGAATTGATGGGGCTTGCCACTATCAGTAATGGCACAATCATAATCTAAAAATAATATGCAGCCTTCGTTTCATTTGCCACTAATGGGTTTAAATTACTGGATGTTTAGCAGTAAAAGACAAGTGTCAGTCATTCTGAATTTATTCCATATAATCAGTTTCAGGAATAATTGGGTATTTGAAGAATACCGGAGCATGTTCATCTAAATAATTAAACATGAGAGAGATCACCTGCTGCTGGAATAGATTACGGGCAACAAAAAATAAATATTGCTATTAAAGCAAATTAAACTAGTATAGAAAGTGTACTGTAAATCATGTTGCCAGGTCACGCAGAAAGTCATGATGATTCAGATATGATGTAGTGCGTTATCATGAGTTCCCATCCCTTGAACATATCATTAGGACCTAACATCTGTTTTTTGACATAGTCTCATTTAATCTTCATTAAGTCATTCTCCCTAATGAAAAAAAACATAAGTGTTCACTTATAATTCATAAAAGACAATTGGTAAAGTATGTGAAGAGTAAAATATTGTGACAGCAGTAAAAAAAAAACCGAAAAGCAATATAGTTACATAGTTATCCCTTTATACACTGATCAGCCATAACTTTATGACCACAGACAGGTGGCAAGCTGGAGGAGGCATGTGATGCTTTGGAAAATGTTCTGCTGGGAAATGTCCTGCCATTTATGTGGATGTTACTTTGACACATACCACCTACCTAAGCATTGTTGCATGAACATCCTTTCATGGAAATATTATTCCCTTATGGCATTGGACTCTTTTAAGCAGGATAATGCACCTTTCCACAAAGGAAAAATGGTTCAGGAATGGTTTGGGACACAGTAACACATGGGATACTGGATGACGAAATAATCTGACAGCCTGAGTATGGGAGCTACGGTGCAGATGTGGAGACACAGTGTTTAGTGATGAGTAACCCACATTCCCTCTTGGCTTGGGGCCCCAGGTTTATTCTACCACATACCAAGGCACTGTGGAGGCAGGTGCTGTGTCTAGCATATCAAGACAGGAACTGAAGGAATCCCTGCAAACATCACAGGATAGCAGGATGTAGCAGGCAAACTAAGAGGCTGACTAGGCAGAGTGAATAGCAGGAAAGCAAACTAAGGCAGAACAGAAACAAAGTAACTAAATACAGAGTGAATGTCTACAGGATAGACTAGAAAAAAAAAAACAACTAAAGCAAACATGAACCGGATAAAGAATGAAGTATCACTACAGAAGGAGACATACACTGATACAGACATAACATGAATCAAAAAAAGGACAGGCCAAACGGAACATAAACATGCAAACATAAATACAGGCACTAACACTAAAGATGATAAACGGTAGGGGTTTGGTTACACCAATTGACCAAATGATTACTGGTCTTGCCAACCACATCAATGTACCAATTTGGCACCCTAACTCTGAACTAATAATAAATTAGCAAATGAATACCAAAAGCTAAAGAGTTACATTTCACAGAGAGACAGAATATATTACAAACCTGAAGACTGGTGACAGCAGGACTGCACAAACTGGAAACTAAACCACTGAATAGAAATAGTTGTGGTTGGACATTTAATAGAAGCAGAGAAAAGAAGAAATGAAACAAGGAAAATCCAAAATGGAACAGAACAATAAACAGGAAAACCAGAACTGGACTAGAACAGAAGAACAAAGGGGGGGGGGGGGGGAGAATAGAACAGAGAAATCATTTAAGAGGACTCTAATACAGGACAGAACTAGACAGGACTATAAAACAGGGCTGGAAACTCTAAGACAGGGCAGGAACCAGACTTCAGCTGGATAGATTATCTCTGAGACCAACTGGGCAGGTGCCATTAGGGGTAGGTGCCGCTCTGGGGCCAACTGGGAAGGTGTCACTCTGGGCAGGTGGTCCTCTGGTGCAGACAAGACTAGGGTTCGCCAAGCAGACAGGAATGAGCAAACAAATTAAAAATAAACAAGAAATTAAAGAAAAAAGTATACTGAAATGACTGCATATAGCCTGGATGAGCCTGCACATGAGTGAATCATTACAGGAATACAACAAAAGAGAAAGTGTTGACTTTTGACCTCCAAATTCCCCAGCTCTCAGTCCAAGCTAGCATCTGTGGAATGTGCTGGACAAGCAAATCCAATCCATGGTGATGCCAAGTCACAACTTACAAGACTTAAAGGATCAGCTACTAACATCTTAGTGCCATATGCCACAGCACACCTTCATAGATCTAGTGGAGTAAATGCCTTGATGGGTCAGGGCTGTTTTGGTGTCCACAGGGGACCTACACAATATTAGGCAGGTTGTTACAATGTTATGGCTGATAATGTGCATTACATTACTTTACCATTGATCAATAGCATTAACTTGTGCAGTGCTTTTACAGAGCATAAAAATGTACAAACAAAAATAAGTCAAACTAAAACTTGAAGTATAGGCCCCTGCTCACAAGCTTACAGAGGCAGGAGGAAAGGTGGAGGAGGGAAAAATAAAAGTATATTGTGACAATCGATGGTGTTGGGAACTATGATAGCTGAGCCAGTCACACCAGAGATTACTAAATTGTACATATGTGCATTCGTTTTTTGGACAAATGCATTTTTGGCGAAAATAGCATTTTCATCCATTTGTCCACATAACGAATAACAAAAAATGAAAAACTAACATAAGCTGAATGCCGACAGCCACTTTGACATGTTGAATTCAACAATTCTTCTCAATTTCAGCTTAAGTTATTGTATGCAATGCTAATAGCGAAATTGAGTCTGTTAGTTACATATACAAATTAAGCTGAAATTGAGATGAAAATCTGTTGAAATTAAGCAAAATTTACCTAACTTTGGAATTCCACAGATCAAAGTCATCAGTCAGTTTTAATTTCGGATTAGTTTTTATTCTGCATATCATTATAGTCATCATACTCATCAAAAATTAATACTGTCTGATGACTCTGATCTGATCCATGGAATTCGTCCATTTGGCTTAATTTCTACTCATTTTCATCTCAATTTCAAATTAAATTGTATCTGTAACTTGTATGGGTCTATTCACTAACATTTGACTTTGGAGGTCGACTTTTCTTTTGAGACTAAGACAAATTCGGCACCTGAGTTTGACTTAGTCTCAAAAATAGTTTTGATCATTTCACCTCCCATTACTTTCAATGGGAAAGATCAGAATCTGTTTTTTTTTCCATAAATCAAACTCAGGTACTGAATTTGAATTATTCTCAAAATTAAGGTCAGCCTCCAAAATCAAATTTTAGAAATTAGATTAAATGTTGACTAATTTTGACTCATTTCCACTAAATCTTTACTCAATTTTCTACTTTAGGGGTATAGGTAACTAATAGACTCCATTTTGACTCATTTCCACTAAATTTTGACTCAATTTTCGACTTCAGTTGTACATGTAACTAATATGTGGCTATTCACTAAAGGTGTTGAGGTGAGTAGTAGTTGAGTTAAAGTGAATAGCAGGTGAGTTGTACATTTCATCTCACCAAATCAGCAATACATTTGCAGGAACAAACCTGATGAGTTCAATTAGTGGGGGATCTAACTAGGTTTGTTCCTGCACAATGTAAAGCTAAATTGGTAAGATGAAATGTTCATCTCACCTCAACTCACCTGCTACTCACTTCAACTCACCTGCTACTCATCCCAACCCACCTTTTAGTGAATAGCCCCAATAGACTCGACTGTGACTAATTTCCACTCAATTTCAACTTTTGTTGTATAGGTAATTAATAGACTCAATTTCTACAAATTACTACCCAATTTCAACTTAATTTCGATATTAGTTGTATATGTACCTAATAGACTCAATTTCAACTAAGTTTTGACTTTAGTTGTTGCATATGAAGGTATACTAGTATACGGTTGAGGAATTCAAATGCAAGAACTGAATTACATCCATATTTCATCCCCTAACTTATACTATTGAACTTAGACAAAATTTCCATTAGTTTTCGGATGACATTTGGTAGTTATTCGGCTCTTTTATCTAAATTATTGTATTATTGAACATAGAAGAATTTTCCATTTGTACGAATGAAAATAACAAAATGAAAATAATGAACGAATTTCGTCCAAAACGAATGCAGCAATGGACAAGGAGGAAAACAAAATTCAAATTGTCATTTTACTAAAACTAAATTGAAGAAAATCTGTCAACTATCCATCATTCTTCCGTGGGTTAGGCTCTTTTATTAACGGCTTCCTGACATTCGATGTGTCAGGCACGTCAAAGGCAGAAACTCTCTTGCCGGCATAGGACGTGCCTGAAACTAGCACTGATCAGTGCTCACTTTCAGTGCTCAGCCGGTATTGCTATGATGCCTCCGTGTGCCTGAAGACAAGGTCAAAAAGTCATGTCACTAAGTGGTTAATAAACTGATTTGCTATTGCCCACAAATTAAACTTGTACATACTGTTACATGTGACCAGAAAAAAAAATGGTTGGGGTGGCAACTGTAATTTACCATAAGAAAGTACATGGTGATCCTCTGGCAAAGGAGGTGAGGTTCCAATTTAAGTTCTACAAAGGATCAAATAGATTTGCAAAGTAGTGAAGTGGGGTGATAGTCTCCAGTGGTGCTCTAGGAAGCTGGCATATCAGGTGGGAGAATCACCTAATATACATTTGTTTGTATATCATTGGCAAGCCTAAATTTAGATCTAATGATCCTCTAGGCAAAATACTGAAAATACTTAAATTACCAAAACTATACCAAAAAACAGCGTTGTCCAACCTTCCAGGTTGGGTTGCTTAAAAAACGTAAGCTGATACCATTGAACTTATAGACTTTTTCAGCTAGGATGGGTCCTGCACAGAACCTTTGAGGGCCACATTCAGCCACCAGCTGGACTTTAACACTTTACAGCATTAGCGTGCCAATGACCCAAAATTATACCCAAGAAAAGCATTGCACGCCCACACTAAATAGGTTGCATATGACCTATATTCTCGGCAGTTTATAGTTTTCTATGGAAATCCTTTATGCAGTTGTGTCTCAGTATATGTAAAGTGATTTATAAGTGATAATGCTCCATAGAAGCAAAGAAAGAGTTGGCAACTGCGGTACATATATTATAAGGGTCCAGTGAAGAAAGAGAGAATTGCAGGGTATTGAGATGGGAGTTTCAAACATTAGGCCAATGTAGCCAAGTTGGCGAAAATCTCCACAGTTTATTGAATTAGCCCCAGATATATTTCCATTATCTGAATAGTTGGAGAAGTTGGGAGGAAGCCACAGAAAAGTGAGCACAGGGAAAAGATGGCAACAATCATCCCAGAATTTATTTTGTACATAAAAAGCACATGCCATTTTATCCGCATACAATATCTGTTGCAACATTTCTGACAGTAACATTGAAAAATCGGAGTTTACATACCCTGTATTTAGTAGATAATTGCTCATTTGAATATGCATGCATTGCAGAAAATGATTTACCTATTTTATTATGGAGGTGGGAGTTTACCCACTTGGTAACATACACCCACAATTGTTTGAATTGATTGATTATGGATAATGATCCATAAGACACAGTCCACTTTGATATGATTGTTTGAGGATGTAACACACTGGGTCATTTAAATGCCTGGCAATGAGGAAGCAGGGCAGAAGCATTTACCTTCATAAAAGTGGATGCCCGGAAATGTCTAGCTTTAGCTTGGAAATGTACACTGGCCTCTTGCCCACCAGGGAAAATCCAGGATACGACTGTAGGAGACTGGGACCTTGTGGATTTTACACGTGGGATCTGAGAGGACAGAAGGGTAAGCTGGGCTAATATCTTTGAAAGGCAGCATTCACTGGTTTATTCTTATAATCAATATCCATGTGTGCAGTATGTGAATAGCCATCTGTCAGTTTATGAATTTTTAGCACACTTTTTTTTTTTTTTTTTTTTACAAATGTATAATTTGGCACAAGAAAGAGTTGCCTCTTTTGTTTTTCTTGTAGACACATTCTAGTGAATGAGGAGGACTTTGTTATCCCTTATCACGGATAAGATCTTCCTAATCCATCGAGCTCACAAACACATTTTCATAGGAGGGACACATTTATTGGGACAAAAAGTAGATCTTTCAAACTGAGATTATGTTTAAAGAATCTATAAAAGTTATGAACATATTTTGTGTTAAAGTTTACTTTTTGTTTGTTTTAAAGTGTTTACCTTAAATGGTGCATGTTTTTTGAACACAGCCATGAGGAAAGAGGAATGTATCTGTATATTTAGGCTATCACACGTTTGTCTTCTGATTCTATAATGGAAGCATATATGGGGAAAAAAGGTTAGTGATTATTTATACCATGCATAAACAATTGTGTCCACTAGATGTCAGTCAATCTTACACTATAAAATGTGGAGTTTAAAATTATTAAAAAATGTTTTGTGGTGTGTACTGTTATGTGTCTATTAAATATTAACACAATAGAATTTTGTGGTACTACATTTTGAGTAGTTATATGTGTATTTGAAATATGCTACTAAATTAGTGGAAACATATAGACTTTGACTAACAAACCTGTAGATTACACTATATAAAAAAGTATTTAGCTTTTCAAACACTGTAGATAAATGACACTATATAAAGAATGTTTTGCTTTTTTCAAACACTGTAGTTAAATTGTATAATGCTGTTTTAAAGACTCTCGGAGTCAAATTAAACAGTCAAGGGGCAAATATATACTAATATTCCTATTCAGTAGTGAAGCCTATAACAAGGGTGGCCAACATTGCTTAACTTGTCATATACAATATATGTCAGATGTTTGAGAGCCAAAGATATAATTACATATTACACACATATTTTAATTGCCACATACACAATCTGTTACCAAATTGTTATATAAATATTAAGAAATACATGTTCGCAATAATATGTATTCATGTATGGATTTGCTGAACTGTTAATTTGTATTAGTTTCAATAATAACAAATTATACATAAATATAATTTTTTTTATAAATCCTGAATGATTAATATTTTACCTCTATTGAGAGTACTATGTACAGTAATGAATACAAAAATATCCAAGTGTGCATTTATTAACATAAGATTACCAAAAATAAAAAAGGGTTAAAGACATATATTTTTAATTATATTTATTTGTCTTTGTAAATATTCAGTTAAGACATGGAGTTAAATATTTAAACAAATAAAATTAAACATACACCCTCTAATAAATTAACCCCCCCCCCCCAAAAAAAATAAGTTACCTCAAACCCCCATACTAACCCCCCTAACCCTAATACTAACCCCCGCAGCCAAACACTAATACCCCAATACTAAAACTACCCCTGAACCCTAATACTAACACTAACCCCTCCGAAACCTAATATTAACACTTCCCCAATCCTAATACTAACACTAACCGCCCAAAATGTAATACTAATACTAACCCCCTGAACCCTAGTACTTATACCTAACCCCCCAAACCCAAATACTAATACCTAACCCCTAATAATACCTTGTCCAGTGATAACCTGTCATGCGATGAACTGGCCATCACCCGAGAGGTCACAGTGAATTGGCTGCATTCAAGCAGCCGCAATGAACCACCCCATCCCCGTATATGGTAACAGTTACAATTGCCATTAATAAATTAAATTATTAAAGTCCCTGAAGTGCTATCATTCAAATACTCACAACTCAATTACATAGTTACTTATTTACATAGTAGCTTAGGTTGAACTTAGGTCCATCAAGTTCTACCCTTTTCCTATTCCATGTTTACCTCTGTTGATCCGAAAGAAGGCAAATAAAAACTCCTTCAGCAATTTCGAATTCTGCTTTCAGTGGGGAAAAAATTCCTTCTTGGCTCCAAATTGCAAACAGATTTCGACTTTCATTAACAATCACTAAATAAATATTAATGCCTTTACTAACATGCCTAGCTCGCTATGCTCCCGCTCATTAAAAAATTGTCCTTACTGTAAAAAACCCTTTCCACTGTCATAGACTAAACCCTTCTTCAAGTCTTAGCGGATGACCTATTGTCCTTTGTACTGTTCAGTTAATGAACAGGTCTTTACTAATGGCTATACTTTACTAATGGTTATACTAACATGCATAGCCCTCTGATCCAGAGTACCCAGTCTGCTCTTCAAGGCAACCAACATATTTGCTAGAACCACTTCATGTGGCAGTGAATTCCATATCAAATTGTCCTTATTATAAAAAAATCCCTTCCGCTGTCGTAGACTAAATTTCCTTTAGTCTTAGCAGGTGACCTCTTGTCCTATGTACCATTCTGTTAATGAACAGGTCTTTAGGAAGCCCTCTGTATGGGCCCTGTATATATTTCTATAACATTATCATATCCCCTCAATATGTCCGCAAAGCATGAACATTAAGTCAACCAACTGTATCAATTGTGATGTCATTGCTATTTTTATCGCAAAATTACAATCGTTGAATTTTATATTTTGTCTCAGTTGGAATGAAATATC
Source organism: Pelodytes ibericus (assembly GCA_036172795.1). NCBI lineage: Eukaryota > Metazoa > Chordata > Amphibia > Anura > Pelodytidae > Pelodytes > Pelodytes ibericus. The sequence continues at coordinate 38,335,944 of CM069857.1, forward strand.
CTGTACCATTTCCAGTTATCAATAAAATTAGAGCTATTTTAATATTTTCAGATCCCATCTTACAGAATTATAGTCTTTTCAGATTTTTTTTAATGACAGAAACAGACATTGGTACAATTATCAGACTATTTGCTGGTAAAAGTGGTCTTGTGAGTCTCCACCTTGGCTGTGAGTAGTTCAACTTCTGGCTGATAAGTTGTCAAAGCTGTACGAGCTAGGTCCATCAGGTGTTGATTGGAAATTAATGCACAATGATTCGACTTCACAAATTCACCATGAACAATAACGTTTTAATACAGTGGACTTACTGTTTACATCCAGTAAATAATTATAAAGCTTGAAAATATTTTATTTACCTTTTATTTGAATTTTTTATTTCAATGCAGAAAGAATTAAACCAATATAATCCTGGAAGCCACACTTTAAATGGTTTGGCCACCACTGCCCTATAACCCACTGAAAAAAAAAAAACACAAAAAAAGCATAGCTAAAAAAAAAGAATAAAAAGATGTAGTACTGCACTGATACCATCTGGTGTCGCTGTTTGCTATAGTTAAGTCGTAACTTTTAGCACAATACATTCTGAGATATCATGTGTACAAAAGAATATTGTGTACACTAAAGGATTAACAGTGGTGAATAGACAAAGGAATTCCAAAAACCATGGACTAATAGCGTAGAAAAATAGGCAAACTGGATATCCTTCTCATCTATTGATCAGTTCTATTTAATTTTTAAGAATCCCTTGGTAGCATTCACAGGTATTTGCTTTAACGTGTCATAAATGGAAACCAACATATTTGAAATAGATTTTTAACTTAATTTCTGCATTTGCTGCTAACACAAATTAGCAGATAATTGATTGATTCAATTTAAATTGTTCCATATTTTTTAAAAAGTAAATAGCAAGTATTTGGAATTGAATATGCTACTTTGGCGTTAGATGATCAGAAAATATCATATTGTTTTCTTAGCTACCTAATGACACCTTGACATAAAGATGAGTCTCTAATTTTTTTAAGTATATATATTTGCTTGAATATAAGCAACTGAATATAAGCAACTTTGGATTAGACATGTGCAAAACTAAAATTTCCGTTTAGTTTTCGTCCATTCGGTTTATAGACTTTCGGTTTATAGAATTCTATGTATTCTATAAACCGAAAGTCTATAAACCGAACGACCTTCGGTTTATAGACTTTTGGCTTATAGAATACATGTAATACTATTGGCTTTCTATAAACCGAACTAGAGTCCCCATTCATTAGAAATTCTTATGAATGGGGACTCTAGTTCGGTTTATAGGAAGCCAATAGTATTACATGCATTCCATAAACCGAAAGTCGTTCATTATGTCGGTTTATGGAATGTATATGTAATGCTATTGGTATTCTATAAACCGACTCTATTTCGCTTTATAGAATGCCAATAGCACGAATGGACGAATGGACGAATGATTTTCGTTTATTAACCATTCATTCATTTGTCTTTCGTTAGTTTAACATTTTCGTTATTCGTTTTTCGGACGAATGGACGAAAATGCTATTTTTGGACGAAAATGCATTCGTCCGAAAATGAATGCACATGTCTACTTTGGATACTTATCTAGGAAAACAAGGGCTGAATATAAAAAAAAGATTAGTAGTAAATATGAATTCACATGTAAACAGTTTTTTCCTATTTAATAAAAATTATAATTGAAAAAATGCGTTTCTTGTTTTTAGTTTCTTCATTTGGTGATACACCCCCAGACTTGCCAGTGCATCCACATACTTGCCAGCCTACCCCCACATATGTTATTCTGCTGCCAATAAGCCAATCTGTCCCCATTCCTACCATTCTGCTCCCCACTTGACAATCTGCTGTCTCTCTGCCCTATCAAACGCCAATCTAACCACCACTTGCCAATATGCTGACTCTCTGCCCCCACACATGCCAATCTTCCCCTCACTCATGCCAATCTGCTGCCAATATCCCCCTCACATGCCAATCTGCCTCCCACATTCGAATCTGCAATCAATCTTCCCCCCACACTCTCCATTGTGCTGCCACTCACCCCAGAGTTTGCAATGCTCCTCCAGACTCCCTGGTGTTTAGTTGGGGCAACCGTTTGATGGCTGACATCCTCCTGCTGCCCAACACTTCCACTGGAGCTTCTATGACGGAACACCTGGATGTCACGTGAACCCAGCGGTCCTTCATAGGCAGGCAGCCTCGGAGGAAGGATGTGCGCACCTGGAATTTACAGGGGACCTGGATCCTAGTCTTATAGTAATACCTCTATTTGTCTTATATTCAAGCAAATACTGTATGTTTCCATCGAAGATAAGTTATTTAGTCTTAAAATCTATATATTTTTTGTGTATGTGAACTGATCCCCTTGTGCATTGTGCAAATATTTAGTCATTTCAATAGCACCCAAATAATTAATCTGATTGTTTCATTAATTGGCTTGCTTTCTGTATTCACCTGTGCCCTGCTGTGTGCTTAGAGCATCAGTGGTGTTTGAAGAGATCTATATGAATACATATTTCATCCCAGGAGGAAATCTAATTAGTTTTTCTTTCTACTTTATGATATACTTTTAAATAAAGACTCTGCTCTTTGGTCATATCAGAATGATGATCAAAATATGGATTTAAATGGCATCTCTTCTAGATCGCAAATAGAACAGCAGGAAGTACACAGAAGGCTATTGGAGGACATTACAGCACACTTGTCCCCACTGTCTATCATCACAACCACTAATTTTTTTCATAAATATAAAAAACCCTTAGTAAATCAAGAACATAGTGTTCTCATTAAGACAAGACATAACCATTTCTAGGTACATCAAGTATTAAGCATCTGAAGCACAGATTATAAAATAATTAGTTTGAGTATATCAAATCACAATAGATATTGAAAGATCTATTAAAAGAGAGAGATGTGTTTATTGAAAATATAATTCAAGAAGCTATTATATTTGCATGCTTATGAATAAATGCATGTATCATACACAAGTAATGTGTAACCCATAAATAAATAAAGAAATTACTTTCTAACATTGTTAAAATACTGACAATATTAATTTAAAGACCATAGGATAGGACAATGTTTTATTGGAAAAATAAATCCATGGGGAGTTGCCAAATCACACTACTGATGACACCAGACACCATCTTGTAGTGGTTGAATAATGTGTTTTTCAACAAGTTAATGGATGTGGACTTTCTTCCTCGCATCTAGAGAAGGTAAATTGCAGCTGTAAAATTGCCTGTTTTTTTGGGACATCTCACTGATGAAGACACCATTTTTTTAGGGGGTCAAAATATTTTTGTATCCATCTGCTAATAAGCAGAGGCGTCGCTAGGGGTGGGCTACTGGGGCTATAGCCCCGAGTCCCCCCTTCATAGCCCCGAATGGAGACTCTGGGGCTAAAGTATTCTTTAGCCCCGAGACTCCAGGGCTATAAATATAAAAAAAAAAAATCCCCCGGTGAGCTTTCCTCCGTCTGGGACATAGTCCCAGAATCGGAGGATTAACCTCACGCGGGGGTGAGGGCCGATCGGGAGGAGAGGCTGCTATAGGGAGCTCGCTCCCTAGCCTCTCCTCCTGGCCATAGAGATCACAGCGCGACGGGTGCAAGCTCCGCCCCCGTCGCGCTGTGTCAGCTGCTTGCCGGATGTCAGGTGGACGGACATCCGGCACAAGGTCCGGGATGACGGACCAAGTGTAAGGTAAGTAAAAAAAAAAAGTGTGACTGTGTATGGGTGTCTAGGTGTGTGTGTGTGTGTCAGGGTGTCTAGGTGTGTGTGTGTGTGTGTGTGTGTCAGGGTGTCTAGGTGTGTGTGGGTATTACTGGGGTCTGAGTGGCACAATATTCTTGGGCTATGATTGGCACAATATTACTGGGTTCTGAGTGGCACAATATTACTGGGCTCTGAGTGACACAATATTACTGGGCTCTGAGTGACACAATATTACTGGGTTCTGAGTGGCACAATATTACTGGGCTCTGAGTGACACAATATTACTGGGTTCTGAGTGGCACAATATTACTGGGTTCTGAGCGGCACAATATTCTTGGGCTATGATTGGCACAATATTACTGGGTTCTGAGTGGCACAATATTACTGGGCTCTGAGTGGCACAATATTACTGGGTTCTGAGTGGCACAATATTACTGGGTTCTGAGTGGCACAATATTACTGGGTTCTGAGTGGCACAATATTCTTGGGCTATGATTGGCACAATATTACTGGGCTCTGAGTGACACAATATTACTGGGCTCTGAGTGACACAATATTACTGGGCTATGATTGGTACAATATTACTGGGTTCTGAGTGGCACAATATTACTGGGCTCTGAGTGACACAATATTACTGGACTATGATTGGCACAATATTACTGGGTTCTGAGTGGCACAATATTACTGGGCTCTGAGTGACACAATATTACTGGGCTCTGAGTGACACAATATTACTGGGCTCTGAGTGACACAATATTACTGGGCTATGATTGGCACAATATTCCTGGGCTCTGAGTGACACAATATTACTGGGCTCTGAGTGACACAATATTACTGGGCTATGATTGGCACAATATTACTGGGTTCTGAGTGGCACAATATTACTGGGTTCTGAGTGGCACAATATTACTGGGCTATGATTGGCACAATATTACTGGGCATCTGATTGGCACAATATTACTGGGCTCTGAGTGGCACAATATTCCTGGGCTCTGAGTGGCACAATATTCCTGGGCTCTGAGTGGCACAATATTACTGGGTTCTGACTGGCACACTATTACTGGGCTCTGACTGGCAAAATATTACAGGCATCTGACTGGCACACTATTACTGGGCTCTGAATGACACAATATTCCTGGTATCTGACTGGCACAATATTACTGGGCTCTGAGTGGCACAATATTACTGGTATCTTACTGGCACAATATTACTGGGCTCTGAATGGCACACTATTCCTGGTATCTGACTGGCACAATATTACTGGTATCTGAAAGGCACAATATTACTGGTATCTGACTGGCACAATATTACTGGGTTCTGAGTGGCACAATATTCCTGGTATCTATAATTGTACAATTTTCAAACACTGAAAAATTTGTGGGTGTTTTCTTACATTTTTATTATGGGGTGGGGGGTGCAACACTCAGGGTCCGCCCCGGGTGCCAAATGCTCTGGGTACGCCCCTGTGTGTGACCGAGCTCATCTGGGCTCTAGCCCCAGATCATCCGAAGACCTAGCAACGCCCCTGCTAATAAGTCTTGTTTCACTCATTGTGGTTGTCCTGAGTTCTACACACATGTAGTTTTAACATGTTATTTGAATTGAATGAAGACAAGACTTAGGAATGACTTAAAACGCCCCAAATAAAAAGATTCAGTCACTGAGGAAAACCAAATCTCCTTTGCTTGAACACACCATAATTTAAGGTAGCAGTACACGTGAAATACATATACGTGATATAACCTCTTTGATGAAATGTCTGCCAGTCTTTTTGGCTAGGTTTCACAAAGCATAAGTTCTGATAGGAATGAGGAAGTTTGTGAAACAGAACAGATATGTAAGAGACATATTTACTGAGTAAAAACTGGAACAATTCTGTGGCAGAGTGTTAAAGAGGGATTATACCGTAAAAGAAAAATTGCCCTATGATAGAGTTCCTCTAAAGTCTTACTTTCATCCTGGCCTAATGTGCTGGAACAAACAACAGCATCTCAGCATCTGCGCTCCTTCTTAAACTACAGTGCCAACATCTTGTGTCTGTCTCACTGTCTGTCTGCTCCTTCCCACTACAATGCTATGTGTCCTAGCTTTGTGTTCCAGCATTCACATAAGGGTTCACATAAACTTTTGAATACACATTTACATTTACTCCTTCTCCACTGTGATCCTTACTAAGCTTCATGAAATAATTTATGCCAAATCTTGGAGGGGGGTTTGACAAAGACTATGGGTTATCTTTCAAATGGCACTTTTAAAAAGTACCATTCAAAAACGATATAAAAAAGGGGAAAAGGGCATTTCATAAATAAAACAAACTATTGTGGTGGGTTTCTGGAGCATTCAGCAGGAATATTCCAGGAGTTTCCATTAATCAAAATGTTTTGCATTACATGTTGTATTGTTGGATAACATGACTCTTGGTCAAGGGCGTACAACATGCCTCCCATGTGTGGCAGGATGCAGCCTAAATGATTTAACTACCCATGTCCTCATTGGCCTTATAAATGTAAAGATTGACTGAACCTTTTTATCCAACTTCTTATATAAAAACATAAGTGAAAAGTTAATTGGCCCTAGTATGACCATAAGCTAGCATGTACTTTTTAAGTAAAAAGCCAGTTGAGCCCCTGACCTGTAACCTTGATGCTCCCGTGGGAAGCATCATGAATGAGGCTGTCACTGACAGTCTCTCACTGCTTGTGAAAGTTGCCCCTGAATATGAGTTATAATAATGAGGGCACAGTGGTCTCACATTCACTAGGAAATCTTAAAGCTGTGTTTCACCACACATACTTATTTTCTGTATGTAAGAACCTACTGATTTTTGCTAAATGCTGGCATGTCTTTAAATAACCACTAGGTGGCAGACTGGTCTTTGTGTTTCTTACTGTTAACAAAGTGTTATGTGCTGTGTTAAAATTCAGTGTATATGATGCTTTTCATTATCTTATCTCTTATATAGCTATAGATTGTGTTCAATTATAGGCAGACCACTCACTGCCAAATTATTACAAAATGACAACTGATGTTTCATTGAATGATGCAAATTATATATTATAGTACATCATGTACATAGTTATAGTCAGTGGTGTATCTTGGTTTTTTGTTGCCCTAGGCAGACAAAAATGCGGGCACCCCATTACCCATGCTGCACATGCACGACATGCCCCATAACCCCATTACATGCCCCCATCACATGCCTCCATTACCCCATTAAATACCCCCATCACCCCCATTACATGCCCCCATCATCCCCATTACATGCCTCCATCACCCCATTACATCACCCCCATTACATACCTCCATCACCCCCATTACATGCCCCCATCATCCCCATTACATGCCTCCATTCTCCCTATAACATGTCCCCATCATCCACCTTACATGCCCCCATCATCCCCATTACATGCCCTACCACACCCCATTACATAACCCCACCACACCAATTTACAGGCCTCCATCACCCCCATTACATGCCCCCATCATCCCCATTACATGCCCCCATCCACCCTCACACCAGCACTTACCCTGGGACTTACCCTGGTCCCTGGTGGCTAGTGGCAGGCAGCATGGTGTCCTACCATGCTGCCTGTTCAGCTCCCCTTGCTGTGAGTGCAAATAGGTCACGAGACCTGGCGTGTGTCTGACATCAGAGCGCAGAGTCATGTGACCTGTCAGCACTTCCCCGCCATATCGCACAGGGAGCCGAACAGGCAGCACAGAGGTTTCTCCAATCTCCCAAGCGACCGTCTCTGCCAGCAAGCAAGTTTTTTTTTTTCTTTCTTAAAGGGGTGGCTTTTTTATTTATTTATTTATTTTGGAATGTTGTGCCGCCCATTAAAGTAAACACAGGTGACCTTCACTTCAGAATGTTATTTTGTTAACAAAAAAAAAATAGCCAAGTAATTCATTGTTTTGCTGAATGCAATTAAGGCATTTTTACACTTAATGCAGACTACAGTAAACATCTGGAAATACAAGCTTTTATATTATTCATTGTTAACAGAAAAGGTAATATTAGTTGTTAGCTTGCAGGCCAATTTCCATATGGTAATTCATGGCATAACTCAACATGGCCATTATTATAAATATTTCAAAAATTATATTTTGCAACAATTCATTTATGTAGAGGAAATACAAAATATACTAGGAACAATTTTGGTACATAAAACAGCAGAGGTTTTTTTTTTATGTCACCCTTTCTAATGCTTATGGATGACAACAAATGAAACGTATTCTAGTTGGAAAATATACTGAAAAAATATAAATGATACATTACTTACGTTTTATTTCTGATTGTCAAATGTTTTTTTTTTTTGCTGGTCTCAGGTAAGATTAATAGCCGAATGGAAGCCAAATCATTTTGTTTATTTATTTATTTATTTATTTTTTAATTATGTGTCTTTTAGGTTTCCTTGTAAACATATTATAGGGTCTCTGTAAAGATTAACATGGCTTATTTTGAGATTGTAGAGAATAAAAAATGATGAAAGCTGATCTATACTGTGAGTTAGCAGAATTGCAAGCAAATGTTTAAATTAAAATAAAAATGTGTTGTAAACATGTCGACAGTGTCTTGTGTGTATGACATCACTTGTGGCTTGATATGCAAATGTACTACTTTTCAATGGAAATGTGTCAGTTGCTATGAAGCCATAAGATAATGTCCGAAGCAGGAGATACCACAGACACATTTAAAAGACATCGTTCTCTTATTGTACCCATTTGCTTGCAATTCTACTAACACCGTGTCTAGATCATTTTTCATCATATTTAATTCACTACATTCACAGTATAAGCAATGTGTAGGTTGACAGAGCCCATTAAATAAACATGTGATCTATAATATATTAAGCCACTAGATGGCGATAAAATTCATTTTGCAAGACACATCCGGCATTCTTGATGTTACATCTACACAAGATAGCCAGTGTGCTTGCTTTACAAATAGGCATGTTCCAGTGCTAATGAGTTCATACATATTTCATTACTGATGTTACTGTTTATTAAGTTTAAATGGAACAACTGCTAACTAGAAATAGTATGTGTCAAAGACTCTCTCTAATGCCTTAGTAGCAAAATTGCTCTCGAGGAAGAGCGTTAATGAAGGTCAACAGCATAGTGAACATTTCCACAAAACACAGATAAAACATAAAATTTGTGACTTCATGCTAATGCTTTGTTTAGAAATTGCTTTTGTTTAACATTTTTTTGTTTGCATAAGCTCATGAGGCATCTCCAAGTACAGTGTCACGAGTCAATCCATGTGCATGCTGATCCAGTATACCAAGGTTAAGCATTTACTGCTCATTGGCATGATATACACATGTAAGCATTTGCTGTGCATTGGCATCATTTACAGCACTTAAATATTTATTTTGGTATAAAGCCTTCCAAACAAAGGTACCGCTTATTGGCATCACATACACCATTTAGATATTTCTAATGGTAGAAAGCCTTGCATATAAAGTTACTGCTTGTTGGGTTCATACATATAAGCACAGCAGGATTTGTAGGAGAGAGTTGAGCGTATGACCAGATGAAGCTGTACATGACACATGAATAAGGTGAAATCAAGAGGCATACTTCCTATTAGCTCCAGGGACTTCTCATCATGCTGTAGAACACTCTGTTCTACATCCTCTGAACATTGCCTACAGCTCAAAAAGGCACTTCTTGGGTCTTGTTTCTCTCTTTCCAATTTTGATATTAGTTCTATTAGTCAGTTCACCACACTTCAACTTTAGTGGATGGCTTTGTCTATTTTGGCCATAACTAAAGTCGTTCCATTGACTTCTATGGGAGGACTTTGGCTATAGTCATAATAGTGTAGTTGCTTCCAAAATGGCCACAAAATAGGCCACTCCATAGAGCTCTATGGGGAGGATCAAGGCTACCAATTTGTTTCAGTGCATTTCAGCTGATTTTGGTTTCAGAAGATGTGGAATCGGCTATGATTTCTGAAATCCATGCGCAATTCTCAGGCACCATTTCAAAGCTGTTTATTGGTGAATATTGAGTCGACCATTATATCTATTTAAAAATAAGAATGACAACAGAAATAAAAATATGGGAATTACATGTAATTCTATGTATTCTATAAACCGAAAGTCTATTAACCGAACGACCTTCGGTTTATAGACTTTCGGCTTATAGTAAACGTACAGTAGTAGTGCCTTTCTATGAACCCATTCATATGAATTATGAATGGGTTCATAGAAAGGCACTACTACTATTCGTTTTCTATAAGCCGAAAGTCTATAAACCGAACGTTCGGTTTATAGACTTTCGGCTTATGGAATACATGTAATCCTATTGCTATTTTATAAACCGAACGTTCTATAAACCCACACACATTGAGTCACCCAGACACACACATTGAAACACACACACTAAGACATCCAGACACACACTGACACACACTGAGACATCCAAACACACACTTACACACATTGAGGCACCCAGACACACACTGAGACACCCACACACACACACACTTACACACACTGAGACACCCAGACACACACTGAGACACCCAGACACACACTTACACACACCTAGACACCCTGACACACACACCTAGACACCCACACACAGTCACACATTTTTCTTTTTTTTACCTTACAGTTGGTCCACCTGACATCCGGCGAGCAGCTCACACAGCGCGACGGGGGTGAGATTGCACCCATCGCGCTGTGCTCTGTATGGCCAGAGCATCTCGAGGAGGATAGGCTAGGGAGAGAGCTCCCTATAGCAGCCTCTCTTTCCGATTGGCCCTCACCACCGCGCGAGGTTAATCCTCCGATTCTGGGACCATGTCTCAGACGGAGGAAAGCTCACCGGGGGATTTTTAAAAAAAAAATAATTATAGCCCTGGAGTCTCAGGGCTAAAGTATTCTTTAGCCCCAGAGTCTCCATTCGGGGCTATGAAGGGGGGACTCGGGGCTATAGCCCCAGTAGCCCACCCCTAGCGACGCTTCTGGTGTTGAAACCATATAGTGAATATATTCAGTATTCATAAATATCCACCGACTGATTTTGCTGTTACAAAGTGCCGTTTTCAAGGTGAGTACTCACCTAACTAGATGATTAAAATAGATTGAAATCTTTGTTTGGGATTATCTCATGTTTCTAGGTTGTTTACTTATTTTTTGGGGAAATTATAAGATAATTAGTACAAGTAGTGCATTGCTATTTCCAAACCATTCCTTTTCACATCTCTAATGTAACATTGATATCTGTCATGAATCCCAGAATCAACCCCCACCTGTATATATTTTGTCAGAAGTAGATAACCCAGGGTATGCAACTTGGTATACTTTGACACTTTTTTATAAAGTCATTTTTTTTCACACACATTGCAATTCAGATATGATTTTACAGGGTTGTGTTACTGCCAAACATCACCCCAATATGTGTTCAGTAACTTCCTCTGAGTATTGTGATACCTCATGTGCATTGATTTGCCAGGTTTATGTGGCAGGTACAGGGCCAAATTTGGGATATGATCATTGCAGATTTCAAAAGGGGAATTTTGGCATATCATACTCCAATCAAAGGCTAGCATAGTACCATAGCAATATGTATGTATATATAGCTCCATAGCAATATGTATGTATATTAAGCACCATAGCAATATGTATGTATATTTAGCACCATAGCAATATGTATGTATATATACTATATTTTTTATGTAACCCTAAAACAGTAGGGTCTAGGACACATCTTCGCCGCATTTTCATCGCTGACAGTTCAGCGCGGCAGTTAGAACGCTGAACTGTCAGCAATGAAGTATAACGCGGCCGTTTCACCGCAGCTGCAGCTATGTAAGAGCTGACAGTTCAGCGCTGAACTGTCAGCTCTTACAAATCTAAAAGTAAAACTAAAATAACCCCCCTAATAAATGATTCCCCCCCCAATAGTAACACTAAACCCCAATACTAACACTAAAATTAACCCCAATACTAAAATTAACCCCCTAAACCCTAATACTAACCCCCGACCCCTAATACTAACCCTAATACTAACCCCCGACCCCTAATACTAAAGTTAACCCCCTAAACCCCAATACTAACCCTAATATTAACCCCCGACCCCTAATACTAAAGTTAACCCCCTAAACCCTAATACTAACCCCGACCCCTAATAGTAAAATTAACCCCTAACACTAAACACTAAACCTAATTCTAACCCCCTAAACCCTAATTCACTCACCATTGCTGTAGGGCAGGGAGAGATTTAAGCTGTCAAGCCAGCCCCTGCCTGAGACCGCTAAATACATGCGGTTGCTGTGATTGGCTGTCACAGCAATAGCATGTATAAAAGGGCGCTATAGTAGATATAGCTGAGTGACTCGTTACTGAGGAATTCAACCATGTGATTTAGATCACAATTGTGGTATGCCAGCACATATCACGATCGTTTCTGCATGACGTGCAAAGCACCCAATTGTTATCAATGGATCAGTTGGGAATCAGTAAGGGGTTAACCACTTATTATTATAGGTTATTATTATTTTTTTATAGTTTAACATATCATTTATTGAGATTGATATATGTTTAGGTCCCACCATGTGAATGAATGAGTATAATGTCTTAAATGATCAGCAATCACGAAGGAATCCATGTTTTCACTCGCTACAAATGAGGAAGTTTTTAAATGCATTTTATGATGCCCATACTTGTATTTTCAGAGCATCTTAATGTTTTATAGCGTGAACCACAGTTATTTATATTGTTACAATTCCTTTGCAGTTAAGTCATTCTTCGCAATACGGACAGACTTGTAGTATGATACCATATTTGGGAATGTCATGTGAGATACCCAGAGCAATAGTGAAAGAGTAAAATATAAAAGTTTGCTTGTCCTGCAAGTGAGGGATTTAGAATGGTGTCAGCAAGGCGAAAAAATAAGCATCACATCTGTTATTCTAAGAACTAACAGGTGCACTCGGAGAACAGGTGAAATCTAAGCCTTACAGTCTACTGGTTAATAAAATAATCTGGAGCCAGCATTAACTCATAGTGTAACATTCTCAGTAAGACTAATGTTTATAATGTTCCAGATGATGTAAATATAGACAGATAAATTAGAGAGAAGAAAAGTAATCTATAAATTATGTTTGTAGAATTGAAAACAAATCTGTAGATTAAGAAAAAAAAATGTAAATGTGTATTTAAGAATTTACTAAAAAAAAAAAAAAAAAATAGAGAGAGAAGTGCAAACCAGCCGAATAGGAGAATGTTTTCAGTTCAGATGCTTTTGTAGTTCACTTTGGTGAATGTTGAAAATTACTGCTTGTATGGTGCACATGTTTTTTAGCCCAGTCTCATTTGATGCAGGCAGTCTGCATAAATACCATTTTTTATATTTTACTCCAGCTCTCCCCCAGTGACTACTCTGCATGTTTACTACAGGTGCTGCCAGGCTGGCCCTTCCATGGGGCAGACTGGGGCAACTGCTCCAGGTGGTACCCTGACAGGGGAAGCACTTTGCTGCTTTATGCAGCATTTTGTTTGTTTCTTTCCTGTGTTCGAGCGAGATTCAGTCTAGGATAATGCAAAGTCCTGGATTGAGAGTTCTGACAAAAGGAAGTCTCAGCCAATCAGGTGAGACCTCTCAACTCTCCTTATTGGCTGAGAGTTCAGAAGCCTCTTGTGATTGGCTCAGTCCCTCCTTCACACAGTGAGAGAGAGTGTATGTCAGTGTGAGTGAGAGAGCGTATGTCAATGTGAGTGAGAGAGTGTGTGTGTGTCAGTGTGAGTGAGAGAGAGAGTGTGAGTGCATCAGTGTGAGTGACAGACTGTGTGTGTGAGTGAGTATGTGTATTGGATAAACAGGTTAACTCTGACACTGCCTTTATCTGTCTAACCACCAAAGAGTTAACTCCTCTGACACTGGCTATATCTATCTAGCCACCCAGGGGTTAGCTCCTCTGGCAACGCCTATATCTGTCTAGCCACCCAGGGTTAACTACTCCGACACTGCCCATATCTGTCTAGCCACCCGGGGTTAACTAATCTATATATCCTAGCCACTCTGGGGTTAACTCCTCGGACACTCCCTATATCTTAATACAAGAAAGAGGAGGAGCACATAAAAATACTATGTATCACAAATGTATTTAAACAAATGAATAATAGCAAAAGAATGCATATAAGAAAAGAAACAAAAAGACATAGGAAAAAATAAAAAGATACTTACACAAAAGTATAAACACAATGAAAATAAGCTGACAATATTTGCAACAGAGGAGGGCAAAACACACGAGTAGACAAGGGAGAGACAGGAAATTCCATTCCTTTGAATTAATTTATTCTCATTAGCTCCTGCAACAAAAAAAACAAACAAAAAAAGGAAATTGACTTTTACTCAGCTAGTGTGGGCAGTACTGGTTTCTTGCAAACTGCTGTAATTTCATAAATTCATCTAACTTTAGGCTTTTTATATTTTAAGCTATGCAAAATGTAAAACATGCATTTTAAAGTACTTTGAAAGCACATTAATATGCATTAACATTTAGAAGACACCACACAATACCATTACGTTTAAAATTCCCATCCCAGCTCCCTGTAATTCTCTATTTATTGATAAAAGCTCTTAGTGTCTCCTGTTTATGATTTTACCTTGTGCAAATTACCTTCTTTCAATGGGAAAAATATAACTTTAATTTATAAATTTGCTTCAAATTCAGCATGCACAATATATAGCATTTGTTAAATAAAATAAATTAAAATAGTGACATGGAAGCCCACACAAAACAACCTCACGTGTTTTGTCTGAAAGACTTAGTCATAGAGACCTATGACTAAGTCCTCCGGACGAAACGCGTGAGGTTGTATCGTGTGGGCTTCCATGTCACTATTTTTATTTTTAGTACTTGGATTAAATGTTACGTTTTAAGGACCTGTTGTCTGAATACTTCTGCATACTGGACTCTTTGTTTTATTTTTTTTTTGTACTTCTTTATATATACCATATTTACCCTATAGGAAAAATGTTTAACTTGTATATATTCACATGTATTTTTTTTTTTTAATTTAATAAAAATTATGATATTAAAAAAATGCATTTCTTCTTTTTATTTCCTTTTATGTGCCAATGATGACTCTCTCTCCCCCTCCCCCCAGCTTTGTCTCTCTCTCCCCCCCCCTTCACCCCAGCATTGTCTCTCTCTCTCCCCCCAGTGTTATCTCTCTCCCCCTCTCTCCCACTATCTCTCCCTCCCCCCCAAACTTTTTTCTCTCTCTCCCCCAAACTTTTCTCTCTAACTGACCCGGCTCCATCATACAAGTCCCGACGGATGTGCTGGGCAGCAGCTAAGGATGTCTGCTCGCATCGCACAGACATCCATTAGCTGTTGGCGAGGGGGATCCAGGTCCCCTGCAGCTCTGCAGGGAACCTGGATCCCTGTCTTATAGTCTGACCTCAGTTTGAGGTCAGACTATAAGATGACCTTGAATATAAGACGAGGGGTCTTTTTCAGAGCATTTGCTCTGGAAAAAAAATCGTCTTCTATCCGAGCAAATACGGTATGCTAGTAAGGCAAATGATCAGTTTACTTCAGTTTACAATAAAAACGTATTTTTAAAAAAATAGATAACCTGGTCATTTAAAAAAAAAAAAACACTTATATAATATATATATATATATAATATATATAAGACAAATGCCACTGTTTTTTTTTTCTATATATGCTTGAATTAATTGCATATAAAAGGAAAAATAAAAAGAGGTGTTTCTCTCCTTGCTCTATTTTGGGAATGTTTCCCATGATGCAACATCATCCATTGTCTTTTTCTCTTTTACATATTGAAATTATTGAGTATAGTGCTGTATTTGCTCGAATATAAGACAACCCTTATTATAAGAAAAGAAATATACGAGACGTGAATCTTTATTCACAGCAGGGGACGTTTCAACCCTCAATGGTTTTTTTCATGCCTAGTGTAAGGTGTTTCAACAAGCTTTATATATAGTACAGACAAATGTATCAATCAGTGAATTAGGTGAATATATTTTATCAATTCAAGTTTTGTGCATGGTCAGCAATAAACAAATACGTCAACACTCAACAATTAAATAGAAATGTGCAGTACAATAATAGCATATAAAAAATATATAGAAGTGATATAAAAAAAAAAAGTGACCAATGATTAAATATAAACATAACATCATGTGTTTGATTTCTTGATGTTATATCATGAATGTGTCAATATAAAAATAAAATATGATATTTTCTATTAATATTTTATAATTTTCCATGTTGAAAATATAACTAAACGGCACAGTAACCACCCTGTAGACAGGCCAAGGGCTTCTGTTGTTTTAATATGTATTGCACATTACAAAGCCTGTTCACACAGCATAAAGTTTTTATCATTTACTAATTAATGTAAGGTTTTTTTTAGATGACAGGTTAGATTTAACCTATAAAGGGATTTTTTTTGCTTTGTGCTTTTGCAACAAAAATCACCACTTTATTATTTAATGCAGCCCTAGACTGTTTTTTTTTTGGGGGGGGGGGGGTTTCAAGGAATATTGGAACTTTCTTCAGGTACTATATTTATATACTTAACCCATCATTTATTAAAAATAACATAGTACTGACTGTGAAAAATATAAATGTGTTATAATATTTAATTATATAATATACACATTATTGAAACTGCTGAACAATTGCCAAAATACTTTCCTTCTGTTCTCCTGAATTGCAATATATTTGTTATATATAGGATTTGTTTTAATGATTTTACAAGGCCCATATTAAAAGATAAATGATAATAAAGGGTTACGCACTTCAGTGAAAATGTGTTTTTATTCCACATCCTACAAATTTGGGCAAAATAGGCGAAAACCGCTCATTTCAGTTCTCCAGATTTTAGCTGAAGAATTGAATAGAAAAGTGTAGAAGAATTAAATAAACACAAAAATATTAATATACTATTATAATATATTAATGTTATTTATTATAATAGTATATTTACATTAACAAAAGCATTTTGCAAAAATTTATTTTATATTATTTTATGTTCTTTTACTTTATTTTTATGCACCTAATTAATGCACCATGGTTTGTTTTGTTTTTTTTACTGATTTTTTTAAATTACACTTTGGACCCTTTTGGGAGGACTTCGGCTATTTAAGCCTTATTTCTGAAATGGCCACGGAATAAGCCGGAGGAGGAGGAAGTCTATCGGGAGGACCGGGGCTACCATTTTGTTTCATTTTATTTCAGCTGATTTCACTGTTGGGAGATATCAGCATGGAATTGATTGCGAACATATTCTGAAGCATATTGGGGCTACCTGGGAGGCAGGATTTTGCGGCACACATCGAGTAAAAACTTTGGAGGGGATTACTTCCACAGACCATTTAAACTGCTTGAAAAATAACATATATTTGGCTACAGTTTTAATTATGCTAGGGAGATAGCTGCCCTAATGCACTATGTGTAGAATCAGTTAAGTCCTCAGGGTTGAAGGTTCAATTCCTGGTGGGATCAACTCTTTCATCCTTACAAGGTAAAAGAAGTACCATTAAATTGAGTAATAGCAACATCCTCTGGCTGTTGGCCAAAGGTATATCCCAAGGACATACTTAACAACCAGAAAACATCAGAATATACCCTAACTTGTTCAAAACCTCAAGGGGCTAAAGCTAAATATTGCCAATACAGTATTGCTTTCAGTTGCTCAAGCCCTGGCACATAAAAGAACTGTAACTTGTGCAATCATTTCTACTCATTGCCTTGTCATTACTGACCTACACTCTTTTCCATTACTGTCATAGAATCAGACTTAAAACCAATCATAAACCTTTGTAAATGTATCACCCATAAACCCATTTTTGATGGATCCACAACCCAAACCTTTTTTCATGCACTCCTTCTGATCATTGATCATGATTCATGTAAAAGCTGACTTCAATGAACACTCAATTTCCTGCCTGTCTCATCTGTAATCAGTACTGAAGGTTCTGGGCTAATCAATCGTCTTTGCTCATCACTCACTCACTATTCTAACTCATCTCTAAATCAAGCCGCGCAATGCTAACTTTAGTTTTAAGGATTCAACATCTAATTTCAAATGCTGAACTCATTTAAAAAAACTTTAATAAGGCATTTTAAGAACCACCTCCTGTCAATCACTGTATAACTATGCATGCATGTTAAGGGCCCAGGTTTGAATGCATGGTGCAAATGGGTACCTTTTCTTTATCACATATGAAGAGGTGACCAAGTCTCTTTCATCACTTTATGCAAATTGTTCCACCCTTCTTACCCATTTTCAACATTTCTCTACAATCTAGACTATTGTACAGTTTATAACATTTACTCATAGCACTAAAGCTACAATTAACATGTTTGACTTATTTACATTAGATTTAATCTAAAACAGGGTATCCTGACCTTTTTGAAATCATGCCTCTTCTTCCAATTTTCATTAAAATCTAATGCCACCCCTCCACACCTACCCATAATACCTACCCATATCATTATGCCCGTATCACCTACCCATATCATTACACCCGGTTTAACTCTACATAACATGAGCTACCTCCTATCAACTGGATTAGGTGTTTCCAATCTCATCTGTTTGTTAGTCTGTCACTAGAATAATAAAGTTATTGTCAGTGAAGCATTGACCTGCAAACTTACTTACACTTACTGAGCGATTGTAATACATCGAGGCAGTCTGTTGTATTGACAATCTTTAAAGGAACTTATTTTTGTAATTCAGATCTGAGAGTTCAGTTTTGAAATTATTAAGTAACATTTAAAAAATGTTTTGCACAGTACACAACTTAGAAAATGTCTTGTGAACATAATAAAACAATGCAGTGATTGTCAAAGCAAAACACTTAGAATGAATGAAAATATATGTTAGTGAAAGCAGCACATGCAAAACTGAATGATATTTTGTGTATAAGAACATAATTAGATACACTGTGTTTCAAATTGGTTAAGTTCCCTGTGTCTCTATAGACCACTGCCCTTGGTCAACGGGTAATAGAAGCCGACATGAGATTCTATAACTGTGGCATTAAGGGGAATGCAAGCTATGCAGAGTATTTACAAATGTATGCCGTTGTACTGGCCTCTACAATGGATCTATTTTAGAATCTGTCAAAGAAGCCATTGTGGTATCAGAAAACCAGAGAAAAACTGTCAATTCCATTATTAAATTGACATTCCACACATGCTGGTTTTTTAATGCCATTTTTTTGAAAAGAAGATGGTCTTTTTTAATTCTATGCAATTGCAAATGCTTTTCTTCGCTGTCTTTTCCTTTAACAGACAACAGCTGATATAAGGATGTTGGACACATGATCCCCACAAGAGCCCGTCATTCTGATACATTGACAACTCTATGGAACACCTGAAAAAAAATCTTTACACTTAACTCTAGTGCACTGGGATACTACAATGATGGATACAAGGATGGTGACATCTCCCAGGGTATTGTCAATCAAGAATTTCATGATAAAAACAATGTTTCCTTTAGCTAAACAACTAAGGGCATTGTAATCCTCTTCAAGGAGATCAAGAGAACATGTCTTTGTCCTTGATTTGAGAATTACACAGCTTAGTTTTTTCTCTGTCTATAGGAAGCAAGAGGAATAACACAGTTTGGTTTGAACCTATGGGGATTTGATACAAATTGGATGCTAATTCCATTGTAGTTCACATTGTTCCTCTGTCCAACTGACCAGCAAATTCCATAGGAGACTTCTCAGCAAAAGTCCAACCAACCTCCCTGCTTGTTTGTTTACACCAAAGTCTATAGCTGTAGATCTCAGAAACCATACATTGACAGGTAACCTGTCCCACAATACTTCATGCTGTGCAGCCTGTATGTGAATGACAAGTCTTCAGATTAACTGACTTCTGCCCTGAGGGGTGTCTTGTTTAGTATGTGCTGGTGATTGACAGCTGTTGGCAAAGTTGAGGAAAAGATATTTTACATCTGTTTAGTATCTTGACTGCCTTTCCACAATTCACTATTGTAATTCTAGGTGCATCTAAGCATTCTGTTGCTGCCAATGCAGATGCCAGACCACTGTGGAGTTTTAGTTCTATGTAACACGCATTATATGAGAAATAATAAGTGTAGCGGTGTCATTGGCAAATGGAATGCAGTCCTACTATAGCTAACACAATGTCAGCATTCTTATCATTCTGCCTATTTCGGAAAATAAAAGTAGAATAAGTAGTACAAAGATAATAAAACCAAAGGTTGAACATTTAAAGGACAACTAATGGCAAAACATTAACTTATGTTTTAATGAAACATTGCATCAAGTGTAGACATTTTAAATTATTAAAATGAAATTATTTAACAAAAGTATAAAAAAACAGTGCCTAATCAAGCCCTCTTTGCATGGATGAGAATACCAGGGAGTTGACATCTTGGATCAAATGAAGGAAGATCTGACCCAAGATTCTAAACAACATGAATTTGAACTGCACTAACCCTACTGGGGCAAGCTATGTTTACCGGGTTTGCTTGGTTTAGTCTACCATCTTGATGACAGGGAAGATGCCTAATATATTGTAATTGTCTTAAAATGACCCTCATGAATGTCACATGTAAAGCTAGGGTGATCACATTGATGTTTTATTCATGAACGCATATGAAAAATGTAAATTCCATTAAAACATAGACAACTTATTGTTTTCATTTTATCCAGTACATATTAGGTATATGCTAAAGAACACAGTAATGTGGTTACTCTACGTAAAACATTTAAAGTACAATACATTATAGTAGGAAGAAGTAATAAAATAATAATCAGTGATTAGTGAAACTTCTTTGACTTTATTTTTGCAGCTATTTGAAATGATAGCTCACATTGCACCATAATGACATAAAGCACACTTTTTGCGAAAGGTTACAAGTCTTTTTGTCAGCAGTTCTATAGGCTTACTTGTGAAATTGAATAAGTCTGTAATACTACTGTAGGTGGTAGAGGAATTACAACTTGTTATCTGCTCTAAGTCCTCTTATCCACCAAAGACAGTCTCACTTGATTTCACATCTTACTTTCCTTTACATTTCATGGCTCATTAGCCCACTAATGGTGGGATTAGTTGATACTGTGGCACTGGGACCCCTGCGGTGCGTCAATGCTTCAATGGTCTCTGCTACTCATACAATGTTTTAAATGAAGTTCAGTCAAAGTTTTGTTGTAATCTGGATGTGATCTATTACTTATGGATGTTGTTTTCTTTTTTTGTCTCACCGACTTTTTGAAATTTCAAGTAGAGTGTAAATAGTAACCTATGACACAACAAATGTGAACAAAAAAATGACACAAGATATTTTAGATATGTGAAACACAGATGCAAGAACTCCAGACTTCAACGGGTTAATTGCCCCGGTGCTGACCTGGCTGCTGTGAGGTCTTCAGTTCATTAAATTCTGAAATGTTACACTTGCATTGTTTACGTTATGTATTTATATTGCATATAATTATGCGTATGTATATATATATATATATATATATATATATATATGTCCAAAATATATATATAATTATAATAGTCCTCAAAATTTCTTGTTTAAAAAAGAGAATGTTATTTTAAAAGTAAATCAAGTGTAGAGGGTAATGAAAAATACATTGGTATGCTCTCTCTCTGTCTGTCAATATGTACATATATATATATATATATATATATATATATATATATATATATATAAATGTATATATAATATATATATATATATTATATATATATATATATATATATATATAGATATATATATAGATATATGTACTATATTTACATATACCTTATATGTATACTATATATATGAGTGTTTGCATGTGTGTGTCTACATAATCATTTTTTGTGGTTGATGTAAACAATTAAATTTTTCTTAACAATTTCAGCAGCAATACAAGTTGAAATCAATCTGCATTTAATTTTTAATAGGATTTTTATTGATATTTATAATATTCAAATGAGCAAATAATACAAATAATTCCATGCGTAGGGTGAACATTATTGAGTTTGATTCATATCAGTGAAAGAATAACTACAACAGAACAAAAAGTAGACTGGGCTTTGGTAGATGAAGTTAAATACTTCTGTAACCTGTTATTAACTGGGTAAAGGCAACTGAACATGAAACTAGCAAACCGATTAAATTAGATGTGTAAAGGAGCCAAAAGAGGAGACAAAGGGAGAGAACGGGATGCCAGAGAAGTCGTAAACGCATATGAAAAAGATGTAAGCTTTGAGAATAGGGGAATTGGATTACAGGAAGAGAGTGGGACTGTATCAACGATACAGACACCAGTGGACTTTTGCATAGAGGGAGGCAGGGTAGGAAACACACATAGTTAAATTAAACACTATCCAGTCAGTGATCTCACTGCATGATGATGAATAATAGTAGACTAAGCACAGTGCAATGATTGAGAAATAGAACATGCTCAACAGATGTAAAAACCGTATTAACTGTCTGCCACTTGAGGAATGAACTTTCACAGCCAGGCACAAAAATGCTAAAAGAGGCGTAAAAGATTTAGTGATTTCATGTGGATCGCAGAATTAATTTACAATGATCATTTTGTACTCAGTGCTGATCCTCTGTAATTTGAAAAGTAGGTATATATTGCTTGTTCCATTCACATCTGTTTTACATTGTGCATCCATGTTTTGAAAGTTGCTTTCTTGGAGGTTGTTGTAGGGTGTAAATGAAGACTGCCCCTGCCATAGAAGAAAAGGGTGCTGGCGTGTAATGTAAAACTGTTTTGATTTTTTTTTAAAAGTAAGGTTTCACTTTAGTATGGATGGAATATTTGCATTGTTTGGTATAAGCATAACATTTAGGAATTGTTGTCAGGTGTCACAGGCTATCAGTACATACTATGATAAGTCGAATTGAATAAGAAAATAGGGTATGAATTCTTCAGTCTAGAACATTATAATTCTCCTCTAAGAGAAGGGTTAATATTCATTGTATTCTTTATTAAGCCACTTGGAATCATCATGGAAAGAGTCCATTCATCAAATGTATTATATATTTTATCTTTTCAACCTAATTACTCATCATGCCGTTATAAGACAATGTGACAGATATAGCTTAAATGGTAAATGTTACAAGTTCTTTATCAGTTCAAACCTCAAAAGTCATGACTTGGTTCCCAAGAGGTGTAATTCATCCCTATATCATTCTGAGGTCGATAAAATGAGTACCATCAAGTAGGGTATTTTGATCATCTCTAATGCCTGTTGCCATCTCAGTTAAGTATGAGAGCATGGGGAGAAAAGCACTATATATAAAAGCCAGTTAATATTACCAACTGACAGCAAAAACTGATCTCATGAACAGGAAACAGTACAGACAATTTTCTGTCTCTTAATTTAGCCATTTGCATGAAATTCTGCTAACACATTATATAGATCCTTAAGGTCCAAGAGGTCTTAAGGAAACGGATTGTGATAATGACTTGAAACAACATTACTTATAAACTGTAGAACATAATATACTAATATACAAAGATAATAAACCCTATCTAGCATTGTCTCTAAAAAAAACAAGTCTGTAAAGCCTTGTGGTCCCAGAGAATAATTATGGGACATGGCTACTAAAGACAATCTCAAGTGGCCCGTTTGTTTTTTCATATTCTTCATCATGGTTGTTTCTGAGTTAAGGTTATTAAGTTGTATTTTAACTGTTTGTGGATTGTAATGTTATAGCATTTTCACTTGTCAAACTCTTGGGTCAAAATTGGATATCTAGAAACACCAAAATTCTGCCAGGATAATTTGTAGTTTCATGGAAGAACATTAGTTTAAAGAGGTTTTGTTCAAACTGGATTTATTTAATATTTTCATGTACAGTGTACTCTGACATGAATGGATATCCTTGACTAAGCATTCAATGACCCTATGGAGAGCTAAGCAATTAATTATGAAAAATCCATTTTCAAATATTACCATAGTAACTTTTGTGTAGATAAAAGGGTAAGATGGTCATGTACTTCTTTAATAAAAAAAAAAGCAGATCTAATTTTATTTTATTCTGAGCTAAGAAGGAAATGTGTACGCCTTACTGTGTGTCTATCTTTGACAGAGCATATGTTTCCATAAAGTGCAATTTATTTATTTATATTTAATTTGAATCTAATACTTTAAAAGGTAATGGCGAGATGCATAAATATTCATTCAAAGTGACCTCATCTGACAGGTAGGATCCCACTGCTGTCTGTTGCAGCACAATTCATAGCGTGGGGCCACAATGAGCTTGTAAATAGAGGGTGTTCTGTGCAGTCCTAAGGGTGTTTGAGCCCTGTATTCTAGGACTACTTAGAACAGTGATGGCGAACATTTTTGAACTTGAGCGCCCAATCTTTCCAGGGAGCCAAGATGAAGCTGTCATAGTGCCATCTCATTTCAGGTATTTTTCTGCCTATCGCTATCAACCATCCTGCTCATGCTTACTCTCTTTCCCTTCCTATAATGTCTTGTGCACCAGTGAGTTTAAGTAAAAACTATGCACTAATATGAATTATATCCCATAATGTCAGTTTTAGATCATAACATTTACTAAGTGCTCCATATGGTGATTCTGTAGGCACATGCTGAGTGCCATAGCAGAGGTCTCCATGTGCCACTTATACTAGTGAAACGCGTTGTCTTTCTCTGGAACTGCATCAGATCCTGGTTTGCTTCTGACAGGATGAACTGCTGCTACAAGCCCCTTGGATTTTTTGCACATGATATGTTGCTGTGCTAACATACACTGTACATGTTTTTATCATTCGTGTGCACATTTGGCATACTGCACATTTGGCTTTCTATTATTTTTTTTTAATTGAAATAAGCTTTTCCACCTTTACTGATGGGCTGATTAATCAAGATTTTTTTTGTGACTGCAATGTTAACCCTTTAAGCTCACCCCAGTTTTCATTGTATTACACTATTTTGGGTTTATTTTGTGCTCCCTAAATGTACCCCTTCTCCCAATTCGCCATCTACTTATATTGTGTACTAGAGGAGTATACATTGGGAAGCTGCAAACTAGGGGGAGTACTATTATAATTGCAATGTGTATACTTCTCACACACATGTGGATTGTGTCTTTTTCTACTTTGCACCATGTAAGTGAATAAAAAGAAACAAATCAGTTTTTTTCACATCTCCTAAACATACATAGATTGTGTCTGCATTCAAAGAGTACAATATTGGATCTTAATGTTATATCTCTTATGAATTAGTTGTACCAGGCACAACTAATCAAGCTTTTACAAGTTGTTACAACCATTAACTCACATCAAAATAATTTACATACAGGGAAAAAGATATGAAATAAATTCCTAACATTTCTGGGTAATTTAATTAAAATAAACAAATTATTATCATTAACTTAGCCAACATGAAACATGCGACCCAAATAAAAGAATAGCAATGTATATTTCATTTAGTGTGTTTAACTGTTCAGTGTATTTAACTTATGGTAGTGTTTCAGTGTAGCATTCTTGTTGCTTTGCTTGCCCTTTTTGTAAAAGTTTAAGCAAATTTATAGACAGAAGCCCCCCCCCACAAGGGGAAAGGTATAGACAGGGAAGGAGAAGAATTGATCCCAACGGGCACTTCCCCATAAGTCACACTATTAAGTCCTATTCCTTCTGATGTTCTCTGCCTTTATAACTACCACGTGTCCATAGCTTATCAACTTAGAGAGAGAAACTCTGTGTGCCATCTAAAAAACATTTAGCTTCGTCCTAGTAGTAGAGATAATGAAACAATAACTTGTATTCTATTCTTTACTTAGGGTGGCACTTCATTGAGGGAAATATAATCTTTAAACAAAAATCCCCAGGGAAATTAAACATAGTTAATAATGATTTTGAATAATTTTATATGTTGGTAAAAAAAAAAAAATATTGTGCATTATGACTTATGAGAGAAAGAAATCAAAGATAATGTTGTGAACATCTGTGCTGGCAAGGTTGGGGGTATCCTTAATTTCTTTCAAATAAAAATGTTTATGTAGATTGTAATGGCAGACCAGAACCAATTGACCCATCTAGTTTTCCCCTATGAAAGCTCAGATTTATTTGTTCTCCAGAAATAATGTATTTGATATTCAGGAGGGAGCCTTTAGTACATTTGAGGAATAATTAAATTATTTTACACCAGAAGCAATTACAAATATCTCCTGCTTAATCTACAATTCAATTTCCCTGTAGTGTGGAAACCAGTCAGATCTCTGCCTGTATCACATTTTCTAGGTTTCAAGTAGTCAAGTAGGCTTGATAGCAAAGCCCCAGATATGTGAAAACTGCAACATCAGAGACAAAGATCTGCCCATTGCAGACCATGAGGAATAAGAATAATTTTAATATTAAGAAATGAATCAGGAAAAATACAATGAAATATTATCTTGTTTGTGAGTATATCCTGAGGATGAGTAACAATTTCATGGTACTCATTTTAGAATTTATACATTTCCTTGCTGGTGTACCTGTTTGCATATGCCTTGGATGGCATGAATGTACAGAATATAAGGTTTCCTATAAACTGAAGTTTTTGCACCTTTCATCTAGCTATAGTGCTGACGTGAGAGGCATCTCTGAATAGGATAAAGACTCGAAAACTTAGCACTCAAATTTTGAGGAGTTAAATTGTGGTGACATTTCAACCCTTCAGGGTCTTTTTCAAGCCATACAAAATGTGTAACAAACTGCATTATATATAAATAACTTGTGATTAGATGGCCGGATGATAAGCTCCCTGAACAAAAGGTTCTAGTTTAAAGTCACAGTGCAAGAAAAAAAGTAATATCATGCAAATAGCATTACATTTTGTACAAGGTACTTCATAAAATACAAATGTATGTGAAAATACAGAAAAAAAATCTTTTACTTCAGCATGCCATCTTCAACAGCGAAATTTCATTCTCTTAAAGTGGGGATTTACCATGAGATCATTTTTACACAAGTGGACTGGTTTGTGGACAATCGTTTATAAACTGCATTGGCCAACACAAATCTGCAAAACATAATATAGAATCTAATATAGCTACAAAGAGAGGAATTTTGAGCAATGTTACATTTCACTTTAAACTCACGGGCCAGTGACGCTACTATTTACCGGCTTGGAGGAAACTCTTTCACTTAGAGGGGGAGACAACAAAAGGGAGCTGTTGCATTGTGAAGCTCATTGGATATTAGAATTAGTGTTGAGCGAACCCGGACTGCATTACGGAGTCCGTGCCACAAACCCGAACATTCGGTTTATAGACTTTCGGTTTATAGAATAGCCAGTAGCATTACATGTATTCTATAAGCCGAAAGTCTATAAACCGAAAGACATTTGGTTTATAGACTTTCGGTTTCTAGAATACATGTAATGCTATTGCTATTCTATAAACCGAAATAGAGTCCCCATTCATACGAATTGGTCAACGTTGTTCGGTTTATAGACTTTCGGCTTATAGAATACATGTAATGCTATTGGCTATCTATAAAACGAACTAGAGTCCCCATTCATAAGAAATTCTTATGAAAGGGGACCCCATTCATAAGAATTTCTTATGAATGGGGACTCTAGTTTGGTTTATAGAAAGCCAATAGTATTACATGTATTCTATAAGCCGAAAGTCTATAAACCGAAGGTCTATAGTCTGCAAACCGAAATATCTGATTTGGAATAATAGGTGAGCTGGAGAATTTTTCCAATTCTGGACTTATTTTTCAAATGTTCTTGTCAATATATGGTAGTTCACTAATTAGCACATAGACCCCTCTTCCTGTCAAAACAACACATTTTGTGTGCTGATTACTACTACACCCAATAGAACAAACATGATTGCATCACTGTTTTTAATCTGTCTATATAATGCGTTATTTCTATTTTAATGTAAAGCTTCATTAAAATTTGGTAAACTAAACAGTTGACTTTTAAGCTTTTACAAGAAAATGAAACAAAAAAATAAAAATGTAGACAAGTTATGTATTAAACTTTTTATGTTGTGTGTTAAAATAATTGTAATGAGCCAAGGAACATCAAACCTAAACATTGACGTCTAGCACATTAAGTTAATTCTATTGTTTGCAGTACATTTCTTTTCACATTGCTATTTTAAGTATTGTTTATTATTATTTTTTTTTTTTTTTACATTTTGGGAACATAGTTTTTTCCTTCTCAAGGTGTATATCTTTTTTTCTAAAGTAGGTCTGGCATTTGCTAGCCCTTTATTCTAGCATATAAAAGCAAGGAGTCTTACACATGTTAAATAATCGCATATGTTAAATATTATAATTAACTTGAAGTAGTTTCTTTTCCTAGAGGTCTGCCAGCATTCTTTATTGTTAAAATATACAGAGATATTACAGAGAGATCATATGTAATAGCGTGTGGATAAATTAACGCAGTTGAGCAATCAAAATTAAATTTGATACATGGAAAAATAATTAGCTGTAAAAAAAAACTTACGTGGTTTACAATATATATTTTCCATTGATCAGGCTGGGGTGAATTACAGGGTCGATCTTAGGCAACTAAAAACAATTCTGTTCAAGTCATTAAAATTTATGATCTGACAGAAATCTGATGGAAATGAGCATTAATCTGTAATTAATGGGAATTTTGTATAGCATGCAGTGTAGTAGTTAATTAGATTTAATACATGGGATTTAAATCTTTAAATATTTGGAGCTCAATTCTGTAGTTGCAACCAATTTTTTCATTTCAACAAACATTCACAGGTCAATCAACATTTTTCATGACACAAATCACCGGGCAGCAATAAGGGCAGCAATGAGAACGCTGTGTTCTCCTTCACTTAGAGGGGAACGCACAATAGGCGAATACCTCTGATTAAAAGAGGACCCCCCAAAATTTGGATATTCCTTTAGGAAAAGAACTAAAAGCCTGAATAGAAGACAAATATATATATATATAAATAAATAAATATAAATAAAATAGGAAAAAAGTTTAACTTGTAAATATGTACATGTAAATTGCTTGTTCATAATTAATAAAAATGATGATATAAAGAAATGCATTTCTTTTTTTTTTTCCTTTTATGTGCCAATGCTGCCCCTACAGAGAGAGACACTACAGGGGGTAGAGGGGGGAGCGAGACACTTCAGGGGGAAGGGGGGGGAGAGAGATACTTCAGGGGGAAAGGGGGGAGAGAGACACTCCAGGGGGAAGGGGGCGAGAGACACTACAGGGGGAAGGGAGGAAGAGAGACACTACAGGGGAAGGGGGAGATAGTGATGCTACATAAAGGACGGGGGAGAGAGTGACGCTACAGAAAGGACAGAGAGAGAGACGCTACAGAAAGGAGAGAGAGATGCTACAGAAAGGAGAGAGACGCTACAGAAAGGAGAAAGAGACGCTACAGAAAGGAGAGAGAGAGACGCTACAGAAATGAGAGAGAGAGAGACGCTACAGAAAGGAGAAAGAGACGCTACAGAAAGGAGAGAGAGAGACGCTACAGAAATGAGAGAGAGAGAGACGCTACAGAAAGGAGAGAAAGAAACGCTACAGAAAGGAGAGAGAGAGACGCTACAGAAATGAGAGAGAGAGAGACGCTACAGAAAGGAGAGAGAGAGACGCTACAGAAAGGAGAGAGAGACAGACGCTACAGAAATGAGAGAAACGCTACAGAAATGAGACTGAGACTCTACAGAAAAGAGAGAGAGAGACGCTACAGAAATGAGAGAGAGACGCTACAGAAAGGAGAGAGAGAGAGACACTTCCGAAAGGAGAGAGAGACACTACAAAAATGAGAGAGAGATGCTACAGAAAGAAGAGAGAGACACTACAGAAATATGTACACAAGTATATGTCTTACACACTCCCCTGATATATACCTCTGCACAGGGCAATTCATAAACCTTTGTGTACATACTGGAGGTATATATTACCCTAGGAAGGCTTATCCATGAGTCTTATCTATAAATAATACACTGTTCAGTTGTGCTTTTATAATGCATGATATTCTCTTCTATGAACAAAAAAATGATATTATGCTATGGGGATGGTATACACATGTTTTCCAGGGCTGTTTTTTGTTCCCAGTCTGGCCCTGATTATGACGGACAGCCGGAAGGTCATGTGACTTCCTGGCTTACGTCATAGAAGCCCTGACGGAAGTGCTGGGCAGCAGCGGAGGATGTCTGCATGTATGTGCAGCCATCCACTGGCTGCCCCAATCATCCTGGTGGGTAGTGGGGGCAGCCGGAGAATGTCTGCAGACATCCTCCGCTACTGCCTGGCACTTCAGCCGGGACTTCTATGATGAAGCTGTAGGGTCACATGACCTCCCGGCTTCCGTCATAGAAGTCCCAACAGACATGCCGGGCAGCAGCAGAGGATGTCATCCATTGGCTGCTTGCAAGAGGGATCCGGGTCCCCTGCAGCTCTGCGGGGGACCTGGATCCTAGTCTTATAGTCTGACCTCGATTTGAGGTCAGACCATAAGACGACCTCAAATATAAGACGAGGGGTCTTTTTCAGAGAATTTGCTCTGAAAAAAACATAATGTCATATTCGAGCAAAACTATTCGAGCAGTGACCAAAAACATGCCAGACCAACAAAATTACATCAAAAAATCTTAAAATATAAGGAGTTGAAATTAAGTGGAGAATATACAATATAGAAGATTAACAGGAACCCTTTTTGTAATCACTTAGACAGAGGTTATTTTTAGTTCAGAGAGAAGACTAATTTTCTTTTTTTTTTTTTTCCCCTTCTCTCTCTGAGCACTTGTAAGTATAAAGAATAAGAGTAGATGATATCACAATTCACTAATCAAGAATAAAGAATTAACTCACGGTTGAAATTAAGTGGAGAATATACAATATAGAAGATTTAACAGGAACCCTTTTTGTAATCACTCAGACAGAGGTTTTTTTTTTTTTTTTTTTTTTTCTTTTAGTTCAGAGAGAAGACTATTCTTTCTTTTTTTTTCTCTTCTCTCTCTCTTTAAGCACTCATAGGTACAAGAGATAAGATTAGAAGTCATCACAATTCACTCACTAAGAATAAATAGTTATTCCACGGTAAAGGAGAGAGGGAAGGAAAAAAAAAAAAAAAAAAAAAATTTGTGGAGAACATACAATATAGAAGAGTAATAGGAGCCCTTTCTGTAATCACTTAATAGAGGTTATTGTTTTGATAGTGAAAACCCTTTTTTTTTTTTTTTTTTTTTTTTACTACTGCTAGGTGGGTGCTTATAAGGACATAAAGGAACAGAAATTAAGTATAATAATTATTCATGGGTAATAACTCATACATATATATATGTCAATAGATGATTAGGGATATATTTCACGTTAGAGGATTAAACAAATAATAAATAGAATGTGAAAGAAGGTTCTTTTAGATATAATAAATATTTAACCAGTACACACGAAATGGGATATGGAAATGATTATGGGGGGGGGGGGTTCCCTTTTTTTTTTTTTTATTTTTTTTTTTATTTTTTTTTTCTCCTCACTCCCTCGCTCTCGTATTCTTTGCGATAAAGATATATTAATTAGCTCTCTCGCCTTAGGGACATCCGCAAGCGGATTCAGGGGTTTGGTTCAGGGATGTGTAGGGTACACACCCCAGAATATACAAACAAACTAAAGGTGGAAATCCACCTAATGTTAGAATGTACTGTTTGTAAAGATTGTATGGTTATATGTTGTTTGTTGTGGCATAAGGAACCTCACTGCATGGAAGAAAAACAGATAAAGGATGAAGGGTGATACTATCAAGTTTATGTCTCTAAATGTTCAGGGCATCAATATTCCCCAAAAAAGATTGACGTTAGTAGATATGTTAAAACGACAAAGAGTAGACTGCTGCTGTTTGCAGGAGACACACTGTCGAGATAGTGACGCCCTTAGGTTAAAAAATAAGTTCTTTCCGATTGTGGCCCACTCCTCAATGCTAACACATAAAAAAAGAGGGGTACTTATTATGATATCAAACAATGTTAAATATGAAGAGATATATAGATTGGAAGATGTAGAGGGCAGATTTATATTTCTCATTTGTAAAATGAATGATAAGAAATACTCAATTCTAAATGTTTATGCCCCCAATAAGAAACAGATTGGATACATAAATGGATTATTGGAGAGGATACAGGATCTAGTGCAAGGGACCTTTTTGTGTTTGGGAGATTTTAACTGTGTGGCAGACGTTACTATGGATAAGAAAATACCTAGTGGAAAGAAAATAGACCAGGCCTGCAGAGCATTGGCCGGAGCTTTTCAAGAAACCTTGGCAAAATTCAGATTATATGATGCATGGCGAATGTTGAACCCCCTAGAGAAGGAGTACACTTTCTTCTCTCAGTGCCAT
Source organism: Pelodytes ibericus (assembly GCA_036172795.1). Taxonomy (NCBI): domain Eukaryota; kingdom Metazoa; phylum Chordata; class Amphibia; order Anura; family Pelodytidae; genus Pelodytes; species Pelodytes ibericus. Next base: position 38,368,003 of record CM069857.1, read on the forward strand.
CAATCTTATTCACGTCTGGACATGGTCCTGACCTCACACTGGGCATTAAGGGACATTCATGTCATTAAAATTGATTCCTTTGTGTGGTCGGACCATGACCCAGTGATAATGGAAATTAGGAGTAGAAACGTACAGAGAGAATGGCAGTGGAGAATTAAGGATGGCCTCTTATCAAATACTGACAATCTCGAAGAAATAATCAAAACTACAGAGGATTATTTTGATGAGAATTGGAACAAGGGGACTACTACCACAAATGCATGGTGTGCTTTTAAATGTGTCATTAGAGGCCAACTGATAAAGATAGACTCTCAACAAAGGAAAAAGGGGAATAACAACATCTCAGACATGTACATAAAATTACATAAATTAAATTTGACTAACAAGGAGAACCCTAACAAAAAGACGTCTAGAGAGATAGCACAAACTAAAAAGGAAATTAGGGAATTTTTATCTGTTAGAGCCAATAACACATTAATACGATTCAAACAGAGGAGCTACTACCTCGGGAATAGAGCAAACAAACTTCTCACTAGTCAGCTAAGGAAAAAACACGCAAAAGGAAGAATTTTGAAAATAATTACAGATGAGGGAGTGGCCTTAAGCCCTAGTGAGATAGGAAAGGCTTTTAGGGACTATTATTCCTCCCTCTATAATATTCCCTCACAATGCCAAGATAAAGATCTAATTAAAAAATATCTGGCGGAAATCGAGCTGAAACCCATAAATACTGAACAAAAACTATCTCTTGAAGCCCCGTTTGAAGAGAAAGAAATTCAAGCAGCCATTATGAGACTGAGTCCTAATAAGACACCTGGCCCCGATGGATACTCAAATCAGTTTTACAAAAAATTGTGTAACAACGTGTCACCTTATCTGACTGAGATGTTTAATAAAATAAGGGAAGGGGAGAAGTTCCCAACAGAAATGATGCAAGCTAACATTTCTCCAATCCCCAAACCAGATAAAGACGGGTCCTTCCTGACTAATTACAGGCCCATCTCCCTTATTAATGGAGATACAAAGCTATACGCAGCAGTTATAGCGGAACGACTTAAACATATAATCCCATATATGATCCACCGAGATCAGGTAGGCTTCGTTCAGGATAGACATTCTAATAACAATACTAGGAAAATCCTGAACTTAGTGGACCTCGCTGAATCCAGGGGAGTCCCTTTGTTGGCCCTGTCATTAGACGCCGAAAAGGCCTTTGACAGGGTCAACTGGACTCTCCTGGAGGAGGTATTGAGGAGCTATAATATGAGTGAAATTACAATAAGTATGATAATGGCAATGTATAAGAATCCCTCAGCCGTAGTGGTTGGGCAGGGTATTAAATCAGACGCATTTCATATTAAAAATGGAACCCGTCAGGGCTGTCCACTTGCCCCAATGCTATATATACTATCACTCGAACCACTACTAAGTAAAATCCGACAGGAAGAATCAATAGAAGGGCTTCAAATAAAATCAACAGAATTCAAACTGTCAGCATATGCCGATGATGTGCTCCTGACTCTTGTCTCACCTAGGCGGTCAATAGAAAAGGTATTGGAGGTTATAACAGAATATGGACGAATTTCCAACTATAAAATAAATATGGGCAAATCACAGGTACTAACGTGGGGATTGAATACAGAGGACAAACGCTTCCTGGAACATAAATATCCTTTCCAATGGCCGCCTGAGGGGATTAGCTACCTGGGGATTCAGATCACGCCTGACCTAGATAGATTGGTAGAGATAAACTATTCCCACCTTATTAAAAATATGACCCACCAATTGAAGCAATGGGAAAATCTGTATATTTCATGGATGGGAAGACTAAACGTAATAAAATCATATATAATCCCCCAATGGTTTTATAGACTCCGGTTGATACCTTTGAAAATCCCTGAGATGTGTATAAAGCAATTTAACTTTTTGGTGAATAAATTCATATGGCATGGTAAAAGAATTAGAATTGCACAAAAATATTTACAAAATAAAAATACTCAAGGAGGAATGAACTTCCCAAATTTGGAAAGATATCAAGAAGCAAGCTTATTAAATCATGCATACCAACTCCAGAGCATTAAAGCCAAAGAGGAAGATTGGTATGATATAGAGCAAGAACTGGGGGGGATTAATAACCTCGAACTGTTGTTATGGTATAATCCAAAAGGGCTTAAAGATAGGATAAAACAAAGCAAATCCAGAGTGACTAGAGACATAATGGAAGCATGGACGGCTTTCAAGAAAAAAAATAAAATTCTAGATAGAATACATACTCATGCTCCACTTGGGGTTCTGGAAATTAATATCCCAAACATAAGGCTTCCCAAATGTTGTGAGAAAAAAGATCTAAGAATTGAAAACTTATATGAAACATCTAATTTTAAAAGCCTCTCACGGCTGGGGGTTGATCTAGATGCCCAGGTGGAAGATGCTTTTTTTTTTACTAGAATAAAATCCTATTTGTCAATTCATAAAATGGTTATAAAGGATAAAAAAGTAAATACTCAGTTGGATAAATTATTAAATAATGACATTAGGAAAAGAACGATAAGGTCCTGGTACGAGATACTGGAGAGTAAATATGTGAGAATAAAGTACAGTCCATTGGACACCTGGGGAAGAGAGTTGCTAGCTCCCATAGATAAGGAGGACTGGTGGAAAAGTTGGAAAGAAATAAAAAAGACTGTTCACTGTCTGTCCCTTCAGGAGCTCCATTTTAAGGTGGCTCATAGATGGCATTTATCACCGATGAAACTCGAAAAATTTAACAATAGATATGAGTCTACATGTTGGAGATGTCAAGAAGAGCAGGCTGATCTGTTACATATGTGGTGGTCCTGTGGCAAAATAGATAAACTGTGGAAACGAGCTTTCAGATTAATATCCGATCTAACCAACACTATAATTCCCATGCAACCAGAAAGAGCCTTATTCCACATCAATCTAGAATGTGTTACCTTTAAACAAAGATGTCTGGTTATTCAAATATTAATGGCGGTTAAGGTAACAATTGCTAGAAACTGGAAAAATGGTGATAAAATTAAATGGTCAATGATAGTGACACAAATAAGGCACCAATGCTTAATGGAAAAGGGCTACTTTGTGGCCAGACATAAAAGGGACATTTTCGGGGACATCTGGGAACAATGGTTGAATATCTCCCCCTAAAGGAAGAAAGAGAACGGCATATAGAGAGATAGGGAAATGGCTTAGGGGGAAAAAGAAGGGATAGTGATGCTCTGAACAATGAGTAATGAAATAAAAGGCCGATGAATCAGTGGACTAATAGATCAGTTGATAAGTGAACATTACACATAAATCGGACGAATCTACTGAAAAAGGAAAACTTGATAGCAGGGGGTTCCTGATTAACTATGCCACTAAAATGTTGTATTAATGTCAATTTCAAAGAGGAGAGGGAGAAGAGAAGAGAGTAAGGAAAGTGTACTAATATAATATAACATTAAATATTGAAGATTGTTTTTGATAGGATATGCCCTCTCCTCTATGCGCCATGTCTTATGGACGTCCTTTGTATGTATGTATGTTTATGTGTATTTATTTTTTTTAATATTTGTATCTATTTGCAATACTTTAATAAAAAGATTAAAAAGAAAAAAAAAAAAATATAAGGAGTTACCTAGTGAAGGTTCCATTTGTTGGTGGTAAGGGAAAATGGATCTATCTCACTGAACTAGCATCACGGATGCTGGTCGGAGAATATACGGGCCTGTTCCTTATAGAGTACATGTCCATTTATCCTTATACTATAGCCACTCATATTTTCACTTGTGCTTCTATGTTATAAGTTTTAAAAAAAAGTGGCACTTAAAAAAATAAATATTGTTAGGGTTTTTAAATTCTTAGAGCATGCTAGTAACAAACATACTCGCTTTGGCTTTAGATGTGTAATGCATAAAATATATGGATTAGTCAAAGGTTGACTATATAGAGCACAATGTTTTACAGAGTTATAGTGTTGTGTGAGTTTTTTGTGTAAACAGTTGTATTAAAATTCATATACATGTAGGTCGAGCCAGATTTTACTGTTAATCCTCATCTTCTAAGCCTACGTGTCTCAACTGAACAAAATAACCTTTTTTATAGTAATTTTCTGACAATTTTTTGAATTCTTAGTTATTGATGTAGCAAAGAAAACGTTAAATGCTTTTCCAGATTGTCTGGAATTTGAGTGGTTTGTTTGGTTTATTCAGTGTGAAGTGATGTTTGATGATCCAAATTAGCCCTATGCGTTTAAAATCACATCACTCAACACGTCAAGTGATGCTAGAAGCCAATCCTAGTTTTTACTTCAACAAAACTTCCGCAAGTAAAGTTATCATAAGAGATTTTATCAAAACTATTGTATTAATAATTATAGCACTGAGCCCAATATTTACAACACAAATGGAATAAAAGAAAAGCAATCAGGCTTGGTATGTTTACTAACGGGAAAACAATTTAATCAATATATTATTTTGTGTAATAAGGCATTTATTCCTAAAGACTACAATGAATTAGATAGGTCAGGTTTGACATGTGACAAATTGATTACTAAAAAAGTAATTCCTTATAAATCTTCCAAAATAACATATAAAAAAAGGCTTGTATTAACACAAAAGTCTCAGTTGCTTCATGGTTTGTACACTGACACCTGGTCTTAACTGCCCCGCATTGCGAAAGACACAGTGGCGTCACACATGGAGGGGCAGGTACGGTTTGCACCAGTAGATACTGCCCCCTATATAATATCTGGTGCCCCCCTTCCCAATTAAAATGGCTTTTATCATGGATGCATTAAACAAGATGCACTAACAAGTACTTTAAAGGTTTCTTTTCAGGTTTTGCCAGCATTGAAGGAGACAGATCCCCAACTATAATTGTATCCCCTTCTCCTGCATACAAATACATGTATTATTAAACTCTTCTATTTACTTGAATTATATTTTTAAATTGATAATTTCTGGGTTTTTAATTGAAATGTGTTTGGTGAGAAGTACATTTGAGAGTTAGTTTTTGCAAAACTGTATACACTTGCTTTGTTTGTTGTGATAATTAGATTGTGTGTTGTTCATTATGTATCAGACTGCATTAAGCTGACATTCCAAGTATTGATTGCTGCACTCTGTTTATTTCTGAATAATGTTATCAATATTGTAGACATGTTTTTGTTACTGCAACTCTAAAGGCGAGATATGTTGTCTCTTTTTTGCATTTTCCCATACAAGAAACTGAGTCGTAAAATGTAAATATAGTTCCTTCTGATATTTATGGACTTCATGTCTTACACTCCAATGAATTTTCACTGCACTATAAAACAAGCAGGAAACCTTTAATGCCGATGCACCCAAAATATACAACATTAATTATGGAATAATGCATTTCTCTCAAGAAATTGATTTGAAAAATGGGCATTTTTTTGGTGACTGTAGGACTACATATATTAGAACAATAATATTATTAATTGAATGGCTTATCGCAGTCTTAACAATTTGTATTATAAACAGTTTGTATGATACACAATACATCTTGGGTTGTCACCTTTTTGCAGTTTTTGCTGTTGCCTTCATAGATTTAACACTGGTGTCAGGTCAATGTTTTACCAGCTTGCAGGTAAAATACAGGCTGGGTGGAAACCCTAAATACGACAGATGTTTGCACATACAACATAATAACTGGGAGGAATGTGCTATATAAATACCAGTTCTGATTTTTCTGTTGTATTGAGGTTTGGATTGTCTCTGCAGTCAGAGTTTTTACCAAATGAGATATCTCACATTGCAGTTCTGATCTAGCACCTTATATATCCCATTATCAATGCCTTGCACAAGGACCAACTTCCTGCAGTGTGAATGAAATGGGCAAGGGTGGCCCAAAAAAATAATCTAATATTTTGTTGTTTTCTTTGCTGCATTTCTATTGGATAAAGACATCCACACATTTGTTCAGGTGTGTGCATTCAAGCAAGATACTTTTTTTCTGGTAAGAAAGTCTCTGAAACATCAAGTTCTAGGATAGCCTTGTGCCTATCCCACGCATGCTTAAAATCCTTCACTGTGTTTACCTTTACCACTTCCACTGGATGGCTATTCCATATATCCACTACCCTCCATACTTTCTGATATTACTATTTAAATCTTGGCCCCCCTCTAATTTAAGACTATGTCCTCTTGTTGTGGTAGTTTCTCTCCTTTGAAATATACTCTGCTCTTTTACAGTGTTGGTTCCCTTAATGCATTTAAATGTTTCTATAATATGTTTTGCCTTGTAATGTCTTTCCTCCAAGCTATACGTGTTAAAATGCTTTGACATAGAAACATAGAATGTGTCGGCAGATAAGAACCATTCGGTCCATCTAGTCTGCCCAATTTTTGGTCCCCCGTTCCCGGTCTTATAGCTAGGATAGCCTTGTGTCTATCCCACGCATGCTTAAAATCCTTGACTGTGTTTACCTCTACCACTTCTGCTGGAAGGCTATTCCATACATCCACTACCCTCTCAGTAAAGTAATACTTCCTGATATTACTTTTAAATCGTTGTCCCTCTAATTTAAGGGGCAACGGGGAAATGCAAGTCTTTGTTCTTGAAAGAGAGAATTTCAGGAAATTAAGATGGAAATTTCAAACCTATGGAGAAAACAGCCAAGTCGAAAAAATTCTCCCATTTAATTGAATGACATCATTTTTCCAGCTCGTCTACTTTGGCCTTATGTTTGAAATTCCCGCACTATTTCTCAGGTTTACAAAAAAAAATTACAATTTTGATGTATTGATTGGAATATTTGTGACTATAATAGGCATTGTAAATGAGCTTAATTAAAGTGTGTATTGTTATTTAGAGTAAATACTTAAACTGACGATACTTTTTCCTTAATGAATATTCGGATGAAGAAAGAAGATTCAAAACCATTGGATCTATTTTATAATTTCCATCAAAAACAAGGGGAAACAAAGTTTTACCACATCATAAAACAAATGAATGTGTCTTATTATAACCATCTGTTTTAGAAATCATTCTAGTACTTACGTAGAACTTAGCTTCATGCAGATGGTATTGTGTTAGCCTAATTATTCAGTTACAGTGAAGGAATGTGGCAAAAATAAAAATAAAAAAAATATTGTTTTGACAATTTCCAATCCCCTGCAGACAATTAGTGGAAAAGAAAATGACTTTTAAAGGGAAAATGCATTGTCTTAATGTTACTTTTTTAACCTCATTTAAAAAAATTAAACAAAGTCCTCTCCTCATTCAAATGGTTATAACTGGTTATGGACGACCATGAATGGAACAAACAGAAGTAGATTGAGATATTCCACTGGCACCATTGGACTAGCATTCAGTTTAATAAATAATGTGTAATTTTCAGAGGGCTAACAATATTATATATATATATATAGTTTCCAAAGAAGACACCATATAGGCTCTGCCATCATTACAGGGACCAAGTAGGTAGGTGACACCTCTGCTAGGAGGATGAATCACCAAGAGCAGTTGCTTTGGATGCAGAAGCTTGACGTGTCATGTGTCATGCTTCAACTTCAAAGCAAATAAGTAAAGAAAATCTGCTGCCATCTTGAATTTAGAAAAGGGCACTGCTTACTCCCTCTGCCCATCTTCTCTTAAAACTGCTGGATTTACTGAAGGATAAAAAACAACATAGCTTCTTCACTTATAAAGCTTTTACATGTGTTATGTGTATGCCTGTTTAAATTTAAGTTTAATTAAAATCGAATGATTCGTTTTGTTTTTTTAAGCCATCAAGGTTCATTCTGTAGTCTCTTGCAAAATGGCTTCTTTCCATTAACTTTAAATGAAATGTTTTTTTCTATTAACTTTAAATGATTCTTCTAAACACATACTGACCAGGGGATGGGACTGCATTCCGATTCACCGAATTCACTTCGCAGCCGATTCACTGGCCCCTCTCGGACGATAGCCAATTCATTGCGAGCGGTCATCGAGGGATCGCTGAAGGTGAGTATTATTAATAGGGGTTCATTTTATTATTAGGGTTCGTGGAGTGGGTTAGGTATTAGGGTTTGGGGGTAGCGTTAGTATTAGGGTTAATTTTAGCATTAGGGTTCAAGGGGGTTCAATTTTAGGGGGGTCATTTATTAGGGGGGAGTTCATTTAATGGGGGGGTGTACGTTTGTAAGCGCTGACAGTTCAACGTTGAACTGCCAACACTTACATAGCCGTAATGAAGCGGCCGCATTCATCTTCACCGCTGACAGTTCAGCGTTCAAACTGACGCGCTGGACTTTTAGCTGTGAAGCAGCCATGGATATGTGTCCTAGACCCTACTGACCATGCCTTTGTACCTGACATTAAATATTTTCTCTTTTTTGTTTAAATAGCATCCCAAATAATAGTATTGCATGTATAAACTCTTACAGGCAACTGATGGTTCTTTGTCTTAAGATGTCTTACATCTCTTTTGTTCCTCTATTGTGATTTTGCTATATAATTAACCACATCCAAACATTTAATCCCAAATATTTTGTTTTTCAAATCACTGTACTCCCATTTTACGTATATACAGTAATCCAACAAACTCCAATCAAATAACTGAAATACCTCTCTAATTACAATGTTTAGTTAGATCTTATCATTGTTTATTCTTTGTGGTTTATGTTAACTTACTCCGATGTGTTCATTCTTTAACACTCCACTGTGGGGAAAGCATTGGCAGGACTGGCACTACCTATAGGCATTTGCCCTTGGCAAGAAACACACTCTCCACAAATTAAAGAAACCAGGCTCATTCCCTCTGGCAAGGTAATCATAGGGTGGCAGCTTCGTGGGGGCAGCTGAATTTAGGCTACATGTATCCTGGCATCAGGCAGCCACAATTTTAAAAACATAATGGTGCATTTTGCACTGCCTAATCAGGGGGGTGGTGGACTGCTGCCAGTCCACCCCCACACAGTGAAGCAGGCACATCCCAACGGGGTTGCGGGCCGTACTGTTTGCATTTTCCTCGCAGCGCTGATTAATTTTTTTCTTTTTTTCAGCAGCCGCATCCGCTTCGGCTGATGAAAAAAAAAAAATCATTGCCACCGGATATGACAGTACGTCATGTGCAGTAGCTGTATTTCCCTCCTCTGAGCAGGAAGGAAGACTGCACGAAGGACACAGCCAGGGATGTGAGTACTGGGGATGGGGGAGGATGGTGGCATATTAATGGCAAAAGTAATAATGGCATATTAATGGAAAAATAATACTGGAATACTAATGGACAAATTGGCTATGGCATAATAATGGAAAAATAATGATGGCATAATAATGGGCAAATTTGCTGTGACATATTAATGGTAAAATAATACTGGTATACTTATGGGAAAATTGGCTGTGGCATATTAATGGCATCATAATACTGGTATATGAATGCGCTAATGGGTTGTGGCATATTAATGGCAGGATAATACTGGCATATTAATGGGCAAATTATATAAACTAGAACTATGGTACCACCAAGGGGTCCCAGTTCATAAAGAGGGTCTGTTAAACAGGGCACTCATAACCATAAACTAATACTCTCAAAATGGCAGTAGAAAAAATATTAAGTTTTATTCATTGTCCCAAGTGGAGGGTACCACAGATAGAGAGCATGTCTTAAAAACATACATTATATCTACATTCCACACCCAGTGTGATATTGATTAATAATACCAATGGTTAATGCACATCATAACACAACACATACACAATTATGACATTATATATAGAAACATTTAAAAACTGATCCTGCAGGATAAGAGTGGAGGGAAAGGAGGTGCAAAAACCTCTCAAAATTAGCTGCCTAGTGCCATGCATCCACAGCAATATTTGAGGTGATATGTAACCTGTAAGCAAAAATAAGCATGAAGGGATCGATGGAGGGACCAATTTCAACAGGTTCTGTAGCCAGCAATAACTCTTAAATTGAGGTAAATCAGGAGAGCATGGAGCATACTTTCTAGTTAGTGTACATGTGCTCAGGCATCAGCAAATGGTTACAGAGTCTCTGTTAGTAAGGCAGTATAAGCATAAATTGAATGGTTAGCCTTCTCCTAAATCAGATCCACTAAGGGTCAAATGGAAAAATCATAAAGTAGAGAGTTCACTCTGAAACATCCAGATACTGGCTTGAACACCGTAAACAGACAGGCAGATGATAGACAGGGTACCTCAGGCTCCCAGACGCAACACTCCAGTTGTTTCGGGGTAAGCGATAACCTGATTAAATCCGTCTGTGGGTGAAATAATGATCTGGGTAAAGATCACGAATGCTGAGGGGTGCCAAATACCGAAGTGAGATTTTCACTTATTTTTCATGTATACACTCAGGTTGTAGCAGGGTGGCTATACAGCTTACATCTATTAAAGGGCAAATTGGCTGTGGCATAATAATGACAAAATGATACTGGCATATTAATGGGCACATTGGCTGTGTAATCTTAATGCCAAAATAATACTGGCATATTAATGGGCAAATTGGCTGTGACATATTAATGAGCAAAATAACACTGGCATATTAATGGGCAAATTGGCTTTGGTATATTAATTGACAAGCTGGCTGTGGCATATTTATGTGCAAACTGTGGCATTTTAATAGGCAAACTGGCTGTTGCATATGTTAATGACATTGTGACTGTGGCATATTAATGGGCAGTTGCTTCTTTTAATTGGCTTTGAGTGATGCTGTGGCATGTTCTGTGGGGCAAAATAACATTTACTATGGGGGAAAGTGACACTGTGGCTTGTTCTGCAGGGGCAGTTCTGTGGGGCAAAGTGACACTGTGGTATGTTCTGTGGGTCCAAATTGACACTGTGGCATGCCAAATCATGCCAAGTGCTGTGGATGCAGCATAGGTGCATTTGTTGCCAACAATAGGATCACTTTGCATGTGTGACATTGCATGTGTTATTGTGTGACTGCATCTGACATTGCATGTGTACATGACGCTGCATATATATGTGCCACTGAAAGTGTTACTGTGTGTGCGTGTAAATGCCTGAGGGCAGGATCAGCAAGGGGTGGCAAAATATACATTCGCCTAGGGCACCAAAAAGTCTTGCACCGGCCCTAAGTATCAGCGAGGGTTATATATAAAATGACATACATGTATGTGAGTAGTGTGGGACTAGTGTATATAGAGCGATATAGAGTATATAGAGCTAAGGCATGATATCTGTCAGGAGTTAACTTTATACTTTGCAGCACACTTCAAAAGATCCACTATTTGATCCTCTATTTGGTACAATTTCTATGTATGCGTATATATATATATATAACCCCTAGTATGTTTATAAGTTAATAAAACAAAATGCTCGCTGTGTGTAATTAATCTCTCTTTCTCTTGTACAGGTTTCCTACCATCAGCCCTTGTTTGCATTTACTGTCATTAGCTTACTTTGATTATCTCTTCCTGGTGTGAGTAAACAGTCACTGGGGTAGATGCTATGCAGGGCTTTAAGGCCGGCATATGTTAAAGACTGAATACAACTGAAATATGAACCAAAAATATCCAGTGCACTAGTATTGTGTTCAGCATAAATTATTAGCACTATTATTCCCTATTTCCCTGTTAATATTATACTAGGGGACTTGGGGCATAGTAGCCATGGCCAGTACAACCTCCCACTGGCTCCAATAAGTATCAAAGTGGGCCCAACAAATATAATATACATAACAAATAAAATAAGTAAATAAAAATAATTGGTGCCATGTGTCCTCCTCATGAGGCCGTGGGTCAGAGCAATGCCAATGGCTCCAGAATAAATAAACACATGGCTCCACTGGGGCCACAGGCCGACAGTATGCCTGTGCCCCAGAATAAATAAAATATACAGCCCCCCTGGGGGCACGAGCCAGTGCTATGCCCTTAGTGATCGTGGTTGGAGGTGGAAGCCGACTTTAGTGGGTATATCCGGCCGGGATACTGAGACGTGTTGCAATTTGTGTCATGTATTTATTTAGTACGCTTTACTTTCCCCTGTTCTTCTTTCCCCTCTCCATTTTCTTTTGCATTAAACTCTCCAGTTTATTTTCACAGAGTAGAAAACAATGATGCTTTAATAGAATATTGTGAATCCCCCCAGGTATGTTTCAGTCTAATGCAGGATCCGCGTATGAAGTGCAGCAATGTTTGCAGGAGTCCGCTTTGACATAAGAGAGTTTATATTAAAATCATCAACACAAGCAGTGAAAATAGCCATAAAGCTCAGTAGACCTCATTATATGTATTTTCAGCTGCATTTAGCACATGTTGACATTGAAACATTTTAAGTGTAAGTGCAGATTGCTTCACGGGGAGAAGGAAATAAACATATGCTGAATGACAAGGCAAGTAAACCTTAACAAATATATTCACAGCCTACTGGCTATTAACTCAGTCATTACCAAGGTGTTTTCTAAAATGTGGCTCTAGTGCCTAATAAACCCTAGTGGCGAGGCTGGAGATCTACATCTCCCTAATAGCTTTGAAACAAAATCAATGAATATATTTGGTCATTACATTTCTTTAAATTTTAAATGTTTTTTCCTATATGAAAATTAATTTTTACCTTAATTTCCAACACTTATAGAGATGCTTTTGGCCTATGATTTTTTCATAGTCATGGCTGCCAAAACACACACAAAAATAAATCAGAGAATAAAATAAAAAGAATTAGTGGTTCAGGGACGTTCAATGAGAAAATTGATTCCTATTGTACCAAAGATAAAAATGTCAGGATGCTCAGTATTTTAGTTTAATTTTGGTATAAATCATTTATTACATTTTTATTATAATTTAAATTATTACAAACTAGTTAACAGGTTTAAAAACAACATAATGTATAAGCAGCTTTTAAAGACATATAGCATGTTTAAAGGAAGAATCTGGTGACACGGCTCCTAGGGATCTATTTTACCCTTACTCAATATATACTCTGCAGTTTAAAAATCTTGGATTTTTTTTTCTCTTGAATTGAGGAAATAAAAGTAGTTATTTGTTTCTGTCCAGTCCTAAACGCTCTGTATGGTCATAACAATGTAGTCAGTTCATAGCAGGAGACTGATCTGGGATATGTCTTCTCTGTAGGTTAACCTATTTATTTTTAGGGATTCCTGGCTTTGCCTTTTTGAAAACCATCAGCTGACCTCCTACTGTTCACATCCAATCCTGCCTCAGCTGGAGGAAATCAACCTGCTGGGAATACTCAGTTCAGGCTTGTGTTTCTCTTACACAGTAACTCAGCTGTGTCAGTCAGTACGGCAACTTAGTGCTTTATCCCTTCCCTCCCTCCTATGCCAAATAATGACTACATTTTGTGTGCACACTTTTGATACAATGATAGCTAGACTTTCTAACCATTTTTAAAGGCATAGTTACCAATATAGACCATGTTTCTAAGGACAAATATTTGTTCCACATGCTGCAGAAAGATCATGCAAAGTACAGCCCGGCAGTATATAGAATGGATATATGCACAGACACAATCTAATTAATTAATCATGGTGGAGATCTCATAGGACCTACCATGATTAATTAGTTTGCGTCTGTGTGTATATACATGGTACATACTGCTGGGCGGCACTTTGCATGGTATTTCTGCAGCATGTGGAACATGTGTCCCTGGAAACATGGTTGATGTTGGCAACTATGTAAAGGTGGTGAGTTACATTGATAGTTTAGAGCATGCTGCTTTATTTTGCTATAGGAACAAGCTGTCAGGAGAGTTGCTGGACATCTGACATTCTGTAGGATTGTCACACATTTCCTGAGACAGTCCTGAATGCTGCCCTGCCACGAAATGGGACCTTTCTTCCCTGCCATTTCATGGTGGCCACTTTAGTGTCACTGCATGCCGGATTAGGGGTTGGTTTAGGGTTAAAGTTAGAGTTAGGGATTAGAATTCGGTGTAATCTGCCAGGTTCACATAATGTTCTATTAGATTTAGGACTTTTAGTAAGTGGTTTGACTCCTGTCCATTTTATCTTATCAGTAGTTTTTAGTAGCATATGTTTTGTTTAATTTAAAGGTGCCAGCCATGTGACCACTATGTATACCATACTTTAGAGGTGTGTGTTTTTGAATGGGGTTGTTGAATCTTCACCTTCATCAGTTGAGTAGACTCGAAGCACCAACAGTATATTTCAAGTTCATGGCAGTCACAAAAATATACAAAAATTCTCATACGTTTCACACCTTGATATGAATACATTACTGGCTATATTGTCCCAAATGTGTATGGCTTTCGGTCTCATGTTTGTCTATTTAAGCATATAGTATTGGGTCACTACTGTGAAGAATATAATGTCTATTGTTTGTTGATGCATTGTTTTTGGACAAACCAACAGCAGGAATACCTTGAAATATAGTAAGACCATAAGATCTGGTATATGTTTTATAATCTCACATGGTGTACTGTTTGTTTGTTTTCTTCCACTTGCCCAGGAAAATCCCTACATCTTCTTTGCTACTCAGACATAAAAAGAGTGAAGGGGGAAGGGAGATGTAAAATTCCCATTGTGCCAAAGAAAAAATGGCAGGAAGTTTGTTGGGAATTTTTTGATTGCTTATTAATTTAAACATTGACAAGGTTACCCATCACTGACCTATGTGCTCACTATGACATTTTGAGTCTTGTGCATAGCAAAAGTATGAAATACCTTCATCTTTAAAAAAACAATTCTCAAGTGTATATATATGAGAAATAAAGGTACAGTTGCTTCACAAGTAACAATTATTAACATTTCCAGTAGCACACCGTGGTAAGATTTATGAAAATCTTTAAAAGGTTGCTATTACCCGTAACAAATGAAACACATAACATTTGATGTTGCATCTGCTCTGCTCCGTAGCTGTGATGCCCATTGACATTTGACATATTGTACTATTTATCCTATTTAGCCATGAAATAGGCTTTTTTTTTAAAAAGATTCCTTCACAATTCCTCTTTACTATTGACCCTCTACGTCCCGAGAATGTATTTTGTTCCGTTCTCCCATTGGCTCTTAAACTCTTTCATTCTCTGATTTGCCATACAGTATTCCTTTTCCTCTGAATATCGATAGTTCATTTGGTTTAAAACTTCTTTCCAGTATATTTCTTTCTCCTGCTTCCAGTTTGATCAGATCCTATTGACAGAACAGTTTGAAAAGGAAGTCCCTGCCCTAGAATCAGCAAATTGTAATCAGAGTTCACATAACCCATTATTTCAAACATAGGCCAATGTAAATTTTAATTTAAACCTTTCATTGACTTTTTAGCATGCCAGACCATCTGTTATACTCTGTAATCTAGAATTGTGTAATTCCAAAAAAGTGACGCGCTATGGAGCTCTCCTCATCCTTATTTGCAATGTTCATCTAAGATCCTATCTTTAAAATGCCTTGATGTCAAACCTACATAAAAAGAAAATTCACTGGGACTATAAATCACCCCTTTTATCCTGCAAGTGATATGTGATATATGTTTTTTAATGTACCTAGCTCCTGTTCTTCATAAACACACGTAGTCTTTGAATGACATTGCATACACTGCAAGGAAAACACCCTTCTTAAGTGGTGGGTTTATTACACAAATTGGCATTAATGATTGATTTAATATAGTGACTTCAGACAACCAGATCTTTGATGTCTGGCTCTTATCTGTGATAGAGTCGTGGCAAAAGGGGCCCAAACTTTATCATTAGCCAAAATTGCCCAATGTTTGGTCATGGCGCATCTGAGATCAACGCACTGAGCATTGTACTCAGTAATGTATATCCCTAGTCTCTGTGTGTCTATTCGTTTTTCCCTCACAAACATGAGACTATGTCTATCCACAGACTCCACACTTTGGCACCCGTGGGTCATTGCTTTTTATAGCACCATCTTTCGTTAAATCACTTGCTAAGTTCACCAGTCTGTTATCCAAAACTTTTCTCAGTTGAGCAGTCCTTCTTCATCCTGAGGAACTGCCCCACTAGGATACATCATATAAGATTTTTGGTTGCTGGTAGCCAAGAGGAGATTATTGGTGGCCATGTCTTTTCTGAACACATCCATAATTAATACAGACCCCTCAAATCTAATTGTCAGATCCAAAAAGGAATAAGTATATTTCAGATATGTTTTGTTCTTATTTAGGCCAACCATAAATGCTCACTACACCGGGACATCATCTATGTATCTGAGCCAGAGGGCCACCTGTGCCTCACACCACCTCTGTAATGGTATTCAAGAGAACCTGGTGTTCCCAAAATAAATTAACCCCATGGCTGCATATGGCTGTGTTGTAAGTTGTACTGTCCCTCAAGGGTGTAAAAAGGATTCATCAAAATAATTTCCATCATATCCAAAACCATAAGGTAATGTTCCTGAAGCCATCTACACCTTAGTTTCCAAAAAAATGGGGATGGAGGAATACAGGCTCTCCACATCAATGGTTGCAAGGTGTACTCCGATGTGTCCCACCAGTCTCCTTACAGCCATCCATTGTGTCCCTGATAAAGAAAGGCAAGATTTATTGCAAAATTTGCAAGATGTAATCAACGTAATTGCTGAACCTTCCAGGTACCCTGGGAGTCTCATGTTATTTTTATTATTAATTTTTGCTTACAGTTGTCCTTTAAATGGAACAACTGCACAATCATATAGTGCAAGGCTAATTATCAGAAATGTAAATTGGATCCTAAGGATTTAATCTAGGCGCAGCAAGTGTTAACATTTCCCATCCTTAAAATAAATTATGCAACCCTGTTGTGGCTAGGGATGAGTAATTTGAGAGCTGTTGGGATTAATGTGTGGTTCCTCAGCAAAAGCCAACAGGAAGCAGGGGATAGGAAACACAAAAATAATACACTTGGCAATGTAAAGGTGACAAAGAAACAAATGCGCTCTTAGATTAGGGTTTTAGCTCCCGTTAACTTTAAACTCTCAGGTTAAGTGATCTGTCTGTTTGTTTTAATTTAATATTGAACTTAACTCACAAAACAACTGGCTTACAATGTTTTCTAATAAGGTAACCTAATATTGATTTAAGTGTATTTGATAAGATTCGTGACTAAATAGGCTATATTGTGTTTTATACATGTGGGATATATGTGCAAGCCCTGTTCAAACCTGTAACATATAGATTGATGAAATAAAAATATTATAACAAGCTGTGAGCTATTCAATAAAAGTGCAAAAATCAGGCATATATATATATATATATATATATATATATATATATATATATATATATACATATATGTATATATATAATAATATATATAATTAAATAAAAAATATCTAAATTATATACACCGTGCTTGATTTTAGTGTAGTAAAACACACCATTACCAAGAGGTAATACAATCCAAATTGGTTTTAAAAGTTGGTTTAAATGGTTTAAATCAGCTAGTTTTTTTAACATGGTAGCGGCCCACCATTGAAGAGAATAAAAGCAAGGTAAATTACTAAACTAGACAGTGCTTGTAATAATATGTCTGCGCACATATTGATTAATAAAACAGTAGTTTAATAAATATATATAAAACAGAAACTCTTACACACAGAATCATACATCATAGATTCTGAAAAATAATAGTCAACATATAATATATTCATGAGCAAAAAACAGTATCTTGGTAAAAAAAAAAAAAAAAATCTACATAAAACAGTGCACATTATAGTAAGTATTGCAAAACATACAATGCAAATGGACCTGCTTGTACAGAAATAAATACACTTTCTCTTGGGCTAAGCAGAGAGGTACCGTATTTTCCGGCGCATAAGACGACTTTTTAACCCCTGAAAATCTTCTCAAAAGTTGGGGGGTCGTCTTATACGCCGGGTACTGGGATTTACTTACCTATTTTCTGCTCTGTCTCCGCTCGCGCTTTTAAGCCGGTACGTGACTGTGAGGGAAGCGTTGTGAGCTCCCCTCAGGCCGCGCGGCTTCAATAAAGTTTGTTTAAACTTTTTTTTTAAACAAACTTTATTGGCCGCGCGGCCTGAGGGGAGCTCACAACGCTTCCCTTACAGCCACGGACCGGCTTAACAGCGGGAGACAGAGCAGAAAATAGGTAAGTACTGGGGATTGGGGATTGGGGAAGGGGGGAGGAGGGTGGCAAACTATATATTTTAACCTAAAAAGTTAAAATATAGATGTGATTTCTCCGGCTTATAATACGACTTAGTTGGGGGGTCGTCTTATACGCCCAGTCGTCTTATACGCGAGAAAATACGGTAAATCTCAACAGAGATCATTCAAATGACACTAAACAAGAAAAATGATGGTACTACCCTCCTTCCTCACTGTGTAAAACAACCAGGCCTGGCGTTGTTACCATGGTGATGCATCAGGACCAACATATCCAGCACAGTGGGTAAACAGGACTCGCCAATGCACCCGTTTTGCTCAACCAAGACTTGCTACTGCACCCACATTGCACAAACAGAACATGCCAATGCACCCCAACCATAGCATCTGCATGGACACATCTGCCCTGCAGCCATGGAACTCACTATTAAATATTTACATATTTAACAATTCATTTAGAAATACACCTATGTGTGAAAATCGATTTCTGCTCCCAGGCACTCAAATTATTTCATTTTGAAAATGTTAGTTTCTCTATTGACATTTGGCTGTCTTTTATTTGTTCAAAGTCTTGAAATTCAAGGACAGGTAAAATGTAAATGGTTCACTGGACATTGCAGGGGATCCTTTTATCCTTATCATCAAAAGTGAGGGTTTCAAAGACTCTAAACACAGCTTTCTGTTTCCATTTGAAGTGTCCTTGTTATGCCAAGGGGGCCACCAATGGAGATGAAGTGACATGTCTCTTGTCTTACTCTTTACAAACATGTCTTGGTGACATGCAGCTGTCCAGGGGCTTTCGGCATCATCTGCCAGTGTAAAGAAATAGCCAAAGATGCCTGCCATCTACATGGATAACTGATTAAATAAGATATTTTTTAAATTGTGTTGAACTGATATTTAATAGGTAAGCTGACAATATATAGTTTTTTCCATCTCAGCTATTAATGCCTTTGCAAACTTCCTTTTTGACTGATAATATTTTTTTAGTTTTACGAAATAAAACAATGTTTCCTATTGGTTAAAATAGGTAAACCGAATACCAAATAGTTTTTTCCTTGAAATTACGGTAAATATGAATCTACAGTGAAAACAAATTCCAAATTTCAACAATCTGGTCCCCTTATCTAAAAAAAATCACTCTTGGGTCTATTCACTACACTTCGACTCGAAACGACTCCACTGAAAGTAATGGGTGGTGAAATGATAGAAGCTATTCAAGTTAAAATTTCAAAATCAAAGTCGACTTCCAAAGTTAAGTTTTATTGAATAGACCCATCTGACTTGAAAGTGACCTTTTTCTTTCATGCAAGTTAATGACCTACCTTTTTGCATGCACATGAAAGATAAATAATTCAAAATGTATGTGTTTTTATAACAAAATGTATTCTGAAAATGTTTAATTGTCAAACATATATCAGGTTACAGCTTCTACTGACCACTCAGCATATGACTGGAGACTAGATTGAAAAAAAGCAGCTTTTTAAAGTGTTTTTAAAAAAAGTAATAGTGTCCTAAATTATACCGTTTCTTGCAATCTGCTTATACATATATTACACAGGAGCCTGTACTGAACAAACTTTTTCTACCAGTTGTACAGCTAGATTTGCCAGGTCAGAAAATGTATTAGTAAAAGGATGTAGCATCGAGTTACAATGACTGTATTGTCGTGGGAGAACATATGTTTGTATGTATTTTTGATATTTTCCTAAATAAAAAAGATTTGCCAGGTCAGCCAGTATTTTCTCAGGACACATATAGCATTTATATGTTTCTCTGCAGAATAGAGCATGCAAATGGGTCCAGAGAGAACCATTTATTAATCTTGGAGAAAATCCCATATAAACCCCATTTGTTAATTACTTGATTACCTTCTGAACACAAATAGATTATAGTTTCTGCATGTAAATTTGATATGTCTAAAAAAAAATGGCTGTGCATACATATATACATGGAATCAGAAGTAGGAGGAATTAAGTTAAGATCTTTTCAGGTTAATACCAAGCCAGCAATTCAGAAAGTGTAGTACATAGAAATCGCTCCTTAGGGTACAAGTAATAAAACAGTGGACCTTTTTTTTCTTGGAGTAGGCCTTATAGACACCATCTAGAATAATTTCTGTAATCTGGAATGTTACCTGCATAGATGCAATACAGTGAATAACAATTGCATTAATATTGCCTTTGGATATTCTAATCTCATGCTCAATAGCAGAAAACATTCCTCTCCAGTTGTCTCATACTGACTAGGTGCCCTGTTTTCATTGCAGCCATCAGACTCATTTCAAGCACACCCTGACAGCTGCAAAAGTTTAGTTAAAAACAATAATTTCACTTTTCTATCCCATCTGCTTGCAGATGGTTGAATCTGGCCCGGTGGGAACAGATTTGAGGAGGGATTGCCTGCAAACCTCAGGCTTGTTATATAACAAGCTTTGAGATCGGGCACCTATACCCTTCAACACATTCTATTGTAACACCATCTTCTTACAGTTTCTTTATTTCTTCATAACAAATACTGATGACATTTTCTTTAAGGATCTTGCGTACATGAGTAGATACAGCTGGTAAACTTGGTTCTATTACTCGTCTTCGTTTGGTCACCTACAGCGCTAGTTCTGGCTTTTAGTTTTCAGCATATTAAGCCTCGTTAGCCCATCCATGTCCATTTTATCTGTTCCTCACATACCTCTTGTGCACAACTATCTCCTCCTGCCATTGGGTTTACAATCAAGGAGTTCCACATACTTCAGACCATTCTCCACATGGTACTAGAAATTACTTTAATTCCTTCTTTACTGGTTGCATTGAAGTAATAATTTATTCACCCTTTTAATACAGTGCCGTAGAATACATTGGAGCTAAGTCAATCTTAATAAACAATATGGAGCTAAAGTTAATTCTTCAATGTGCAGCTGTTCCCATTCTTCTACTTTGGGTGGGGTCCTACACTGGTAATGATTTGGTAAGTGCCTCTACTTGCAAATAGTAAGAATTTACAGTAGAAAATTGTAGTCATGGTAGTGGACATTTCTACCATGTTAAATTTAACTGTCAGTTTCTATCTAGGAACATCCATAAGTTATCCAACAAGAAGCAAGGCTGTCTAACTTGATTCAGATCGGAATGTTGACCTTTTGGGGCGCTAAATGAAGTCAAGACACAAAGGGGTTATGTATAAAATTTCCCACAATTCAAAGCAACGGGAGAAGAATAAAAAGGTGCAATAGTCGTTTGTTATGTATAACGGCGATAGCGCCTATTTAGAACTCCCAACACACTGCAGGAGAGAAGGACTTCCACCACTAATCAGTAGACATGTGCATTCGTTTTCAGACGAATGCATTTTCGTCCGAAAATGGCATTTTCGTCCATTCGTCCGAAAAACGAATAACGAAAATGCTAAACTAACAAAAGACGAATGAACGAATGGTTAATAAACGAAAATTTTTCGTCCATTCGTGCTATTGGCATTCTATAAACCGAAATAGAGTCGGTTTATAGAATACCAATAACTTTACATATACATTCCATAAACCGACATAATGAATGACTTTCGGTTTTTGGAATGCATGTAATACTATTGGCTTTCTATAAACCGAACTAGAGTCCCCATTCATAAGAATTTCTTATGAATGGGGACTCTAGTTCGGTTTATAGAAAGCCAATAGTATTACATGTATTCTATAAGCCGAAAGTCTATGTATTCCATAAGCCGAAAGTCTATATACCGAAGGTCGTTCGGTTTATAGACTTTCGGCTTATAGAATACGTGTAATACTATTGGCTTTCTATAAACCGAACTAGAGTCCCCATTCATAAGAAATTCTTATGAATGGGGACTCTAGTTCGGTTTATAGAAAGCCAATAGTATTACATGCATTCCATAAACCGAAAGTCATTCATTATGTCGGTTTATGGAATGTATATGTAAAGTTATTGGTATTCTATAAACTGACTCTATTTCGGTTTATAGAATGCCAATAGCACGAATGGACGAATAATTTTCGTTTATTAACCATTCGTTCATTTCTTATGAATGGGGCTCTCGTTCGGTTTATAGAAAGCCAATAGTATTACACGTATTCTATAAGACGAACAAATAAATGAAACTAAAATAATGAACGAATTTCGTCTGAAACGAATGCAGTAATGAACGAAATTCGTTTTAGACAAAATAAATAACATTTTCGTCCGAATGGACGAAAACGAAAAGAAAATTTTAGTTTTGCACATGTCTACTAATCAAGTACTTTTCAGTGTCTGATTTTTTGTCTGATTCTGGTGCATTTGCATATTCCAGAATTAGTCTCTAGGGAAAAAGAAGAGGGTAACCAGTCACACACAGGTGTCATCATTCAGGTTTCAGCATTTTCTTGTCAAACATCAAATTTGGTATAAATGGAATAAAAACCTACAATACCATACACACTTGTCAAACCACGTATTTTGTGTAAACTCGCACAAGAAAAATAAATAAATGCAATTACAAACCCATAAAGTGAAGCCAATTAAAACACACTGGGGTTAATAATATCCACAAGTGGCTCATATTAAATATAATAATATAATAATAATAATGTCACCCAGTAGTGGGCAAAAAACACACAAGCGTGGAAATAAAAAGACATTTGATGAAGATATATAATGATCTCACATAAACATCTTGGTGCACTGTCTTCAAACCTGAAATACAAAACAGCCAACACGTTGCAGTATGTCTATCATAAAAATGAATCCAGGTAGTTTTGGTGAATTATTGAACTCACAAAGCTCCTATAGATGTAAGAGAGTACATAACATGCACAGGGAGGGCATACTTCCCGTACTTCAAGTAAATCCAGGTAAAACAAAGACGCACACTGGATCCTGGATTAAATGGACCAGATTTTTATTCTATATACACTCCACACAGCCTTACTTTGATGTGTACAATTGTATTATTGCACAGAAGTCTTAGTCCTCTACCAAAAAAACAACTTTGTGTTGCTAAACTGTTCGTCCTGTGCACCTCGCAAACACAGCACAGGAATTCCACTTACTGGTTACGGTGGACCAACACAAGACTTCATCAGGGGGATGTCTTAAATGTGGCCTTGTTCTTTATATGTGCTGAGTTATCCAATGTGCGAAGAGCATTTCGTGTATAGAGTGATAGCTACATTAATGTCCACATTATTGGATTCAAAAAAGTATACCAATGTCCATTCAAAATGTAGAAATAACACTAAATTAAAAGACACATATATATATATATATATATATATATATATAAAATTATATTATATTTTAATTCAATATAAAAAAATGATATAGAAAATAAAAATGAAAATAAATAAAAAAGGAAACAATGTTTATCAAGGAAACAACCACAATCAATGCTCATCCTATAAAGCAAGCTGTTACAATACAAAGAGGAGTTATGTAGAGGAGCGCACATTGTATTATTTTGTTAGCAGCACAGGCTTGGTTGTACATACACTATCGGGGAGGTAAGGCTAAGGCCTAATTGATGGTGTGCCTTTTCATTCCGGCTTCTGTCAAAATAAATAAAGCATAATCTGGTATTTATAATTTTTTTTATAATAACTTGGTGTGGATTTTCATAAATAAGATGTTTATTTGTAACTTTAAAATCCTGTACATATGTTAAAAGTGAGCGTAGCTTGAGAAAAATAGGTGCAAAAAGTAGCTGGGTGTGTGGATGGAGTGAAAAGACTTGATAAGAAAACACTTTGTGCCCATGATGCTCCTAAAACTGTCAACTAGTGTCTAGTATGACCATGGAATGTTGGCCCTTTTTATTCCCAAAAACACACATATGACCCAACATTACAAAAGTTTAATAGATTTTTAAAAAAAAATTTTTTAAAAAAATGTGTTTAGCCTTTCAAGAACACAAATGTTTAAAAAAAGGTAAACACGTTTCCTTTTTTTTCACCTTTCATCATCCTTTTTGTACTAATAATCTGAACATCTGCTGGTGTGTGCACTGCAACCGGACCAGTCTGGGGAATCTATACGAAATCGGAATGTACACGAAATCTGTACAAAAATAAAACAAACACTGCCATACATTTATAAATAGCATTATGTAGTTAAACTCTGTTCAAGATGTTGAATGTTTCATAGGTTTATTTGCCAGAAAAAGGAAAAAACGTGCCCTAATTAAGTGATATATTTTACCCAGGAGGCAACACACTTCAGCTGTTAAGAATCTCTCCAGATGTCTTTTGTGCTGTGCAGTTCACTATCTGACTCAAGAAAATTTAGAACACTCAACCAATGTGCATTATATCACAGTAACATAACGTATTATTCTTAGTAAGGGGCATGTTTTAAACAAATTCATGAACTAGAGAATTACATATAGGGGGAAAAATACATAAAGCTAAAAGCATACATAATACCTGTACTCTTGTAAATATGATATACACCAAGATTATAAAACCCTTTAGAATGATATATTATGTAGTTAAAGGAAGACTGAACCATTTTTAACCCTTGCTTCCTTCAAGGAAGCAAGGGTTAAAAAACATGTCCCAAGATCTTAATACATACACATGGGTTTACTCTGAGACACAGCAGTTCCTGGTTGTCGCGTGCGGACAGTGCTGGCACGCAAACAACCAATCAGAGTGGAGGCTGGCCCCACCACGACTGCTGAATGTGAGGGCCTCTCACTGGTAGCACAGAGATAGACCCTTGTTTTTGCATGGGATCAGCAGGTGGGACCTAGTTAAGTTCCCCCCCCTGGTGATCCCATGCAAAAACGAGGGTCTCTCTCTGCATTAGCAGAAAGAGACAGTTACCAACCAGACTGCTGCCTGCTTCCTATGGAATCAAAGGATAAAGTGCCATGTACTATCAAAATTAGAAGGACAAATGATATATAACATTTAGTGCTCCTTTAGCAGCAGCAGAGTTCACAAGGCCAAACTGGCAACATAGACCTTTTGTAGGGACTTAATTGGATTTTAAATTAAAGTATGATAAACCTGTTAGTCCCACGGGAGAACAAGAACCTAAATGGCAGGTCACATTTTGAGATTCATAAGATGTCCAGTTCCAGAAGACAACGAGTGTAGATTCAGATTTCAGAGAGTGCTCTCCTGAAAAATGAAACAACAGTATGAAATTACACATACAGAATGACAGCTGTTATGAGCTTAAATCAGCGATGAAGATCTGTGCACATTTCTGCAAAGTTAGCAACAAAATCTTGTGCATTTCACCATCATCACTTCATGCAATTCAAATGATGTATGAAGGCTTCATCACCAAGCACTACAGTGCTAGTCCTGAAACATTTTAAAAACTAAAATACTAACCTATGCACCAAAATGTAATCATGTAGTAGAACTCACTAATGAGTAAGTCCGGAGAAAGGTTCTAGAACCAGAGCAAGCAGGAGCATTCCAATGGTTTCCACAGTGATTGCTAAGTTCGTAGCCATTTGGCTATGAATTCCTCATTATATATAACTCCTAGCAATTCGTTAGCAAGCAAAAGTTATTTGTGTGTACAGAAAGAGTTTCTGAAAAAAATACATAACCAAAAGTTACAGATGGTATAGTTCTAGAAACAATAATACAATAAATATGTTTCAATAATACATTTTAGATTACATTTTTATTGATAGTAAAACTTTGCATGTGCAAGGCTTTACAGTTTTACAGTTTTATGGACTGTATTTTGGCCAAAACATGTTTTCTGTCTTTACCAAAAATGAATGCTTGGTATTTAAAATATTTTTTTTGTTGTTTTAATAATAGCATAAAGTATGTGTATTTGAACATTTTAATGAAGGTAAGACATAAATTATCAGTATTTGATTGGTGAAAGGAAAGTTTTTGTATAAAAGGGCACACAGTTCTTCTATAAGGAATCTGAAAGCAATAAAGGAGTTTACAAGTTTAACTAGAGTTCAGGAAAGGGGGAGGGTTAGCTATTGCAGATAGAGAAAAAACAGGAATACAAGTAGCTGTTTACAATTAACTTATCTGAAAATTAATGTTTTTGTGTTTCTAAAAAAATGATATTCTTCCATTTAGAAATGGTGATGTGTTCCGAGCCCTATAGTATTTAAGAACATTTGGGAAAGTAGAGGTATTTTCCTAATTTCCCAAAAGTCATTTTAATTATTTTTTAAACTAACAAAAACATCTCTAACCATTAAACTGAAACATTACACATTTTTGGTTCATTTTGGAACAGTTACGATTATGAATGAAAGTGAAAGGAAAAGACAGATAGGATTGACTCTTCTTTCTACTGAGCAGAAACATACTTTCTTCTGCTGGTAATATTTGCAAAACTTTAGAAATGTTGCATTGTTATACAACATATGCAAAAAATGTATTCAATTTTTTTTTATTAAATCAGTATGGTTTATGTAAAATAAGTTTCTAATCAGTTCTCAAATTAATTTGAAGTATTCTTTATACACAGATGACATCGAATTTTAACAGATGATGCCATTAATCTTTTGCTTCAGGCATGCGGTGTATTTAAGTGTTGTGCTGGGTCTGATGAAATTCACGCACCGCCCTAATCTTTGTTTGCCATTCTTGGTTACAAACAGATTCACAATGCTATTATTTTTCCACAAACAGACTCTTAGTGTCATCTTTGTCCCCAAACAGGCTCCCAGTATCATCCTTATCCACAAATAGATTCCCAGTGACAGTTTTATCCCAGAGCAATCCTTGTCCACAAACATACCGTATTTGCTCGATTATAAGACGACCCTGATTATAAGACGACCACCCACACTTTGTATATTCCTTAAGGAAAAAAACTAAAAGCCTGTATAAAAGACTACCCTATAGAAAAAAAGTTTAACTTGTATATATGTAAATTGCTTTTTAATATTTAATAAAAAATTGATATTATACAAATGCATTTCTTGTTTTTAGTTCCTTTTATGTGCCAATGCGGCCTCTCCCCCCCCCCCCCAGCCTTGTCTCTCTCCGTTGTCTCTCTCTCTCCATCCCCCCCAAAACTAATCTCTCTCTCTTCCCGCCTCCTCTTGTCTCTCTCTTCCCCCCTCCCCTTGTCTCTCTCTTCCCCCCTTGTCTCTCTCTATCCCCCTCCCCTTTTCTCTCTGTCCCCCCATCCCCTTGTCTATATCTCCCCCTCCCTCCCCCCTTGTCTATATCTCCCCCCTCCCTCCCTCCCCCCTTGTCTATATCTCCCCCCTCCCGTTGTCTATCTCCCCCCTCCCTCCCCCTCACCTTGATTGTTTCCCTGGTGGGTAGTGGGGGAAGCTGGGGGATGTCTGCACGATATGTGCAGACATCCTCCATGCTGCCCGACACCTCCATCTATTATGACGGACAGCTGGTCCGTCATAATAGACAGAAGTGTCGGGCAGCACCGATTCTCCTGGTGGCTAGCGGGGCAGCGGAGGATGTCTGCACGATGAGCGCAGATTCCCCCTGCTGCCGCCCGGCACGACCGCCGGGACTTTTATGATGAAGCCGGAAGTACCCGACTTCATCATAGACTTCGCTCATAGCGCAGACATCCTCAGGCTGTTAGAGAGGGGGATCCAGGTCCCTTGCAGCTCTACTCCCTGTCTTATAGTCTGACCTCGATTTGAGCATTTGCTCGGAAAAAACCCTTGTCTTGTATTCGAGCAAATACGGTATTCCCAGTGTCAACTTTGTCCCCACACAGATTCCCAGTATCATTCTTGTCCATTAACAGATTCTCAGTGCCATTCTTCTCTGCAGATTCTCAGTGACATACATGTCCCCAAACAGATACCATCCTTGTCCACAATCAGATTTTCAGTACTATTAATGTCCACAAACAGATTTCCAGTACCATCCTTGTCCATAACCACTTTCCCAGAGCCATCTTTATCAACAAACATATTCATAGTGCCATTCTTATCCCCAAACAGATTCCCAGTGTCATCTTTTTCCACAAACTGAACCCCAGTGCCTGAAACTTACCTGGAGACTTCAGTATTGAATAGAGGAATGTGTGAGCAGTCGGTGCACCTCTCCATGTGCCAAATAAGTGGATAAAATAGGCAGACTTGGTAGTAAAATCTTCAAAGTTTAATGGCAAAAATGAGAAAACAAGAGCAGTCTCGCGGTTTGGCCCGGGGCGAACGGAACGCA
This sequence comes from Pelodytes ibericus, assembly GCA_036172795.1. Classification (NCBI taxonomy): domain Eukaryota; kingdom Metazoa; phylum Chordata; class Amphibia; order Anura; family Pelodytidae; genus Pelodytes; species Pelodytes ibericus. The sequence goes on from CM069857.1 coordinate 38,396,173, forward strand.
GTCAACGAGCTGCACTCACCTGTGCTGTGTCTTGCGGGGCTGATTGCTGTGGATTTGGATCTGCCGGTTTCTGGGACATTGTATTAGACTTCAGTATTGCCCACCTTGGTGTCTCATTCCCTGCACTTGATGCGCTCAGATATAAAGCGGGTGGGTGGGGATGATTAATTTTTTATGCCACCCCCTGTACAGTGCCACCCTAGGCCAAGCTACAGAAATGGGAATGGACTTAAGTAATCTTGATACTTGCACTTAAATTTTCTTCACTTAACAAATATAGATATTGTGCTCTGTTTATTAAACTGAGTTAATTTACCTCTGCTCAATAGACTACAAGAAAAATGTTAAAAACAGTAATAATGTCCAAAATGAATAATGAATAAGGCCCATTACCTTGACTACTACTTATTTCCTTTGTTTTCCATAACTAACACTTTCTCTCAAAAAATGTTGAAAATGAAAGTACAAAATTCTGAAAAAGCTATATGTAGCAGTTTATGATACCACAGTGACATTTTTTATCACAACTGTAGCGGGTTCACAACATGTAGTTAAAATGTCCTCCAGGTTTAAATGACATCCCCCATTACTGCATTGGATAAACATGTTTTGCTTAGCTTCATAAAATAGTAATACATTTTTTGAATTTGAATGCTTACATTTGTGTCTAAGAATAGTCTACAGCCATTCTGCTGAATCTGAAAGCAATACAAGAGTAAGTTTTACTAAAGTTCAGAAAAGGAGGAGGGTTAGCTATTGCAAATAGAGGAAAACTGAAATGCAAGTAATAGTTTACGATAAATTTACTTATCTGAAAATGTATATTTTTTTGTTTGTAGAAAATAATTTCAATCCATTTAGAAAGGGTGACATATTTTTCCTTAGAAATTAATATAATGATGGAGCAGGGCACATGAATGAAACAAGATAGGGTACAGCAGATGCAATATATCCAGGCCATCCCATTTAACATAACAGGGGCTGCCTTTAATGGCCTTGTTCCGACAATAGCAGGGCATAGGGTTGCCACATTTTCTTCCAAAAAATAACAAATACCGGCCAAAATATTAGCCTTGAGACAATGTTTTTTACTGGCATGGCAATCTTAGCAGGGCATAATCTGAATCTAAAAATCCATGTTACAGAGTGTGATTAGGTTAATTTAGATCAGGGCAGGATCCGGACTGTAGCAGGATTGGGCAGGTGCCACTCTGGGCACCAGTCTGTGGCCGAGCTAGAGAGAGATGCCACTCTGTGGGGGACACCACTATGTGGCTGAGCTAGAGAGATAACAAGGTACAGGTATGCCAAACAAAGGCAGGAGCGAGCATAGACAATAAGCAAAACCAAAAAAGAGGAAAGCAAAAGCAGCTAAGAAAATGAACAAGAAAGCAGAGCAAAAGGATATTGAAATCACTGAAACAACTTGGATGAGTTTACAAACTGGGTGAGGCCTCACACTGTGCTTTTATAGTCTACGGACATTTAAATGAAGTTTTTATTGCATTTTATATATTGTACTTACCTCGTTTATGCTTCTGGAGTCAGCTGGCGTTTGGTGGTATTTGTATTCAAGATGGTGGACATTGCACCTGCCCCTACAGCTACAGCACCCGGAGGAACAAGTCTTTATCCAGCGCAAGGACACTTTTTTATTTTTAATTAAAGTTTTTATTAAGAGTCAGGAGTCAGAAAGTTACAATCAATAAAATGGTTAAATACAGCAAATACAATTACGCAAATCAAAGCTATGAAAATTGGTCAGTTTATACTCGTTTATGACATTATTTATGTAAGTAAGCCAACTGAGTAATACACAACTTGTGACTGATGGAAAATAAAAAGGGATAGCAAAACATCTAGTATATATATATATATGGATAGCAATGCTGACGTGTATCTTGTGTTATCGTAAAAGCCAAGTGTAAAAATATCAATCAAGGGTGTAGCTGAAAGTAATGTGCAAAGCATCTTTGCAATCTCCTTGGCAGGGGTAACTGTGTGTGGGAACACAAATTATCGAAAATGGTATAGGACTAGTACAGTGGCTCACAGTCACAGATATACAGAATTAGTTGCAAAATGTTAATGCGAGTTTCTAAGGTGCCTGGAGCTAGAGAATGGTGCCTTAAAGGGCTAGAAACCAATCAGATTTGTTTAAAACATTGATTAAGTCTGAGCCCACGTTACATCACCCCGAAAAATGCTCCCAGTGAAAGTTTTTATAAAATATATCCAGTACTGCATTAAATCTTGTGAACAAAGGCAATGGGTCTGGCTGGAATAAGTCAAGCCTTCCACTGTCCTGAGCTGCTAGTACTACTTTTCATAAAGAAAAATAAATTGAGGGTTGGGGAGTAGAGGATAGGTGGAGAAGGTATTAAAAAAATAATAATTTAATTAGGGAGGATTTACGGAAAGTAACAGGGTTAGAATAAGAAAAGAGGCAGGCCCAGAGGGGTCTGCTGACAGCACCAGAACAGAGCTATCAAAAAGTGGGCTTCAGAATCATCTTGTTGGGTCTGAAATTAAAAGTAAGCACCCCAAACAAGAAAGCAAACTATGCCCTTGGGGGTACTAGTAAGGTTGCTGAACAAACAATAAACAAAAATAGTAAGCATACAAGATTACAATCAAAAACGTCTGTTTTTAAATGGACACCAGTTATAGGACCCATTCAGCACGTTTGGCTCTGGAAACCCGGCTTGGGCCAACTTGGGGCATATGGGGTTGCAAATCTTTGGAACCCAAGGCTGGTAGTTTTGTTACAGCTGGCAATTCTGTTTCTTTATCAGTGTTCTGATCCCCAGCAGATTCTATTATTATGGGAGGTAGACCTAAGTCTCGGAGAAATTGAGCTACATCCACAGCGTGCTCGATGGTCAGCATTTTTTCACCTTTGCTCACAGTGAGGGCTTGCGGGAGAGTCCAGCAGTATTTTATGTCAAGGGAATGCAAATGTGATTTTAGGCTAGTCATGGAGGCCATCATAGTATGGGCCAAGTCATCATATATATATTGATATGGTTGACCCTTCATAGGTAAAAGTCCCATGTTTGCTACATAAGGTAAGTAGCTATGCCTTTTCAGAGCAATTTTATTACCACGTCATGTGGGGTGTCCAGTGGGGTCCTTAGGGCCTTTCAGACTCTGAAATGGTCTATTATCAGACTTAGGTCAGGTCCAATGTCCTGGAGCAGGTGGGTGAAGAAGCTGGTGAGGTAAGCCCGGAGAGCAGTGTGCCCTACTGCCTCCGGAACTCCTCTCAGCCATATGTTGGAGTGGCGGAGCTTAGCATCCAGGACTGTGATCTGTTTGGAGATGTTGTCACCAAATTTTGGGAGCAGAATTGTTGTAACGAACCTTGAGAGGCTTCCAAGTCAGTTACTCTCAACTGAATGTACGTAATGTCCCTTTTGACTGCCATTAGATCTTCCTTCCACATATTGTGAAATTCTTTGAACAGTTTTTTGATATCTCCTTTGGTGGAGGGTTCATCATCTGACCGTCGACCAAGGTTGGGTGCTTACGCCTTTCAAGGACTATCCGTTTCCTCGGATGAGGCAGAGAGGTTAGCATGCAGAGAGGATTGATGCATCACAGCCGATTAATGACCAGGTGCTCTAACTAAGAAGTCAGCTATATCGGGTCGTGGGGTGGAGGTGATTGTGTCAACCTTCTTACTTTTTTGCCCCATATTATCATTGGTGCCTGTGGGTCTTTTTCTGATAATTTGGGTTAAGTTGTCCATAGAAATACACCTGTGAATGCTATCTTGTATGCGAATCATCTGCATGCAGCCACTCGCTTCCCTGTTCGGCTCAGAATTGAGCTCCCACACAATTTGTTTTGCTCTTAGCATTATGTTAGGGTTAGCATGATGATTAGGGGTGGCCTCAAAATGTCACTGTAGGAGAAAATGATTAGGAAATAGAAATATGCTACTATCTATTATTGCCCTATAACCTAGGGCGTCCAACATGCGGCCCGCGGGAACGGGGGTGCGGCCCGTGGGAAAGTTGAAGCGGTAACCGCTTCCCCAACCACATTTAATCTCTGTCCTACAGGAGCAACATTGCAAAAACAGTCTCATTCTTAAGGGATTAAGTTAAAGCTCAATAATATTTGGTTGCAAACGTTAACTAATGTTTAAAATGATGCAAAGTGTCTTCCATCTCATAGGATAATCTCTTATACGTTCTTTACATATGCACTGTGTATGACAGATCTAGTGTATCTTTTAGTGAAATTGATCTCACACCCACTTCCTGCCTGGATCAGTCTTCACACAGTATAAACGATATTCCGACAGTGCCAAGGGCAACTCGGTCTTCACACAGTGTTGAGAGAGGTACAGACTCTTGCTCTTCTACTTTCCTGATCCCCTCTTATTTTACACATGGCCCATCATCCTACTCACTAGCATATTTGGATTAATCCCAGCATTTTATGAACGATGTACATCAATATCACCTCTCAATAGAGACTTTAAATCCTTTTTTCTTCTTTTAAGACTTTAATAGATGGAAGTATCTATCGATATTTTGTAATTCAACTCTCCTACTTCTTGTCTTAATATTCAAACACTACTAATGATTCCATTCTAATAAAAGGCCTACTCAATTGCAGGGAATATCAAACATTAGGCCAATGTAGCTGAGATGGAAAAATTATCCAATGGAGATGACTGGAAGAAATATTTCAACTCAGCTATTGTAATTCCTATCTCAATTCCCTGAGATTAACTCTTTATTGAGTAGACCCTTAAATATCTAAAAATGCATGTCTAGCTCTGCTATTCTCACTCATTTGAGCTGCATAAAACAATCGTGGCAACTTAGTAGCATATCATTTTTACTATAAATGCTTAATTATATATACAAAGTCATACCAACAACACCACTTTTAAAACATTTTATTTGCTTTACGTGAGCCATTTTAATTTTAAAATCAATTTGTTTAAAATGCCCAGTTTACATTTGGTTTGTGCAATAGCTATATGAGAAACTGACTAGCAAGTAAGCAAGCACCTTTCTGCTGAAATTGCAATACATTTTGAAACTGGCACAAAATACGTTAATTATGATACATTCATTATAGAAATGGTAGTTTACCAAACTGTTCCCAAGGTAAATGATGAAAAAATGGATGCTAAACACATCAGGCTATGATTGGTGTGATGCAGCTATCTTTAGCCCCGCCTCTCTAGGGATTTACCAATAAACATCTCACAGTTCCATCTTTTATTGAAAAGTAATGTCATTTTGCGGAAAAAGATAACTGCCTATCAGACATAACTTGCATTTACAGTTCATGGAGATGGAGAAAACAGGTGACATGCGGGACTCCAGTAAGGACACCCTTTCAGTGCTGGTGCACTCCCCTGTTGGCTTGACAGGCACAGAAAAGGAGGTGATTCATATATATATATACAAATCTTCTTGTGATTTATTCAATTTTAGAAATAGTGCAACATTTTGCTTATAATGAAGCACTTTTGCATGAAACACGTCAATCTTTGCCACCGTTTTGATAGGCTTTCCCACCGATATGTTGTTGCACTATTTATACAGTTTAATAAATCACAAGAAGATTGGTATGATTATCTGAAGTGACTCCTGTTCTTCTTTTGCCTTTCTTTCTTAGGACCCTAAAAAAAAACAGAGCCCCCCCTGGATTGTGTACAGAGTATGGAGGAAATATCTGACTGTGTGATCGCCCTAATGCAGCGGTGGCGAACCTATGGCACGTGTGCCACTACTGGCATGCCGAGCCCTCAGAAGTGGCCCGCGGTCAGGTTCAGCTCTCACCGCTTATCTGCTCCGTTGTCCTGGAGGTGCAGGCATCAGCGTAATAGATTGGCGCCGCCGGTCATCTGCTTCTTCTCCAGATGATTGGCGCATGCGCGTTCTGTAAAGAAGCGTTCAAGTCGGAAAAGCAATTAACTGTTTGCTTTCCGACTTGAACGCTTCTTCACATAACGCACATGCGTCAATCATCTGGAGAAGAAGCAGGTGACCGGCAGCGCCCGTCTATTACACTGATGCCTGCACCTCCACGACAACGGAGCAGATAAGCGGTGAGAGCTAAACCTGCATGTGTGTGTGCGTTTGTGAGTATAAGTGTGTGTATGTGCGAGTATGAGTATATGTGTGTGTATGAGTATGATAAGTGTGTATGAGTATGATAAGTGTGTGTGTGTGAGTATGAATATGATAAGTGTGTGTGTGTGTGAGTATGAGTATGATAAGTGTGTGTGTGTGTGTGTGTGTGAGTATAAGTGTGTGTGTTTGGGTTTAAGTGTGTGCGAGTATGAGTATAAGTGTGTGTGTGTGTGTGTGTGTGTGTATGAGTATGAGTGTATGAGTATAAGTGTGTGTGTTTGGGTATAGGTGTGTGAGTATGAGTATAAGTGGGTGTGGGAGTATAAGTGTGCGTGTATGAGTATAAGTGTGCGTGTATGAGTATAAGTGTTTGTATGAGTATAAGTGTGTGTGTCTGAGTATGAGTGTGTGTATGAGTATGAGTGTGTGTATGAGTATAAGTGTGTGTGTATGAATATGAGTGTGTGTATGAGTATGAGTGTCTGCATGAGTATAAGTGTGTGTGTGTTTGGGTATAAGTGTGTGTGTGTGTATGGGTATAAGTCTGTGTCTGAGTATATGTGTGTATGAGTATATGTGTGTGTGTGTATGTGTGAGTGTGAGTATGTGAGTATGAGTATGAGTGTGTGTGTGTGAGTATAAATGTGTGTGAGTTTGAGTATAAGTGTGCGTGCGCATGAGTATAAGTATAAGTGTGTGTATCAGTTTAAGTGTGTGTTTCAGTATAAGTGTGTGTATCAGTATGTGTGTGTGAGTATGAGTATAAGTGTGTATGTGTATGAGTGTGCGTGTGTATGAGTATAAGTGTGTGTGTATGAGTGTGTGTGTGTATGAGTATAAGCGTGTGTGAGTATGCGGTGTTGGCACTTTGTGGTCTGCAAATTTGTGTCGGTCAAAAATTGGGCACTCGGGACCAAAAACATTCACCATCACTGCCCTAATGCATATCATAGTTATAGTTTTATTCTACTGACATTATATTGACCAAAGTTACAACTTTAAATTAGACTAACAATCCTCTTTACTTTTGCTGGTAATTTTTTTTGGTCTCTATACAGTGACAGCACATCATTTTTTGTGAGACACATGCACTGTAAGACTGGACACACTCAATGTGGTTTTGTGCAATATGAATTATACAAGCATCAGGAAATACAGTTAGCAATACTCTATACATGTCATACTATTTACCCTGTAATAAAAAAAACATAATCTTGATTCAACTAACAGTGCACATTGGTAGGGTGACTCAAGATATTATGATATATTGTCACCTTTTTTGGCACAGTGATACATTGTAACTGGCTTTGTTACCAACAAATCATCAATTTGGTCCAAATAATCTTTCACATTCAAGTTCACATTTGGTCCCCTTACAGTGCTGAAAGTTAATTGTAATAAATCAACTGTTGGTTAAGTAAATAAAGTGACTTATTTTATTCTGTAAGATGAAAAAAAAATCACTTTTCTTTAATTTGGAACTATATTTTCATCTTCTTATACAGCTATGCTACATATGGATTGTGGTTTTAATCTTGAAAGAAAAAAAAATGTTTACATCAATCAACATTCTTTCCATTGAAAGAGAACAGGGTGGGCATTTCCCTTTAAAAATACTGCTGAGGTATCAATTAAAAATATAAGACTCGTTAGGACACAAATCAATTCACAGACATCTAAAAATAATCATTTTTCTCGTATACAAAATTTTGGTTTTGCCAGTGCATCTCTGAGACATGGTTCTTGAAACAGAACATTTAAGGTTTGTATTATTTATTTTTTAATTTGTGTTTTTTTTTTTTTTTTTTTTTTTTTTTACAAATGTTTATTTTCAAAAATAAGTCTTTCTAAAACAGCTCTTTGGTGCTCCAGAAAAAACGTACAAAATCTCTCTGCATTTTCTACAAAAATAGATCCACAAGATACAGAAGAAAATAAATGTCTCTTAATGGATGCTGAAAACTGGAGCAGAGAATAGTGCTTGTAGGGAGAGCATAGACTGTAATGACACTCGTGAATCATTGCGAAAGGGCTCAGAAGAAACATCACATTGTATAAAGAACTGATGAGTAAAATGGCTTCCAAACATTATAGAGAAAATAAGAGTCATGTTTGCTCCTTGTAACACTGTGGTTCCAAAATGTCTTTGTTGAGCTGTATGGTTTCCTATGTTTTCAATTAAGAGTTCAGAACCATGACGATTCTTTGCCTTTATCTTGATGTTGTATGCCTAAAATGTAACAATATAAGAAAACAGTTAACAAAAAGTTATAGTATTTAATGTGTACAGTTACATTAGTTACTGAAATGAAACAGTATTAGAAAAACATTGTATCATGGAATGCCCAATGCAATGATCAAACAATAAATAGTAACACGCCATGTACAACATATCTTAACGGGGCTATCTAGTGGCCAAAATTCATCTTCCAAATATTAATGCATATTAATGTGCTTTCAAAGTACTTTAAAATGCATGTCTTACATTTTGCATTGCTTAAAATATAAAATACTTACAGCTAGATGAAATAGTAAAATTACAGCAGTTTTCAAGAAACCATGACGGGTCAATTTACTTTATTTTTTCTCTTTTTTTTGTTGCAGGAACCAATGAGAATAATGCCATTCAAATTAATGGAATTTTCTGTCTCTCTGGTGATGTCATCACACAATGTGGTAGACTGTTTAGAGATCCTACTGTGTACAAGAGCAAGGTCACTTAAACTCTGCACAATGTATTTAATACAAAGAGCACGGGAAGTGACTAAGTGAAACAAAATTGTACATCCTCAGTGTCGTTATAATCAGCGCTGCCGCACCTGCAGTAAACATGCAGAGTAATCAATGGGGAGGGCTTGATTCAAATATTAAAAATTTGATTTATGCAGAATGCCTGCATCAAATCACACTGGAAAAAAGCCTGTGCACTATACAAGCAGTAATCTTCATCTTGCACAAAAGTGAGTTTGGGGACTAGACTGTCCCTTTAAGAGTGACTATATTATTATTAAAACAATATTCACTCATGAGATATGTTGTAGTAGAAGAAATAGTATACCAGGTACCTTAGTCAAATAATTTTTAAGCATACTACCAGGGCTGCCATGAGAGATTTTGGGGAACCTTACAGAACAAATGAGTACCCATCATAAGAATACATTCCACTATCCTGATGGGATAGAAGCGCTGGTAACTTAACCGGCAACTCATAATGAAAAAATTGCTGGAAAATCAGTTGACCCTGCTTATAAGGTGACCTCTAAAATTTTAATTTATGGCAAAAAACCAAGACCTGCATGTAAGGTGATTCTATAGGAAAAAGGATGTTGCTAGTAAGTATATTTTCATCCTCATGCAGGACAGCCGGGCCCTTTACTGGAGTACTGGATGTTCTCCACTATCCCTGATGTCAACCCTGGTTACGACTTATATAATGCATGTACAATGCCCCTCATTTATAAAAGTGAGCACATACCATTAAACCAAAAACGCATTAATCTTAAACTTGGATGAAACGAGTTGGGTGTTTTGGTGTAACAGTTTACTGCTGGAGTGAGACTATTTCATGGACCCATACATTAAAATTCTTGCAGTAATTTTTTAAAACTGTAGCCTGCACTGCCCCATACATATAAACTATATGAAAACAGGTGATGGTTGATGAAATAGTAAAATATAAAATATTTCGAAAAAAAAAATATTCCTAGTCAGCTATTAATGCCTGGTTTTTGCACTTCAGCTGTCATGTCAGTTGAAGTAAATAGCCCCAAAAAGACAAACAATAGATGGAGTTCATGGTGCTTTCAGCTACTGTTTGGTATTTTCAGTGCTATCTAATAGATATAGTTTATCAAGTCAATAATGCAGAATAATTTAGTGCTCTGAACAAAGCTTCAACACTAAATATTCTCATACAAACATTTACATCCTCTTAAACAAGTCCTTTATATTGTTGTAAAAGAAGGTCAAATGACAGAAAAATATATGAAAAAGCATGAATCAACATCTCTTTTTGATTCATGCATCCATTAAAAAATTGTTTCTTTAAATCACCAAATGCCAAGGGATTTGAATGCCCTTCTAGAACACAGGTAATTTCTTACAGACTTGTATCATAATCACTTCTTAATGTATGTCTGAGAACCAAAACCCAAACTATGCTCATTACACTTGTAAACATACAAACTGACAACATTACAAAAAAAAACACAGAAAAAAAATGTGGAAAATCTAATATATTACAGTTTTACTTATGTTCCACATAGCGTGAGACAGCCAAACCAGTTGATCGGTTGCCTGATGAAATAATCTGTTAACACAATGCTTTCACATGGAAAACCTACTATACATTTGATCCAAATAATCGTTACCCTTTCCTGCTGAGAGACATCTTGCAGACTGTAATTATTACACAGTATGAGTTTCACAAGGTGCTAAAACTTAAATGCTGAGCTTAGCAAATCTCTGTGGTAACCGAGTAATTTGACTAGGCCTCAATACTACAGGGGTTTCCTTCCCTGGTCACTGCTTATTTTGGAATTCATTTTCATGTTTATACCATATGCAATGCTTTTTTCACCCTTTTTGTTAGTGGATTAGATTCGGGTTACAGAGTTGTAGAGTTGCCCTCGGTCTGGAAGGAAGACAAATAAAAGGATTACTCAGTGAAGAGAGCATTGCAAGAAATTCCAGGGAACTGAGATGGAAATTTCAAACTTTAGGCCAAACTAACCAAGTTTGAAAAATTCTCCAATGCAGCTGAATCCCCTGCAATTATCTCTTTACTGAGTAGCTCCTGCCACATTCAAACAAGTGGTGTAAAAAAATATGCTCTGTTGCTAAATTAATCTATGGATTTTAAACATTGTGCAAGTATAGGCAGTTTAGAGATGCTGCTCTGTGACCAGACATTACCAGATGGTGGTGAATGCATAGAATAGCCTTCCAGTATAAGTGGTAGAGGGCAATACATACCTATTTGCCACAGTACTCTTTTCAATGAATACACTTTAGGACCAGCTGTGGGCTAAGAAAACAGATCTTCGCGTCACACTTACCAAAATGAGGGGGAGTGTGTGAGTGTGTGATTCAATTTGAACTCAATTTCTGCAATAATGTAACTGTCTCATGACATTTGAGCCTGTTGGCAACTATGTTCATCTTCCTAACACTGATTATTATTATTTTTATTTTTATTTTTTTAAATTTGGGGGGGCTTAGCAGAAGCAGCAGAGTTTTGCTCATGAAAGATTCTTTCCTTTCTAGTTTTAGCTCAATGTCCTCTACTAAAAATACTGTTTCTGAATTACAAATTATATCATGCTGCATGAAACAAAGAAATACAATAGTTTTAAGGGGGAGCTACCATTTAGTGACCCCAAAATCTATAAAAAGCCATCCAAAAAACACCAGCAGGTTCAAGACACAACCGGCAACCCAACTGTAAATAAAAAGCATCAAAACAGAAAAATGGCTACAGTGCATTTTTTCCAGCCCCATATATTGTGTTGCAGTCTGAAAGCCAAAAGCACAGTATCAAAGTAAATAATGATACAAACAAACAGTGATCAGCTGTCTCATTGTGAAGCCTGTTTGTGATCTGGCATAAGGTGCACCAGAGTCATTTGTTTACTACTGGGCTCTAAAGATACAGAGAAGATACATAGATAAAACATGACCATTCTGTAGACACATCTAGTGTCTGACAAGATGTCTTATTATAAGATACAAAATAGGAAAACTTAATTTACACAGAATTCAGCATTGTCACTTATGTAGCATTCTTCATTTTGTTATAATTTAAAAAAATGTGTTTTGAATGTGTCTGTGGAGTCTACTGTTTATTACATCACCTGTGGCTTGATATGCAAATGAAACACATTTCCCATTGAAAAGCAGTTCATTTCCATATTGTGTCACAGATGATGTCATAAGTAGGAGACTCCACAGAAACATTTAAAACACATTTTTCTTCTAATTCAGGCATTTGCTTGCAGTTTTGCTAATACAATGTATAGATAATTGTTCATGCTCTACATGCACAGTACAAATAATGTATAAACAGATGATGTCATAAACTGGAGACTCACATATAAAACAGTTTTCACTTATTTAGCCATTTGCTTCCAATTCTGCTAAGAATGTATATATATATATTTTAATTGTCTACATTCAGAGTAAAACAATATGTATGTGATACAGTCCCTTTATAACATATCTACAATGCTATGGCCACTGACCTTAAGTTTTATAACAGAACAAGTAATAATAATAATAATAATAATAATAATAAAGTGCTTAAAGAAACACTAAAGGTTATATTTCTCTATTATAGAAACACAAGTGAAATGTTAGTTGTTCTTATTGTGAGGATGAACTGGCGACCAACAGTGTTAATTTCGTTGACTAAACATTTTTCATCATAGTTTTGTCAACTGCTTGTTTTCAGTGACTAAAATGAAACAATAATTAAATAAAAAAGTTTATAGGACTAAAACTATCACTAGAAATATTGCAATTTTCCTCAACTGATGAAAATGTGACTAAAATGTTAGAGAGGGACTATTGCATATTTGGACTTCTGGTTTCCTGACTATCAGCAGCGGTCTCCTTGTGTCTGTCTGCCGTCTGGAACAATACCCTGCAAACCGCAGAGGAAGAGGATACTTCTCCATCTGATTTGCCTGGTACTGTCACGTGAGTGTTTCCCCTGCCATCTTTCTAGCAAGTTAACTTAAAACTAAGTAACAGCTTTCTCAGACTTGTTCCCTCCATCACTGCTGGAGAATTAGTTGAGTAAAATCTACAGGAGATTTAGTCGACTATAACTAGACTAAAACTAAAACAACTCAGATGACTAAAATAAGACTAGTCTAAAGACTATGACTAAAATGACATTAAAATTTGCTGTCAAAATTAACACTGCTGAGCAGCTGCCTCCCTGCTTTACAGTGAAGCAGGGAGCCTGAACTTTATTTAAGTGGGACAGTCCCAATTATGGGCTGCTTGCAGTAGTGTATCTTCCACAAGGCACACTCCCTCCCCCACCGTTCAGCAAGCTTTTGCTCCTTCCAATTAATCAGGGTGATAAGGGCATGTAATGGACGTGGTGGGGGTATGTAATGAGGGTGATGGTGGCATGTAATAGGGGTGATGGGGCATTTTGTGTGTATGCAATGTGGGTGATGGGGGCATGTAATGGGGTGATTGGGCATTTAATGTGTGTGCAACATGGGTGATGGGGCATGTCGTGGGTGTGCAACGTGGGTGGTGGGCCATTTCATGGGTGTGCAACGTGGGTGATGGTGCATGTCGTAAGTGTGCAACGTGGGAGGGGGGGGGTGTCCGAATTGTGTCTGCCTAGGGCAGCACAAAACCAATATACACCCCTGGTTGCTTGTTTAAGCTCTCCTCATATAAAGGTATATTATGTATACTACATGAAAATCCTACAAGAAAGCCTTATAATGGAAACACAATTTTTATATTAGTAAAATACACATAAAATTTATTGTATATTAATGACATCATTTAATTGTTCTTTATATTAAACCTTTTGCACCCCCGTGTCTAGTAATGGAATTTCATCTGTGTTTAAACACACTATATGAGTATTAAAAAATAGTTCATTTTGTTTTACAAGACTTCTGTCAGCTATTTTGCACTGTTACCCATGATTTCATTAGTTACATGGATTGTGCTAAATGCGGCCCAACTGACTTAGCTATCCATATCTCTCATTAACACATACATTATACATGTGTCATTTTGTTTTAACAAGGTTGATTTAAAAATGTATTGTCGCCCAATACATGTATGTATGTCTGATCATGCAGAACACTTCAGAATAAGCTTGGACTTTCCTATAATAGGTTTTTTACGGTAACCTATTTTGTTTTGTATTGCTCATGTACTGAATACATTTATAAATTAACAAATTATACTCAACCAGAGTACTCTGATTCTGATTATGTTAAGTCAGAACGTGAGAGAATTTTACATAAATAAGTTTTAAAAAAAACACAATAATACAGAATGAGATTACTTATTATATACTGAAAGAAAATGTAACATTCTGAATTAATTACAAAGACTTTATGTAAAACATCTAATAAAATTTGGTAAACCAGTGTTGTCAAAGTGCATTTCTCCACTGATGACGGCCTACATCTCCTATAAAACTTTGTCAGCTATGAGACAGGCAGGGGAGCATGGGAGATGGAGTTCTCAAACATTTGGAAGGCCACAGTTTGACACCGCTGAGGTAAAGCAAGTTACTAGAAACACAGTTTGAGTTACCACAAGTGTTTGGGTTAAACCTTAGAGACACATGGCATTATCACAGTCCTGTCCCTAAAAACCTTTAGCCAGCTGTTCTACAGAATCTTTCTGGTACAAAGTGGTTAGGATCTTTAGGATTGTTGCTTACATGTTTGTTTATGTTTCTTGTTGACCCAATTGCTTTAGATTGTCTTATATAACTTTATATATATATATGTAATATCTCAGCTGGAAGACTCTTACCTGACTCAAATCCAAATCCTGGCACAATGTCAACAGTGCCATGAAATGCACCAGGCCATGCAGATGCAGAGGTAGCAGTGGTAGAAGTGGTGGCATCTGTTTTTGAAGCTTCACAAGGTGGAGCCGGAATCCTTGCGGTACGCATTGAAGGCATTAGGAGAGGTCCATATCGTGGGTCTAGATGTGAACTTGGACGATGGTGGTGGTGGTGATGATGGTGCATGTGTGGGTGTGCATGGTGGTGATACATGTATACATCATGCATGTGTGTGTAAGGTGAACCTGCTTGTGAAGAAATTGGGTAAGGCCATGATTCAGATACAGCAGATGGTGGAGGTGGTACAGTCTGATGCAAGCTGTCTCCATGCCAGCTGCTATGGTCAGCAGATGAGAAAGTGCCAGTGGCTGCTGTTGGAAAGTCTGGATGAACTCCACTTAAACATGTTGATGCCGGTGTTGTCCATAAAGATGGGGGGAAACTAGACCTTTGGCATGATATCGACGAACTCTCTGAAAACATAAAGAAAAAAACATAAAAATCCAGTTCTTTATTGTATTCTAAACATTTACACCAATAATTATTAGCACATCCCGAAAGTATATTTACACAAATATATATTCCAGATATGAATGTCTCCACGAGGACATTAGTTCCTTGGAGGAGCTATATATATTTTGCCCTAAAACTAAGCAACCAAAGAAACATTCTCAAGGGCTAGATACCCCTAGGTCCAATTGTTGTACCTCCTGAAATGCTTATTGTGAAATAAAATGATATGTATTTCAAAACATATTTAAATGTAATAGTGACGCATGAATCCATACATTTATGTATGTGTTTAGAATGCATTACACTTCTAGGTAAAAAAAAACCTGCAGTCATGAAATGGTTTAAATAATGTTATATTAAAGCTTGGAGAGCACTGCAGATTACAGTACTATGTTTTGGGACTTCTGATATCTATCCAGCTATTTAGGACATAGAACCAAAAATGTGTTATCCTGTTGGCTAACATGAATACTCTCCATTCAGCCAACAGAAACTGCTGACATATGCATTTTATTTCTGAAATGTTAGAATACGTTTGAGAGTCAGTGTTCTAATCCCAAATAACATACCATAAAGAAGATATAAATATTTGATATATTATGCCTTTAAATATGTTTCTTATAGATGCAGGGAAATAGTAAACACTCTACATGGTTTTACTGACAAAACATCCTATAAACGTAATGCTAAAACAGAATTAGTGAAATCTTAAAACAATGAGAATTCCTTTTATAGGCAAGATAGAAGATGGGAAGTAACATATTTCAGTATAGACAGATTTGTCTACTGAATAACATCTTGCAGAAACATTTTTTCCTTGTTCGGGGCTGAGCTAACTTATTTTTTTAATTATAAGGAAAATGTCAGTTATTTTAAGTGTACTGTCCCATGGGAACAGAATCTGTTAGTGTCTATCAGCAAAGGCCTTTAAATCCAATGGCATCTAATGGTCTGTAGCAAAATAAAGATTTAAAGGACAACTGTAGCAAATTAACTTGTGTTTAACTAAACTATCATCAACATTTTACACATAAATGCTTTAATGAAATAATACAAAATATGTACATTATTGATCCCTTTTTGCTTCTTATAGCTCTAACAGGGGGCAGACATGTTGCGTAAAAAGGTTAATGCAGATCTGACCCAAGATTCTACACAACATGTCTGCCCCCAAATAGTGTTCAATAAGGTGCTTTATTTGTATTATTTCATTAAAGCATCTCTATAAACACCATCTACACTTGATCTTATATTTCAATGAAACATGAGTTATTTTTTTCCTGCAGTTGTTCTTTAATCAATACTTAATGGGACATTTCTATATTTTAAATTGTATTCAGTCTGTGACCTAAGATGCCTGACAGTTAAAGAGGCTTTAAACTCTTCAATTGTGATTCTACTAAGGAAGCCAGTGGCCATAATATGGAGATCCAATGGCATGTTTTACATACCATTTTGTATCCTTACTGGCAGCTTAAATGCTTACCTATAAACATGCAGGCTGATATGGTCACAAAGCTCTGTCGAGAATATTTAAATCAAGTTTCTGTCTCTACACTAGCAGATAGAGACAGTCAGGACATATCATACTACGATGGTCAGTGCCCAATCTCTCTGGTAGAGCAGATGCTGACACTGTCAGCACATGGTAGCATCCAGTTGAATGTAAGCCTGGAGTGTATCTGTTACAAAGGAAAAGTTAAATAAAATGTTTGCCATTTTCCCATTTGTGACAGATAAATGCTAGAAGAGGAGAAAGGGAGCCAATGGAATGGTTCATGATATTTAAATATTACAAAAAAAAAACAGCTTTCTATACTATAAGCTTCAAATTAAAACATCACATATATAAGATTTGTCTGTGTAAAAAGACTATAAATTAACAAACATAAATATCTGCATTTTACTCTATGAAATATGAAAAGGAACCATAGAAGCAACTATAGCCAAATCAAAAAAATAAAAGCTTATTGTTCTCAATGTAAATAGAAATTTACCTCTAGTTGTCCCAATTTTACTTTTTGAGGTTGCAGTGTCAGGGCTGAATGTGCTGATCTGGCTCAAGGCTCTTGAAAAATGTTCGTCCACTACGGCCCCAATATCTCCCTGAAAGTATGTAAAGAGGACACAGCGAGAATTCAGGTATTCCATCTCTGCTGGCTGGTCCTTTTCATCTTCTTCTTGCTTTGTCGGGAGGGTCAGTTCTATTGCTTCCTGCATCTTATTATATGCAGCTATCTTCTTCTATAAAAACAAGGAAAGAGTACAGTGCTTCAGTAATAACAGAGAAGGAAACTGTATGAACTGATGTGCTATGTGCTAATTATCTGGTCCAGTCATGAGAAGGCCTCCTATTACACTTAACTTGTGGTATGTTTACTGTTTACACAAGATGGCCTAATCACTATTATACTATCAATTACCACACCACAGGACCTCAACATGTACGGCCTGTAATTACCACAACTATCATTTTATAGCAGTGTGTTTATAGCCAGGTATAGCTTAGGTATGAGAAGCCCCAGAATCCAAGAAGCCAAGGCTCCTGACAATATTACCGGTGTATTGTAACTTTCCGTACTGTTTTATGTAACACTCTATATAGTTACAAAATGACATAGATGCTCAGTTAATTAGCATGATAAAAGTCATTTAGCCCATCAAATTCAACACCCCCATCTTCTGTGGCTATGCAATTTAGACAATTTCCCGAAAAAGTCTCCGTTGAGCACCCAGTATTCATTCAAGTAATAAAATAATTAAATGGACCTTGTCAACCTCAACAATACTTATATAGTGTATGTAAAGAATATAAAATGATAACAAATTATCTACACATTGTGTTATCAAAATTTCAAGCAAATATATACATTAAGAGGAAAATATGTTTTACATGTGTCTCTGGTCTTTCCTGTTTATGACATAATCTTCTGGCTTGACAAGCAAATTACACATTTCCCATTGAAAAGTAGTTTGTTTGCAATGACATCAAACCACACGTGATGTCATTGCAATGAGACACATCAGGCATGTTTAAAACATAAAACTTTTCATAATTGTTTATTCCCTGTATTCATAGTATAGGCATAGTATATTTAAGTTGCCAGTGTCCCTTTAACAATGAAAGCAACACGCAAGATATTATAAACATAATAGTATATACAATGTTAGGTACATCAACGGTGTATTAGTTAGTATGCCTAAAAAGAAAAGAGCAATAATACAAAAATATGCAAAACAGTTGTATACATGAAGACTGTACCACATTAGAAGCGGAAACAAGGATACATGTAGAGGAAAGGTGATATCTTATTGGTTAATTGAGGACATTTTCACTGCAAGACCACTTAAGACCCAAGTACGGTTAAAAGCTCGCAATCAAATTCCCCTCATTTGGACAATACAATCAGTTTGAAACTTGCTTCAAACAAAATAAACAACAATTCAATAGGTGGGTTCAACTAGAGACATCTGGACAAAAGGAGACACACGTACATTTATCCCGTTATCCAAAAACATGTAAACAGACAAATAGGACAGACAAATATTTGTACCTTTCAGGATCTTTTCAAGCAGGAGAAATTTTGATTAGGTAATATGTTAAGTAACATTCCAGTAAGCTGACTTTCAAGTCAAAGACAGGATTTCAATTCAGTGACTGAAGGATGGGCAGACACACACAAAGATAGACAGACAGTGAGACAAAGGTAGACAGAGCAAGAGAGTAAGAAACAGAAAGACAGATAGAAATATCATACACAGGAAGACAGAAGTTTGACCTTTCCTGGGAGCAAGAAGAATGATTCTAAGCAAAAATCAAGCAGTTTAACAGCTAATATAAAAATAAAAGAAGTACAGACATTGTAGAATATTTTGGCAGGACTTGCTACCAGAATAGTTCTAATTCCATTGCAGCACATCAAACTAGAATGCTGTGTGTGTTAAATACACTGAGACTGGAACACATTTTTCTGTCTTAAGGTCTTCAAGCCTTCGGCAAACCTTACATCATACTTTCAAATTCAGTCACTAAGGCATGACACTAATGGCACACTTGTTACATCAGATGTATGTAAATGGACTCCAACAGAACATCTTTCTAATTAATTACCAATCAATTGACAATACATTATTTTATTTCTCTTTTAAGAATGATGACTAGCCATTGATGTGATGGGTGATACTGTCATTTAAAACAGTGTAATTATGGAAATCAATCGCATGTCCCCACTGTAAATTACATGTGTATCCTATACTAGTGTAGACTAAACTTTGGCAATTGTACTATTGTGAGGTCAGGACCTCAGATACAATGACACACAACAACTGAAGTGCCAGAACTTCATATAATGTTATTACATTAATTATCCATGAGAATATATAAAATGTTTATTGCACTGACTCTCCGGAGTAGAATGTACATGTTGAAGTATATAATGTACCAATGTTGCCAATTATACACTGAAGACTAAGGGGCCCATTCGCTAAAAAGTGAAACAGAGATGAAGTGAGAAGTGAACTGCAAAAATCAGGCCTTAGTAGTGGAGTTATAAAAATGATTCAACATGCCCGTCTTTCCAGTTCATCTATTAAGGCCTGATTTTTGCAGTTCACTTGCCAGATCATTCGTTAGTTAATAAGCTCCTACAAGTCAGTGACATTCAAAGAGTGCAGATCACTGTGGTTGGAATTATGATCTGTGTATGGAATACTCGTGATACTGAGGTAAGCCATTAAGTCCCTGCTTGGCAAGTGTGAAGAAGAGGGTTAAATAACTTTACCCTCACAATAAGGGTTTTTTCCTTTTCATCTTTTTCTTGAAAGACCTGGCCAGGCTTTCCTTCTTGGATTCCATTTTATTGTATTTTGAGTCCAACACATCTTCGGGCAAGCATACAAGGTGAGTATTTGCATATTCATTTATACGATTTTCTGTATATACGTGTCTTTATGTATTGTTGTTGTGTTTTGGAACCTTATTATTCAGTGTTTCCATACACTTCATGAGCTGTATTTTGTCTTGTGTTTATTTGTACTTTTTGCACTATTATTTATTTTGAGTCATTAAATATATATTTTTATACTACTATTCACTGAGTTCAGTAGTTTTCATTTTATTGCATTCATTGTATATAACTTGATATAGTACTGTCTTCCCCACATTTTTACCTGTTTTCTCCTCCCCCCCCTCCCTTTTTTTCAGTGGAATACCACTGGGAAATTGTTAAGACTAACAGATTTATATATTACTTTTCATTAATTTGAGTTCCTGAGATCATCAGAAGATTTTGTCTTGGAAGTCTCCTTCATAATATTTATACGTTTTCCTATATTTGAGTTTGTTTTTGATTTATATTTATATATATGTTTATACAAAAGATATATTCGTTTTTTTCTTCTCTTTTTTTTTTTTACCTGTCAGTTACCAGTGGGATTTTGGTATGATTTCTTAGTTTGTTATATTTTTTAAAAATTAAAAGACTGACACACAGAAACAATTGTAATGAAGCAATAGTTTAACTTGGAAAGATAAGGGCCTGACTTCCAGATTTAAGATTTTTTGATAACATAATAAACGTTTGTAACTGTTTTGACATAAAATTTAGATACAGTAACGGCCTATTCACCTAACAGTGAGTTGTATTGACTGACAATCCAAATAATACAAATCAGGCAATAAAAACCTTTCTCCAATCTTGTCCAACTTTTATTTGGGTTGATTTCTTCTATTCAGTTGTCAGTGTTGATTCAAAGGATGAAGGAGAATGGTGTAGCTTTTATCTAGCATTTATCAAGGGGTGCGTGAATGATGGTAATGTCACTTGTACCATTGTTTTGTCTTTAAACTTGCTGTCCGCCCACCTAATCTCCATAGGTACAATCACATCCCTCTTAAACAGGGTAATGAATTAGGAGATTGGCACAAAACAAGTGGACAACTAAACACCTCTTTAAGAAGACTATTTGTTAAGAAATAAGAATGTCGGTTTAAGAAAATAAAATTGTTCGAATTTCTTCCGAATGGAAAATTAGCATTTTTCTGAAAAACATTGGTTGGAAATAAGATCTTAAGTTATCCCATCTGTAAAAATTATTACTGGGAAAAATAGTTTCTGCATATGTTCCCGTATGTTAAAAAAAGTTAGGTACATGTTCACACACATGCCTTACTGTGCATGTCATAATATTTAAAGGGACATACTGTGAATGTACAGAAGAAGAAAAAAGATCTATATGTTGTGTTAACGGAATTGCAACCAAATGTATATATCAAGTGAAAATGTGTGTTAAATGTTTCTGTGGTCTCCAAGGCCCACCTCTAAAGGTGGTTGTAATCTGCAGATGGAGATTCACCACTGCATTACAATTGACTGTGTAACCTGGAGCTCAATACACAATTAATACCCCAGATAGCTGACTGGTCATCATGAGAACTGCCATCTACCCCAGCCGGAGTGTAAAATCCCTTGTCTGTAGCACTGATCAGTAGGTACAGGTCGTCTTAGTACATGTTACTCCTGTGTATCCTTTACCTGCCTGTTATCTGGGGATCACTATGTAAAATTAGATCTGATTTCTGCATGGGGCATTATATATATATATATATATATATATATATATATATATATATATATATATATATATAATGTGTGGTATATTTCTAACAAGCTGATAACTATCTGCTACTACGACAATAATCAAGGGGAGCTCTCTGCAACTTACATGGCTCAGTTTACATACATTTCTCGGTCAACATTATGAACACTGAATAAACCATTTTTTAATACCATGTTGCAGACATTAACAAAGGAATGTCTACCACTAGAGCACGGTTAGAAAGAAAGCATTATCGTGCCACTTTTTACACCCAATTATACAGGACCGAGAACAACGTTTATGGTCATAATGTCAAATGACTTCCTCCCACACACATACTGTGAATACTAACCATAAACGTATCATGGGTAATAACTGAACCGCACAATGCACAAAAGAGTCATTTACATTTGTTTAGAGCATTTTAACAAATAGAATTATGGCTGATAATCTGGTACAGTGTAAAAGTCTAGCACATAACTTTCTAACTATAATAAATTATAATGTCTGTACATGACGTTATCACTTTTTTGGCATTTCTACTGCAACCTCACAATAATTATAATTATTATTTCATTTTATACTTAAGATAAAATATATTCATTATTATTTTGGATTGGGACATACACATATTGCTCTAAGGTGGTATTAACACTTAATAAATGATGACAGAAGACAACTGCAAAAGAAAATAGTAGGACTGTAAATATATCTCCAAATCTCCAAAATATGAAATAGTATAATAAATCTGAAAAACAGTAATCTCTGCCTAAATGATAAAACAGGACTTACAAATTGTATTTTCTATGCTAGGCTACAAGTTTCAAGTAAGTGAAAATACAATCTCTCTGTCTGTCTATATTTGTCTTTATAAAATATTTAAGTAACATGAGTTTGTCAGGGTACAAAATGTATATCAATTATAAAATATCACTGTAAAATTGGTGTGTAAACTACATAGTCACTTACACTAGCACAATGACCAAACAGCTTTGGAATTACACTGCTGTTTTTTATATCACTGGCAAGAGGTTTTAAGGGACACTTCCCATGTAACGAATGATCTTCGTGGTTAATAATGATAAAACTTTAAGGAATGCAACAACAACACAAACTGTATTCTCCAATGACTCTAGCTAGGCCAAGTCTGTGTTAGCCCCTCCTGACGCCCACGCATCCTGCATGCTCACACACTGCTGTCAGTCTGATAAGAATGTACTTATTCTAATACAGCCATACGCTTGTGCAATGTCAAAAAATGTTATAATCTCAAGAATTACAAAGTGTATTTTTTTTTCCATGTTTCATTCAATAAATACCATGTAACTAAAAAATGTTTTGCAATATTTACAGAATCCAGATAACCATCACAAATCCGATTATTAACAATAATCATTCTGGGTTTTTTAAATTCTGTGTTAAGTGCAGGCTAAATATCGATATCGATTTATATATATATATATATATAAATCGATATATACAGTCTATACATAAGCATGCGTGTATGTATAAATATATATATATAAACTTATAGTCTAACTGTTGCTTATTCAGTAACAAATGTACTTTAAGAGAATACATACTGTCATTACTGTGGCATTAATTCTGGTCATAGTACTATGATATGCAGTTATATGATTTTGATTAGGAAGTATGAAATATGATTAATGTCCATCAATAAAGAAATTATCATTGATATTATAATAACAGCTTGTATAGAAAATTAGATGGATGGGTAATGGTCAATTTGAATGTGTAAACTGAAAATTGACTTTTTATTAATATAAACTATATGCTGAGTCTTTATTTAAAATTACTTTTAGCTAAAATGCTGAATAAACTTTATAACTTAAGACACATTGATCCTGGTTCTGGGTAATGTCCCCTGTACATATAGCATAGTAATAGATGCATTGCCTCACCTGCTGGTGGTGATGGTGATAGTAGGCTGTGCTGGGCAGATACTGATGCATCCCATAAACTTGAGGATGATACATAACATCCAGACAACTCATTGCAGGACTTGCAGGCAAGTGATGTCTCCTCTGCTTTCCCAAAGTCTTTTTTTCTGTATTAATCAGTCAAACCTGACTTCGAGAATGGAGCTGTGAAGTGTGTATAGGACTCCTTCATATTCCCTTCTGCCTGAGATACTTATAGATCCCTGGAAGGTTCCAAAAGGTGCTTGATGCTGCAGAAGAATGAGATTAGAGGGAGCCTGCCTGCACATTAGCATGCACACAAAAGGCATACCCAGCGGCGGCCAATCGGCAGCTTAGATCCTTCACTACTTGACAGGGAATCGGCTAATGCTTTGCTCGAAGTTGAGGCGGAGTATTCTTCACACACAAATCATTGGATTAAAGTTTGACATAGGGATGCTGCTGAGAAACTGGGTGCAGGGAGGAGGGGGTAGGAGGACCCACGTTGACTCGCACAAGGTGCTTTAAAATAGGAAATTGAAAGAGAAACTGCCATCGTGTTATGTTATTAATCAGTGATGATTAACTTTTGATAATGCTGCAGTTGACTACACTGCCAATGATGCTCGGCCAACCAATTAGCAATGGCTAATCGAATATTTTTTGTAATTGTGGAAAAATCTGCATTTTTAGCTGAGCTAGGAACATACTATATAACATATATATAATACCGTAGCTGTGGGTTCCTCTCTATTTCTGCAGTATATATGGAGCAGAGGTATCCCTTATTACATCTGCTTCGAGTTACAATGCACATACTCCGTCTGGATGATAGGGCTTGTAGTCTGCACTGTACATCCCTGCTAGCAAATCCACACTTTGTAAATGCAAATTAGTTTTGTTATAAGAGAAAGACAAAAAAAAGTAACACTACAGTTTAGTTACATGTAAAACATATTCCTAGTATTAATTATATTACTTGTATGTATGGATAGTATTATATATAACTAGTATTAATTATATTATTTATATAAATATAGTTGTATATATAATATATATATATATATATATATATATGTGTGTGTGTGTGTGTGTGTGTGTGTGTATGTATGTATACATATATTGCTAGTATTATTTATATTATATCATTTACCTCAAACATCGTTTTAATCACACAGTAGTTTAATACTGAGTATCTAAAATAATTAAGCATAATTTCTACCCACATGCGTCTTTCTCCCAGCATATACTATATATATAAGGTATGATATACAAAATATGTGACAGTTCTCTTTATTTAAAGCATTTCTTTAATTTAAATAGAAATAAAATACATATTTTCATTCATATTTGTTTCCCCCCTTAGTATATGTTGCAAACTGCCTATTTTCTCACCTATTTCCTTCGTTTTATGTATATTTTTATATACATAGATGCTTGATTTATAGTAAAAGTGTAACAAAAATGCATTTGGACTAACAGATAACTGAAAAATATAGGGGATGATTCACTAAAACTGTAGCCACATGAACTGTGGATGAACTGCATATATGAGGCATTGATAGAAGAGATGACGAGATAGAAAACTTGAAAATCTGTTAATGTCTGTGTTTTTGCAATTCACCTGTTTTTGCAGTTCTGTTTTAATTTATAACCTTAGATCCTTAGCTAGGACTTTTTTCACCCAAAGCAAGAATAGGAAACTGCCCCTCCCATATGGTCCCCTTCATTATCTGTTTCATTGTCTGCCCAACAGACTCCTCTCTACTTCCTAGAGCCTCATTCACTGTCTAGCAGTCCATTCCACTGTCCCACTGTCAGGTCATTGCACCACAGCTACAATGATTACCCCAAAGACCCCTCCCCTGTTCTAGACTGTTGCAGTTTGTGTTCTTGTTACCTACAATTTGTTTTTATTTAATTTAAAAAAAAATATATCTTGTTGTTAACCCTTTAAGGACCAGGGATTTTCCTGGGCCAAGGACCAGAGCGTTTTTCAATTTTTAATACGTGGTTTTTGAAACATAAATTTCCTCTCTCTCATTTAACGTACCCATACAAGTTATATGTTGTTTTTTAGAGGACAGTTAGAGCTTTCTTTTGATACCCTATACATAAAAATGATTTACATTTTAGTATTAAATAGTAAAAAAATATTATGTATAGAAGCCTCCTTGAAAAACCAAAAGAAAAGAGGTGTGGCAATTATCTTTTCCAAAGACCTGGAGGTAAAAATTAAACACATAGACATAGACAAAGAGGGGAGATATATAATTGCAGTAGCAGAGATCAACAAAAAGATATACAGATCCAAACAGTTTTGACCGGCTCAAAATAGCCCAAAATAGGATAGGTAGTGAGTGTAGTAGTATATTACCTCCAGGTGCTGGAACACAATAGGGTCTACTCAAGGCCCAGGATTAAGCAGGAAAACAAACAGGGTGTGTCAGCGGTAATCATCCGGTAGGCAAATAAAGTAAATCCAAATTCGGTTGCATGAAAAAAGAATCTTCTTTTATTGTGATCCAAAATATATAAAAGGCATCAGGCAGAGGGATAGAGGACAGGCAATAAGACAAACGCTTAACGCGTTTCGCACCAGACGGTGCTTTATCAAAAGCAGTCTGGTGCGAAACGCGTTAAGCGTTTGTCTTATTGCCTGTCCTCTATCCCTCTGCCTGATGCCTTTTATATATTTTGGATCACAATAAAAGAAGATTCTTTTTTCATGCAACCGAATTTGGATTTACTTTATTTGCCTACCGGATGATTACCGCTGACACACCCTGTTTGTTTTCCAACAAAAAGATATACACCCTAGTAAATGTATATGCCCCAAACACGTCCCCTGTTCGCTTTTTAATAAACATTGAAAGAAAGATGTCATTGGTCAGACAGGGAGTTCTGATCTGGATGGGTGACTTTAACTGTATAGCAGACCCCTGGATGGATAGAAGTTCACAGAGAAATCCTAAACCAAATAAAAATACAATTTACCAGGCTCAAAGATTACAACATCTACTAGATAGATCAACCTTATTAGATATGTGGAGAGTCTTTCATACAACTGAGAGAGATTACACATGTTTTTCAAAAACATACTGTGCCTACTCACGTATCGATTATATTGTAGGAGAATATAACCTAGCAGCATTGATTCATATAATCCACATCCAGGAGATAACATGGTCAGACCATAATATGATAATTATGGACATCAAAGATCAAAATAGGGGATTAAAAACAGATTGGAGATTGAATAATACTCTTTTAAAGAAAGACCAAGATATAGAATACATTAAAGACACATCCCGACTGTTTTTTGAGGAAAACGATCTGGATGATATGGAGATATCGAATCTATGGTGCACATACAAAGCTGTAATTAGGGGACACTTTATCCGCCTAGGAGCATATGCTAAGAAACAGAGAGAGCTAGGCCTTTCAGATCTGTATATTATTTTATTCCAACTGAACAAAGATAATAAGAATACCCCAAATAGAGAAACCTCAAAGAAAATTTCCGATATCAAAGAAAAAATTAATTTACAATTAATAAATGAGGCAAATAAATCTCTGAGAGCTCTAAAGACCATAAAATACTATAGGGGTAACAAAGCAGACAAATGAATGACTAATCAGTTGAAAAAAAAAAAGAACTAAACACAATATCTCTAAGATAATATATGAGGGAAAGACATATTTGGCACCAACGGAGATAGGCCACACTTTTAATGCTTTTTATAGTGCTCTGTACAACCTTCCACAAAATACCAAAGCAGAGGAAATACATCAATACTTTGAAGGTAAACAATTCCCCAGGGTGTCGGAGCAGGCAAGGCTAGACTTAAACAAAGAGATCACAACAGAAGAAATACATGAAGTAATCAGAAAATTGAAAATAAAAAAATCCCCGGGTCCAGATGGTTTTAATGCTCTTTTCTATAAGACTCTAAAAAATGTAATATCCCCATATATGGTAAGAATGTTTAATGAGGCAGTAAGAAAGGCATCACTTCCACAAGAACTATTGAAAGGTAACATCATTCCAATCTTGAAAACAGGGAAAAACCCTGAATTACTAACAAGTTATAGACCGATATCTCTCCTGAATATCGATGCCAAGATATACGCAGGGGTCCTGGCGGGGAGACTGAAACGAGTACTACCGGACTTGATTCACAATAATCAAGTAGGATTCACAATGGGACGATCTGCAACCAATCACATAAGAACCTTGGCAAACCTTATGGGAAAGAGGGAAGGACCAGGTGTGCCCCGGCTGATCCTGTCATTGGACGCAGAGAAGGCGTTCGACAGGGTCAGCTGGGGCTACATGTCAGAGGCTTTACAGGCTTTTGGGATAGAGGGAGAAATACACCGGGCAATCATGGCATTATATCAGGAACCAGAAGGTAGAGTAATCGGCTCAGGCATACGGTCAAACTGGTTCCCGCTAACCAACGGCACACGTCAGGGCTGCCCCCTCTCACCTATTCTTTACGTCCTGGCACTTGAACCGCTTGCTAGGGAGATAAGAGAATGTCCGGAGGTAGTAGGTTGGGGAAAGGGAGGCACCCAAAAAATAATGCTTTATGCAGACGATATCCTGCTTACAATACAGGAACCTCTCAACTCATTGAAACGAATAATGACGTTGCTTGATCAATATAGCTACCTGTCAAATTATAAGTTAAACATCACTAAATCAACTGCCCTTCCAATAGCAATGAATAAAATACAAAAAAGAGAGGTAGAAGGCTATGGCTTCATCCTGTCAGAAGAATCCCTCACATTTTTGGGGATTAAGATCTCAAAAGACCCAGAGGAGTGGCTCCAAATGAATCTCTTACCTATGATAAGAGAGATGAACAGCTTATTTAAAAAATGGCGAGGACTATTCATATCATGGATGGGCAGAGTCAATGCAGTAAAATCATACATCTTACCCAGATTTCTTTACATCTTCAGAATGCTACCTTTTGCCATCCCAAAAGGTTGGCTAGAACTTATTCAAGGATCCTTTAACAGATTTATCTGGGCCTCGAAACGACCTAGAGTAAACTCACAGATCTTAATAAAAAGTAAGAAACAAGGAGGGGTGGGATTGCCTTCAATACAAGAATATTCACAAGCAACACTACTGGCCCAGACCTTTGTAACATTAAATGAACGATCAAAAAAGGAACCCTGGTATGAGATAGAGTTAGGCGAAAACAAACTTGTTGGAGATTTCCCAACATATTTCTGGACTCCAGAAAGATATGTGGTAGGGAGGGGAAACACATTGATGGGCTCCCCCCTCCCGCATATTTACAGAAACTGGAGGACCATTAAAAAAAAAATAGGGTTGGGAGATAGGCTACTTCCCTTTTTGCCCCTGTCTATTGTTCAGAACCTGAACGTAAACCTGGACCTTAGGAAATGGGGGGAGAGGGGAATTAAAAATATCTCAGACCTGATGGAGGGGAATGTGATGAAATCATTTAAGGAGCTACAAGAGAAATATTCCCTTAACGGAGAAGATATTTTTAAATACCTGAGAGTAAGAAGTTTCCTTGGGAAACTAGTAATCGACATTCCCCTTACGAAACCCCAATAGATCTTACAGGATACATTAGGGAAATCAGATCTCAATAAACTGACTACCAAAGCTCTAGATCTAATCAGGCCAATAAAACACCATAGGGTACCACCAGCTTTAAGCAAATGGGAGAAAGACCTAAATCTAATAATTGAAGAGAAGGAATGGAACAGAGCACTGTACTGTAATTATAAAGTAGTACATTGCCTAAACCTCAATGAACTCCAATTCAAAGTAATGCACAGATGGCACCTAGTACCCATAACGCTTGCAAAAATGTCAGAGACAAACATACCTAACTGTTGGAGATGTGGCGACAGGAAGGGAGACGTAATGCACATATGGTGGAGTTGCCCAATAATAAGGCCCTTTTGGCAAAATATCTCTGAGAAATTATCCCGGAATATTGGGAAAGAATGGACTCTATCACCAGAGAGAGCACTCCTCCATTTAAACTTTCCAAAAAAAACAGGGAAAGAAATCTCATTTGTAATCCACTTACTCTTAGTAATAAAACTAGAAATAGCCAGGAATGGGAAGACCGCAGAACATTTAATATGGGCAAAAATTAAATTACAATTGATAGAGCAATGCTTAATGGAAAGAGGAATTATATCACAATTCAATTGGAATAGCAAAAGGTACAAACAATGGGATGATTGGGTTAATTTTCTGAAGGAAGGCCAGCTAGATTAATGTGAGAGGGGTAATTATATATAGATATACTAATCAAACACCCCCACTCCGGAGTTCAGAGCGGAAAGAACGCAGGAGGTGGGAGAAACGGGAGCAGTAGTTCACATGTATGAATGGAATAAATGTATGTACGTTACGTCTGATACGAGGCCCAAAGTCCCTTCACACCTCACTAATAGAGATGGGGAGGAGAGGGAGCTGGGGGAAGGGAGAGGGAGGGTGGGGAGGGGGGATGGGGATCCGGGGAGACCGGACTAATTGGCAGGAGAATAAATAAATCAATAAAAAAATCCCTCACATAAATTAGAGATGCTACACACGAATATACAGAAAGCTATAAGCAAAATTTAATTTATAATCATAATCACTGTTTAATATACACAAGGGTCAAATAAGGAGGGGGGGGAGGGGGAGAGGGATGGTTAAGTATTAAGGGAAAAGACAGATAAGGAACCTCCCCACCATATATGGTAGCAGACACAATGATGTAACCTACAGGCAAGTTATCTACCTAACGCCAACACTGAGTGTCAGAAAAAAAAAAGAAAAGAAAATACATATAAAAGAGGAAATTTTGGAGGAAAAAAAAGTTTTTCCCCATTATTTTCCCAATAATAAGCTACATAACTAGTGCAACACTAACCCACTTATCCCCCCTAATTAACTAACTAATAAAAAAGAAAAATATTGGTTCCCAAACCCCCCATAACAAAAAAAGACAGAAAAAAACTCTGAAGAGTGCGATGTCAGATCAGTAAAAATTATGCAACAGGCATGCAGGGGTTACATTTTATTAAATAAATATATAAAAATTACCTTTATTTATAAAAAAAACTTTATAAATTGTAAAAATAAAAAAATCTGTAAAAAAAAAACTAAATGAGGGCCATAAAGTGGAAGGAAACTGATCACAGTTAAAAACTGTGATCAGCAATGAAAGGGTTAATTTTTTTTTTTTTTTTTGAACCTATGTGTATGTAATTAATTTATTTTTACTTACAGGTCACTCTCTGTGCTTCACTATAAGAATGTGAAGCACAGGGAGTGAATTAGAGGCAAAGTCATTGTGTGAACACACTGACTTTGCCATCTAATTTGCATGTTATCGCGGTGATCACTCAATCACTGCGATCACATGCCCGGAAATTGACCGATCGGGTCCAGGAGCTTTGCCTCGGGTGCGAGGCTTAGTCCTGGACCCGTTGCAGACTAGCTGGCGGTGCCCACGGAGCGCACCGCCGGCTAGACTGCATGACGAGTTAACTCGTCATAAGGTCGCTAATGCGGCGGCTCTTATGACGAGTTAACTCGTCACAAGGTCGGGAAGGGGTTAATCTATCTTGTTCACCTTGCACACCCATTCAGACCTTTGTGACCCTAAGCAACTGCTTATGCTACTCACATTGTAACGCAAACTCAGAAAGCCCAAGTGTGAACTAGCTAGAAACCCCTTCTGGGGGGCTTGATAATGCTAAGACAATCGTGAAAAATTAGGGTGCGCAAATAAATATAAAAAAATACATACGCCGTGGAGGAGATGGTGCATTGCCCACACAGAGTGTACCTTATAATTCTTTCTTGGCCATAAGTGCTACCTATATGTCACACCCAGTCTCTTCTAAACCCCAGTTCCTCTCACACAGAATGTGACACTAAAGTGCACTTCCATTAACCTGTATCGTACTGTATTACCCCTTAGAATGTGATGCACCAGTCAGCATGTAACTGATAGATCACTTCCTATAACAAGGTACCTGTATCATACTGTATTATCATCTTATCCTGTAAAATGTGATGCACCTGCCAGCATGTAGCTGAAGTTTCAACTTTCCCTCTTTACATTGCACTATGCCATCTGCAGCCCCCTCACCCTCCTAAAACCACTAAATCAAATGTGCGGGAGAAACCTCTTTCTGCCAATGATCAGCGAGACACACTACCAACACTCCATATCTTATTTGTTTTTAATTGCAGCATACCACCCTTTGATTCCCATAAGGGTGGCACTGAAATGGTTAAAAAATAAAGATATTCTTACAAGTTATCAGCTCCTGCACACACAGAGGTAACATGAATAAAGATGAGGGACTAAACAGATACCAACCAATCCCAAGGCAAAAGAAGTCAGAGTGAATGGGAGAGAGACCAGTAGGATGAAAGGAGGGATATAAGGGAAGCTGACCAATAGGGTGAAAGACAGATAGTTAATGGCCAGTGGGGTGAAAACAAATCAATGGTAGTAGGAAATAGCTAAGGGAACTTGGGCAATACCATAATGAAAGGGGTTTAGTTGTGAGTGAGGGAAATAAATAATAATTTAAAAAGAGTCTAATATCATTCATTCTGGTAAGTGATAATATGAAGAAAATGATTCAGAAACGATAGAGCTCAAGTAGCAAATTCAGTGGATCCTGCAGTGTGCCTGAATTCAGGGAACTTTCCCCTTTTTCTCAGTAGTAAAAACAGCTATGAAAGAGCAGACCAAACTATTCTGACAGGGAGGAGTATAGAAGTAAATAAAAGCTTTTTTGCTGAAAATCCCTGTCTCTGTCTAGTTAACCCAATCTAAACAGCCTACTGCTTCTCCCTTCCTTGCTGCAGGTCCAATTTTTATTGGTATTCCCCCCCCCCCCCCTCCCCAGGAAACCCAGGGTAATGTTCCTTCTCAATCTACCCTCACAGTTTTAGTGACAATGTGTGCCATATGTGAAGTCACATGCTCATACTGTTGTACTACAGAGGCTATTTAGGAGTGTTACCAGGAAGACTTCACACAAACCCAGGCAACCCTCGCAATTGTATTAAAGAGTAAGTTACCCCATATTCTGAACTTTTCTTTTTTGTTGCTGTGGGCCCCTCTCCACAACTGATAGCCCAACTGAGCTGTGGACTGGGGCAGAGATTAAGAAATAAACAGATATAGAAATTTCAATGTGTCCTTCCATTGAATTTCATTGATATTTCTAATAAAATTGCAAGAGTTAATTTTGCAAAACAGTAAATCACAAATTGATACTCTAATGTAGACTACTTCTGTGTTTATATTTAAATATTTATCAACTATCAAAACATCAAAACATATTTAATAGAGCTACCTAAGGAAAAGGTTACAGAGTATATCAAATAAAAGGGCCATTTATAGAGACTAATTTAATCAAGTTGTGTATTATTTTCTCTGTATAAGTGGGTAATTTCATTGAGTGCTTTTTTAAATGCTTAATGTACTCAATTCATGTGTTTCTCAGCTCTTATGTCTACTTTGCTCTATTCAACGGAAATATTATGGGGATTATTTTTTTGCTTGTACCTAATTTGTTCTTGTTCTTTACAATGTTGCAAATTTGGGTTTAAAAGTGCAATTCAGCATACTACACATGAATACAAGATGGACATTGTGCAAGACATAACTGGATACTACTTGGAAATTGGTCGATGATGTACTGTTGTAGCAACAGAAAATGACTTATCAAACTAGGACAACATTGAGTTGAACCTGGAAAAAGGACCCCCAATGCATTATATTGGTGGTTGGGAGTTATTTTTTGTTCAACTCCCAGACCTATTTTTTATAGGGGAGGCAGCATGCACTGACTCCCCATGTGTATAGTATGGGGGCTGGGAGGCATTTGGCTCCAAGCTACCAGAGCCATCTATTATTAGTGGGGCCAAAGCTACTAGTATTGGAACCTTATAATTATAAGAAGTCTTTGGGAATGATAGAGCTACTATTTTGGTAATCTAAACCACAGAGGAGGAAGCCAGTCAGAAGCACTTTGGCATTGTCTGAAACCATGGGCTATTTGGACCACCAAAGTGATATGAAGTGTTCTGAAACTCAACTTTCAGTGAGAAAATCAGAGCTGCACGAGTTGATGCTATGGCAGTGATGGAGAATGTTTTGGGGCCCAAGTGCTCAATTTTTTGGCATGAAACCGAGTTTCAGACCTCAAAGTGCCAACACCGCATACACACATATATACTCACACACACACACACACTTCATGCATACACTAATATATACGCACACACACACACACAGTTCATGCATACACATATATACTCACACACAGTTCATGCATACTCACACATATACTCACACACATATATAAAAACACACATATGTACACACACAAACACACATATATATTTACACACACACATATACTCACATAGGCACACATACATACTCACACACACACATATATATACTCACACACACACAGCCATGTTCACCCTGATCACTGTTGTCTGCTCTGTCCAACTTCTGCAGAGTAGCAGTCAGCAGTGGGTCAAAAAACTGGAGAAATGTGTGGAAGTGTTCAAGTCTAAACAGTTTATTGGTTTTCGACCTGTACGCTTCTACCTGCTTCTCCCAATGACACACTAAAAAAAGTGTGGCGCCGTTCTTTGTCTCACCGACTGCTCCTCTCCAGAAGTTGGACTGAGCAAACAACAGTGATCAGGGGTGAACCTGGCCGTGTACCCCAAGCAAGGGCCATAGGTTTGCCATTGCTTCCCTATGGTAATATAATAATAATAATAACAACTAGTTAATGCTATCTGATGTTAATGTAAAATAATAGATTTTATTATCACCCAATTTCGTGGCACTCATTTATTGACCTTGGAAGGATTAAGGGCATAGTTGAGCCCTCTGGGATTTGAAACTACAACCTTGAGGATTGAACAGACTCTGTAGTCAGGGCATTTATCCATAGAGCTATCTCACAACCACCACCACTGGGTGGCAGAGTACCTTTAACTGTTGCATGCTCACAGGATATCTACCGGGTCTATGTCTAATCCACCTCTTGCCTTAATTATTCTAAGGGAACAAGGTCATGCCAGTCTCTCTCACTGCACCCCATTAGTTAATTGCATACCTCACTAATTTCCCAACAATCATAGATTTTAATCAATAGTAGTCTAACCATCCCAGTCCTGCTAATTAGTTTATGAACTCAGCCGTTATGGCAGATCTCATGTTCAGACAGACCAAGGATAGTATTTTAACCTGTACTTTGTAGGTCTAAATGATGTTTTAGCCACTACATCACTTAAGGCTTTACAGAAAAGCAAAGGACCTTAAAAGTACAGTAGTTAGCCATTGTTATGGTGTGTGGAGTGATTTTCAGCTACTAATGGACACATCTTTCATAAATAAAGCACTGCACTTTCAACCAATCATTTGATGATAACATGTGATTCTATGATAGAAATGATTGGGTGGTTTACTTTTTCAGTTTGCATATGCTTCTAAATTTAAGAACAAAAATAAATATTAATGTTTAAAAATAAGACTATCGACTAATTGCACTGTCAATTTATTCAAGTGCTGGTTTTGTTTCCAGTCACGTCATTTAATTAATTGATTAAGTTTGACCTTTATACTGATTTGTTCTCACGTGTTTAAATAGTTTGTCTATCCCTTTTGTGTATTACACTGATGATTAATCGTGAAGTCACGTGAAACGTGTCAAGTGCAGTTTCCCCACACCTTTTTTGGTTGCTGTGCATATTCAATTTTTCTGCCATTAAATATCACTTTTACTGATGAAGATTCCAGAGCGCAAGTTCCTTATTTTTCATCTTTTACTGTGATTCAAAGCTTGGTCGGCGAATGAAGGTGGCACCTGGTTCTATCAGCATACACAGCTGGACAGAGGTTACTTTGCCTTAGTGGAGCCCGGAATGTCTCCATTGGGAGACATTCAATTACCTTGATTTAAAAAAGGTTGTACACAGCCACCTAGTCCTGCCCACTATGATACACAGGAGCAAGTAAGAGAGCAGGGGTGTATCTTTTGACATCATCATGCAGGATTTGGCCACAGTTGGAAAGTGAGA
The DNA here is from genome assembly GCA_036172795.1 of Pelodytes ibericus. Taxonomy (NCBI): domain Eukaryota; kingdom Metazoa; phylum Chordata; class Amphibia; order Anura; family Pelodytidae; genus Pelodytes; species Pelodytes ibericus. Next base: position 38,431,996 of record CM069857.1, read on the forward strand.
CTGGCTGGAAGATTTTGGAGAATGTTGCATCATGAGTAAAATTCTCAAAAGGGATGCTGGAGACAGAGAGATTCTGTTTTTACTTTTATATGATATTAATTCAAACATAGAGGAAAATAAACAGCGACATATGTCTTATTTATATGTTTGTTTTACATGCACAGGTAATCTAGTTACAAATGATGTGCGTGGGAGTGTCCCTTTAATGTATGTATATGTTTCTATGTTGTTTATTGTAAAATCTGTAATAAAAACTATTACAAAAATGAATACTGTTATACTTTTATAACACATTATATTCCTTTAAATAACAACTACTAACTAATCATCTTGCATTGAGTAGCAGCACAACTCTCGGCCATATGTGTACCACTGATATAACTCTGTAAGATACAATGATTCTGTGGAATATCTACAGATGCTAGTAAAAATAGTATATAGAATGTATTATACATGAAATGATTTGTAATACAGTATTTACATTTTTTTCTGGATTTCTGACTGTTCCTTTTTCATACAGGATTATATGGAGTCCAGGATGACAATATGTTACTTTTAACCAGTAACACTGACTAGACAGGGTTTACTGCAGAGCTGTATTAACAAATATTAATAAAAAAAGAATTAATATTTCTGTAAAGTTGAAAATCTGGTATTTGTAGCAGGCTGGATATATGTGGTTAATATATATTTATCGATAGGATCAAGAATTGCTGGGGATTGAGATGTGATTTCAAACTACAGGCCAAAGATCGAAAAATACTTCCATTCAGCTGCATTGGAGAATTTATCAAATCAGCTATATTGGCTTAAAGTTTGACATTCTCATAACTATTCCCTGCAATTCTCTCTATATTGAGTGGACACATTTTTTTTTCACTCTGCCCAATGATTATTATTACAAAACAAAAGTAAACACATTAGGGATGCGGTGAACTTACAAAGAAATAGGCATTAAAAAAAAATCAGACATTGAGGAAGGAGTTAAAAAAAAACAATATGCCATATAAAAGATTTCCCCAAATGTGTATCTTTTATCCTGTTCTACAGTGCTAGAACAAACAATGTAATGCTCCCTCCTACTACAGTGTCATACTTTCTAGTTGTTCATAAAGGTTGAGTATCCCTTATCCAGAAATCCATTATCTAAAATGATCCATTATCCACTAAAAATGTGGATTTTTTGCCACAATTTTGCAAATAGCACACACCTGTCAGAATGCAAGTGCACAACAGATTAGTCAGTGTCCAGCCCCTTTACAGGTTCCCAACGATGCCTCATATTGCAGTAAAAATGTTGCTTTATCCAGTATATGTATATTATTACAAAACAAAAGTAAACACATTAGGGATGCGGTGAACTTACAATATTACTGTATTTCATGAGCGCTGAGAGCCTTTTATATATTCCTATTAGTGAAAACTATCCATTATCCAAAATGATCCATTATTCTAAATATTTCTGTCCCCAAGCATTTTGAATAATGGATACTCAACCTGTATGAGCCTTCACATTCACTCATGTTCCATTGTCATCCTTCTTAAATGTTCACATTAGGATTCATATCTTTATTCGCATTCCCACTCACACATACTTTCTTCCCTTCCATCTTACAAGATTGACATACTAGGAGCTAACTACCGACATTTCAGTGAAGAAGAACCCTAGTACCCCAGGACATGCCCCATCACCCACATTGCACACCCAGGACATACCCTAGCACACCAGGGCATGCCACATCACCAAATTGCACACCCAGGATGTACCCCAGCATGCCATGGCATGCCACATCACCACATTTCATATCCAGGACTTACCCCAGCATGCCAGGGCATGCCACATCACCACATTGCACACCCAGGACTTACCCCAGCCAGCAGCCACAGTTCACTGGTGTCTAGTACCAAGACACATAGGCAACCTACCATGCTGCCTCTCGTGTTTCCTGCATGCCCTGAAGACTGAAGGCCGGAAGGTTACATGACTGTGCGTGTCTGATGTCAGACAAGCCCAGGGCGTGCGAGAGGCAGCATGGGAACATATCTGCCTAGGCAGCGGAGAGACACCACCCTAGGCACTTGTCTTGTCTGCCTCACAATGAATACAGAGCTGCTCACACGTTTTTGTTTTGAAAGGTAATTTTCAGAAATACCAGTCAAAATTAAATAAAGCAGGGAGAAATGTCCTTTCATCTATAGAAATTATTTTGGGGGGTTTACTCCTTCTGTAATAGCTGTTGGAAGAGTTTGTTTAAGGGGTGAGCAATTTTTCAACTCAACCGTAATGCCTAAATGTTGGTATTCCTTTGCAGTGTGTTGAACTTACCATATTTGCTTGAATATAAGACAAGGTTTTTTTCAGAGCAAATCCTATATTCGAGGTCGTCTTATAATCTGAACTCAAATCGAGGTCAGATTATAAGACATGGATCCAGGTCCCCCGCAGAGCTGCAGGAGACCTGGATCCCCCTCGCTAACAGCCAGTGAATGTCTGTGCGATGTGCATAGATATCCCCTGCTGCCGCCCGGCACGACTGCCGGGACTTCTATGATGAAGCCGGGTCCTTCCAGCTTCATCATAAAAATCCCAGTGGAAGTGCCGGGCATCAGCGGAGGATGTCTGCGCGTATCGTGCAGACATCCTCCGGCTGCCCCCACTGGCCACCAATGATATTTGGGCAGCTGGGGGATGTCTGCACGATAGTGCAGACATCCTCCATGCTGCCCGACACCGTCTATTATGACGCACCGGCTCTCCATCATAATAGACGGAAGTGTCGAGCAGCATGGAGGATGTCTGCACGTATCATGCAGACATCCCCCAGCTGCCCCCACTAGCCACCGGGGAGGCTACATTGGGGGGAGGGTGGGAGGAAGACAGAAAACATGTGGGGGAGAGAGACAGACAACTTGGGGGGAGAGAGACAGACAACGTTGGGGGGAGGGTGGGGGAAAGAGACAGACACCGTTGGGGGGAGCATTGGCACATAAAAGGTAAATAAAAACAAGAAATTCATTTTTTTTTATATCATAAGTTTTTATTAAATATTAAAAAGCAATTTACATGTGAATATATACAAGTTAAACTTTTTTTCCTATAGGGTAGTCTTATATTCAGGCTTTTAGTTTTTTTCCTAAAGGAATATCCATAGTTTGGGGGGTCGTCTTATAATCAGGGTCGTCTTAAATTCGAGCAAATACGGTATTAGATGGTTTCCAAAGTATCTAAAAAGAAAACAATTTTACAAAGCATTCCGATTTCATGAACTAAACTGCTCATGGAATAATGAAAGTTCTTTGGAAATTATTGTTACACTTTTTTATTTGCATAAACTGCTAATAGATACTGAATACACACAAAGCAAATAAATCAGTTGTGTGGCTCAGGAAACAGGCAATTTGCAAACAGATCTGCGCAGATTAGGTCTCCAAAGCTTTAGAGATGATTGTGATGTAAATGCAGCTTTTCCTAAGATAAAAGCCAAGTGTTCTGTGTGTTTTGGTAGTGGTCAGTCACGCCTGTTGCAAGTGACACGAGATTACGTAGAATTACTAAGAATAACATTTGATCCTGTAATTATAATCTATATTACACTATGCTTTTGTTTGTTTCTTTTATCATTGTTTATGCTTGTCAACATGCAATGTAGTGAGTGGGATTTATAAAAAACTAAAAAAAAACAAAAGCCTATTAAATGAGTTTGAAATTATTTATCAATGCACTAGGACTGTCAAGTTTTTACAGTATCTAAAAAAAAAAAGAAGAAAAAAAAAAGACCTATACAGTTAAGTTTTGGCTCAGAAAATCGAGGAGTGTGGTTTGTAATTAAAGTTTTTTTAGTGTCTAAAGAATTTTTTTTTTTTTTACAGTATCTATTGTCAAGGGATAGCCTCTAATAAGGCATCATGAGCTATTCTCATAGGAACATAAAGGAGTAGTGTTGCTTCTTAGAGCAGCAGTGAAGCAAGAATCCACATTAAAAGAACATTCCTATGTAAAATGCCATATATTGTGTAGGTTTGCAATGAGCATTACGCTATGTATTATATGCAAGCCTTTTGAGTTTATGCAGGTCATTTGTTTTATAACCACGGTCTTCTGAAAGATATCAGTACCAAGCGATCCTGTTTAAGGAAAATTAGATGTGATGTAGGACTTTTCTGGGGTTAGTGGACATCACCTCTCCACCCCTCTTGATCTAGTATTAGATGGTCAGAAATATTTGGCTTCCCTTAAAAAGCCACTAAACATTTTTTTTTCTTCCTTTTTTTCACTTGTGCTTCCATTATAGACCCACGATAATAAATAATTAATTGAATTACATAAAACAACTTAACCCTACCTACCACCACCACCCCCTACCTCTACCATGGCCAGTTAGGGGGGGGGGGGCAATTCTTAAATAAGACCCCCCCAAACCTGTAAACAAAAAAACACTAAATAAACTATTACTGATCAGCAATACCATGAATCCTCATATTCTGGCTAAGGGAAAGAAGCCATCCATAAAAAATTTTATAAAATCCACCTAATACTAAAATATCCGTGATGGCAAAAAATTTAAAATAAAAAATGACAGAGCTACCTCTCGTTGGAGAGCAAACCAGAAGGAAAAAGCTTCCCTGTCCTCAGCTCTCAGCTTAGACTGCCACTCTTTGTCCATTAACATACCACAGCCAGTATGCCCAGTAATATGCCACAGCCATTATGGCCACTAATATGTTACAGCCAGTATGCCCATTAGAATGCCACTATTTGCCCATTAACATGCCCCAGTCAGTATGTATAGTAACATGCCCCAGCCAGTATGCCCAGCAATATACCCCAGCCTGAATGCCCACTAATATGCCACAGCCAGTTTGCCCATTAACATGCCCCAGCCAGTATGCCCAGTAACATGTCCCAGACGATGTGCCCAGCAATATGCACCAGCCAGTTTGCATAATAAAAAAAATTCCACTCCCCCCCCCCCCCCAGTACTTACCTTGCTGCTGCTCTCATGGCTGCCTCCTCTACAGTCTTCTCTCCATGCACACTGCGTGCATAGCATGCATGGAGGAGGGACAAACAGCTGTCGGATATGACTTGCTCTCATATCCGGCAGCACAAACAGTAAGCCGGAGCGCATCTACTGGATATGGCTACTGGCTGCTCACACATGACTGTCTCCGTGTGAGACAGTCACGCAGGCAGCGAGGGACATGTTGGGCCAGCGTGGACTCCTTTAACCAGTGGGTCCTAGGAAAGTGCCCACTCTGCTTGTTGCTTAAAGTGGCCCTGCCCCCCTACCTGGCAAAGGGAGTGGTGATGAGGATGTAGGTAGTGCTATTTACAATTAATATAATTAACTATTTATTGTCCAGGGCCTTAAGCCAGCCCCAGACAAGGGGAGATGTTGGGGACAGGGGTTTAATTATTTATTATTGGGCTCGGGGGCTTGGGCAAGCATCCGGATATTATTATTTAGGGGGGATAATTATTTAAATCAGTGTATGGGGGGATTTTTTAACAGGCCAGTGACCCTGGGCAAGTCCATGACCTATTTATTGTAGCGTGGCTGGATGCCATTTGGCAGGCTCTCAGCCCTGGTCATATTATTTCGGAGGCCGAGTTTGACTTATTCCCGGAGGTTGAGTTTGAACTCCTCTCACCTTGTCTCCCCTCATCTTGCAAGGTTGATATGAGGCATCTAAGATCAGGGTGAGTCTGTTTGAGTTTGGAGGTCGAGATTAGTGCTCATCTCGACCTCCAAACTCAGACTTTACTGAATACACCCTGAACAGTTTGTTTTAGTTAATTCACACCACAGGTTTAAACTCATGCCAAATAATTCGATCCAGTTTATTGTACATGCTAGTTAGCCTTAGAAATAGAATAAAAAAAAACATAGTTAATTTGAAAAAAAACTAAAACAAAAAATATATTGTCATATGGAAATTTTACATTTTGCTAGCTAGCATGCTATTGGAAAGTTTTTCTTTCCACAATATTCATGTACAATATTAGTTCTGTATAATGGTAATCAGCTATTTAAGAACCTCAAATACTGTGCAAATAAAAAACCTCTACAAATCTGAAACATATCAGCATATTAAACTGAATAGCTATTTTATTACTTTTTTTAGTGTTTAAATGGTTCAACCCTTTTCACTATAATCCTTAAATAATGTGTATAATAAAAAATAAAAAAAAGATTTGATTTTCCTAAAATGTGGTTCTGGGTAAAACAGCATAAATCCAGGCCCGCATCTGACACAAGATCCCCATTTACTATTGCCACCCATGGACTACAAAAAACACAGGCAATATGAGTAATACTGTTGTTTGTAAAATAATTAACCCTTTGTAACTAGACTGTTTGGAAATGTTGTCAATGGCTGTTTTAACACTTTTGCGTTGTTTGTATTCAGCTGCAATTTTCCTTTTTCTCTTTTTAGTGCACCCACAAAATTATATACTGTTTTGGTCAGGATAAGAAGGACTTTCTTTAGGTACCTTTATTTTGATCATGCATTATAAAATGTACTAATAAAAAAAAAAAAACTATGATGGAAAAAAATATATATACTTTTACACATCTACAAAAGTTTATAAAAACTCTGCTAAATAGATTCTAATCTTTAATTAGTCTCTCCACACCCCATGACTGTTTTTTTTTTGTTTTTTTTTGGGGGGGGGGGGGGGGGGGGGGTTTGAAGAAGAAGAAAAGGTGGCAAACTTTGCACTATGGTAAAATGAAAAAAGTGTACTGTTGTGAACTGACAAGTGAACTACTAGAATAAGACATTAATATCTGAGCTGGAAACATTTTCCAACTTTGCTACCTTTATAACTCAGCTATTAAAAGATTGAAAGGATAACTATACTATTAATGTGCGCATATACATATATATATTGCACAGGAGCCTGAACAGAACACCGGGGGAGAGGTGGACTATGTGACAATTGCCACTAGGCCAAGGATGCAAGAATGTACCATGAATTGATGCCATGGATGAAGACATGGCTAGAATGGAAGAAACATTTGGGCTCATGAAGGAGGGTATATTTAGGGTTGCCACCCAGCTGGTATTTGACCAGCAGGCCGGTAAAAAATGCCTTGCTGCCTGCCAATGTTAAGTCTATAGAGGCAATAGCAAGGCCGGTATTTTTTTGTTGAAAAGGTGGCAACCCTCGGTATATTCCTGCAGGCTGTCTAATGATTTCTTATCTTTTCTAACCCAAGGAATGTGAAAGCAGTGGAGGTGAAACCAAAAGGAAATGGAGTCACTTGACATCATGTGACACCACTCATGATTGAGCTCCAGAGAGTAAATAAACCTATTTTTGTACCTTTGCCCGGTGTTCTTGCTACTATTTGGGAACTTGAGAATCATCGACCTTCTGTCTTGGTGTATTTTCGCTGCTAGCACATCACTGACTCAATTCCTGTCCCTTCGCAACTTTTATATTATCGGAGAACTATTGTTTGGTGTGTCCATTGATATTTCTTGATAGTGTTGTTAGCAGGTAAGAGGAAGATCACATGTCAGTGGCGCTGAGGTGCCCTGATGTGTCCAGGTGATTCCATCTGCTGAGCATTAGAAGGTGACTGTAAATGGGGATATGAATCATAATCATCTGTACATAGGACAATGTAATACTGTCCACACTTGTCATTGTCAAGATTAATGGTGTGGGACTTACCAGGGTGTATCTAGAGATGCTCCTCTAAAACAGGGCTCACAAGAGACAATGCATTCATCATTAGATTACTGAAATATAACTGACATATTCCTAAATCATCAACTAATATGTCCTTGTGAGCGCCCGAGTTGAGGAGCTACAGTGCAAGGTGGAGACAGGGCCTTGTGCTGGGTAAATGCACTTCCCTGGTGGCTTGAGGCTCCAGGTTTTTAGCCACATACAGAGGCCCTGTGGAGGCAGCTGCTATATCCAGTATATCATGGCTAGGACTCGAGAAACCCTGCAGACATTTGGAGCAGGCATGGATCATAACTTGGCAGGAAAACAGTATGTTGCAGGCTAAAACAGAATAAACCAAGAGACAGACCAAGAAGAGCAAAAACAGAAGCAACTAAGGCAGAACAGAACTGAATACAGAGTACAGGACTAAGAACAGACTAGAGCAGGACAGAGAAAAAACCAAACTAAGGATAAACAATAAAAGGCACAGAGATACATATATCTAATGCAGGGCACAGACAAAGGGCATTAATACAACACACAGTCCAGGACTAAGGGAACACAGGGAAACATACAAAGGAACAAACATAAATACATGAATTAGCCTAACACTAAAGACTGTAAAATGGTAGGGGTTTTGTTACACCAGTTGGCCAAATGATGATTAAGCTTGACAACCACATCAAGGTAACCCACAATTAGCCAATTTCTTAACTAATATTAGCAAATGAATAACATTAGATTTAAAAATTTACACTGCACAGGCATGCAGGGATTACCTGTAGCAGCACAGACTGAAGACTGAAACAGGTGTGGTTGGGGATTAAATACAGGAACTAATAAACAAGGCAAGAGGAGAGAAACAGAGAAGACATTGTATGAAATGGAACAACGAACAGCAACAAAACCAGCACCGGACCAGAACAGAAACCAGAAACATTGAAAACATATAACAGGATTCTATGACAGGGCTGAAATACATGACAAGGATAGAATACAAGATAGGGCTGGAACCGGACTGAAGCCTGATTATGCAGGCGACATACTAGGGCCAGCTGGACAGGTGCCATTATGGGAAGGTGCCACACTGGAGCCTGCCATGGATACAAGGAACAGGACAGAAATATAAGCAGACAAGAATGAACATAAATAATAAATAGGAAAGTAAAGCAAAAATGATACGGAAATGCCTAGACACAGCCTGGATGAGCATGCACATGGGTGAATGGTAACATAATATATGTTTGGTTCTGTACAGTTGTCATATAAGTTTAGCTGTTTCAAGGCCTGTTAATCTGGTTTCTCTAAATAATTGTCATTCAGCATCAATCAAAAGTCATTTACAACTTACAAATTTACAGTGGAGTCACGTGAGTTGAGGTGAGATGAATATTTCAGCTCACCTTTTCGTGAATAAAACCCTTTGTCAACTTTACTTAACCTTGCCTACAATTATTCTACTGTTTATCTGTCCACAGGGGTCAATAATGTCATGAATCCCAAGTGAGTGATTGAGTAGTACTCAGCAGGTGAACTATAGGACCCGGGATCTGTGACATTGACACCTCCTCCTAGGACACCCTCTTCAGCTGTAGGTGAGAGGTATTTTTTATGATTTCCCGTCAGCTGTTGAAGGAGATCTGGAGAGGAGGGCCACCACCAGTGGCACGATGGGTGTCACTCTGCCTGCCTTTCATTGCCTTGGTTGTGCGCTTACAGTCCCCCCACCTTGATGGCTTTACTGCTCCATCGGTACTGTCTCACAACATTTACCCTGTCTTCGATCAGTTGCCAAACACATTGTCTCCGGACTGCCGTTAATATGTCAGTGTGCCTCCTGGACAGGACACTGCTGCATTGAACTATGAACTCTACAGCTCATAGGAGAACTGGTGGGGACACAACCTCTCTCTTCCATACTTCTCTTCAGCCTCCTGTTCATGACTGCTGGTCTCAGGGAATGGCTCCTCCTCTACCTCCCCTGCCTAAAAAAGTGCCATGTGCTGTTACTATGCTGTGGACTGCCACTGTGGATTTCCCATTCCTCTCCCAATGTTCTACTGGAATCTCTTACCTCCCCAAATTAGTTCCTTCCTCCTGTACTCTTCCTCCTCAACAGTGCGACCTTGCCTCCCTGGCTTTCTCCATCCTATAACCCATTCTGTTTGAAACAATTCTGCTGGAAACAAAAGATTTGGTTCTTCAACATTTTGGCCACCAACCAGTGTTCCATGAGTGATTTCAGATCCTGATCTCTGTGTGATGTCACCAAGCCAGTGACTGTGTCAAGCCAATCAGAAGCCTTAAATCCTAGCTTCACCAATGGTAGACCCACATTTGTTGGACATGATATCATCCTCAGGATGTTCCTGTTAAAAAAAAAAGTTTTGTGTAATCAATACATTTTATACAAAAAGAAACTTCTTTTAAAAGGATTTTTTCATACAGTAGTCAGCTAATATGCTGCTCAAACATTATGTAAAATATCTCATTATTCATGGTGATCAATGATTACCTTACTGCCATTAAATAAAATAAAAAAAACTCTTTGAATATTGCTTTTCTAAACTTAACCTGGTAAAATGGCAAATCAGACATGTTTTCCATTAAAACTGAATTAGTTGGTCTGTCTGAGAGACTATTATACCTCAGTACAGTAAATGAGTAAAATGCATTATGAAGGGTCAAACATGTTTTGGAAAATATTAGTGAAATCAATAAAGCAGGTATATTAAATGCAATTCTGTTCTAAGTGGCACAAAGAATCCTACTCTGGAGGTTGTGTGGGTTTTCTGACGTTTTTTAATGCTTCTTGTCAAGGAAATGATTACTTGTTTGCGAATGTATAATGAAAGGATTATTTTTAAGTTCTGCCAAGGTAAGTGGAAAACAACTGCATTTCAATGTGTATTGGACTACCAAGTGCAGAGAGGAGTAAAGGAGAACTTTCAAGGCTTATGCTGTATGTTTGGCAACATAGAGAGAGTTGCTTATCTGTACATCAATTTAAAATGACATCAACACTACAATTTAAAAAAAAAATATTTAATTGTAAACACCAACCTTAACCTGGAATGACCCAGTTCAATGCTTCTCAATTGTCCCCCTTTTTTCTGGGAGCTCAGAATTTGTGTATCACAGAGCTCCAGAGCAATACAACCTACAATAAAGGCACTAGAAATTTGTTACGCTGCTTGATAATTTCCTCTGATAATTGCTTCTGTAATGTTGAGAAAATGATGTCTGCATTATTGTGTGGAGCTCAGCAACTGTAGTGTTTGTATGACTAAGTACTATTGAACATAGAAAATGAAGATATCTGCCGACTAAAAAAATTAAGTGCTTAGCTGAAAGTTTACATCAAGTACAGACATTTTACATAGAAATGCTTTAATGAAAAAATACCAATAAAGTAATTGCATACCTCCGAGCGTCTGCCCCTTGGGAAACCGGGATAGCCCGGGAAGGGGTGGGGGGGGGGGGGGAGAGAGTTTGAGTTTCAGTGTTAGTTTGCCACCTGACTGGTAAAAATTGCCATCAGGCCAATGTTAAGTCTATGGAGGCAGTGACAAGGCCTGTATTTTTCTGAAGATAAGGTGGCAACCCCGCCAGTGGCCGTACGCACGTATGTATTCTCTATTATCTCAAACACCAGAGAAGAAAATCAGGACCGCCGGATTGTGGTCCGAATACAGTAAGCTCTATTTCTGTCCCAAAAAGTGGCTACACGGAATAGCCTTCCAAAATCAGGACTGTCCCATGCAAAGTTATGTTATTAAGCCTTCTTTGCTTGCATGTCTCTATCAGGGGCAGTGCCAGACTGGAAATAATAATATATCAGCCCCATTGGTAGCCCACATTATTTTGTTGTTTGTAAAAGGAGATTGCACTCACAGGACTTACCTCAGCACTCAGATTGCACTTACAGCACTTGCCCCAGCACCAAAAACTTACCCCAGCACCTAGATTGCACTTTCAGGACATATCCCAGCACCTAGATTGGACTCAGGACTTGCCCTAGCCAGGACTTACTCCAGCACATATATTGCACTCACAGTACTAACCAAAGAATGCAGATTGCACTAACAAGACTTGGCCCATCACCCAATACTTACCCCAGAACTTAGATTGCACTCACAGGACTTGCACCAGCACCTAGGACTTACCCCAGCTCACAAATTGCACTCACATGACTTGCCCCAGCACACAGATTGCACTCACAGGACTTGCCCCAGCACTCAAGACTTACCACAGTATGCAGATTATACTCACAAGACTTGTCCCATCACCTAAGACTTACCACTCAGATTGCACTTACAGCACTTGCCCCAGCACCAAAAACTTACCCCAGCACCTAGATTGCACTTTCAGGACTTATCCCAGCACCTAGATTGGACTCAGGACTTGCCCTAGCCAGGACTTACTCCAGCACATAGATTGCACTCACAGGACTTACCACAGAATGCAGATTGCACTAACAGGACTTGTGGCATCACCCAACACTTACCCCACAACTTAGATTACTCACAGGACTTGCCCCAGCACCTAGGACTTACACTAGCTAACAGATTGCACTTACAGGACTTGCCCAAACACATAGATTGCAATCACAGAACTTACCCCAGCATACAGATTGCACTCACATGACATGTCCCAGCACTTAGAATGCACTCACAGGACTTGTCCCATCACACAGGACTAACCTCAGAATTTAGATTGCACTCACAGGACTTGCCTCCACAGCTAGGACTTGCCCCAGCTTGCAGACTGCACTCACAGGACTTGCCCCAGCCAGGGCCGATCCTGGGCGGGTGCACGGGGTGCACCGCGCCCAGGCGCACCGGGAGGAATGGCGCTCCGATGAGCACCTTTCTCCCTCATTCTGGAGGTGCGGCCCGCAGGCCTGCGTTCACCGCACCTCCTAATCTCATTACAGCGCGACGGGTGCAAGCTCCGCCCCGTCGCGCTGTCTGATTGCCGGATGTCTCTGGTGACATCCGGCAGAAGATCTGAATGACGGTGTTCTGCCTCCTCTGCAGACACCGTCCGGAAATGTCCTCCTCCCTCCAGGGAGGGGGACCGATAGTAAAAACGAGTTTTTTTTTTGTTTTGTTTTTTAAATTAAAAGAAGTGTGTGTGTTTCAATGTGTATGTCTGTGTGTGTGAATGTATGTAAGTGTTTTGGTTTCACTGTGTGTGTGTGTGTGTGTGTGTGTGTGTGTGTGTGTGTGTGTGAATGTAGTAAGTGTGTGAATGTACTAAGTGTGTGAATGTAGTAAGTGTGTGTGTGTGAATGTGTTTCAGTGTGTGTGAATGTGTGTTTCACTGTGTGTGTGTGTGTGTGTGTGAATGTGTTTCAGTGTGTGTGAATGTGTGTTTCAGTGTGTGTGAATGTGTGTTTCACTGTGTGTGTGTGTGTGTGTGTGAATGTGTTTCAGTGTGTGTGAATGTGTGTTTCACTGTGTGTCTGTGTGTGTGTGTGTGTGAATGTGTTTCAGTGTGTGTGAATGTGTGTTTCACTGTGTGTGTGAATGTGTGTAAGTGTGCGTGTGTGAATGTGTTTCAGTGTGTGTGAATGTGTGTTTCACTGTGTGTGAATGTGTGTTTCACTGTGTGTGTGTGTGAATGTGTGTAAGTGTGCGTGTGTGAATGTGTTTCAGTGTGTGTGAATGTGTGTTTCACTGTGTGTGTGTGTGTGTGTGAATGTGTTTCAGTGTGTGTGTGTGTGTGTTTCAGTGTGTGTGAATGTGTGTTTCACTGTGTGTCTGTGTGTGTGTGTGAATGTGTTTCAGTGTGTGTGAATGTGTGTTTCACTGTGTGTGTGTGTGAATGTGTGTTTCACTGTGTGTGTGAATGTATGTGTGTGTGTTTCAGTGTGTTTCACTGTGTGTGTGTGAATGTGTGTTTCACTGTGTGTGTGTGAATGTGTGTTTCACTGTGTGTGTGAATGTATGTAAGTGTGTGTGTGAATGTATGTGAATGTGTGTTTCACTGTGTGTGTGTGTGAATGTGTGTTTCACTGTGTGTGAATGTATGTGTGTGTGTTTCACTGTATGTGTGTGTGTGAATGTATGTAAGTGTGTGTGTGAATGTGTGTTTCACTGTGTGTGTGAATGTATGTGTGTGTGTGTGTTTCACTGTGTGTGTGTGAATGTATGTAAGTGTATGTGTTTTTCTCTGTGTGAGTCAATGTGTGTGTTACTGTCTGTGTAAGTGTGTGTACATAAGTGTGACTGTGTGTATTGCTCTGTGTGTGTATAAGGGTGTCTGTGTGTAATGGTGACTAAATGTGTTCAGTAAAATGTGTTCAGTAAGGGGCCCTGAAATTCCTAGTGGCGGCCCTGACTAAGTGTGTCTGTGTAAGTGTGACTGTGTGTATTTATGCATGACCCTGTGCGTAAGTGTGGGTGTGTATGTATGCAGGGCAACTTTTAACTGGTTAAAGGGGCCACCGCTGCCCACTTGACAGTCCCCATCCAGTCGGCAGCTATTTCCCGCCTCCAGCACTGCACTCTGAGTGTGCATAGAGGGAAGACTGTGCGGAGGAGACATGAAACAGCAGCAGCAAGGTGAGTACTGGGGAATGGGTGGAGGGGTAATGCTTTTCTTGGGAAAACTGGTGGTGGCATATTAATGGACAAACTGACACTGGCATATTAGTGGCCAAACTGACACTGGAATATTAATGGGCAAACTAACTGCTATATTATTGGATAAACTAACTGTGGTATGTTAATGGGCAAGCTATCTGTGGCATATTAATGGGAAAACTATCTGTGGCATATGAATGGGCAAACTGGCAGTGGCATATAAATGGGCAAACTGGCTGTGGCATATTAATAGGCAAATACACAGGATTATGAGGAGGGAGAGACATACATGTGAGTTATGAAGAGAAAGAGACAGCAGACATGGGTGTATAGAAGGAGAGACAGACATGCAGAAAAAAAGACCACTATGGGGAGCATGAGGAACAGAAAGATAGACATGGAAAAATATATGGGGTATGAAGGGAGAGATATACATGAGGGTATGAGTGGAGAGAGATATACATGAGGGTATGAGTGGAGAGAGAGAGTTATACATGAGGGTATGAGTGGAGAGAGAGTTATATATGAGGGTATGAGTTGAGAGAGAGAGAGTTATATATGAGGGTATGAGTGGAGAGAGAGTTATATATGAGGGTATGAGTGGAGAGAGAGAGATACATGAGGGTATGAGTGGAGAGAGAGAGATACATGAGGGTATGAGTGGAGAGAGAGAGATACATGAGGGTATGAGTGGAGAGAGAGAGATACATGAGGGTATGAGTGGAGAGCGAGAGATACACAAGGGTATGAGTGGAGAGAGAGAGCTACATGAGGGTATGAGTGGAGAGATACATGAGGGTATGAGTGGAGAGAGAGTTATACATGAGGGTATGAGTTGAGAGAGAGTTATACATGAGGGTACGAGTTGAGAGAGAGAGAGTTATATATGAGGGTATGAGTGGAGAGAGAGTTATATATGAGGGTATGAGTGGAGAGAGAGAGATACATGAGGGTATGAGTGGAGAGAGAGAGATACATGAGGGTATGAGTGGAGAGAGAGAGATACATGAGGGTATGAGTGGAGAGCGAGAGATACACAAGGGTATGAGTGGAGAGAGAGAGCTACATGAGGGTATGAGTGGAGAGATACATGAGGGTATGAGTGGAGAGAGAGTTATACATGAGGGTATGAGTTGAGAGAGAGTTATACATGAGGGTATGAGTGGAGAGAGAGAGAGTTATATATGAGGGTATGAGTGGAAAGAGTTATATATGAGGGTATGAGTGGAGAGAGAGAGATACATGAGGGCATGAGTGGAGAGAGAGATACATGAGGGTATGAGTGGAGAGATAGAGATACATGAGGGTATGAGTGGAGAGAGAGAGATACATGAGGGTATGAGTGGAGAGGGAGAAAGACATGGCGGTATGGGAAGAGAGAGACAAGTGAGTGACTGACTTGGTGGAATATTATTTATTGCTCCTTGTGTACTTCTTTTCCAATGATGATCAGCCAGACTAATGGGAGACTTTGGCTGGTTGGACATCATGGGAACTGTAGTTAAAACTGCTAGCCAGCAAAAAGTCTCCCATGTTGATGGCTGAGCATCATAGACATAAATAAAACCACTACACTGTTTTACTGCCAAATAAATATCTTTATTTAAAATAAAAGCTCTTGTTGGTCCTTCATCTAAAAATAAAGTTTGTGCTCTCCACAAGAATCCCCCCACCCCAATAAAGAAAAATTGGTATCCCTGGAACATACATGTATAAAGGGGAGGGGTTTATCATATAGCCACGCCCACCTGGGGGCGCCAAAAAAAATCCTGCACCCAGGCGCCCGTGACCCTAGGATCGGCCCTGGCCCCAGCACATAGATTGCACTTACCCCCAGAACTTACCCATCATGCATATTGCCCCAAGACTAAGAATGCTCTCACAGCACTTGTCCAAGAACTCAGGACTTACCCCATTCACTTAGATGCACTTACAAGACTTGCCCCAGCACCAAGGACTTACCCAAGTACTTAGACTGCAATCACAGGACTTGCCCCAGAACCTAGGACTTACCCCACCTTGCAGATTGCACTCACAGGACTTTGTACCAGCACATAGATTGCACTCACATGACTTGCCCCAGCACATAGATTGCACTCACAGTACCTGCCCCAGCACTAGCAGACACACAGTCACACTTGCAGACAAACAGTCACACTTATTTTTTAACACAGAAAAAAAAGTTACGCTATTTGTCCATCTCCCTGCTCACTTACCTTCATTTGTAGGGAGGAGAATAGCTCAGATGCCATGCAGATTTTTCTTATGAGCGCCTTCCGACAGTCTCAAGGGGGCAGAGCATGCATTCAGCTGCAATACTTAAAGCAGCCTCGGCAGCCGAAACCTTTAATGTGGCATCCAGCGGCCCCAGGGAAGGCGGCCTACTGGGATTTTTCATGGTATCCCGGTAGGCCAGTCTGGCCCTAAACTTGGGTCATGTAGGTCAGAATCTGTCCTACATAACCCAAGACTCTAAACAACATGATAGAGCTATACAAGCAAACAGGGCTCAATAAAATATGTTTCTATTCTTTCATTAAAACATTTCTATTTAAAATGCCTACACCAGATGCAATCTTTCAATTAAACAGAACTTAGAAGTGCCCACAGTTGTCCTTTAAGATTTATTTATTTTTACAGCTTTTTAAGTTTACAGTATAATAATTTGTTTATTTGTTTCTGGTTTTTGTATAGTGCAAGAGAAGAAAACACCTGCTTTGAGTTTGATCTTAATTCTGTTGTTATGAATGGAATTTATATGAATGCAATACATGCCTCCTTTAAAAAAAAAATATTATATTATATTTTATATCGATGTCATTATACGTTAAACTTTTCATGAACTGATAAAATACAGTGCTGTGCTTGTACCGGTAAAATACAGCAACTTGGCATGTCAGCTAGACATTCACTGAAAAAAAAAAACGTCTTGTGCTTTCCAAACAGAGGGTTGGCAGAGATTTTCTGAACAACAAATGCTCATTTTTGTAGGTACTCAATGCATGTATTGTTCATTCGCTATCTGAATATTAAGTATTCAGAACCAATTATTAACCTTTCTTACATCACAGCAGAGTCAAAGACTGCAGCCCATTAAGTCTGAAGAGGTTATGGTCATTACACAATACATTTGTGGGTGTGAGTGGGTAGATATACTGAAACCTTGAGATATAAAGCAGATTTCCGGAGACAGACTTGGGTTTAAGGCACCATTCATGCAGTATTTAGCGTGTAAACTCATAGCTAATGGAATGTTGAATTAAATGTATACTGCATTAACCTGACACTATTTGGTTAGTAGGGTTATATGGCATAATCAGAGTGTGATTAAGCAGTGAATTGACAACTAAGTTGGAAACATATAAGTTGGGTTTAGTTTTCTGGTAGGATGTTTTGGACAAAAATTTGGTAGTTAGTTCACAATCATTCACTATAAAATTAATAGCCCCTGTGAACAAAATAAAACATAGTGTTGGTACATAACCTTCCAACCTTCCCATATGTATGATCAGGATGCCAGGGGAGTGGCCTGTTAGCCAGTCACACATGCATACACATACATTAATTGACCTTATATATAATACTCATGCCTCCCAACTGTCCTGCTTTGCATCTCGAACTGTCACAAATTTGAGTCTGTGTCCCGCTGTCCCCCCGAGTTCGACCTCTGTACTGCTTTTTCTGACAACACATTCACAAATCCTTCAGTAAAGCCTATTTTAGCTGAATCGTTGGGGTTTTGTGTTCTTGTTTGTCCTTTGGTCTCGTCCACTGTAAGTCTATTCTGATATAGATATATATATATATATATATATATATATATATATATATATAGATAGATAGATAGATAGATAGATAGATAGATAGATAGATAGATATATGTATACATATTGTTTATTTGCTTGTTATCTTGTTTGTGTACATATTTGTCTGCACTGTGGTGGCTCAAGTGGAGTCCATACCACTGATGCTATTTATTTTGCAATTTTGTATTATTGAGGTATGCAGTCACTATTTATCTATTGCATTGTTTAGGTGGTTTATGGGTACGGCCTAGTGGCTTGCACCCAGCAACGAAGAGTTTTTTCTATGGTATATTATTTTACATCCATGGTCCTACCTCACTGTGTGCTTAACATTTTCTCAACTGTTTTTCAGTCACTAATTTGGTGTATCTTAGAAGGTCATGCAATGGAGTGTTTTGCAGAATAAATTAAATCATTTCAGAGCACCCTTAATTTGCTTTTCTAGTTATTCCCAAGGCCCCCCGTATAAAATAAATAATTAACCCTCCCTAACAAATAACACCCGGGGGATTTCACAAGGCCCCTATGGAGAATAATAACATATTCAACCCCTTCCCAATCCATTACAAAAATAATTAGCCTATTATTTAAAAAAATCTGCACAAGCAAAAAATCAAAAAAGAAAACAAAAAAGTGTGGTCTTTTAAATGAGAATAGAAGGCGTGTGAATGGCTGACTCTCTCTATTTTAATTATAACAAAACTGAAAAAAGCAGGTTAGGAGCTCCAAAAATTAAAAAAAAAATATGGGGATGGCTTAGTGTACCAGCAGCCTCACGCGTATCAAAATGGCGCTTAATCATAATCACTGGGCGGGGCCAGTTATTTTTTTTTTATGGGCCAGGCACCTTGAGAAAGTCCCTGTCCCATAGAGGGAGGATGGGAGACTACTCAACGGCAGGTAGCTGGTAGCCATTTGGCAGGCTCCCAGCCCCAGTAATATTAGCCAGGGGGGCTAGAGCCATTTGACAGGCTCCCAACCCCATCAATTATAATGGGTGGCAAGGACCACTTGCCTTGGCCCTTATATTTACGATTGATGTTGATGTCATCTGTAGCTATCAGCACCATTTTAATTACTTGCCCTGGCTACTTCCCATGGGCCCCCTTATGTGTTAGGGGGCTATTTAGGGTGCAGGACCCAGTTTTAAATGGGGATTTATAATTATTTTTTTACTTTGTAAAGCTCCTGTAAAGGAGGAGTGTTGCATGAGTGGGGTTGTATTTCAAAGACCAACTTGCCTCCCAAATCAAACTCCCTTTGGTTTTTAGTGAATAGCCATTTTTATTGCTTTTTACTGAAGCTGAAGAGGTGGGAGATGGAGATGGACTTTGGTGAGGTGGGAGCAGAGAGAGGTTGAGTTTCCTTTAGGGAATAGGGTGAGGAAGTCGACTTTTAAAGTGAAAGGCGACCTCCAAGGTCGACCTCCTCACACTGTACTAGACCTTTAGTGAATAGACTCCAGAGAGCTGGATGAAAACAAACACACTTGATTTCAAAATAGTAGTCACCTGAACATGTTTATATAGTGACTGAAGAAAATTTAAACGTATCACAATTGATCTATACATTGTGTTAGCAAAATTGCAATCAAATGCTTAGATTAGGAGGAAAATGTGTTTACATGTGTCTGGGGTGTCTCATGTAAATGACATATGTGATCGTTTTTTTTAATTCTCTATTTGGGTGAATGTTGTTAGATTTCTAAAGCAGACCTAAAACTATGTTTGGGAATATGGTTCACCTGAATTAAGTGAATGTATCTCACCAGAGGAAGAAGATCAAAATCGTGTACATGCAACTGCTCGTTTAAAAGATGATTTCCTTTATTAAACTATTGCAAGTAGCAGGCAGATCACTTTGTAGGATTTGTAATGATGACTAATTCAGCATACATCTCAACACGCTAAATGCCAATACATTTCTTAAGTGGATGGAATCATTGCAAATAAACGTTAGCAAAAAGCTCACCAGTTATCACTGAAATCTCCACTATAAATTAGTTCATGGCCATTAAACTGTTCAATGCAATAACATAAATCTATATTGATAATATGCTCCAAAAGAACATTATTCTTGAAAGGAAGCTCGATGATCTCTCTATTGGCAGACTGAGCAAAGTATATGTTTTTTTAGGTTTCAAAACAGAAGATCTTTGGGAAGTCGCAATACAAAAGAAGTGTAAGATCTATAAAAACGTATTTAAACACAAATTTGGGAGCACAGTTTATAGTTGAAATGTTATAGTACGTAACACGCTTGTGAGAAGGGATGATGGCAATGCTCTGCTGTTAAGAGAATGTGCTATGTCATCCTCATGGTCATTTGAGACATGTCTTTGAGGATGGCTCATCATCGCCTTCCCTCAGGGACAAGTTATAGATCAGTCATGTTCATTAGCTTTGTGCTTGGTGCAGACAAAAGGTAATGTTAGCCATGGTACAGATGGAGTTGTAGGATCCAGTGGGTGGAGATCTTGTAGTGTAGCTAAGGAATTTAATAATAAAAAAAAATAATTGCCATTAAATACTCAATAAAGCAGTATTTTGACAATAGGGTTCATAACCTTGTGTTTCCAAGGATTGACTTTGACAAACATCTGTTGTATGTAACAGACTAGAACTCCTTCTTTATGAAAAACTAATTTGAATATTCTAAATCCCAAATAACAGGCTGTGGGCTTTCAAAAGAGAAGAACAGAAGAACAATGCACCGCCATAAAGATAATGCAACTGGATGAAGTTGAAATTAATAAAGAACATAGATTGGATGGTGTACTCCAACTAGTACTTAGGTTAGGAATTGCCAGAACACTATTTTCATTTACAATGGACTCTCATCTTGAGCACTGCAGTTCCACTGGATAGCAGATGCCTGTATTCATAATAGAAATGTAATGTTAGCCAGAAAATTAAAGATCAGGACTGTATATGGGGCAAGTGACTGAAATTGTTAATAGGAATTCAGGAAATCAATTTGCACAACATAATCTGATGGTGCTGTTTGTGTTTTATTTGTCAACAAGTGAATGTAAGAGTTCTGAAGTGGCTAGAAACTTCAGTGGACCACTGTTTCCAATGTGCAGGGCTGAGGCAAGGGTCACTGATGCCTAAGTGTAAGATTTTTTGGTGACCCCCAAGGTGGTGTAGCTTATTGCTGGCTCATCTCCTGCACAAAAACTCTACTTGGCCCAGTGTCACAATGTCCCTCAGTACTTGCTCCAGTATCACAATGCCCCCCAGTGCATGCCCCAGTGGCTCAATATCCCCCAGTACTTGATTCAGTGTTCTAATGTCCTGCATTACCTTCCATAGTGTAACAATGTACCTCAGCTCCAAGTGTCACAATATCCCCAGTACTTGCCCTAGGGTCACAATGCCACCCATTGCTTGTGCCAGAGTCATAATGTCATCCATTACCTACTCCAGTGTTTCAATGTCTCTGAGTACTTGCTGATATGCTAATGGAGTGGTTCCTCTGCAATGGTGTAAGTAGGCAAAAAATGGAGTTGCTCTCCCGAGTAGGTATTATCAGACAGGACAGACTATTGCAGTACTGTTTGTTCTCGGGCATTGTAGCACCAACCCCACTTTTTGAAATCCATAAGTATCAAGGTATGCCTACGGCCGTGGGTCCCTGGCCTGCTTGCACCTAGAGGATCATCAGCCATACCACACTGACGAGGCCATTGTAGGCCGAAACGTATGTCTGTGGTTTGCTGTGTTCCTCGTGTAGAGGGTACTAGCCATGCATTTCGGGTCTGGACTGCCCTTATGGGTGGGATCAGAGTGATATGCTAATGGAGTGGTTCTTCTGCAATGGTGTAAGCAGGCAAAAAATGGAGTTGCTCTCCCGAGTAGGTATTATCCTACAGGACAGACTATTGCAGTACTGTTTGTTCTCGGGCATTGTAGCACCCACCCCCCTTTTTTGTCGTCTCTGAGTACTTGCCCCAGGATTTTGATGTCCCGTCCAACCCCCCCAATACTTGCCCCATTATCAAAATGTCCCAAAACAATGTTGAAGGTTTTGCATAGACCTCAGAACAAGCTGTATGGGTGCAGGGAAGCAGAAGGTAAGGCTAAAACAAACAGAGGATCCAACGGGCAGCTAAAGATAGTTTTGCCTTTCGTACTGACAGCAACTTGAGTCAGACATTTATGTTTCTAAGCTATGAATGTTAAGTAAATGGTAAGGGAGCTGAGTGAAACAAATAAAGTGACATGATTTCGGCAATCCTTATAATCCACACTTATCTACCTCGTGGACATTACTGCCAACGTTTTCATAGAGATCTGAATAAAGAAATGTTCTGCTAAACATCCACAGTCCTGGATGAAATTTAAGCTTTCAGAAAAGGTGGAAAGCTTGGGGGAAAAAAATCACAAACATATGTTTATGTCACTTGGGAAAAGCAAGCTGGTGCAAAACAATTTAAAAGAATAAATACATTTGGGTGGATTCACTGCTATGGCTGGCAACAGTTAAAGTTTTTCTACCTCACGTTATTCATGAAGGAATAATGTATGACTCAATGACAGCAGGGGCCACAGAAATATGATCTGATAAAGCACTCTTGTTTTTCAAAAAAATCCATTATTGCCTATAAACCCATTGATTTATTGTTAGTGTGTAGTAGATATCCCCAGTCCTCTGGCATACAAACCCCCCCCCCCTGCAAAAAAAAAA
This sequence comes from Pelodytes ibericus, assembly GCA_036172795.1. NCBI lineage: Eukaryota > Metazoa > Chordata > Amphibia > Anura > Pelodytidae > Pelodytes > Pelodytes ibericus. The sequence continues at coordinate 38,454,768 of CM069857.1, forward strand.
TATGGCCCCCCGATGGGCCAGGGCAAGTGGCTGATGTGTCCCCTCCCCCCCAGTTACTGTGGGCCAATATGATACCAGTGGCCACATAAATACATTTTATTGGCTTCCCGCTAACCCCATTAAATAAAAATGATTGTTCCCCTGGAGCTGTGTGCCAGCACTGTGCCTGCGGCCCCATGGTGCTGTAGGCTGGCACAATGCCTGTGGCCCCATAAATAAAATCTCCTTGCTCGGAGGTAAGGGCTAGAGATATGACCCTAGCCCCATTCAAAATAAAATAAATAACCCCCTTCTAACCCAATTTGTGCCAGGGGCTGGCCAAGTGCCCCTGGCACAATACAGTACTACATTTAAAATATATTAAAATTATATATTCTAATTTTAGCCACAACCCAACATCTCTTCCATGCCCAGAAAGGAGGGGAAAATGGCACCAAACCTGTAAAAAAAACACACACCATTTGAGTGCAATGAAGGTGGGCAGTGAGAATCTCTGCCCACAAGACAGGCACAAAAAGAGTGCCCGGTGGAATCAAGATACACCTGAAATTAGTGTCCAGTCATAATCACTAATGCCCTGAATCCTCAGGGCGATACATATCCAACTATAGTAAAAAAAAAAAATATCCTCTTATAAATCCATCCTCAGCAGGATCCATCCTCGGATTGAGATTTCAAATGACAGAAGGAGGCATAGGGTTAGCTTACTCTGTAAGCCAATTAGAAGCCTTCCTGTCCCAGCCCTACAATTGGCTGATTTCAAAAGTCAGCCAATCAGATGCTTCTTCCTGGGATTTCACTTTGCATCCATTCTCCACTAAGGATGGTTACAAAGGAAATAGGGATTCATATTCTCCTAGACAATTCATTTTTTTTAATATTTTTTAATTAAAAATGTACTTGTCATGAGAAAAGAACAAAAGCGGCAGATTGAGATTTCTTGTTTTTAAGTCTACTGCTATCAGTATACAAATACAAATAATTAACAACCCGTCTTTTGAGATCCCAGAATTGCACACATTGCATTGTAGTTATGCAATAACTCCTTTTTGTGGGGCAGTCGTGATTTGAAGGGCAATCCTGTTGCCTCGCCGATCTCTACCTCTGTGCCCCAGGACAACAGGATTTAATCCCACAATTTTGCAGTATAAAGGACAGTCTCCAGTGTCTGCGATACCAGAGACTGGCTACTATACATGTGCAGCCTTATGGGCAGTATAGCTGCCAGCGCTAGTGTCAGCGCTTAAAGCGCCCTGTGATGCCAAGGGCAAGAATTGGGAGGTATGATAGAGTATGGAATTTAATTAATGTCAATACGAAGCAGATTTTCTCTTCCAGACATTTGGGGCTGAGAGGTTCATTTTGTTTCAATAACTGACTTTTACATTGAATTACAAATAATATGTTTAACATATTGCACATATATTTCATACCTGTCCTATGTATATAAAGAGTCATTCTGTGGCCAAGGTCTAAGCATGGAACAGTCATCATGGTCCTGATCATTGTTTAATCTTAAGATCTTGGCAGGAAAATTGCTCTTTATCCATAATTACCAGATGCAGTTACTGCATTCTTATGCACATGAGGATCTATTCAATAAAGGATGAGTTGAGGTGAGTTGAACATTGCAACTATGAACAGTGCAGGGAAAAACCTGGTGAGTTCATTCTGCTAGAACAACAGCATAATGCATTGTTTAAAAAGATTACGGTAATTACAGTTTTAACTATGCATTTTGCAAGTTTGATTGTGCATTGTCACCTCAACTCACCCACATCTCATCTTTTAGTGAATAGATACCTGCGTCAATCACGGTGTTGAATATTTCATATAGCAAGATCGTCCCACATTAAGAAATGTTGCAGAAAAGTAGAAAAGCTGCTAGATTTGTCCATGCACATTACGTTAAAAAACATTCATTAGTGGAACAGCATTAGTTCTTTCTAATTTATAAAGTCAATAAAGGTGCTATTTAAAAAAAAGTACTACATTTGGAGCAAACTGCCCTAGCATCCCATTGGTTTCCATGGTCATTACTACTATCTTAGCACTTTTTTCCTGAAATAGTACCAGTTTTGTCTTGATAAAAATGTCCCCTGTTATTGCTATGGAACATAGTTGAAATGAACTGGTTACATTAGGCCTGGGAACAAAATTCGGTGTGCACATCATACTCCAAAACAAACCAATGTTTGAAAAAAGTGTTGTGCTTTATTGCAAATAAAAATCAGTCCAACCAAACAGTGCAGGCAAAGGAAAGGGTGGTCAGCAGACCCCACCTAACGCGTTTCGCGTATTCCACGCTTAATCATAGGCCTGGGTTATGATTGAGAAATTCTTCTAATGTTACAAAAAAGTTTGTCTTTTGTAATTTTCAATAACATTATTATTTTGCACATTCGCTTTTCCAAAGTTCCCATTATTATACATTTTACAAAGACTATTAAAGGTTTATACTGTCCATGTTAGAAAAATATCGCCTTTACATTGTGCTAACAGAATTGCAAGGAAATGTGTAGATTAAGAGAGAAACAGGTTTGTGGCATTCCACTGTCTTTGACATCACCCCATGGCCTTTGTAATGAGTAATGTGCATATCAAACTGGTATACGCATAATATACTAATAAAATGTATAGATTTTGTTCCAACAGATTTTTCCACAAAAAGGCCAGGGACAAAAATGATGAATCCTAAAGAATTCTTATAAATAGTAAATGATGTTTAGGAAATTTGTATTGTGTCCCCATGTTGTCAAACAATTAAGCCTGCGTGGAGCTGTGCATTAAATAATATCTTAATTTCCCCCCCCTAAGGACAAAAACAATGTGGTTTTGCATTCCTGGACCTAATCAAAAGCAGAGACCTGATCAGGGTCTTTACAGACTCTGTGCATCTCTGGAAATAAATCTAAATATCCAGCTCACTCAGTGTTGTTTTCATTTATCTTGTCAGAGTGAGGTGACCTCATTCGAGGGAATCCCATTGTGGTTCCCTGCAGTGGGATCTGCAGCATGTTTTGGTATGGGGGCTGTGCAGGGTTGGTGTAAAGAGGATGTGCTAGACCTAAAGTTGCCCCTGAGCTGGTATATTACCAGCAGGTTAGTAAAAAATTAGCTTGATGCCAATGTTAAGTCTATGGCATGGCCGGTATCTGATAATATAGCACATCATACTGCGTGGATGGGCTAAGTACCTAAAACTAGAAAATGGACAATAAAATATTCCATGTATACCTGAGCACTGAATAATAATAATAATAATACATCTATTAAAGCAGTCTTGGAAAATGATGTTGTTTCTTTATGGGTTATCTAGTGATATTTACATAAACACAATGATGTGTCTCAACACAATCCAAGTATTTCAAATTAATGACATGCATAGAAATACTTGTAAAAGGAGTATGTTTGGAGAGAGTAAATGTTCATCAGAATGAGATCAGGCACCATTTAGCAGAACACCATGCAGAACATTTGTATTTAAAAGTCTCATTAGAACACAAGTGTCTATTAAGTGGCTGAGAGCACTTTCAACATGATAGCACAAACTGTGCTTTAACATAATTAGAATGTTATTGTTTTACAGCAAATAAATGCACTGGTATAGCTTCCTTGCATTTTCGAGATGAGCCTAAAGTCTAAAAGGAAATGGAGTAATGTTTGGCAAGAGATAAAAGTAAATAGTTTGAGGTCGTACACAAACAAAGAAACTAGCTAATATTTCAACAAAGCAAGAGAACAATGTTTCAAAGTATCAGCAGCATTACATGGCCAACATGCTTTCTTTTCTATGTTTTGCTCTTTTAAGAGAATACACGCAGTTTATACGCAGCTCTGCTTCTCAGCTGAGACAGAGCTGGTTTGCATGGTGGCAGGGATGACTGTGCCTGCATCAGATCTGCTGACCACTGCTTGCATCTGTCCGAGAGTGCACCTAATTAGGGTCCACTCTATTGATTATATATAAAACCGAGGGACTCTCACTTCGCTAGCAGTTCAACTGAGAGGGTCAGTGACTAAATCAGACTACATGCTTTACGAGTAGGCATGGAGTCTGTTGGTCAGGGGCACATAGATCACTTCCCTATAAAAGTAGTGTGGAAAGTTGTATGAATGCACAGTGTACCGGAAGAGAAGGCATATCACCAGTGCATTCCTTAGTGACTTAATGGAGAAAAAAATTACATTTCGAATATATATGACTATGATATCATGCATCAGAATGAATTTGAATCTAATTATCTAGTATAGACATTCACTGCCATTCACATTTGTTCTTCCATTATACATGTTTGAAATAAGTAATGACAACTTATAGTGAACCAGTGTGAACAGAGACATGCAACTCAGTAGGTATAATTATTACATTTGTTGTCGGGATTAATATTTAGAGCAAACGAATTATGGCACCAGTTATTCACTCTAAAAATACTGGACAACAGGTCCTACGATTTATAATAATGTAAAAAAGGAAAGATATTCCAGCGGCTGGAACTTAAAAGGGGAACAGGGACCGTTGCTACAAACACCTTAGTGTTGCCTGAAGAACTAAGAAATGTGTAAAGTTCTAATGCTAGGTTTAAGAGTTACTAAATATACCAGAAATTAAATGACTAATGAATTATATAAAATGAACATTTCTAAAAAAAAAACAACAACATTTAAAAATATAAAAAACATTAAACAATACATTTCAACAGAGACGATACAAATATTATGGAGCAAACTGTATATTGAGGATGCCTGGGGTTGTGCTAGATCCCAGTTGATGGCATTTATAATAATGTCTGCTGCCTGAGCAGCAACACTCCTCGAAAAAATAATTTTCAAAGTAAAAACAAAGAGGAGGGGGAGAGCAGACGAACAGATGGCTCGTTTTGTCCATCCAGTAGAATTGTGTTGGAGATGCCCAGGTTTATGATAAGGTTACAATAAAATGTGGGCTTATTGGAACTTTACAAACAAACAGTTCAGGTTGTTTGAAAACCTACTTATATCAAATTAATTTTACGTATAATTTCATTTATTTAATAGTACGGAAATTATTAAATTTTAAGTTGACAGTTTTTGCAATATTCCATTGTTCAAATAAAAATGCTATCACTATGAAATTAACATTTTAATACAATATCATGGAGGTAACATAAATAAGGTAATATTTTTGTTTAATAACCAAAAGCCAAACAATATATTACTTTTACTATTAGAGAATTTGCTTTACACAAAGCAGACATGATAATGACGGAACCCATATGTTCTAGTGTGTCTTCATTTAATACAACAGAAGAAATCATCATCGCTCAAGTACAAATGGGCTGAACATAGATTGCTAGAATATTTGTCTGGCCATTTCTCATTGTCTGTATTACTTAAGTTGTCTTTTTATCCAATCTTAAGAGCGACCTTTTCTTCTCTTAGACAAACAAGTAAAATAACTTTCAAGAAGTCTGAACTTGATTGATTCCGGTTGTATTCATAGCATACACAGAAAATGGAAAAATGAATTTATACCCCAAAATAAGTTTATCTTAAAGGGAAATGATAGTGGACATTGATGTTCATTTTTGTGAAAACAATTTAATTTGGTCATTTTGTTTTTACATTAACTATCACATATTTAATATTTGGGATGCTGTGACCAAACATGGTTGGATGCTATGTGACTATGTAAGGTGACTACATTGCGGCACTGTCCTGTTGGAGTTCGGGTTTTGGCGATTACATTGTATGTAATGCTATTGGCTTTCTATAAACCGAAAAAGAGTCCCCATTCATAAGAATTTCTTATGAATGGGGACTCTATTTTGGTTTATAGAAAGCCAATAGTATAACATATATTCCATAAGCCGAAAGTCTATAAACCGAAAGACATTATGTTTATAGACTTTCTTTTTATAGATTAGCAATAGCATTACATGTATTCTATAAAAGGAAAATCTATAAACCGAATGTCTTTCGGTTTATAGACTTTCGGTTTATGGAATACATGTAATGCTATTGCTATTCTATAAAAGGAAAATCTATAAACCGAATGTCTTTCGGTTTATAGACTTTCGGTTTATGGAATACATGTAATGCTATTGATATTCTATAAACCTAAATAGAGTACCCATTCATAAGAATAGGTCAATTGACCTATTCTTATGAATGGGAACTCTATTTCGGTTTATAGAAAGCCAGTAGCATTACATGGCTATTGCTTTATATAAACCGAAATAGAGTCCCCATTCATACGAATATTGAATAGGTCAATTGACCTATTCGTATGAATGGGGACACTCACCCACATTTTACTTCATTTTGCAGCCCTTTAGCCCTTTCCAGGACTTTTTTAGAGGCATCTTAGTGGCCAAAAGTTCTGGTCCCCATTGACTTCAGTGGGGTTCGGAGTCAAGTTCAGGGTCAGGTTCGGGGTCAAGTTCGACCCCGAACCCGGACTTTTTCCCGAAGTTCGGCCGAAGCCGCCGAACCTGAACATCCAGGTGTCCTCTCAACTCTAGTTATAACCAATATCTTGTTGCAGACGCTTGAATGAATGAGTTGACCATCCTAACTGTCTGATTCATTGACATGTGTTTAAATGCTCTACAGCAGGGGTCCTCAAACTACGGCCCGCGGGCCACATGCGGCCCGCCGAGGACATTTATGTGGCCCGCGGGGGGTGCTGCCGGCACCCACCCCGTTTACTTTTTTTTTTTCTTTCTGGCAGCCGCAAAGGATGCGGCTGCAGGAAGAAAAAAAAAAAAATTCACCGCGACCGGATGTGACGTTACGTCACATCCGGATCCGGTAACTGTTTCCCTCCTCCACAGGAGGACACCGCGCGAGACGTCCGGGGACACAGCAGCTGGAGGTAAGTGATGGGGAAGCGGAGGAGGAGGGAGGTATAACGAGCACTATTCGTGGGCTCTGACTAGCATAATATTCCTGGGCATCTGAATGGCAAAATATTCCTGGGCATCTGACTGGCATCATATTCCTGGGCATCTGACTGGCATCATATTCCTGGGCATCTGACTGGCATCATATTCCTGGGCATCTGACTGGCATCATATTCCTGGGCATCTGTCTGGCATATTATTCCTGGGCATCTGACTGGCATAATATTCCTGGGCATCTGACTGGCATCATATTCCTAGGCATCTGACTGGCATCATATTCCTGGGCATCTGACTGGCATCATATTCCTGGGCATCTGAATGGCAAAATATTCCTGGGCTTCTGAATGGCATAATATTCCTGGGCATCTGACTGGCATCATATTCCTGGGCAACTGACTGGCATCATATTCCTGGGCATCTGACTGGCATATTATTCCTGGGCATCTGACTGGCATATTATTCCTGGGCATCTGACTGGCATAATATTCCTGGGCATCTGACTGGCATAATATTCCTGGGCATCTGAATGGCATAATATTCCTGGGCATCTGAATGGCATCATATTCCTGGGCATCTGAATGGCATAATATTCCTGGGCATCTGAATGGCATAATATTCCTGGCCATCTGACTGGCATAATATTCCTGGGCATCTGACTGGCATCATATTCCTAGGCATCTGACTGGCATCATATTCCTGGGCATCTGACTGGCATCATATTCCTGGGCATCTGACTGGCATCATATTCCTGGCCATCTGACTGGCATAATATTCCTGGGAATCTGACTGGCATCATATTCCTAGGCATCTGACTGGCATCATATTCCTGGGCATCTGACTGGCATCATATTCCTAGGCATCTGACTGGCATCATATTCCTGGGCATCTGACTGGCATCATATTCCTGGGCATCTGACTGGCATCATATTCCTGGGCATCTGACTGGCATCATATTCCTAGGCATCTGACTGGCATCATATTCCTGGGCATCTGACTGGCATCATATTCCTGGGCATCTGACTGGCATCATATTCCTGGCCATCTGACTGGCATCATATTCCTGGGCATCTGACTGGCATCATATTCCTGGCCATCTGACTGGCATCATATTCCTGGCCATCTGACTGGCATAATATTCCTGGGCATCTGACTGGCATCATATTCCTAGGCATCTGACTGGCATCATATTCCTGGGCATCTGACTGGCATCATATTCCTGGGCATCTGACTGGCATCATATTCCTGGGCTTCTGACTGGCATCATATTCCTGGGCATCTGACTGGCATAATATTCCTGGGCATCTGACTGGCATCATATTCCTGGGCATCTGACTGGCATAATATTCCTGGGCATCTGAATGGCATAATATTCCTGGCCATCTGACTGGCATCATATTCCTGGCCATCTGAATGGCATCATATTCCTGGGCATCTGACTGGCATAATATTCCTGGGCATCTGAATGGCATACTATTCCTGGCCATCTGACTGGCATCATATTCCTGGGCATCTGACTGGCATAATATTCCTGGGCATCTGACTGGCATAATATTCCTGGGCTCTGACTGGCACACTATTCCCATTGAAATACTGGTAAGTTTGTTGATTTAACTTTACTTTAAATATTGTATTTGTTCTCGTTTTGTTCAAAATAAGATACCGTATTTATCGGCGTATAACACGCGCCGGCGTATAACACGCACCTAATTTTAAGAAGGAAATTTCAGGAAAAAAAACTTAAGAACATAAATTAAGAACTTTGAAGCCCAATATGCCATTTTAATATGCCAGGATATTGCCCCCAATATGCCATTTAATATGCAGGATATTGCCCCCAATATGCCATTTTAATATGCCAGATATTGCCCCAATATGCCATTTAATATGCAGGATATTGCCCCCAATATGCCATTTATTATGCAGGATATTGCCCCCAATATGCCATTTTAATATGCCAGATATTGCCCCAATATGCCATTTAATATGCCATGATATTGCCCCCAATATGCCAGGATATTGCCCCTTAGTATGCTCGTTATGCCACCCTCCTCCCCCCCCCCTTCCCCATAGCTCAGCACTTACCTCTTTGCTGCTCTGTCCCCCGGTGCTCTGAAGCTGCGTGGCTGTGAGGGAAGCGTTGTGAGCTTCCCTACAGCCGCGCGGTCAATAAAGTTTGTTTTAAAAAAAACAGACTTTATTGACCGCGCGACCGGAGGGAAGCTCACAACGCTTCCCTCACAGCCACGCAGCTTCAGAGCACCGGGGGACAGAGCAGGAACGAGGTAAGTTTTTTTTTTTTTCGGCGTATAACACGCACACACCATTTTCTCCCTATTTTCAGGGAGAAAAAGTGCGTGTTATACGCCGATAAATACGGTATATGCAGTGTGCATAGGAATTTCTTCATAGTTTTTATTTTTACTATAGTCCGGCCCTTCAACGGTCTGAGGGACAGTGAACTGGCCCCCTGTTTAAAAAGTTTGAGGACCCCTGCTCTACAGGATGCGTGAAAGAGACAAAGAGATCTAGAAATAAGCAAATTGTAAAGCCACTGGGGCTGCTCACTAAAAGGTGAGTTGCAGGGACAATTTATGATGCTGAATGGAACAGGTCAAATAGTGTAATTACTTTATTTGCATTTTAGCAAAGCAGTTACTTGAATTTTGCAAGTTTATGATAAATATACTTCCTCCCGGAAGGTCAACCTTGATATTAGCTACTTGTCAGTCATAGGTCAGAGAACCTAAGTAGAATACATAGGCAAAGCATATGCCAAGAAAGACAAAAAAGTGTTTTTGTGAAAATCTTGTTAATCTCTAAAAACGTTTAGATTTTATTTTATAATGTTGTAAAATGTATGGAGTGGTGATAATGTAAGTGTCAAAATATATAAAGAGTTGCTAATCCCAAAAACATGCTTTGATTAATCATTTATTTTTATACTTTACATTTTTTTATAGATAATAAATCTATACTTCCATTAGGAGTCAAAATATATATAGCGGTGATAAAATAAAACTTATATCAAAGTGTTAAAACATGTAAAAAGTTGTTTTTCACAAAAATCAAATATTTAATACTTTAACAATAATTGCATGATAGCAAGTTACATTAGGATTTGGGGTTGCATTATATTTTTTGTTGGATAATAAATCCATACCTTATTAAATTTTATAGATTACACAAAGGGATAAGTCTAAGGAAAATGGAAGCAAATAAAAAGCCCTTTCTGTCCTTAAAAAAAAAACATTTAAAAAGCAAGCTTACACTTTCATTTAAACGCACACCTAGCTTGGTTTTTCTTATATCAGTTTATCTTATCCACTGATCTGTGCGGAAATCACAATGCACATTATGTATGAGAGAATTTTTCTTTTTGTTAGTGTATATCAGTTTCATTTCTTACTGCTTACATTGATTATTTTTATCTCAGAGGATTAATGTGATAAACATTGTTAACATTAATTATTTCATTTTTAAATGTAAACGTTCTAGAAACCATGATGGTTACGGGAGCTCTATTTAGCGTATTCCACAAGCTGGTAACCAAGTATATTAATTGGGTTTTTTTTAATTCAATTTTAATAGTAAAGTATCCATTCTTTATCGCATGAGCCTTCGGACATGGTGAAGGCTGGGTTTTAGGCACTGCAATGTAGCTGGAATCCGTTGGCAGACTGAGCATACCCATGCAAATATCAAATAAGATAGGGGTTAGTGCAAAAGCCAAATACCAATGGGATGATGAAACAGTAGTCAGAAAGGTCCCAAGGTCGGGGCTGGAAGGACAAGATCAGGAAAGGTTAGATAATCTAAGAAAATGTGAACCACGAAGATCCCAAGCAACAGAGAATGAAGCAAATGAGTGACTGGCGCTAGGCTGATCAATGGAATGACGCCAGTGTATAAAGTGTCGGAAGTAGACACGCACACGTTGTCAGTGCTGCTGCTATTGTCAATAAATGTGAGCAAAGTCCAAGAGTGTGATTGTGATTCAGCAAGTGGTGAAAATAGCTACCTTTAGTGTGCTAAAAATATACTTTTCAGCACTTATTATATCCTAAAATTATTTGTTGTTTGCCTTCTTTTGGATCAACAGCTGCAAACAAGAATTAGAAAAAGGGTTGAACTTGATGTACGCATATCTTTTTTCAACCTAAACTACTATGTAATTATATTATAGTAACACTCCTGCTTATCTCTCCAAGCACCCCTTGTAGCCCACCCTTATTAGATTTCACAGGCCCCAGCGAACAGAGGCTACGAGAACTAGAAGTGATAAAATTGCCCTGGGACACCCACACTTGAACAAGCAACATGTCCCAAAAAAAGCTTGAATGCATTATCTTTATCCCCAAACAGCTTTCCTATGAGTAGAGCGTACCTAACGTGTTTGGCACCTGGGGTTGATATTTTTTGCCTCATGCCGAATACATTGCTGCAGTTAGAACAAGACTGTGCATATCGCACAGCTTGAATATTGGTAACAGGGCTGTATGGACACATCTGCTGCTAAGGCTGCTGTTAAATGATAAAATAACTGAAAAATAACTGAACAGTGTGTATAGTTGTGAACCCTGTGACCACGCCACTGCCCGGGAAATTATTATTAATGTAATTCTATAGTAGAACTGTAAATTATATTAAAGTAAAAATAAAAAACATAAGCTAAGTCCTAGCAGTCTCTTCAGAGTCTCAAAAATAACTTCATAGTAGAAGTTATATTTACATGTTTTAGGCAGGTGTGAACACATGTCTTCAAGTATGCTTTCAAAAATAGACAAGCTGATAGTTTTGTCTTTTTGGCCACAAGTCTTCCTTTAAGACCACTTCTGACAAGACTTAACCGGACAGTAGATGGGTGTACTAGGGTCCCACTTTTTTTCTGAGAGTTCTGAGCGGATGGCATTGCTGTACCTCTTTCGATTGTGAAGGAACGTGAGCATGATGTGTCTTTCGTATGCGGTGCTGTTTCCTTGGCCGACCACTGAATCTATGGTCCTCAACCTTACCAGTTTCCCGTTTCTTTGGGCTTCTTCAAAAGAGCACATCCACTGTAACATGTCTGCGTGGGAGAGACCTTGCTGATGCAGGATAACTACCTTGTGTAATGTTACTGTGCTAAGTCTTACAATAGTGTATGACATTTCATGTGAAACGTCTTCAGTAACCTCATCTTGTTAGCAGAGTTTGGCTGTTCCTCACCCAGTTCTATTCTTCACCACACAGCTATTTCTGTTTTGATGAAATGATACAAGTTAATGATGAAATTGATGATCATTAGCACCAATTTGGCCTTCAAAATAAAAAAAATGCAATGTCTGGTAGCGTCACAGGGGCATGCCCGAAACCTACAAGTTCAACCATGGAGAGATTTGCCTAAATTTAACTAGTATTAACTTTGAGTGTTGGTTACATTTAGTCTGTCTGAGGCCACTGAGAGTGTGGCACTGGGGTCCCCAGTGCGCTGCTGTTTGCAGGATATACTATGCTTTCCGCATAGTCATTTGGGCCACACCTTTGAGATCGGCATAGCACGTCCTAATACGCAGAGGGGTTAAATTACATAAAATTACATCCAGTCAAATCTAGAACAATTCTGGTACACTGTACAACTGCTAAATTACCAGAAACAGACCTGCTCCAGTCTTGCATATGGACCGGAGTTCTCTGAATAATGTAATTTGACAATCTTCGTATTTAGCTTATGATTTTTAATTGTGTAACCTGTAGTGTATCAACTTGTAAAGTTATAAAATGACTGAGTACTTAGCGTAAATGGAATACTTAACTAGATGCTGAAGCAATGAACCAGCACTTTCACACAAGCATGAAATAGTCAAATGAGTCCACTTTGGACTAATTAGATGAAATTGCTTAGGTTGTTTGAGAAAAACATCAAGGCACATATCATGTACAGCGTAAGCGTAATGACTACATCTAGATTATTTTTTTTTTCATTTCTGGTTTTATTACAAGCTCAGAAAGTGTCAGTGTCTTTGTTACTTTAAAATGTGTTTTTTGTATTCACATGCATTGCATTAAAATTATATTTTATTTACAAACTCTTATAGCTAAATGCATGTATATTCAATGTACATCTGCGGCAACTGGCAAATTATCAAAACATCCACAAAACTGAACTCACCAAGAGAATAGCACAGCAGGAAATGTCCCGAATCCCAGCAGACTTAGCCTGTTTAACCATTTGAATGCCTTTTACAATTTGCAAAAGAATAGTAATAGTACAATGTTATCCATTATATTACAGGAAACAAGAATAGTTAATACAATACCATTTATTAGCTAACTGAGAGTTTCAAGACGAAGTTGCATGAGGAAAGGACCTAATAACCTGGTCCTGAAAGCTTGCAATCAAACTCTCATTTAGCCAAAAAGTAGTATAATGTTAGCTATATATTTCTTTAAAACTTGAAAATTATGTGGGCAAAGTTCTTTCTTTTGCTGCACTCAACAAATTTAACACAGCTTAATACTTAATGCTTTCCTTGTTTATTTTGGCATACTTCATTGTCCTGTGCTGTTTTTGATACATTTAATGTCACAATTGCAATTGGAAGCCTACATACAACTTGTCAAAAACTAGTCTTTAGTGGTAAATCATTGGGGAAATAAGTGAGAAATAAATCAATAATGCATGAAAACAGATTGCACCCCTGTTGTCCAGCTGATCCCACATTTTTTCATTTGTCTTTATTCTTAGGGTTTGTTTCAGCAAAGTCTTGGGTTTATGTTGTTTTATAGTTCAGTGGTGTTATTTTATATTCAATTCCATATTTGAAAACTAACTTCTTGCCTGGTATTTCCAGTACCCAAAATAACACAGCAGTAGTATGAAACAATACATTTAAAACCAGAAATACTAGCATAACACAAGTGGGAAAAGGTGGACTATTCTTTTAAAATACTTCACTATTATTCTGGTCTTTTTTTCCCCTGTTCCACATGTACTTCCTTACGTAACCGTACAAACATAGGCATGGATGTGCATTTGGGAATAGGACTTATATTGGTACTTTTATTATTGGTTTAGACTAAATGACAGTAAGTAACAAATCCTAGTAAAGTTTGTTAGCTCATGTTAGAACTTTAAACCCAGTTTGTTCAAAAATTACTAAGATACAATTCAGCATTTACTCATTGCATCTTCTTGAAGGTTCATACCAGGTGTGCTTTCAAGGTATAATTAATCCTGACTCAGAAGATTAAAAGCAATGTAAGGCAGACAAACGTCAAACAGAAATTTAGAAAAGAAAAAATAAATAACATTATACAATGTTGTGAGCTAAATTAACCAGAAATAACTTACAGCTGTGGAAGCCAAATTTAAGCCATAAACTGCAGTGAAGGTATTTCTTTATGATAAGAACCATTTGGGAGTTTTTAATGCTCTCAGCCAAGGAAGAAACATTATTGGCTGAGATCCGGCAATGATTAAGCCATTTTTTTTTTTTTTTTTAATGTTGATAAAATTCCAGACTTCAACATAATGGAAAAAATTGGGTAAAATACGGCCAGTACGTATTTTTAGTGAAACATAACAATAACACACATCTGTGAGGCATGTAGGAAATATAAATATATAGACAATTGAAGTAATGAAACACCGAACAAATCATTTGGCACTATGATGTTATCTGCTAGGCCGCACCCAACACTGACCGTAGTCGATTGGTCACGTCCCCGGACTTTTAGGTATTACTGGGTGTGCCTAACTCATCTGAAAAGTGAAGCCAGATCTTGTGTGACTGGGATAGGAATGTAGTGGAATTTTTTGTGGAAAACCTGTATCTTGCGAAAGAAAAGTGTAGTTGCTGCAAAAATTCTACCAGATATAAAATGAAGAAATATTTTTTCTGCACTTTTTATCTGATGTTGCCAAACTAACCATTGCTAAATGATACATATTTTTAAAAGTACTAATGGATATTTTTGTTTTAATTTTTTTTATTTCATTTGCTTTCGACATAAAAAAAACAGTTTTTAAAAAAAATATACAGAAATGGATTCACCATGTATCCATATATTTTTTTTTTTTATCATAGGTGGATCCTGGATTAGGGTCCCAGAATTATAACTCTGATAAACAAGTGAAGAAAATATTTTTAATGTATGCACTAAACAGTGAATTGTGGTGAATTAACCATGTTAGAAAGCATATTAGAGAAGCCATATAGGATGTGACTGAACTATAACACCTATTTCCCAACTTATGTCTCTGGCAACAGAGGATGCTGGGGTGGGTGCGCGGCTTGGGAAGGGGCATTCAGTGTTACCACAAGTCCACTACCTCTGCACAAATGCTCATTCTCCCTTGTCCCGAATACTACAGAATGATAATTGGAAGTGCAGGGTTATCAAGGATTGGATGAGGGATAGAGAAGTAATATAGATCAGGGATCCCCAAACATTGGGGAAAAATAGTTTCGCCTTGCAGCTATAACATACTAAATAGAGCATAATCAGCAGTGCTAACTCGTCCCATCTCAAGCCACAGCCACGGTTTGACGTTGGGACATGTGATCTACTGTAATTAGCTGCTGGAGAATGAAAGGTCATATACTCCGCCTTAGCAAATATAACAGCAGTCACTTGATTTTGTCAATGATAGGTTTTTTTTAATAAAGGGGCACTTCCTAAATATTGTCTACACCGTGAATGTAGCCAATAAATATGAGTTTTAAATTGCAAAAATATGTATAGATTGAGAGAAATGTTTTCTTCCTAGTGTCTGATTTGTATCCTGTCCACGACATTGCCTTGCAGCTCGATATGCAAATTAATTGTTTGAATGGTAAATGTGTAATTTGCATATTAAGCCACAAGGTAATCTTCATTAAAATGACACCGCACAAACACTTTGTAAAACATATATTGTTTTAATTTACGCTTTTCTTTGTCTGCAAACACATTGAATAAATCATTTTATGTTCTTTACACTCACAGTACATTACATTACATTACATTAACATTTGTTAAAGAATGTTTAGGCGATGGAGTCCCATTAATGATTCCTTATTTTGGATAACAAAAATGTAATAGATATGCATGTGCCAGTATCACAGCTATGAAAGTCGCATTATGGCTGTGTATAGCTGGGGCAGTGTGCTCTATATATGCTTTGTGTTTGTTTTTATGAAGTGTTAATTACATTTTTTTTAATTTATTAAATACTATAATTTGTTTGAGGCTCTTACATCGCTGCTTTCCATGATGTCATGCATTTCTCCAGGTCGGGTAACACTACTGCTTGAAGCTGCATCACAGTACAGAGTAATTTAGATTTTGTCTGTCTCTAGTGTGTTGGAATTTGTATTTCCTGAAGATCGCCTCTAGACATACACGGCTGAGTAATTCCACATATCGGCTTTGGAGAACTTTTCCCCCAGTGTACCTTTCCTTGTTATTAGCATATTACCTGATTGGTATATATTTAAATGCATTTATGGATCCCTTTCAGCAATTAATATGCTTATAGTGAATATCAAGAATTTATCATGTTAAATAATAAGATGACCAACAATAGTTCTATTTACATGCGTGTGAGTGTATATCATTGACTGTTTTTTAAACTATTGTTTTGCAGACATGTTCCGAAGGAACCTTTGCATGTTTAAGCAGTAGGATGCTCAGAAACATAATAAACCCTATAACATTGTATAACCAAAATACAATGACAACATTGGGAGCAGTTGTCTAATCATTTCCTGTCCCCACAACCAAGCATATCCCCTCAATTGGAACCTGCACACATTGGCTTTTAACTAAAGGTTAAGTGGCTGGTGAGATGAGGTGAGATGAACATTTTGGCACGGTATAGAAACAATGGTGGAGGTGGAACCACGGTGCAAGAAGGTCAAGGCGGGCAGACAGCAAGAGTCAGAAACAAGGAATTCAAATAACATACAAAACGCTAACGAAGGCTATATGCCTACTCAGGGGCAAAATGTATCTTGTTTATTTATGGGGGCTTGTGTGCTGCAAACAGACCGCACAGAAATCCCCAGAAATACACGAGATACATCCGAGGGGCCGACGGCAACTGCGAATTTGGCAACAGAGTCACTCACTCTGTTGCCAATTGAAAAGTATTTGAATTTGCGCATACTTTTTGTACTGATCGAATGAGTGACTCTGTTGCCGAATTCACAGCTGCCGTCTCTCCCCAATGTATTTCGGGGATTTGTGTGATCTCTGTTTGGAGCACACAAACTCCAGAAATACACAGCGTGGCTGCGGCACCCACGTAGCCCATATGGAGCTTCACCGCCTGCACAGGCGGGGTTACGGGTGACATATTTCATGTCACCAATTTAGCTATACATTGGACAGGGATAAACCTGCTGAATTAGCTTAGCAGGGGAAAGTCTTCAGGTCTGTCCCTGCACAATGTATAGGTAAAATGGTAAGGTGAAGTGTTCATCTCACCTCAACTGACCTCCTACTCACCTATTAGTGAAATGACCTAAATTCCCATTACTACTATTTTATATTTTATAATTTCTACTATTTCACTCATAACACAAAGGATAGCTAAACCATAAAAAAATAAACATTTTCATCCATACCAGAAAAAATAGATTAGGTGCTGCCATGCACAATTTAAAATGTTTCTAAAAATGGGTGGGGACAACTAAAAAGAGTAGGTGAAATAATGATAAGTCAAGGTCAGTAAAGGTTACTGCATTAACCAGGGGTCTTATTTTCGGCTTTCAAACACTGAAGCTCTAAAGTAAATTAGATGAAATCCCAGATTTCATGCAAAGCTAATGGTCCTGTTAAAATGTAATATACATGCTGTGACATCCATCCAGATAGGGCAGTTGAAATTGCAGGGTCCGAAAACATTTTTTTTTCTTTTTTTAAATATGTACTGTAGGAAACAAAAATAATCAGATGTCTTCTGGTTTATTTTCCCTCAATGCTTCCTATCTGCTAAAAACTGCATATAAAGCTTATAGAGTTTTAGTTGTTGTTGTAGCAATAGTCCTGCCGATCTCACCAAGCCCACATCACAGCTCACAGCATTCCAATCCCTTGAAATGAAAGAGAGGTTGATTCCACATTAATGGCTAATGATAGCTCTTTCTCAAAGGGAAGCATGAAGATTACTGTACAGGTAGGTAGCTCAATGTAAGATAAAAAAATAAAAAAAGTGCATTTCACATAAATTAAAATCATGTCGAACTACAGAAAACAGCTAGGTGAAACTGCTCATTTATATGATTAGTTGTTGAAATCTTACTCTCGCTTTCATGACATCTCTATATACAGTACAATCCAACATATACTGGTATTAACCAAATAATAATTAAATAACTTCTTTTACACAAAATGTATAATGTTAGAAACTTATTTTACTACCAAAAACAAATTTATAGCAGTAATAACACACAGGGCAAAATATTAAATTGTCCACATTTATCACACATTGTAATAGCCCTACAGAGTATAATCAAGGCTAGATAATCTAAAATGCTAAACCTGCAGGAACTGCTTGTTAAGCAATAAAAGGAGTGAACCATAAAATAATCATGACATTAACGTTGATATCCGCATATACCACTGTACAAAAGCTTTAAACTGCATCTTGCTATGGTCATAAGCTGTGGTTCAAACAATAATCAATTAGCCTATTTACTTATCAATTCAAAGATGTTGTAAAAGTACCAATTTATCCTTGTTCACTAGAAATGTAAAACTACTGATACAAAGAGAAAGAGTATAATTGTCACTGAGCACTACAAACAGACCAGACTTTAATTATAATAATTACTGTTGTGAGATAATCAATATAATATATTCTTTTGAATTTTAATAATAATGTTAGTTTAGACATCTTGGCAGCATTACAACCTGTGAATTTAGGAACTGTATCACCTAAACATTGTTTTTTACTGTTAATTTAGAGAATAAAAAGTAATTGATAATGATCTATACATTGTGTTAAAATGTTTCGTTTGCTTCCTAAGCACATGTGTGCAAGCTGGCGCAGATCATTTCTAAATGGCAGCTACGGTCACTCCGGGGAGTGATTGTACCGTGCTACTGCACTTTCTTTTAGTATTGCTCAATGCCTCTACATAGAAGCATTGTAGCAACACTGAAAGAGTAAAGAAAGCGATCGTCTTCTTAGTGCATGATGTGCCAGGCACGTCATCTGTCACTAACTCCATGTTTATACAGGAAGTGCCTGGCACGTCATCTGTCACTAACTCCATGTTTATACAGGAAGTGCCTGGCACGTCATCTGTCACTAACTCCATGTTTATACAGGAAGTGCCTGGCACGTCATCTGTCACTAACTCCATGTTTATACAGGAAGTGCCTGGCACGTCATCTGTCACTAACTCCATGTTTATACAGGAAGTGCCAGGCACGTCATCTGTCACTAACTCCATGTTTATACAGGAAGTGCCAGGCACGTCATCTGTCACTAACTCCATGTTTATACAGGAAGTGCCAGGCACGTCATCTGTCACTAACTCCATGTTTATACAGGAAGTGCCTGGCACGTCATCTGTCACTAACTCCATGTTTATACAGGAAGTGCCAGGCACGTCATCTGTCACTAACTCCATGTTTATACAGGAAGTGCCAGGCACGTCATCTGTCACTAACTCCATGTTTATACAGGAAGTGCCTGGCACGTCATCTGTCACTAACTCCATGTTTATACAGGAAGTGCCTGGCACGTCATCTGTCACTAACTCCATGTTTATACAGGAAGTGCCAGGCACGTCATCTGTCACTAACTCCATGTTTATACAGGAAGTGCCAGGCACGTCATCTGTCACTAACTCCATGTTTATACAGGAAGTGCCAGGCACGTCATCTGTCACTAACTCCATGTTTATACAGGAAGTGCCTGGCACGTCATCTGTCACTAACTCCATGTTTATACAGGAAGTGCCTGGCACGTCATCTGTCACTAACTCCATGTTTATACAGGAAGTGCCTGGCACGTCATCTGTCACTAACTCCATGTTTATACAGGAAGTGCCTGGCACGTCATCTGTCACTAACTCCATGTTTATACAGGAAGTGCCTGGCACGTCATCTGTCACTAACTCCATGTTTATACAGGAAGTGCCTGGCACGTCATCTGTCACTAACTCCATGTTTATACAGGAAGTGCCAGGCACGTCATCTGTCACTAACTCCATGTTTATACAGGAAGTGCCAGGCACGTCATCTGTCACTAACTCCATGTTTATACAGGAAGTGCCAGGCACGTCATCTGTCACTAACTCCATGTTTATACAGGAAGTGCCTGGCACGTCATCTGTCACTAACTCCATGTTTATACAGGAAGTGCCTGGCACGTCATCTGTCACTAACTCCATGTTTATACAGGAAGTGCCTGGCACGTCATCTGTCGTTAAGGGGTTAACACCTTTTGTGTAATCATCAAAGTGAGACATACGTTTATACCCTTGTCAATAAAGACTGGCACGTCTGGACGTCGGTAGACAGGGCTCCTGAAATCGATATTGTTGTCTCTTAAATTTTTTCATTGTTTTCCATTAAACTCTGTTGGGTCTATTCCCTAAAAACTTTGGAGGTTGACTATAAATTTCAGACTAAATAAAATTTGGCACCTGAGTTTGACTTAGAAAAAACCCCCAGATATGAATCTTCCCCATTGAAAGTAATGGCAGCACCAAAAAGCACTTTCATCTATGTAGCAAAAAATCCTTCCACCGGCCCTGGTTCAAGTCTTAGTTTTGGATTCAGTTCAGTCTGGCAAAGCATCTGGTTGCTGTTCTAGAGGTTGAGTTTCAAATTTGAATTAACTTGGCCTGTACCTTTCTTTATAGGGTGCTGCCAGACTAAAGTTGTTAGAGCATTCAATTGCCAGTCTGAAGATTGGTAATTCACTCTGAATATTTGGCTATTTCTTTGTCTGTACCTTCCTTTTTGGTGAGACCTGGTCAGAAGAAGATATATTTCCATTTTCTCTGTCACTGATGAATCAGCTGAAATACCTCAATTGATAGTGTGATCATTTGGTGTCTTTGTTTATGTCTGGTTTAGAAAACATTGAGATATGTTTGTTTACATCAGGTTTTGTAAATAAGCTTCTTTTGTCTATCAAGACTCATTTGTTGAATGTGTTATGGTTCTACAACTATAACATGTGTCTCCCCTACAGGAAGCCCATGTGCCTTGAGTGCTTGCCATCTGTTACCAAAGGATTTGTGTTCAAATCCCTCCACAGCAATGTCTTATTTCACAAATTACCACCAAATAACTTTTCTTAACTTGACCTGTACATTACTTTCTAGGTGCTGGCAAACTTGGTCAGAAAAATATATATTTCAGCTTTCTTTCACACTGACAGGCCCGCATAAAGGCTTCAGTTTGTAGGGTGTTACGTTACCAAACCAAAAGACTGCTGTTTCCTGAGTTTCAGAGAGCATCATTCATGTTTACATCCAGCTTTGTAAAAATGAATGTTGCCATCAAGAAATGGCGACATCCATGATATATTAAATAAAAAATATTGGTACTGAATCCTGATGATTTAATGATTTAAACTAAACAATGCTTATACTGCAAAGAGAGAGAATAACAAATGATGACAAATGATCTATACATTGTGTTAGTAGAATTGCAAGCAAATGCATAAAATAAAACATGTTTTAAAAGGGTCTGTGGAGTCTCCTGCTTATGACATCACCTGTGGATTGACATGCAAATGAACTGATTTTCAATAGTAAATGTGTAATTTGCATATCAAGTCACAAGATGAAGCCATAAGCAGAAGACATCATAGGCATATTTAAAGCATCTATTTGCGCATGCATCTAAAGGATCACACAGTGCATAGACCGCTGCATACACACATGAAGGGGGAGGGGTAGTGGTGGCCTCATGTTATACATCAGGTGAGTCACTAGAGGGCAGGTGATGAACATGTGCTCTGGCTCCCTCACAGTTACACTGAAAGTGATGCAGGTGATCACACTGCCTTGTGATCGCCACACAGGAGAGAAGGGGGTATGATATTACAGTGTGAGGGAGCCGATTGCAGACACCCTCACTGTCATGAGTAAATCCTGAGTGACTGCCAGCAGGAGTAGAATCATATTTCAGAAGGGGGATGTATGGGCTACATCACTTGGAAGAAAAGGGTAATGCTGGACAGAGGAGAGAGGGCACATGCAGGGTGAGAGCAGAGCAGAGGAGAAGGCGCAGCCAGGGGAATACCCACCTGACAGCACTTTCCCCTGCCTTGCTCTATCACCAAAATCACTCCAAGCTGTGCACTGCCCCCTGGTGATGTCAGCATGACATCTCCCTAACACCCAATGCACGTCTCTGAGTTGGAATTCTGACTAGTAGACTGCTTTCTATGTCCCCAGCTCCACAGTAAGTTATTAGTGCTGTAAAATCAATGTGAGATCGCACCTGAATCCACTAAATTGAGGCACACAGCCATACTTGTTGAAGGTAATAATATGTTAAGAAATAAACACACATAACTAAAACAAAAGACATATCTGAAATAAACAGTATACGTCCTGGATGTGCAATGCGGGTGATGGGAATGTCCTGGGTACAGGGGTAAGTACTGAGTGTGTAATGTGAGTGATGGGGCATGTCCTGTGGTGCAAGATGTCATTGAAAGTGCCTCAATTAAACTGTTTCCTGTATTAGAGGGAGTTGATTGGTTCTGATCAACTTTGAGTGAGAAATGGTGGGGAAAATGTCAATTATGCATAAAAGTTTTGCCTTATAGGCAAAAAATATGTTTCCAGGACTTCAAGATGATTTGTCTACTAGCAGCATTTATTAATTTATATTTTGTGCCCTAATTAGTTAAAATTTTCATCAACACAAAAGGAACCAAAGAAAAATAGAGGATTGAAGGGTATATTATAAGAAGAATATCACACTGTTTACCATTGTCTGGGTTGCTACATTTGTGCATTTAGGTTTCCTTTTCCCTCATACATATACTAGGATAAAGCAGTCACTGTCCCTGTAAAATGCCTCTAACGCACAAACACTGATAGAACAGCAAAAAATACAAGCTATGCATGATTTAAAAAATAGAATATATCAACAAGTATTAAAAGCTGTGCAGCCGAGAGACGCAACTTTACTAAGGATAAAATATAGAGGAAAAATATGGAATCTAATGTAACAAAATTACAAATAAAAAAAATAAAAGGAAGGCAGCCAGCATCGGATAAAAGAAAACAACATCATTGTGTACTTTGAGAGCGAGAAGCAGAGGTTGTTGCTGCCATCTGTTGGATGTATCATAAATTAGCTAGATACAGTTGTAAGTTCTACAAAATACTCTTTGCTCATTCATATACATGTATGTCATCTTATCCAATACCTATACTACAGCATACTAAGACCTCTTACATTTACATTTATTTTAGTTTCTGAATGAATAACGGGCAGTATAACCAAAAGCTATATGTGACTGTCTTGTTATTTATTTAACTATCGCTTGTAGTATGTTGCACACACTTCTGCAATGACAATCCGAACGTTAAATGATGTTTTAAGTGTTTTTTTTTTTAAAGTCTTTTACGACAACCAAGTTTTTTTTTTTCATAAGACAAAGTTGGTGCTCTTCCATTCTGCGGCTGATGGAGTTTTAATTCCCTTTCCAGCAGCTGTGCAGAGACTTTTACACTTCAGGTAAGCAGAATGTGCTGGAAGCTATTTGAGGCTTTTTTTTTTTTAAAGTATAACAATTAACTAAAGCATATAAACAAATTAAAATGTCTCGTCTTCTCTCCTTCCATATAACGCTGTGGGGCACAAGTGATTGTACATTAGCACCATGATTTTAGCATAATGTCATAGATGTTTTTAGAATTTAAATTAGCTTGGTAGGGAACTTATGCATCTATGTTTGCTCTGTACTACATTCTACATCATGCCCAGTCAGACGTTGGCTAAACATTGTGGGAGGCATAGTCAACAGCATTTGGAGAGCTCAAAGTCGCCTATTTCTGCTAAAAGGAATATATGATCAAATATATAAATCACGGGAAAAATAATATTTTAAATGGGAAAACTTGTCATCATTATTTTTTTACCAATGTTTGACATAGCCAAATAAAGTCCGGTTCCAAAGTGGTGCATAATTAATTTTATTGACCTCTAAAAAATAATGAACCAGTTCTCATTAAACCACAACTATATTGTTATTTTTTTATATTAAATTCTATATACCTTGTTATTAAATTTGATGCTATATTTATTTGTTTAAATATAGTTCCGTTAGAGGAAGCAAGGTTACAAATGTAGTGTCCCTTTTCATAATTAAGATCCCCTCTGTGGATTCAGTTAAAAAATGACAGTCTCTCACTGCAACTAAAGAAAGAGACAGTCGCCAACTGCTACCAAGAACAACATGGCAGCTGCCAGTCAGAGGATTCACTGTGCCATTAGAAGTGCATGCCATTTTATCCTAATACAAGAGAAACTAAAGATTTCACTTTTCACTCATTTTCTATCTTAGAAGCACATGTGAAAAAACATCTCACCCTTCACCATTCAGACAGGTAGAGTTACCGCCTTTTCTTAAAAAAACATATTGGTCATGCTATTCTTTCCATAGGCTTAACACTGGCCTGAAGTTAGAAGACAGGACTAAAATTATACTTTATGTCTTATAAAATGCTCCGTTTTTATTTCAAACCAAAATTAAGACTATTAATGTCTAGGCTTCCAATGCTCAAGTGAAGTTCCAGGTTTTGGGGACTCTAAGCAGAAAATATAATAGGGACCCCCATGTCATTCATTTGCCCCTCCTCCATAACTCTGTCTCCAACTGGGGGCCCTAAGCTGCTGCTTACTATTCTTATGCTTTAGTGCCACACCTGCCACGGCCCATAGGGTCTCACACTGCTAACTGCAGTTGCTGCCCATATTTATTATTATTTTTTTATTTTGTGAAGTTTATTTTTGTATATTTGGTGTTCTATTTATAAAATAAATTTAATATTGTTATATTTCATTTATGTTATAAGGCATCATATCAATAAATTATCCAATATTACAAATACATCTTTATTAATATACATATGGGATTATTTTTGTGATTATATATATATATATATATATATATATATATATATATATATATATAACAACTGTGTTTATAAACAATATTATATTATATATATATACATTTATATATATATATATATATATATATATATATATATATATATAATGCATATATAGTTTAGAATTATATAATATACTAGTTATGCATATTATAATTCGTTAATGCCATCCACCTGTGTTATCTCACAAGTAACTTGTTCACTGCTAAACCTCACACATCTAATAAAGTTATATATAAGTAAAATAAATGTTTGGCTCTAGTTGGGAGTAACATAGAGCTTATATACTGTAAACTAGAGCCCCTGTAACTCTCAGCCAATCAAATAATACGCTGAACAGAGCAGTTCAGTGACGTCACCAATTGCAAAGTAGGAATAGGAAACCCACCAATGTTGCCGTTAGCGGTGTATTACTTTATACGAGGTTTTGGAAAGAGCCTGAAGAAAGTTAGTGCCACTTATGATGAATTCTACATAGACAGATGCTTCTCTGCTTTACATTCTTTAATCCACACTTTAGGCTTTGCTAATTAATCTAATTCTGCCTCCTCTTGATTCAACATCTGTTATTTAATTTAGTTTACCGCTGCTTAAAGCTATCTGAAAATGTATTCAATTATTGTTACTACGATAAAACATTACTGGGTTTCCAGAGAATCTTTATTGTTCAAAGAGTTTAACAAACTATTCAGTATGTGAGTATTCCGCTGCCAATGTTTAACTGTTTGTGTTTTGCACTTACATTCTCAGAAATCTTAAAAAGTTAAGTTTCTGGCTGTATTTTTAGGTTATGATAGAGTGGTGGACATGAGACACATAAGGGTCATGCAGGGCCGGACTGGGAACAAAAACCAGCCCTGGAAAAAAATTGTATACCAGCCCCACAGCATAAAAATTTTCAACCAGCCCCATAGCATAATATAATACATATTTCTGTATTGTCTCTCTCTCATTTCTGTAGCGTCTCTCTCTCTCGCATTTCTCTAGCGCCTCTCTCTCGCATATCTGTAGCGTCTCTCTCTCTCTTGCATATCTGTAGCGTCTCTCTCTCTCTTGCAAATCTTTAGCGTCTCTCTCCAGGGCCGGACTGGCCCACCGGGATACCGGGAAAAATCCCGGTGGGCCGCCTGCCCCGGGGCCGCCTTGGCCACTTAAAGTGAAGCGGCGGCGGACGCCACTTTAAGAGTTCGGCTGCTGCAGCATCTGGCGGCAGCAGGCGAATTTCTTAAAGCGGTGACGGCCGCCGAATTGCTTAAATTGGCGGTGGGCCACTTTAAGCAATTCGGCGGCCGTCGCCGCTTTAAGAAATTCGCCTGCTGCCGCCGGATGCTGCAGCAGCAGTTCCGGCGGCGGGATGGGGAGCAGAGAAAGCAAGGTGAGTGAGACATAAAGGGCAGGGGGTGAAAGACACTACAGGGGGAGGTGGAAGGGTGGGGTGAAAGACACTGAAGGGGGGGGTGAAAGACACTACAGGGGGAGGTGGAAGGGGGGTGAAAGACACTACAGGGGGAGGGGGAAGGGTGGGGTGAAAGACACTGAAGGGGGGGGGTGAAAGACACTACAGGGGGAGGTGGAAGGGGGGTGAAAGACACTACAGGGGGAGGTGGAAGGGGGGTGAAAGACTGTACAGGGGAAGAGGAGGGTGTGAAAGACTACAGGGGGAAAGGGGTGAAAGACTACAGGGGGAAAGGGGTGAAAGACTACAAGGGGAAAGGGGTGAAAGACTACAGGGGGAAAGGGGTGAAAGACTACAGGGGGAAAGGGATGAAAGACTACAGGGGGAAAGGGGTGAAAGACTACAGGGGGAAAGGGGTGAAAGACTACAGGGGGAAAGAGGTGAAAGACACTACAGGGGGAGGGGGTGAAAGACACTAAGGGGGAAGGTGGGAAGAGAGACGCCACAGAAAGGACAGAGAGAGAGAGAGATGCCACAGAAAGGACACACAGAGAGCGAGACGCCACAGAGAGCGAGACGCCACAGAGAGCGAGACCCCACAGAGAGAGAGACGCCACAGAGAGAGAGACGCCACAGAGAGAGAGACCCCACAGAGAGAGAGACGCCACAGAGAGAGAGACCCCACAGAGAGAGGCCACAGAGAGAGAGACGCCACAGAGAGAGAGACCCCACAGAGAGAGAGACACCACAGAGAGAGAGAGAGATGCCACAGAGAGAGAGAGATGCCACAGAGAGAGAGAAAGAGACGCCACAGAGAGAGAGAGAGACGCCACAGAGAGGGAGAGAGACGCCACAGAAAGGACAGAGAGAGAGAGAAAGGACACAGAGAGAGAGAGACGCCACAGAAAAGACAGAGAGAGAGACGCCACAGAAAAGACATAGAGAGACGCCACAAAAAAAAAAGACACAGAGAGAGACTCCACAGAAAAAGACAGAGAGACGCCACAGAAAGGACAGAGAGAGACAGGATACAGATATGCGAGAGACAGGCTACAGGATATGTCTCACACACTGCCCTGATATATACCTCTGCACAGGGCAATTCATATAACTCTGTGTACATACTGGAGGTATATATATTGCCCTAGACAGGCTTATATATCAGTCTTATCTATAAATAATACACTGTTCAGATGTGCTTTTTAAAATGCATGATTTTCCCTTCTATGAATAAAAAAATTATATTATGCTATGGGCTGGTTTAAAAATCTTATGCGATGGGGCTGGTATATAAATTTTTTCCAGGGCTGGTTTTTGTTCCCAGTCCGGCCCTGTCTCTCTCTCTCGCATATCTGTAGTGTCTCTCTCTTGCATAACTGTAGCATCTCTCTCTCGCATTTCTGTAGCGTCTCTCTCACATTTCTGTAGCCTGTCTCTCTCTCGCATTTCTGTAGCCTGTCTCTCTCTTGCATGTCTGTCGTGTCTCTCTCGCATTTCTGTAGCCTGTCTCTCTCTCGCATTTCTGTAGCCTGTCTCTCTCTTGCATATCTGTAGCGTCTCTCTCTCTCTCTTGCATATCTGTAGCGTCTCTCTCTCTCGCATTTCTGTAGCGTCTGTCTCTCTGTCCTTTCTGTAGTGTCTGTCTCTCTGTCCTTTCTGTAGTGTCTGTCTCTCTGTCCTTTCTGTAGTGTCTGTCTCTCTGTCCTTTCTGTAGCGTCTCTCACTCTGTCCTTTTTGTAGCATCTCTCTCTCTGTCCTTTCTGTAGCGTCTCTCTCTGTCCTTTCTGTAGCGTCTTTCTCTGTCCTTTCTGTAGCATCTCTCTGTCTGTCCTTTCTGTAGTGTCTCTCTCCCCCCCTTCCCCCTTAGTGGCTTTCTCCCCCCTTCCCCCTTAGTGGCTTTCTCCCCCCTTCCCCCTGTAGTGTCTCTCTTCCCTCCCTTCTCCCTGTAGTGTCTTTCTTACCCCCTTACCCCTGTAGTGTCTTTCTCCCCCTCTTCCCCTGTATTGTCTTTCTCCCCCCTTCCCCCTGTAGTGTCTTTCACCCCATCCCCCCAGTAGTGTCTTTCACCCCATCCCCCCAGTAGTGTCTTTCACCCCATCCCCCCAGTAGTGTCTTTAACCCCATCCTCCCTGTAGTGCCGGGATTTTGCCCCTTAATATGCCAGGATTTTGCCACTCTATTGCCACTTAATATGCCAGGATTTTGCCAATTAATATGCCGGGATTTTGCCCCTTAATATGCCAGGATTTTGCCACTCTATTGCCATTTAATATGCCAAGATATTGCCAATTAATATGCCAGGATATTGCCATTTAATATGCCAGGATATTGCCACATAATATGCCAGGATATTGTTATTTAATATACCAGGATATTGCCAATTAATATGCCTGGGTATTGCCAATTAGTATGCCAGGATATAGCAGATTAATATGCCAGGGTATAGCCACTTAAAATGCCAGGATATTGCCAATTAATATGCCAGGATAATGCCAATTAATATGCCAGGATATTGCCACTTAATATGCCAGGATATTGCCATTTAATATGCCTGGATATAGTCAATTAATATGCCAGGATAATGCCACTTAATATGCCTGGATATGGTCAATTAATATGCCAGGATATTGCTAATTAATATGCCACGATATTGCCATTTAATATGCAAAGATATTGCCAATTAATATGCCAGGATATTGCCATTTAAAATGCCAGGATATTGCCACTTAATATGCCAGGATATTGCCATTTAATATGCCAGGATATAGTCAATTAATATGCCAGGATAATGCCAATTAATATGCCAAGATATTGCCACTTAATATGCCAGGATATTGCCATTTAATATGCCTGGATATAGTCAATTAATATGCCAGGATAATGCCACTTAATATGCCTGGATATTGCCAATTAATATGCCAGGATATTGCTAATTAATAGGCCAGGATATTGCCATTTAATATGCCAAGATATTGCCAATTAATATGCCAG
This sequence comes from Pelodytes ibericus, assembly GCA_036172795.1. Lineage (NCBI taxonomy): Eukaryota > Metazoa > Chordata > Amphibia > Anura > Pelodytidae > Pelodytes > Pelodytes ibericus. The sequence continues at coordinate 38,484,164 of CM069857.1, forward strand.
GATATTGCCATTTAATATGCCAGGATATTGCCACATAATATGCCAGGATATTGCCAATTAATATGCCAGGATATTGTTATTTAATATACCAGGATATTGCCAATTAATATGCCAGGGTATAGCCACTTAATATGCCAGGATATTTCCATTTAATAAGCCAGGATTTTGACCCTCAATATGCCAGGATATTGCCCTTCAGTATGCTCGTTATGCCACCCTCCTCCCCCCTTCCCCTGCCCCAGTACTTACCTCCTTGCTGCCGTCTCCCGGTGCAGGTCCGTAGCTGTGAGGGAAGCGTTGTGCGCTCCCCTCCAGCCGCGCGGATCAATAAAGTTTGTTGAAAAAAAAAGTTTAAACAAACTTTATTGATCCGCGTGGCTGGAGGGGAGCGCACAACGCTTCCCTCACAGCCACGGACCTGCACAGCAGCAAGGAAGGAGGTAAATAAACGGGCCCACCGCCACTTTAAGAAATTTGCCGGCCATCGCCGCTTTAAGAAATTCGCCTGCTGCCGCCGGTTGTTACAGCAGCTGAATTTCTTAAAGTGGTGGCCGCCGCCGAGTCACTTTAACCGGGAAAGGCGGCCCCGGGGCAGGCGGCCCACGGGGATTTTTCCCGGTATCCCGGTGGGCCAGTCCGGCCCTGGGCGCATGTCAGATGCCATCTCTCAGATGCTTTAAGTGAATTGGCTCATTTTTGCTCCGTTCCATGGCTGTTTTTAACTGTATTGTTGTATAAATATGAAGTATATTTAGTCCATCTAATTGCCTGCTTTTTTCATTGCACATGGGTCTGACACAAACACAGTTGGCTTATGTAACTTGTGCAATTTAACTTTGATTATTATTTTTCACTCATGGATGTGTCATGAATTTATTTATCTTTTGCCATCTGAAATATTTGAAGTTATGTACTTTATAAGATCATCTATGCATATGAAATGTTTCTATTGTAGTCCATGTGTTAATTATTTCCCAATTGCAAAAAAATATATTTCTTTATGATAATAGGACCCACTTCAATAAAACAGATATAAGAAAACTTGTTGCTACAGATTGTTGTAGCATTGCAGTCTACATAGCACTGTAAAGCACTATCATACATATAAAGATGTACAAAAGAAAAAAAAAATCATTATAGATTCCTTTTAAAGTTACTTCTCCAGGCCAGTATGTAAATCAGATACTTCCCATTGAATATAATACATGTCCCTAAGCTCATTATGGTTCTGACAATCACAGCACTGTTGGAAAATGTCATTTGATAATTAATTGCTATGGTCACGCTTTAATCTGCCATCAGTGCTAATCTAACTGAATGTTGCAGGAAAACCAGGTGATATGATGCATTATTTATATACACATTAACTTTTCCTGGTTTATATTTTTTATGTGGTATGTTACTTTAACATTTTATTTGTCTACTTAGCATACACCCTGTTGGAAGCTCTGCTTGGAGTGAACCTATGATTCTATGATTCTATTGCTTCATTTCATACAGTGCAACTCATCTAATGACCTCTAAAATGGAAATATTTAGAGTTAAGGGCACACAATGTAACTGAATAGGCATCTCAGCAGGAGTCTGTATGGGGACCAGAACTGATGAGTTTAGTGTCTGTGCTTTTAAGTACTTAATCCATAATAATACGGACAAACTGTGCATCAATCTTGTGTTAATGAATTAATTCTACAATCCAACTGCTGCTTCACCCAATATATTTCACATCCACATTTGACCATGTTTTGAAGGAAAAGAAACTGTCAATAAATAATTCATTTACCTTTAATATGGGGCTGTAATGTAAAATGTGCTTCTTTCTACTCATTTGCATTTTTAAAGGGCTCCGTGAAAAATGTAGAAATAAACTTCAATTCATTTAACTACAAAATTAGTGTTGCGTGTACAAAGAGAAACAAAATCCCAAACCTAATACAAAGAACCTGGAGGCAGGCGCTAGAGAGTGTTATAAGGTACCCCAGCATTGCTCACGGTGAACATTTACTGGGGTCCATGACAGACAGTGTATTGATGTTCTATGGACCTTCAGAGACCTTGCCATGGACACTTGTGTCCCTGTATGGTCACTTTGCCTATTCCTGGTAATACACATATATTGTATTGCTTTTCAGTGGAATTCCTTCTCATATCAATGAGCAAAAGCATTAAATCATTCAGTGATCTGCTAAATAAACCTACAAAGCAAAACAAAAAGCCAATTGTTTCTTAAAGCGGTACTACATCACTGATGGCTTCTTTTTCCATTCTGGGAATTTGCGGGAACACATTTCAATTTCAGGTCACTGAGGCAGATCTTCTACCCCCCAGATGCATTGATTGTATTAAGCCACTGAAGTCTTATTGTTGGGGCGTATAAACTGTTTGGGGACTTACTATGAAGGTATTTTAAATGAGAATTCTCACATTCCAAGTAGCTGAAATTAGACACATAGCATTTTATACCAATTAAAATAGAACACCACATTCAGTAACATGGGTTCACTACTTTGGCACATACAGGCAACCTTTTCACTTTCATACATGTAAAATGGCTTTTAAAGAGGCAAACCCCAAAAATAGGTAATCCATAACGGCTGACTGACCTGCAGGAAAACATAGAATAGATGGATGGATAGATAGATAGATAGATAGATAGATAGATAGATAGATAGATAGATAGATAGATAGATGGAAGGAAGGATGTGTATGGATGGATGGACAGATAGATAGATATATAAATAGATAGACAGACAGACAGACAGACAGACAGACAGACAGACAGACAGACAGACAGACAGACAGACAGATAGATAGATAGATAGATAGATAGATAGATAGATAGATAGATAGATAGATAGATAGATAGAAGGAAGGATGTGTATGGATGGATGGACAGATAGATATATAAATAAATAGATAGATAGATAGAGAGATGATAGATAGATAGATAGATAGATAGATAGATAGATAGATAGATAGATAGATAAATGGATGGAAGGAAGGATGTGGATGGACGGATTGATAGATAGATAGATAGATAGTGTGCTTCCTTGATTGTTTTGTTAAATGAGCAACCATTAATTGATATGTATAGGTTTCAGCCATGTTTTAATATCACATGTCATTTTCTATTATTTATTTCTAGACTAACACACACTATATAAACACTCAGCTACTCAATGCTTCCAACTATTGATCAAGTCTTCTCTGCATGAACATAGCAGCCACTGATGTACTTTTCATAGGCCGTATCAGTGTGTGACCAAGAATGGATATCACTGACAGCCTGTCCTACATGATGGTACCTACTCCAGAGCGTCATCACCAATACAGAGGAGACCTCTCTATTAGCATATCAGACTGGTCTCACCCTCAAGGCAGTGCAAACCCGAAATGCATGGCAAGCCTCCTCTGCACAAGAAACACGGCAACCACAGACATGGCTGAAAATGAATACTACAACCTTGCAAAATGGAACTCCAGCTGTTTTAGAGCTCAGTTGCATTTATTTCAGTGTCCATGTGTGGTATTATTTAAAACTTACACACCACAGATGTGTATGATAACAACATACTTGTCAACCTTTGTTTTCCAATTTCTGGGACACAAGGGAGCACAGCTAAAATGGGACAGTTACGTGGTACAGTGTGAGATCATGCGACATTGCGTGACCCCGGTAGAGGAGCCCCCCTGGTATAGATGCCTGGAGCTTATTTCTCCTAGTTTATGCAATGTTTGTCTCTTAGACACACACAATGTAAACACAATGCTGCTGGTGCACAGTGCAAAGCACGCTGCATGGGCAGTATTAATGCTGCAACAGACCCTCATTTAGGACAGGACCCAAAAAACAGGACTTCCCCAGCAAATTCAGGACTGTTGGGAACTATGTAACAATGAAAAATAAATGGAAGGAACTCTGTGTGAAATCATCTGCAATCAATACAGAAAGAGTGAGCATGTAAGCCTAATACTACAAGTACAAACACCAATCGAATGGATCATATAATAATATAATGAGGTATCTGTTATCTATCTAGCACAATGCAGTCTGTTCTGTGGGGATTTCAGTCCAATTTGCAAGCATGGGACTTGAGTGACACAAGTTTAGATAGAGCTGACATTGACTGCTGGTTTGAGGTCTTAATGATGGAAGAAGTTAAACTTCATGTCCTTCCTGAAAGAAAATTATATTTTCCCCATAGAGTTTATAGTGGTTTTAATTATAAGTAGAAAAATGGATCCTAAATATTGAGGGTCTCATTCTGGTGTTAATAGCTTTTCTGAGGGGTAAGCTATATTAAAGTGGGATTTATCTATGATTACCATTTTGGAGTATGAGACAGAGAGAAGACCTCACCGCCCATTATCACTGAAGTTGATGGAATGATGGATTAATGGTGCCACACTCTATTTTAAAATCCCTGAGCATAAGGCCTTTAATGGACTCTGCCAACCCAAATATTGCTCATACTGTGAATGTAGAGAGTACAAAATGTTAGCGATATTGCATGAATATGCAGAAAATTAGAGAAATATATGTTTTAGATGTGTCTGTGGTGTCTGTGGTGTCTGTGGTGACTGTGGAGTCTCCAGCTTATGACATCACCTTGTGTCTTGATAAACAAATTACACATTTCCCATTAAAATTAGTTAATTTCTAGCCCCAGGGGATGTCATAAGCAGAAGACACCACAGACACATCTAAAACATATATTTAACTTTTCCTTTTGCATACAATTTTTGCTATCACAATGTAGAGATCATTTTTATCAAAAATAAATCTCCACATTCACATTATAAGCAATGTTTAGATTTAGAGAATTCCTTTAACAAAAGAAACCATTAATATACTGTAAATTGTTTTACCAAGTAGTCTCTATTCTACCCAACGCAGCCCTGAAGTATGCATCACTGTATAACACTTCCCTCTTTACTATAAGGGAATTTCTTTGTAATAAGTATACTGTATTTGAATAATTATTTAAAATTCTAATGACGAGAAAATCTGGGTCTCTAAATGGAAATTTCATTACATATTGCAAATCTCATTGACTGTAATAAACATGATAATTATTTGTATAGCTAATTTCTATTTTTTAATTCAGTTGCGTTTGTAGTTTTCGCTCTTGCATCTTTCCCCCCCCCATGCTTCACTAACACTGAGAAGACTGTTAGCAAACAGGCTCATTTTCTGTCCAGACACATGGTGCTTAGCCCCCTGATGGGAGTCACTGTTTACATGTCTGATGAGTGAATGGTGTTCAGCTATAACATGTAACAAGCTGTTGGTGTATGCAGGAGAGAAAGGGATACCAGTAACATGGCAAATATCTATGTATTCTATTGTTTAATACACCACACAGAAATGAAACAAGACTTTTTAGGTAAAAATGTTCAAATATTTCATTTAAAAAAAAAAGGTACCATTTATCCTTGTGCAACTAACTGCTGTCAATCGCTCTTTGTGTCTATCTATCCATCTGTCTGTCTGTCTGTCTCACCACCTACTGTATCAATTCTAACCTATTCTAATCTGCTAGAGGGCAAATAGGAATGGTTCTACATGAGCAGAGTTTGCCTATTCCAACTTGGTGAGCTCAATGCCAAACAATTGAAATAGTTACAAGTACCTCTGGTGAGCTAACTTTAGCTCCTGAGCCAAATTAACCTTTAAACCAATGGGATTGAGATCCTTTTTGGAAGTTTGGAAATACTCTTCAAATTTAGGACATGGGCCAGCACGCCTTCTTTAGAACTGTGCATGGTGAAGCCATCATGTTAGTTAGCAGTTCATAAAATGGTGCATTGGAACAGCTGCATCATAATCCTTTAGAATCTAATGTTTTACTTGTTGCTGCTGTCATTTTTGCTTAAAGATGGACTAAAGCTCCATTTTTTTCCCTTTTAATGAGGCAGGAGGCACTGAATTGCATGCCACAAACCCAATTGTGGAGGAGGAGATTAATATATCCACCCTTACATGCGGTATATTCAGATTCATGGATGTTACACACCAGTCAGCAAGGCCTATCCTGGAGCGTGAAGCACTAAGATATGACAGCCTGGGCGTTTTTTTAACAAGACTCCCAAAAGAATTGTAAATCTCTTCTGAAGAGTGCTCCATAGACCTGTTCTTAATCAGACAGAGGTGGCTTTCTGTTTGATTATCTGTTTCCATAGAGTTCCTTTTTTACCATGTTGAATCATTATGATTTTATTTAATTACCCTAAAAGAGTCCAGAATCTCTAAAATGCAAAAAACGGGGCCAGGGTATGGGGAATTTAAATATCATTAATGTATCTCCTTTATTTAATTTACCATACTAAATATTATCTGAGAAATTTAACAAATGATAAGCACACACCAAAAAATTAAATTCTGCAAATAGTGCACCTGTATTTAAATGTTCCTGTCGCTTATGCAAAAAAAAAAAAAAGTGCTTAAATAACAATTATTTTCTGTCCGCTGTATTTTTATGTAATGATTTTCTCTTTAATAATCATTTTCGGAACATTACTGTAATGTCTGCAAGACATAAAACCCTCCCATCTTTTCCTTTGTCAAGATTTGTCATATAGGAATTTTAATGGGTTTTAATTACGCTGAATTGTGCTGAATTGATGCTATAATGCATTCTTTTAATTGATTTGGAATCATGAGTATTCCATAAAACAAAGACAGAGATGGGGGGGGACAATTGAACTGAATATCCATTTGAAAACTTTCCTAATTGCCAGATGTGTGGCATTTTCAATAATGCTTCTGTTCATGGACTGTTGTCAAGGGACAGGTATAATAAAACTCAAAAGCTTCAAAAATGCAGACGGAGCCATGTGTTCACCGTATGGATACATGCAGATTTTATTCTCGGCAAAAATATTCCGTATCGTTTCGTCTTCAGTCGCATCTTTGTTTCAGCTGTAAATTATTAAGAAATGACTGGGGTTTGCAATTCAGAACATATGCAAAAAGGAGCACCTGGTATGTACCAACAACAGAGGAGCACTTTAAATATATGAAAATTAGCATTTGTGGATTTAATGAAGAAATTGCCAGCAAATATGAAGTTCAGATTATGTTTGTATCAGATATTCTCTATTTACATTGGAACGCTGTTAGCATACAAATGTAAACAGTCACCTCTAATGCAATGTGGGTCTTTGTTCTTCTGCAAAACATAAATCTGAGCATAAGAAGTTACATTTTTGCTTACGGTTTTTCATTTTTCCTTTGTAACGTGGTTGGTATAAATGCTTACTTTTCGTGTGCAATGCATCGACAAAACACTAGGTTTATAGTATACAGGATAAATGAGTACAATTCCATACCTGCCAACAATTGGTCGGGAAACGACAGCACCAACTTGGCCCAGGATCAGTTGAGGATCACGTGATGCTGCGAGAGCTCAAGGTATTTTTGACTTCCTGGGTCAGACATAAGTCGGGAGTGTGCGCTACCTACTCCAGTTCCGAACCTTTGGGTTGCTCTGGTGCTCTTACTGGAGGTGCAGTAAAACATTTTAAAAGAATACAAGTGCCCCTAATACATCTAAAAATATCTATCACTGACTGGCTGGAATTAGCTGCCAACTTGCCGGTATTTTACCAGCTGGCCAATAAAAAATTGGTTTGAGGTCAATGTTAAGTCTATGGAGGCAACTGAATTGCTGGTATTTTTTTTTTTTTAAAGAATGGGTAGCAATCTTATTTATAACCAGTCAATGGTGAAGCTGTGATTGAAGACTTCTAATTGGCTGACAGACACCATCGTTGTTATTTATTTTTTAGAGGGTTTTATTTTAGTTTATGAGGGGCCATGGCAAGTAGCACTGGCCTAAATCTATTTCAGGTCATGTTGTAGCAGTGTATTTTATAGGGGCTGGAAGCAATTGGCCAGCTCGCGGCCCCAATTTTCAAACAGGGCAGACTTCAACGGGGGGCTACCAGACTAATTTTTGATAGGGATTCCGGGCTAATTGTCATGGCCCCATGACAATTTTATGGGCCTCGTCAGGCTATTTCTGAGTATCTATCATACCCATAGAGGTCTATCATCCCTATAGAAATCTATGGGTATGATAGTAGTGCTATTTTGCTTTTGGTATATTTTGGGTGCTTTTGGGTTCGGCAGGTCTCGGTGTTCAATCAGCTATGATGTCTGAATTGCAGACCTATCAGAACATATTTTGTAGCTCCAAATTCAGTTCCCAATGTATCTTTGATGTGTCCTGAATCATTGGAGGCATTAATTTGAGTTCGGATGCACATTGAGTAGATCCTTTAGTTACATGGTATTTGTAGTTTAGATTGAAAAAAGACTTGCATCCATCAAGTTTATCCCGTTTCCTATTGTTTACCGCTGTTGATCCAAAAGAAGGCAACACTTGACTAGTGTTGAGCGAACCAGAACCGCACTGTTCGGGTTTGTACCGAACATTACGGTTTTTGGACCCTGAACCCGGACATTCCACTGTATGTTCGTGTTGGAGTTCGGGGTTCGGCAGGGCCTGCGCCACCTGTAAGGCGACCTAGGCAGCCGCCTAGGGCGCAACTTAGAAGGGGGCACCGGAGCCGTGAATAAAAAATCCTCCCCCTTCCCCCTTACTTACCTCCTCGCTGCTGCTCTGTCTCCTGGTGCAGGTCCGTGGCTGTGAGGGAAGCGTTGTGCGCTCCCCTCCAGCCGATGTGGATTCAATAGAATTTGTTTAAACTTTTTTTTAAACAAACTTTAGGTCAGTGGTGTATCTTGGTTTTGTGCTGCCCTAGGCAGACAAATATTGGGCAGCCCCCCTACCCACGATGCACACCCACGACATGACCCATAACCCACGTTGCACCCCAAGGACATGCCCCATCGCCCCATTTGCATGCATCCATCACCCCATTACATACACATTGCCAATTTTATTTGCCATTAATATTCCCCAGCTAATTTCCCCAATAATATGCCAGTATTATTTTCCATTAATATGCCCCAGCCAATTTGCCCAATATTGTGCCAGTATATTTTGCCATTAATATTCCCCAGCCAATTTGCCCAATAATATGCCAGTGTTATTCTGCCATTTAATATGCCCCAGCCAAATGCCCAATATTAAGCCAGTATTATTTGCCATTAAATATGCCCCTTCCAATTTTGCCCAATAATATGCCAGTGTTATTTGCCATCAATAATCCCCAGTCAATGTGCTCAATAATATGCCAGTGTTATTTGCCATTTAATATACCCCTGATAATTTGCCAAATAATATGCCAGTGTTATTTGCCATTTAATATGCCCCTGCTAATTTGCCTAATAATATGCCAGTGTTATTTGCCGTTTAATTTGCCCCTGCTAATTTGCCCAATAATATGCCAGTGTTATTTGCCATTTAATAAGCCCCTGCTAATTTGCTCAAATCCCCCCATTTCCCCAGCACTTACCTTTCCCTGGTGGCTAGTGGCAGGCAGCATGGTCTCCTCCATGCTGCCTGTTCGGCTCCCAGGCGGTTGTGCAGACAGGTCACGTGACCCGGCGCGCGTATGATGTCAGTGCGCCGGTCAACTGACTGTCGGCACTTCCGTGTCACACTGCACGGGGAGCCGAACAGGCAGCACGGAGGTTTCTCTGTGCTGCCTGTTCGGCTCCCCGTGCAGCCCGCAGGCAGAGGGAAGGTGAGGGGGGATCTTCCGATCTCACCTCCGTCTCTGCCTGCAAGCGCAGTTTTATTTTTTAAAGGGCAAGATTTTTTTTTCTTCATTTTTTTTACTTCAGTGCTAGGGGGCGCTGCCGCCCCCCAAAATTTGCCGCCCTAGGCATCCGCCTAGGATGCCTGGCAGTAAATATAGCACTGGAGGAGGTAAGTAAGGGGGGAAGGGGGGAGGAAGAGGGTGGCTAAATCCTGGCACATTGAGAGGCATAATCCTGGCATATTGAGGGGCATAATCCTGGCATATTGTGTGGGAAAATCCTGGCATATTGAGTGGCATAATAATCCTGGCATATTGGGTGGCTAAATCCATGGCACATTGAGAGGCATAATCCTGGCATATTGAGGGGCATAATCCTGGCATATTGAGGGGCATAATCCTACAGCGATTATTCAAATTACAGTGATTATTTTAGTGGGTGCTATACTACATATTTGTACCCTGCCCTGAGCCCAGTGCCACAGAGAGTGCAGTGCACTTGCACCTGCATGTGTGCCAGGCACATGACTTTAATCCTGTACTGTTAGCTCAGTGGGCAACATCTAGGCATTTTTAAATACTGCAATTTGTTGGTGTTAAATATTACATTTGCGTCCTGCACTTCATATCTGAGAGTCAAATAGAACCATCAAATACTGTGCTTACAGCGCACTTTAAAAAAATTTAATTGTTTTGGGTGCTAAATAGTACATTTGCGTCTTGCGGTGCACTTCATATCTGAGAGTCAAAAAGAACAGTCCAATACAGTGCTTACAGCGCACTTTAAAAAATTCTAATTGTTTTGGGTGCTAAATAGTACATTTGCGTCTAGCGGTGCACTTCATATCTGAGAGTCAAATAGAACAATCCAATACTGTGCTTACAGCGCACTTTGAACAATTCTGTCTACCTCCTCCTCCTCCAGCGCTGCTTCCACCTACACCGCCATTGTCACCACCTCCTCAACCTATGGGTCACTTAGTATAAACTGAAAGAGAATACCCTGCACTCCAACCCTCTCTCAAATGGATAATTCTGTTGATCCTCCTGGCAGCCATGCTTTAGATTTATGTTCTTCCAAAGCTAAAATCAAAGATTCCATCTAGTGCTATTTTATGGCTCAGTTGTATTTGTAATTTGTATGTATTTTATAATTTTTTTATATTATTTTAAGTTATTTCCCTATCCACATTTGCTTGCAGGGCACTTGTCCTACTCTTACCCACATTTTACTCCAGGACTTTTTTAAGAGGCATTTTAGTGGCCAAAAGTTCGTGTCCCCATTGACTTCAATGGGGTTCGGGGTCAAGTTCGAGCACGGATCCGGACATTTTTTCAAAGTTCCATCCTTTCATAGCTTTTGCAGTTTTCATGTGAGCATTTTAAAGCTCTTGGGATTTGATTTAGCAATGCACTAGACTATTCTTGCACAACAGAACCATCCTAGAAACTTTAGTTATAAAGTTAAGATTTGCATTAGCTTTGTTACCGTATGTGTGGCATAAGAGATGACCTTCTGAACCCGAACATCCAGGTGTCCGCTCAACTCTACTCTTGACACTTGCGTATGTGCTCCACATTTGGAGGAAGTAAATGGGTAATATTACTTTTATGTAGTATATTTTCATTTGTCACCCACAATATAATATCTGATCTTAAAAGCTTATAACATGCACATTCCAAAGAGACCCAGTGTTATAAGCCTTTATTCTGAACTTCACTATTCACTGAGCTCCCACCAATGAAATGAAAATGTTCCTGGGTCCTCCTGGGTCCAGCCTCTCTGAGGTCTGGATACTGTTGTGTGGCTCTGTTACTTAACTTAATAAAGTAACAATGTATCATTTGAACAGCTTGCTGCCATTAACCTTTAAATGTCATATTGTAAATGTGAACAGGAAAGTCTCTTAAGAGCTACAAAGTTTCCTCTCTTTATATGATTTCCTAAAATATATCTCACAGCAATGTTGATAAGAAGTCTGTGTTCGCTTGTGATGAGACTATACCAAATTTCACACAGATGCTTGTGTATCTCAACTGATCAAACATGCATCTAATTGATCCTACCTGAACTGGAATCACATACAAACTTTGTGCACACATGCAGATTTCATATCTGAACAATATGATGAATTTTCCTGGACATCCCTTTTGTACAGCGACTATAAAAAATGGTGGTTATTTTTAAAAGATGGGGATGCATCTCTCTGTACACCAATGCATAATACTTACTCATACCTTCCACCCTTTTCCCCTCACTGGAAATTTGGGATAGCAAAGGGAGTCGTTTGAGAAGGGCTGTGTCAGCGAGATAGTGGACAAAATCACTACCTTCCCACTAGGCCGGACAGTGGTGGAGTATGATAACTTCTGAATTTTGCCCTTGGTACATCATCATTTATTTTAAAAAGGCACAGAAGTGTGTCTAAAATGTATCCAAAAGTCATTTCAGACACAAAGCATTTTAGAATCTATAAAAAAGTGCAACTGTGGGTTATTTAAAATTACTGCTATTACACCTTTTGTCTTCCTTTTCTGCCACATGTATAATTGACTGCTTTATACATCCCTCAATATTTCTTATAAGGTACTGAACCCAGTAACAACAGCAATACCTTTTATGATTGCATGACTGTTGTACAGGCTTGAAACTTTAGTTAAGTTAAGATTTGCATTAGCTTTGTTACCTTATGTGTGGCATAAGGTAACAAATCTTGATTGTGATCCCAAGAATGCTTGCACCGTGTTCACCAGCTTCCCTAGCCACAGCCAGATCCTCTGTGGCTTGGCATTTACAGCACTTCCAGAGTCAGGACTATGATGTGACTCCAACAAGCTGCACACATGCACCAAACACTGCCAACTGTCCATAGTAGCGGAGAATCGGCTTCATGCCATTATTTCCTTTTTAAGGGGAATATACATATTGATATTTCCCCATTTCTATTAACTGTGGACATGCTCACATTCAAGTTATGGTTTCGCCAAGAGTGGTATCCCTAGTATCAGCCCCCAGCAGTTGGTATTTAGGACTCAACTTTTGGGTACCAGACTGACACCCCCATCTTGTTTCCTGGTTATGGGGATCTAGTTCTAAGTTTACTGTTCTAAAAATGACTTCCAGTGCACACTGATACACTGATGCAATAATAATGTACAAGATTACGTAGAAAAATGATTTATTGCAAGGATGGTTCTGTTGTGCAAGACTAGTCTAGTGCATTGCTAAATCAAATCCCAAGAGCTTTAAAATGCTCACATGAAAACTGCAAGAGCTATGAAAGGATGGCAGCCACAAGGATTGTGCTCGGTCACAAATAGTGTGGAAACAACCAATCAAAGGTCTGATTGATGATTGAATCAGTGCTTGTAAATTAAATAATTCATCATGTGATGAATTAATGCAGTGTTGACTAGTTGCTGCCATTTCTAAATCAGTCCTGCAAGATTCAAGTACTTTGTATCAAAAGAAAAGACAATGGGGGTTGGGTATAAAACTCTTTCAAAACAAAATGTTTTGCAATGATAAAAAAGAAGCAATCGCTGACATCTAATTTATAAAAGACATTACACCCAACACTGTGGGAGATGCAATTGTGTCTCCACTAAAATGGATTTGGCGGAAGTTGTCCAACACTCTGTAAGCCCATTTGTTTTTATGCCATGTGCTTCTCAAATAATTGCATTTCAGCGCACATAGTACGGCAGGGAGTTAGCTTTATGCATAGGTACATGTGACAGTAGGACCACTACCAGATACATCAAATGAGTTTTCTGCCTGGGTGTTCTTTTAACGCAAGTATGACATGCAGATTATTCATACAATCCAATGTAGTAGTCTTTGCAGCTTTATGAAGTGTCAGAAAGACACTCGTTTTTTTTTTACTTTGCTTTTTTAAAAGCCATACATCTTTTTTATTATTACGCATTGCTACCACAGAGCACTGAACACCAGTGGGATTTAATGTAGGTCTTGCTGGTAACAAAAATGTTCATCTGGTAATTTCTCAGCACGTAAGGCAGTTCTTCCTAAGTACTGACCTAATGGTGCCTGTATACACACATGTACACTTATAACCTGCTGCTGAGACATTATTGGCATACTTGGGAAAAAAAAAACATGCACCTTTTCCACCAGTGGTCTTAATAAATATCCACACGGCGAACAGTTGTACACACTGAACTTGCTGTCATTTGACATATGATGTAGTTCTGCTCCTGTTAGTCTTGTCCATAGCAAAAAAAAAAAAAAATGACAGTGTAATCTCATGATTGGCAATGACACAAAAAAAGAATATGTTGAAGCAGAATGAAATCGTCAGCACCTCATTGGGCTTGACAAGGTCTAAATTGTAAGCAGAATGCAAATGACTCTTTACACTGAGACATAGCTGTGAGTTAAACAGTCTGTAAAAAGAATCCTGACGATTGGAATAGATCAGAACATCCCTCAGAGCGCAGACAGTTTCCATTAGTGCATATGGGCTCACTTCGCAAAAATACAAATATCGAAAAAGATAATCATGACTTCGTGTATGTCTGTAGATTAATGAACAAGCAGAAGACAGTGACCCCATCAGTGCTGTAGACATAACATACTTAATGGGCTAAAAAATAACTTAATATACATTGGTGTAATGTTCTGGTTATATTGTCTACTATATTCAGCTCTCTCAAAAATAGTTAGAGAAGATTTCTGCAATAAAAGCATCTTTATTAATTCCCATCTGCCCAGGTGTAAATCCATTATTACTTGTTTTTTTATTTGCCTTTTTCCTTAACATTCATAGATGTACGCTCACAAAATGCTGAAATAAATACAAGCAACCAATTAGACACTGAATTTCCAGTATAAATACATGCCACAAGGTAGGAGTGGAATACCCAATTAATGGAATAGCCAGTACCAGAACTTTAGTATTAAATTTGGATATTTTGTCAAAGTAGAGTTGGATTAAGTGAATGTATTGGGCTTTTAGCTCCAAGAGCTGGTTGCTGTTATAATCTCACAACATTTTGACACATTATTGTGTCACACTATTGCCATGCCATATATCAATAACATTTGGTGTATACTGTGACTCATGTTATTTAGGACAAGGGAGATTACGGTTCGAGGTGGTTGATCCACCCCTCTTTTCAGCCTTTCGTCAGAATTCCCTGGTTCAGAAAGCATTGCCCAATCATAGACTGGAATCTTGGTACCCTCACTTCTAAGTCTCATTTCTGTTAATTTCCATTTTCAATACAAAATTGATGGCCCACAAAGAGGAACATTCCCTTCCTCTCTCTCCCTATTTGTGCAGTGATGTCAAGGCCATGGCTTACTCCAAAATCCAATGTATAAACAAAACATTTAATGAGATCTCCTCCTTATCAAGAGTTCATTGCCTGCAGACTATATAAGCCCACTTCTCCTGCAAGTTCTTCTTGAATTTGGAGCTGCCAGTTAGTCCAAGTTTCCTTGCTGCTGTCTCCTTTGTGAAACTTTTGTATCTTCAGTTATCCTGTTACTATACCTCTGCCTGTGTTACTCGAATCTGATCTTGTGGTGCCTGCCCTGACCTCAGCTACCCTCTTTGACTCTGAACCTACATTCTGTCCTGACCTTGGCTTCCTCCTGACTGAGATTCCTGCTCTGTTCACTACTGTTAATTTTATCACTGTCCATTGTTCATATATATAAACCGGATTGGTAAAACCTTTTCTGCTAATTGCACACACAAAGTATGGCTATTACATTTAGGCATAAGCCAATTAATGCAACTTTTCTCATGATAGCACTTACAAAAAAGTCTGGTTTAAGAACTTTTCAAACGCTGTTGTTTTGGCCTAAGTAGTGTAACCCATTGTAGAATCATTATACTTCACTGTTTGGAGAATTATTATTTAGTCTAGGGTTGATCATTCTAGCTATTGAAGAACAAGCCAATTTAAAACCAGACGTGTTTAATTATGGTGATAAATGTATTATTCAAATAAGCCCTGTTACAGGTAGTTGGGCACTGAGGGCAAAATTCTACTAGGAGTCAAATTTGAAGGTGTGAAAGCACCCTCGGATGTTTTGCTCTGTCATCACATTTGATCTGAGGACGGAGAGACAAATATAAGCTTTAACTCTAATTGTAATACATTGGATTTACCTGCATCTACCTAAATCTCTACCTGAATCTCTTATTTAAAAATGAAGATGCTTATTTAGGTTCCAAGACACCGTTGTGTGCTCCCTTGGTACTGGATGATTATGTGTAGACATATGAAGCCAATCAGAGACTCAGGGCAATAAGTGTTTGCTAGGCCTTAAGGTCACTTCCCTCAGGGGCTGTGCGATAGTCAGTAGGTTCAGAAAATGAGTTCATGTTAGACAAATTGGGACAATATCGACTATTATACGTCCTACAAAAACCTTATATTTAAAGCAACTTGTGTTAAATGTTCATTCAGGCTTAGTTTAAACACCGCTGGTAACAGAAAAAAAAAGTATTAGGGAAACTTTGTCTTTTGAAGCATTTTCAATGTCTTGAGTGTTAGCCAAGAAATATGTCAGTTTTAACTGAGGGAAAAGAATAGGAAATGTGCATAATTTGCCAGCTAATTGTTGGTAATGAAACAAGAAAACATGTGTTCTAACAGAATGAACTCTTCAGCACTCCATTGATCTTGCATACATTATAATTGCAAGCAGCATGTGAAGAAGACTTTTACACTGGGAAACAGTTATATGTTAAATAGTCTGTAAAAGAAACTGTTGAAAATTGTATCAACATGAGAGTCTCCAGTACTAGGAATATAACCTGCCTTGGTGCTCTGGATTTAAACTTCTAGACAAGATAATGGTACATTTTCCAAAACAAACATTAGTGTTTCTTTTCAGGTAAATACTTGAATAGATAGTATGATCTATAATGGGCAGAATTAATTTAGCCTTTTTAAGGTAATGTGTTTAAATAACTTTAATTTTTTAAAGGCATTTGTATTCAGAGGAATAAAAGCTGTTTGTTTTTTTATTTGAAAAATTAATCATAATATACTTTCACTTTCCTTGATATTTTGTATGGCAATATATGCCTTAACAGTGAGATGTGAATTGTCAACAGACTTGAAAAATTCATGTCAAACTAGTTAAGTGGAATGCTTTATATTAATCACATAATATTATAACTGTACTGCTACATTTCCCTAATTTTTGTAACTTGCTTGTCAGTTCACCACAGTTTAAAGTTTAGATCAGTGCTTCTAAAACCTGTCCTCAAGAACCCCCAACTGTCCAGGATTAAGGGATTACCCAGTTAGGTTTAAATAAGAATACATTTTGATACGTTGATTAGGGAACCATACCAGGTGTTATACATATTCTTATTTAAACACAACTGGGTAATCCCTAAGTGCTGGACAGTTGGGTCTTGAGGACAGGAATATGTATAACATGTGGTTATGGTTCCTTAATGACCAGATAACCACACCAGGTGTTATACAAATTCTTATTTAAACACAACTGGGTAATCCCTAAATCCTGGACAGTTTGGGTCTTGAGGACAGGAATATGTATAACATGTGGTATGGTTCCTTAATGGTTAGGAAACCACACCAGGTATTATACATATTCTTATTTAAACACAACTGGGTAATCCCTAAATCCTGGACAGTTGGGTCTTGAGGACAGGAATATGTTTAACATGTGATATGGTTCCTTAATGGTTAGGGAACCACACCAGGTGTCATTTTTATTTGTATTTAAACACAATGTAGTAATCCCTAACTCCTGCACAGCTGGGTCTTGTGAACAGGTTTAAGAAGCATTGGTTTAGATAACATATGAAGTCACATGAGTATGATCACTTGATTAGTATCTTAATAGTACTGTTTATTTACATTGCTTCATCAGGGACATCAGGAACACCTGGTCAAAGATAGCCATGTACCTGATAAGCTGGCATCCACACATGCAATTTGTATGGTTTTCGTACACCAACATTGTAGGGAAATCAGAAAAGCTTATTTACCAGTCTCCAGTTTCTCAAAAAATACACTGCATTTAAATTGCTTTAATTAATTAGCGGATCATTAGAGTAACACATTGCGAGCGATGTTAATTATGTGTAGTTCATTTTGTATATAAGGAAGTATTATACATCATCATAATTATTTCTTGTAAAAATACAATTAAACGGAAATTAATGGTTCACGATATTGCTTTCTTTTTAATCAAATTAGTAAACATAAGCCTTCCACGGGCACTGAAAGCAAATATTTTATTTCAGTGAGATACGCTGTTTAAATGAATTGTCCATTGTAAGTAAAATCCTTTTATTATTAAAACCCTACATATAATTTGAATATTAGGTACTACATTCTTCCATGTCCCGCCCAAGGATGACTTTGCAAATGACACGGTTATCCTCTCCTAACACCTTATTCCCAAGACAGTCTGCTTAATTCGCAATGACTAAAATATAATACCTACCATCAGAGCTTTGAATGCCTTGAGCTACTTTCTGACATTAGAGGACATGTTAAATAAAATTATTATAATAACCTATGAAAGACATGCACACCTATAAAGAAGAATTACTCATTTTACATATTTTAACTCAATTAACATTGTAAACAGCATTAAAAGTGTTTCTTAACTGCATGTTTCAAAAAAGTGTAATTATTTATTATATTATTATTGGGACTGTGTTTTTTTTGTTTTTTTTTTAAACAGTGCTGTATACTTAGATTATTTATTTGTATATCTCTTTCTCTCTGCCAAATATACCTACAAAGATGTCTTCCTGTCTATGCATGCAATATCCGGTAGTTTAAACTGGACTTAATTTCAGGAGCAGAAACTATAAAGCATGCATTTAAACAGAGTACAGAAGATATGCTCTCTTTGACAATGACAAGGAGTGTGAAAAACATTGTTTTATTTGAACAGGCACTATTTAGTTGCTTCATAAAAACCCTAATCTCAGATGAAAAAAATGAAGGTGTGATAATATTATAAGAAGAAAAAATGTGTTTTTAAGTATCCGTGGTATCATTTATGACATCGCATGTGGCAAATGATCTTTCCTCAAAATAAAATGTACATTTTAAGAAAAAAGGTGATGTAATAAACAGGAAACTCCATAGACACATTACTTGATATTCAATGGGGATCATGTATAAATTCGGCACACATGGGTAGTGGCAAATACTGGAGTGCACATTATGTATCTGCCGGTTTTCACAGTTGGTGGAGCAGACCCACATTGCGCTGGCGCAGCCGATGTATAAAGTATCAGGCACTGAAAAATGCCTGATTAGTGTCTGAGAATGTTTGCCAGACAGTGTTTGGCAGAAGTCCTTCTCCCATGCACACTCACCCACCAGCTGAAGAAGTTTTTTACGAAACGCGTCCTGAGGGGTGTCCTGTTTTTGTGTCTGTGCTTATAGTGTATATTTTATACATATGTTCGGTACCTGGCCAGGTGAACAACACTATACTAGCAGTGGGTAAGGTTGTACTATATATATTTTATATATTATTTTATTCTACTTTACTGCATATTTATATTTCTTTTTGTGTATATTTTATTCCATTTGTTTTCTTATTATATTACTGTGGTATTAGACTTAGTTGTAGTCTTTTTACCTTATATACATGTATGTTTTCATTTTGTGACAATAAATCTTTTCTATTTTTATGAATTATGTCTTGTTCTTTTTGGGTTATATTTTAGCGCTGTCTCTCTTTTTATTTATCCTGTGCTACTTTCTTGCAGTGGTCAAGCCCATTGCAGTTTAAGACTAGCTGCTATACATTTTTCCACATTTGTTAGTGGTTTGCCCCCCTCACCAAATTGAGAGATATCCTTTCCTCCATATTTGTTCTAATGTGAGGTTTTTCTGTGTGTGGAGCAAATACGGGTTAGTTTTTTATTAATTTTTGACTATATACTTATTATCACTGCCTTTTCATCTTTCATATATTTCCACATTGTTTCTTTTTTATATTTAAGCGCTGTGCACTCTTTTTTTGTATTACTGAAAAATGCCTGATTAGTGTCTGAGAATGTTTGCCAGACAGTGTTTGGCAGAAGTCCTTCTCCCAGCGCTGAAAAGTGTCAGGATTAGAGTTCAGCGGACACCTGGATGTTCTGGTTCGAGAAGTTCGAGCGAACTTTGGAAAAAGTCCGGGACCGTGCTCGAACTTGACCCCGGACTTGACCCCGAACCCCATTGAATTAAATAGGGACACGGACTTTTGGCCACTAAAATAGTCATGGAAAGGGCTAGAGGGCTGCAAAAGGAATTAAAATGTGGGTAAGAGTAGGACAAGTTCCCTGCAAACAAATATGGATAGGGAAATAACTTCCAAAAAATAAAATACATACAAATTAAAAATACTGTACTATTTACCACCCAAAACAATTAGAATTAGGTTCTATTTGACTCTCAGCTGTAATACATGTAATGCTATTGCTATTCTATAAACCGAAATAGAGTCCCCATTCATAAGAATATGTCAATTGACCTATTCTTATGAATGGGGACTCTATTTCAGTTTATAAAATAGCAATAGCATTACATGTATTCCATAAACCGAAAGTCTATAAACCGAAAGACATTTATAGAATACATTTAATGCTATTGCTATTCTATAAGCCGAAAGTCTATAAACAGAATATCTTTCGGTTTATAGAAAGCCAATAGTATTACATGTATTCTATAAACCGAAATTCTATAACCCAAACGACCTTCGGTTTATAGACTTTCGGCTTATAGAATACGTGTAATACTATTGGCTTTCTATAACCCGAATTAGAGCCCTATTCATAAGAAATTCTTATGAATGGGGACCCCATTCGTAAGAATTTCTTATGAATGGGGCTCTAGTTCGGTTTATAGAAAGCCAATAGTATTACAAGTATTCTATAAGCCGAAAGTCTATAAACCGAAGGTCGTTCAGTTTATAGACTTTTGGTTTATAGAATAGCATAGAATGACATGTATTCTATAAACCGAAAGTCTATAAACCAAACGACCTTCGGTTTATAGACTTTCGGCTTATAGAATACATGTAATACTATTGGCTTTCTATAAACCGAAATAGAGTCCCCATTCATACGAATAGGTCAATTGACCTATTCATATGAATGGGGACTCTATTTCGGTTTATAGAATAGCAATAGCATTACATGTATACTACAAACCGAAAGTCTTTCGGTTTATAGACTTTCGGTTTATAGAATACATGTAATGCTATTGGCTATTCTATAAACCGAAATAGAGTCCCCATTCATACGAATAGGTCAATTGACCTATTCGTATGAATGGGGACTCTATTTCGGTTTATAGAAAGCCAATAGTATTACATGTATTCTATAAGCCGAAAGTCTATAAACCGAATGTCTTTCGGTTTATAGACTTTCGGTTTATAGACTTTCGGTTTATAGAATACATGTAATGCTATTGGCTATTCTATAAACCGGAAGTCTATAAACCGAATGACTTTCGGTTTAAAGACTTTCGGTTTATAGGCGAACCTCGAACTCCATCACGGACATACAGTGAATTGTCCGCGTTCGGGGCACGGACACCTTAATGTCTGGTACGAACCCGAATAGTGCGGTCCGGGTTCGCTCAACACTAGTCAGGATGTATAGGCGTAATTGTGTTATACATAACGAACTGCGCATGTGCCTTTTGTGGGAGCTTTTATACATGCCCGTAAATGTTTAGATCATTTTCACATTTTTTTTTTCTTTATGCATTTATCGTATAAACAATTTTTAGGATTGACAGTCTAGTCCCCAAACTCACTTTGGTGCATGTTGAAGATTAATGCTTGTATAGTGCACAGGATTTTTTTCCAATCTAATCTGATACAGGCATTCGGTATAAATCACATTTTTTATATTTTACTCACGCCCTCCCCTGATTGTATAGACACTGAGCATTTAAAGCTTTCTTTCATTTAGTAACTTCCCGTGCTGTTGGAATAGAATACATTGTGAGGACTCTAAGTTACCTTGTTCTTGTATACAGTAGGATCTCTTAGCAGTGCAACACATTGTCTGGTGACATCGCTAGAGAATCAGGATATTCCATTATTATTATTTCTTAAGCAATGCAAAATGTAAAATATGCATTTTAAAGTACTTTGAAAGCACATTAATATGCATTAACATTTGGAAGATGCATTTTGGACACCAGACAGTCCCTTTAAATACAGTATATATGTTTATTTAGGTGAGTGATTGTTTTTTTTTCTTTGTATTGTTAGGTTTGTTCTGTAAAGCAAGATATTTATAGGGACTCTAACAAGATGTTACAGTTTATTTAAAATCTTCATCCTCTGCTTCTTTAACATACAAACCTTTATTCTGTAACAACTACATCAGATATTTGGCTAGGTATTCCTATGTACGATAGCTGACTCTTTCATGGCTCTACAAGACAGTTATAGTTCAGTAATGATATATGTTACCTTAGAGAGTCTGAACAAAGCTGCTTCAATGAAATGAAATATACCAGCTGTGTTCTAATGGGAGATAGTTTACGTTGATAAAAATCAATTAAGCAGATGCTAACAACACTGAAATTCTAAAACTGCTATACTCTTCAACATTATGATTTAAATATCTTTATGATCATTCTATGAGAGTTAAAGGTCTTTCTTGTAAACCTGAGAATTTTATGGTTTTATTGTTCATTTTGTAATGAGACTAGTGGCATTATTTTGTTTATATGTTTACTTTTTATTGTTTCCAGTTGAATGGATTTTCAGAGCTGTGTTAAGGAGAAAATAAAATAGGTAGACTTTCGTAAAATTCAGGTTTTTTTTTTTTTAAATCACAAACATTATTAAGTATTAAAGCAATGCTTTATTCCAGAAAACTAATGGACTATTGAGTTGATATGTATTCCGTTCAAGTCATTTTAGCATGATCATTGTATCCTGTATTGCCCAAGACAACTAACAGAGTTCCAATTTGGGTCAAAAGTCCAAAAGGTCAGCATATTAATTGCAGGAATTGTCACACACAAAAACTACAAATTCTATAATGGAAAAAAGTAGTGGCCGCCCCCTCTCTACATCCAGATATGTGTGAAGAAAGCTAAAGACTGTTCAAACCACAATGTCTGCTTTCAACTATTAGAAATGGTGGAGGTGGATCACTAATGGTATCAAACTTGTGGGATTCACTAGGTCTGACAACTGTTTTGTATTGTCCTATAAAAGCAAAGAAACCTTGGAGCATTTAACATGTTCAGATGCACCTTAGGTGTAAAAACAGTATCCTTATGCTATTCTAATATTCCAGGATAATAATGTCTCCATATAGATAGTTAAACAACTTAAGAGTTGATTTGTGAACACACGGGTGAAGTCAGACTACATCTGTGCCATTCCGATTCAACAGATCCAAATATTACTAACACTTTACTGCAAGTTCTGAGGATCAGGGTCTTCTACATCCTTCTACCCTCAGCATTCCAAACAGGGTGGACCATTTTTCCTTAGCCTTTCTCAAATACATACCCTACAACAATAACTCCATTCAAATATTTTACTGAGGGAATGAACTGTGACATTCACAAATGATGGAACTGTAATTTAGATTGGATGTCGCAGGGTCACTACAGGTGAGTAACCTCTATTACTTTAAACTTCAACTCCATCCAAGTTAGAGAATCAACTTCTTAATGGTGTTCTATATATTTAGTTTGTACCAGGTAATGATGCATAGTTTAGTACAACGGATTTGAGCACTATAAGTTGCCACATAACCAAGAGAGCAAAATAAGGTTAATTGCATTACCAATTGAAAGGGCCACATCAATTTAAAAAAATTCATTGTTTTATTACTTGTAGCTTAAGCAGCCATCCCTCTCATCCACATTTTCAGAACTGTACTGTGTTCTTGCTATTAATCCAAATAGACCTTACCTTATCCCCACCTACTCTCCAAGCATCCGGCTATTTTTTGAGGGAAACACATAACCTTTACATGCTGTCCTGAAAAATGTGGAAATCATAGGTGTCCATAGAGAAATTAAATAATCAAGGTAGATCCTACAGGATCCCCTCTAGATTGCATGTGTATGCAGGGGGAACCATTCTATCTATATATATATATATATATATATATATATATATATATATATATATATATACATATATATATACAACCTTGCCTAAACACCTTTTAAAGGTGTATCAAAGCATCGTGGTATACACAGAGAATTTTTATATAATATATTGTGACATAACTTAATCTTTCATTTACTTATATCTGTTAGTACAACTTGTATCCTGGATAGCATGCACACATATTATACTAAAAGATGTATATATATATATATATATATATATATATATATATATATATATATATATATATATATATATATATTTATATGTGTGACCTTGCACATTCCCATTATAATAACTAGATAATCACAAACCACTTATCCCTTTGTGGGAGGACATCAGTGATGTTATGCACACTACTCTGCATAGCTTTACATTTGCATAATACGCCACTAGGCAAGAATCACATGAATAGATTTAAAGGTAAACTACAAAATCTATGTATGTTTCCATTAGCTGAATGAATTCGCTAGCAATTGCACTAACACATAACTTCATTTTACTTAATTGCAACCAAAATACACAACTTGTAATTAGCTCTGTTATGCTCCGAGAGCAACATAAACAGGGAGTCCTTTAAAAGCTTTGTATTTTATAGTTTCATGTTACTTTCACATAATGCATTGGAGCGTATTGAACATAGACTTATTCGTTGCTATAACGTAGCATTCATGCCTTAATCTGTGTCCTTAACGGCTACTGAGACAATAGCACTAATTATAATTTAATGTTAATCAAAAATATTCAATTTATTCTGATATCTAATTATTTCAAAGAATAATTTACTTTTGCACAAAATATTGATGAACAAAAGTCAGTATACCAACACCATCTAGACCTTATCTCCCTCTACCACTTATGTCCGCTGATCTCTAATGTCTAACCTAACCCTCATCTCCCCCCATTTTAACACAAATGTCCATCTTTGCCCTAACGCCAAGCCCAAAGCCCAATCATAAAAATAAGTTGTTGGTGGCTGTTTTCAGCCTCTTTCACCGACCAAGGCACCCTTTCAATATATAATAGCTCAAAGGAAAACTGTAGTAAAAAAACACCCTGGTATTGTTTGAAAGTGCATACTTTACACAGTGCAGTCATAAGTCTGTAATGCTGTAACATAGATAAAACCTCTTTGAGAGCGTTTACCCCAGAATTTTTGACGTTCTGCGTACTGTCATTTTGTGTGCATTCTTGGTCTGATCCGACCGAAGATGCCCTTCTCCGCTAGTGACCTGCCAGTTCACACATGCGTGAGCGCCACTTTTTTGGAGCCCATCAGCCATTTTGAATATGCGTGGGTGCCATTTTGTTGGCGCAGTCAACAAGTTTGATGAAGCACGGATGCCATTTCTCCCATGTGCACACCAAATGACAGAACAACATAAACTCCGGCGGTAAACGCATTCAAAAAGTTTTTTTTTTATATTTATGCATTACAGACAACTGATTCATTCATTATGTTAGCAAAACTGCATGTAATAAAATAAAATAGAAATATATATTTTAAACAGAGGCGGCTCTCTAATTAGGCGAGTTAGGCAGCCGTCTAAGGCCTCGCACTCACGGGGGCCTCGCGGCTGCCTAACTCACCTTATTGCCTTTGATGTAACAGGGAGCTTAACGCTGCAGTTAAGCTCCCTGTTACACTAACCTGGGACGTTTCCTCCGTGCATCTTCTCTCCTGCACGGAGGAAGGAAGTTCCGATCGCGTTTTTTTTTTTTTTTAAAACTTTATTGAACCCGAGCAATAAAGTTTAAAAAAAAAAAAACGCGACCGGAACTTCCTTCCTCCGTGCAGGAGAGAAGATGCACGGAGGAAACAACGGAGAGCAGCATGGAGGTAAGTACTAGGGAGGGGAGGAGGGTGGCACAAACGAGCAAAGCCTGGCACAATGAGTGGCTAAATATTGGCACAGTGTGGGGCAAAATCCTGGCATAATGAGGTGAGGGGCAAAATCCTGGCATAATGAGGTGAGGGGCAAAATCCTGGCATAGTAAGAGGCTAAATCCTGGCATTGTGAGGGGCAATATCCAGGCATACAGTGGCAAAATCCTGGCATAGTGAGAGGCAAAATTCTGGCATTGTGAGGGGCAAAATTCTGGCATAATGAGGGGCAAAATCCTGGCATAGTGAGAGGCTAAATCCTGGCATTGTGAGGGGCAATATCCTGGCATATTGAGAGGCAAAATTCTGGCATTGTGAGGGGCAAAATTCTGGCATAATGAGGGGCAAAATCCTGGCATGGTGAGAGGCACAATTCTGGCATTGTGAGGGGCAAAATTCTGGCATAATGAGGGGCAAAATCCTGGCATAGTGAGAGGCTAAATCCTGGCATTGTGAGGGGCAATATCCTGGCATATTGAGAGGCAAAATTCTGGCATAATGAGGGGCAAAATCCTGGCATAGTGAGAGGCAAAATTCTGGCATTGCGAGGGGCAAAATTCTGGCATAATGAGGGGCAAAATCCTGGCACAGAGTGGCAAAATCCTGGCATAGTGAGAGGCTAAATCCTGGCATTGTGAGGGGCAATATCCTGGCATACAGTGGCAAAATCCTTGCATATTGAGAGGCAAAATTCTGGCATTGTGAGGGGCAAAATTCTGGCATAATGAGGGGCAAAATCCTGGCATAGTGAGAGGCAAAATTCTGGCATTGTGAGGGGCAAAATTCTGGCATAATGAGGGGCAAAATCCTGGCATAGTGAGAGGCTAAATCCTGGCATTGTGAGGGGCAATATCCTGGCATATTGAGAGGCAAAATTCTGGCATTGTGAGGGGCAATATCCTGGCATATTGAGAGACAAAATTCTGGCATTGTGAGGGTCAAAATTCGGGCATAGTGAGAGGCAAAATTCTGGCATTGTGAGGGGCAAAATTCTGGCATTGTGAGGGGCAAAATTCTGGCATAATGGGGGGCAAAATTCTGGCATAATGGGGGGCAAAATCCTGGCACAGAGTGGCAAAATCCTGGCATAGTGAGAGGCTAAATCCTGGCATTGTGAGGGGCAATATCCTGGCATACAGTGGCAAAATCCTGGCATATTGAGAGGCAAAATTCTAGGATTTGTGAGGGGCAAAATTGTGGCATAATGAGGGGCAAAATCCTGTCACAGAGTGGCAAAATCCTGGCATATTGAGGGGCAAAATCCTGGCATATTGAATGGCTAAATCACAGTGCATCCGGTGCTGTGAGGAAGAACAAAGTGCCAATCTTCTAGCACAACGTGGTCTGTGAGACTACTTTCAACATTGAGCACCTTTCCTTCTGGCTGAGTGTTTCTGTTAGTGTGTGATTGTGTGCTTTCTGAGTGTGTCTGTGAGTCAGTGTGTGCTCACTGAGTGTGTCTATGAATGACTGTGTGATATGTGTTAGTGTTCACATTTAGGACACAGCCATAACAATGTCAGCCGCACACAATTTTATCTATACCAAATGTTTATAGATGTTTGTAGAATAATTATGAGACAAATAAAATTCTAGGAGCTGTTCATTTCTAGAAGCTGGGATTTGAGTCTGATCTTGAAATATGCTATTTCTACAGTTCATTTTTATTATCACTTGCATATATTTTATTTAATAATGTGTGTCCGTGAGGGCCTCATGTTCGACTTTCACCTAAGGCCTCACAAAGTCTAGAGCCGCCTCTGATTTTAAATATAGGCTTTTGACATCACCTTGTGGCTTTATTCATTTGCATATCAAGCCACAGGTGGTGCCATATGTAGGAGACACCACAGACACCTTTAAAACATATATTTCTCTTAGTTTATGCATTTGGATGCAACACAATGAGTCCTTTCAATTAGGAGCGCTGCGGCCTCAACTATTTTTTTATTAATTAACCGATTCACTAGGATACTGAATAAGTTACCGTATTTTCCGGCATATAAGACGACCCCCCAACTTTTGAGTAGATTTTCCTGGGTTAAAGTTGTCTTATACACCGGAAAATGGTATCTATATTTTAAGTTTTGAGGTTAAGATATAGAGTTTGCCACCCTCCTCCCCCAATCCCCAATACTTACCTACTTTCTGCTCTGTCTCCCGCTGTTAAGCCGGTCCGTGGCTGTGAGGGAAGCGTTGTGCGCTCCCCTCCAGCCGCGTGGTCAATAAAGTTGGTTTAAAAAAAAAGTTTAAACAAACTTTATTGACCGCGCTGCTGGAGGGGAGCGCACAATGCTTCCCTCACAGCCAAGGACCGGCTTAACAGCAGGAGAGGAGACAGAGCAGAAAGTAGGTAAGTAAACCTCAGCACCCAGCGACCCCCCAACTTTTGAGAAGATTTTCCTGGGATAAAAAGTCGTCTTATACGCCGGAAAATAGGGTACTGTATATAGAAGCAACAAGATACCCTTATGTGCCTATGAATTGAACAATAATACTTGTTCACACCAAGAGTAGCCAACAGATGTATAACCACAACTCCTATGATCCTCAGCAAGAATTAGTTTGGCTAACGGCA
This sequence comes from Pelodytes ibericus, assembly GCA_036172795.1. Taxonomy (NCBI): domain Eukaryota; kingdom Metazoa; phylum Chordata; class Amphibia; order Anura; family Pelodytidae; genus Pelodytes; species Pelodytes ibericus. Next base: position 38,512,427 of record CM069857.1, read on the forward strand.
GAGTATTAGTCATGTAAATTAGAGTTTAGCAACAGCCGGAGAATGTTTTTTTTTTTTTTTTTACACGCAATGCTCTTGCTTGACTACAACTCCCATTATCGTAAGCCAGGGTTGAATCTATAAAGTAAGATGACTTTGTTGGGATGTATGTATTTTTCAGATTAACTATCAAGGAAAAAAGCATGCATTTACTTAATTAACATAAAACAAACAAACAACACATTAAAACAACATATTCTCCTTCAGTTTATTAGATGGTGGATCGGATTGCTTGACTAGATTTAATTAGTGACTTCCTGAGCAAATATTCTATAAGATGACAATTATCCACGCTAACAAATATATCCACCAAGAGCATTAGATTTGGCATTTTCCAGTGATCGTTATCATTACCAGTAACATTCATTCATTGAGGATGGTTGCTCAAGCCATGATAAACCGTAGTATTCGCTTCTATTATAGCTAGTCATAAAGTGTTCTACACCTTCAGGCAAGAATTAGTATTAAAAGCTATTATGATTGTAAGAGCGTTTAGCACAAGTCCCTTTTGACTGCAGTTTGCATTAATAAATCTCCCTCATGCAATCTTTTTCCCTTATAGACAAATGCCTTAAGGAGATCTTGTAATCTATGATAAAGCACTAACACTAGTTTCTGACATAGATAGCACTCTCTACGTTACATGTTTTATCCTTGGGCAAAGTCATTGAAAAAACAGATTTTAAGCAAATTGCCTTTCAAAATGTTCTTCTGCAGCCATCCAAGTGCCCTACAAAATCATTTTATTTCATCTGCTTTGCATTTTGTAGCAAGGGAGCAGAATTACCCTCGCTGTAAAATTCAAGCTTGCTTTTATTATGCAACTGATCTATATATATTGAAAGGCACATGTTCCAAGATCCAGAACAAAGTACTCACAGACAATCAATTATTACTGTTGTCGGAGAATCCTTTTTTTTTCTTATTTATTTGAAGTTCAGGTACCGATGAGACTACTTTGAAAGGCTCCTGACAGTAGAATATGGAAACAATAAAAATGAATGATATTTTCTTCTGTAGAGTTAGCAGTTACTGTCACACAGGTCATTGCTGACAAGTCGGGGGTTGTAAAACATAAGAAATAATTGAATAGATGGTAAAAAAGATTAGGATTTTTTTCTTTAGTAATTACATGCAACAGATAATTTACTTATACTGATCTACGATATTTATATGGACTATAATTAATATATACAGGCATGGCAGAGGTTGTGTATATTATGATGTACAAGCCTGCATTGGAAAAGCACAACTAACATCAATTTTATTGAGCACCTACACTCCTAGGCAATATATACTCTTCCTGAAAAGAGATAATAAACAGACAGACACTTGTTTCAGCATAAGGTTTGTTTCCAGAATAAGATCGTAAATCCTTACACAAACAATGCATGGGGACTATTAAATAAGGAGGTTTGTTGGGTATGAATTTCTGATGGCTGGATGGTTTATGTGCCATGTGTATACAATAGCTTAATCAACCTAAATAATTCTAATCATAAAAAAGGAAAACCATAGAGAGCTTTGTACGTTGTTATTAGTTTGTAGATCTCAGAAGATGGCTTAACAAATCAAGAGCTGCTTAAATATGCCCAGCAGCAAGTGATGTCACAAACAGGAGACACCACAGACAAACATGTAAAAAAAAAAAAAAATTATTCATATCAGAGAGTATATGTCATTTTCAGCATTTTTTTATTCTCTACCTCCCAGTATAAGCAGTGTTTAGGTTGATAGAATCCCTTTAAATAAGGTCTAATGATGTTTGCTATTGTACATGCTATGTTTTTTTAACAAATCACTAAAGAACTAATAGATTCTTGGATATACCTTGTAATATTATTTGACTGGGTTCACATGATCTTAAAGGATTTCAAAGACTTGTTTTCAAAGCACTTTCACAATAGAATATCAGGAATAGGGCTTAACCTTTTTGTGACAATGGACGATCATGGTATGCTCGCTGGCATACTGTGATTGGGCTGTAACAGACAAAACTGAGTGAATGTGTTTAAAAAAAAACAAAAAAAAAACAATTTCAACCTCAAGCTTTGTCAAAATACCCCAAGTTACATACCCTGGGTTATCTACTTTTGAAGAATATGTACATGTGTTGTAACAATCTGCCACTGTTACAATGTCACTATTGGTAATTTTGAAAAAACACTAACAAAACACTACTTGTATTTATTGCCTTATGATTTTTTTTAAAAAGCAAAAAACATAAAAACATGGGGCTCTCCCAAACATAGGACAATCATTTTAATCTATTTAACAGGTTTTTTTTTTCATTAGGTTTTGTAGATAAGCAAAAGATAAACGTCGGCAAAAGAGTGGATTTTTTTTCTTTTTCATTATCCATCATATTATAACAGATTACACGATATAATCAACATAATTGTATCTACGTAAAGCACTCCGTTTCCTGAAAAAAAAAAATATTTTGTGTTGGTACAGTAAATAAGAAAGAGGAAAATTACAGCTAAACCCAAAAATGTTAAAACAGCCACTGTTAAAAAAATGTAAAAACAGTCTGTCCACAAAGATCTTTGCATTGTACTTTCCTTCTTAAGGAAAAAAACAACATCAGCGTTAAACAGCTCATCATGGCTCCCTGCTATGAGCTGTGCAGAGACTTGCAGTGGGATCCTACCTGTCAGATGAGGCCACTTTGAGTTGTCTCAGTCTGGCAGGGAAAATTTTGCCAATGCTCAAAGTGAGCATCGGCTACATTTCACTGAATCACGCTGTGCCAAAACTTCAGGGTTCGGGTGATGCCTCTGTGGGAGGTATGGTGATATTTTTGCAGGGACCCGCAGGGTATATTAAGACAACTCAAGCACCAATGCGTCACAAAGGGGTTAAAAGGTCACTAAACTTTAAAAATAAAATTTTTAATAGAAGTTTACTACAAAACGAAAATAAGTAAGTGATAGGCGCTAAATATGAATAAGTGACAAATGTAAAATAATAATAAATAAAACAATGCAGCAGATCACTAGTGAAAATCCCAAAATCTCACAGCAAATCAAAAGTTATAAATAAAGTAATGCGCATGAAATGATACTTATCAGAAGTGCTTGGTCAGGATGTATATTCAAATAACATGAAACATGTGTGAACCTGAAAAAATTATTTTATTGAAGTGTAAATAGGTGGAATAACTATAGTGGAGTAAAACTCACATTTACCAGAGAAAAAAAAAACGGCTCTGGTGTGAAGCACTTTGTGGGAATAAAATCCATCTGTGTATCTTCTGGGCTTGAAAATTGATAGGAGCCATAGAGCAGTGGCAGTAGTGGACATGTGGAGAGAGAGGAGGAATATGGTGCAGTTTTTAGGCAACAAATACTTTATTGGCCCTCAAACATAAAAGGCTTACTTAAAAAACATGAGACACAAGCATGTAAAATATATGTAAAAAGTGAAACGACAAAGGAAGACTTTTGATGCATCGATGCAGCCGAACTAAAGGTGTCTTGAAAAAAAGGTGACACCTGTCTTGTCCACACGCTGGACTTACATTCAATGTCTCTATTTGAGTTTAGAAAACTGTTTAATTGTGATTTAGACACTCCCTCATGTGACAATGTATGTGTTACTAATGAACCTGAACCCACACTTGTTAATGTCTGTGCTAATTTGGAGAAATTACTCACTAGAGAGATTAAAATTAAGTGTGAAATAGGCACTCTTGAAAAATATCTGAAAGACCATATTACAGCTAGAGGTCTCAGATTTCTAAAACGACCCACAATCTACCAAGATGACCAGACTTTTATTCCTTTCTGGGACAAAATTTTCGTAGAGTGCTCTATTAAATTAATGGAACTCATTATCAGATTCAGGCAAGATGATCTTTCTAAAATTGATCAGGATGTAGGAAATCTAGAGGCCAAAATTACCCCCCCCCCCCCCCCCCGCTAACAAATTCTGAGTTCGATAAATCACTTACCGATACCAAACTCAATTTGGGGAGACTAGAACATGAAATTATGGAGGGTAAGAAAAAGAGACTGATTAGGGATCAAAAATGATTATAAGAACCAAAAAGTGAGAAGTTTCTCCAAAAGAGACATAGACAACCTAACACCCACTGCTGGGTCCAATACAAGTCAAATGAGAAGTCAAACCTCTGGGTTCCACACACAACGGAAACTGCACACTATGGGTTTTACTGAACAATCACAAAGATGGAACAGAGTTCCCTTTAAGAGACAAGGCTTTAACACCAACCTCCCCTATAATAAACCACAAAGGAGACAAGGTTATAACACCAACCTCTCTCATAATGAACCACATAGAAATTACCATTCCAGCCAGGGGCGTTGCTAGGTCTCCAAAAGATCAGGGACTGGAGCCCATGTCAGATTTGAAGAAGTGGAGTAAAAAAAAAGCTCATATACTTAGTGGGGCATACAGACAGAAATAGATATAGATATAAAAAATTGGTGTGAAGCCAATGTAAACTCCGTGGAGGCAGTAGAATGGACAGTATTTTTATGTAGAAAAGGTGGCAACCCTAGGGGGACATATTGATAGATGTACTATTTTTGTAACTTGAGAAAATTACGTTATATATATTCATATATAAAATTCACAGTAATGTGCATTGTGTGAGTGAATCACACATTACTATATCACAATACACCATAAGACTCACAACAACAAAAAAGTCAAATTAATTACTTACACTTATACACATACTTACACAGCCACAAATACTCAAACATATACGCAGCCACACATTCACACATACACCAGTCACACAGACCCTTACATAAAAACCCACCTACATACAGAGAGATTTATTTTCCTCCAATCTCTGCAGCTGGTGTTCTATCAACAAGTTCCCAAGCCTTCCGGTGCTCCTACAGTATCAGAGCGTGAGGGGGCAGAGCATGCACCCCTTGCGCTATTCTCTGCTGCATGCGCCCGACTTTGCAACTGCTCTAATACTGTACCCACAGGGAACTGGCCTTGTGCCATCTGAGCCCAGACACACACTCACTCGGACACTCACTCACATGGACACTCAGCCTGCACACACACTCACATGGACACTCAGCCAGCACACACACTAACATGGACACTCAGGCAGCACACACACTAACATGGACACTCAGCCAGCACACACACTCACATGGACACTCAGGCAGCACACACACACACACACTCACATGGACACTCAGGCAGCACACACACACTCACATGGACACTTAGGCAGCACACACACACTCACATGGACACTCAGCCAGCACACACACTCACATGGACTCCCAGCCAGCACACACACTCACATGGACTCTAAGACAGCACACACTCACATGGACACTCAGGCAGCACACACACTCACATGGACACTCAGGCAGCACACACTCACATGGACACTCAGGCAGCACACACACTCACATGGACACTCAGCCAGCACACACACTCACATGGACACTCAGCCAGCACACACACACTCACATGGACTCTCAGCCAGCACACACACTCACATGGACTCTCAGCCAGCACACACACTCACATGGACTCTCAGCCAGCACACTCACTCACATGGACTCTCAGCCAGCACACTCACTCACATGGACACTCAGCCAGCACACACACTCACATGGACTCTCAGCCAGCACACACACTCACATGGACTCTCAGCCAGCACACACACACTCACATGGACTCTCAGGCAGCACACACACTCACATGGACTCTCAGCCAGCACACACTCACATGGACTCTCAGCCAGCACACACACATGGATACTCAGCCAGCACACACTCACATGGACTCTCAGCCAGCACACACACATGGACACTCAGCCAGCACACACACATGGACACTCAGCCAGCACACACACTCACATGGACACTCAGGCAGCACACACTCACATGGACACTCAGCCAGCACACTCACTCATAGACATACTCACCAGACCACACTCAGCCAGCACAGACACACAGCCATAAGTGACACTTCAGCAGATTTTTTTAAAACTAAATTACCAGTTGCTCACTGAGCATCAGGGCTGCAGGGAGAGTCTACTTTCATTAAATTAAAAAGAGCAAAGAGAAAAAAAAAAAAAACGTGTTGCAGTGAAGTCCCGGCTCAGAGGGTAAGTTCCGGCTCAGAGGGGAAGTCCCCACTCAGAGGGAGGAAAAAAAACAGTATCGGAGACTCGGGGATAAGTCTCCATTCGGGGCTTTGATCTGGAGATTCAGGGCTTCAGCCCCAGTAGCCACCCCCTAGCGACGCCTCTGATTCCAGCTATAAAAAGAAGTGGAATAATTATTATTATTACTTTGGAGAACCGGTTTGAAACTTTGGCCAACTACCCACATGAAGGTGGGGATTTTTTAGACAGCACTCCAAAGGTGAGGAAATGGGATCAAAATATCCCAAATTCCCCAGTGAAACGTGCCAGAAGCCCAGATTTAGGGGCAACGTGGCTGGACACAAGATTCAGCAGAAAAAAAAAAGAGAAAAGAGGATATAACCCCAGATAGGATTTTTCATCTAAGTAAACATGTACTTACTAATGACAAGATCAGGGTCCTAAACAGAGGCATGAAATTTGCCCCCAGGAGCGAACAAATTTAAAACCTATATCGATATCCAAAAATTTGTCTGCAACCTATATCTTAATAAATACTTTGCAAAGAATCCCAGAGAACAATCCGTCTCCCCAAACCTATGTTCTTTCACTCACACAAATTTGAAAAATAAATGCACTTTTTATCCCAGATACATGAAGTCTGAGGAAATCAATGCCTTTGAAAATATGGTGGTACATGAACTGGGGAAAGTTAATAAACCGAATAAATTCCAGCAGAACATTAGCACTGGGGACTTTAAAGCCTTAAAGTCACTAGAAGATGATACCCAACTGATTATAAAAGCAGCTGACAAGTGCGGTGGGATTGTTCTGTTGGATAAGGATCAATACTGTGGGGAAATTGATAAACAGCTTGAGGACTTAAACACATATCTACCACTTAAAATGGATTCCACTCCAGAAATAAAAAAGACATTAACAACGTTTTTAGACAAAGGGAAACTATTAGGAATTTTAAACAAAAATTATATCAATATATGGATCAATTACATCCCCAAATATCCGTATTGTATTGTCTGCCCAAAATCCATAAAAACCTGGACAATCCTCCAGGCAGACCTATTGCAACCTTACATCACACAAAAAACAGTCCTATCTTAAAGACACGATGGGTCTTTTACAAATTCTAGACAATGATGAAATTGATCAAATGAGTGATTTTTTACTGGTCACATGTGATGTAAGCTTACTCTATACAATTACTGACCATCAAAAGGGTTCTGAAGCAGAGATGATAGAGTGATTTTAGCATAGGGGCAATCCCACTAATTCTTGAAAAAACTAATTCTGGTACAGTGACTAATTTTATCAACAAAAAAGGGGAACTGCTATGGGAACCAGTTTGCCCCCAGTTATGCCAACCTCTTTATGGCCCACTGTAAATATTCTTTCATCTATTCAGATCATGACTAGCAAACCTAGTGCTGTATAAAAGATACATTGGAGATCTCTTTTTTTATCTGGAAAGGCGATATGGCCTCTCTAAATTCCTTTATCAACAATCTTAATGACAAGAACTGGGGTATACTCCTAGCCTCTGCATCTAGCAAGACTAACGTATCATACTTAGATTTGGAACTCTCTGTAGAATGTTAATATTCTTAAAACAAGAACCTTTTTTAAACAAGTGGACACTAATAGTTTTATTCAGTCAAATAGCTGTCATTTTCTACCATGGCTCCTAAATGTAGCTAGGAGCCACCTACTAGGATTGAGGAGACATTGCACTGATGACAGACAGGATCAACAAATCAAAACTAAATTCTTAACTCGAAAATATCCGGGAGACCCCATAGATAAAGAGATTGGTGAGAGGGACTGCTACAATACAAACCTAATTACAGAACAACTAGTGGCCAAATCAAAAACATTATAAAAAAAATTTGGCCTATACTAAAGGACCCGCAATTACATTGCCTTTTGGGAGAGAAACTCAGATTCATATTCAGAGGTGCCGTAAATCTAAGGAATAATTGAAGTAAGAGTTTTATTGATACAAAGTTTAATACTAGAAGGAATCCAAATTTTTTTAATGAATTAGTGGGCTTCCATCGATGTAAATATTGCCAAGCATGCAGAGAGTCTCAAAATAAATGTATTACTTCCTTTCAACCCCCCCCCCAACTGTGTGAAAGTATTCAAGGTTAAGGACATTATCACCTGTAATTCTACAGGAGTTATTTACCTACTTTGGTGTCCATGTGGGCTACATTATGTTGGCAATAACATAAAATTTAATTTTATGGGAGTACAGTTAAAAGCATGGAGGAGAAAAGATCAATAGTTTTGGGAAAGCAGAAATGAGGTGGATATTACATCTAGACAATCTTATTCCAAGAGGTCTAAATTCAGATTTTGAATGTATCACTTTCTGTAAACTGTTCTTTTACACTGCCTGTTTGTTATCATCTCTTCTGCCTTATTTATGGTTGCTTCTGTGAACAAGCTGGAGAGAATTACTTTTACACTTATTATTACTGTGTGCTAGCACTTATATTAATTATTAGCTTATATACACTGCAGGCAAAAACTTTTACACTTAAGCACTGTTTACAAACCTGTTAGATTGCCTTTTGTACCGAAATCCTTAAATTGCTGCCAAGTACGTTTTTTAACTCCCTGTTTCAGGACCCAACATTCTTATGTACCCGTTTTTTAAAATGCTGTTTATAATGTTTCCTTTAATGCTTTTGTATATATTAACTGCTGCTGGTTGCCTTTTATTTCTTTGTATATTAATTTCTGCCAGTTGCCATTTTTCTGTATTTTTATTTATGTTTCGGTTTTAAAATACGTAACTGGACTGATCCTTTACAAGATCCTTCCGTTCTACATTAGGTGTAATAGGCATGGAGCCTTAAGACTCCCCCTAGTGAAGACGCCTCTTAGATACTGATTGGCTGAGGATCTAAGGGGGAGGAACTACGTTCCTGTTTTTGGAGAGAGAGGGCGGAGCTACAGGCTATTTAGACTACACATCCCCCTTCCACGTCAGCAACCGGAAGAAGGCACTTAGCCGAAAAGCGTTGTGCACATCAGACGGAGGGGTGCCATTCCAGAGTGTTGGCAAGCCAGGTGTCACCTTTTTTTCTTCAATATTGCTCGGAGGAGCTGCGAAGTCTACAGGACACCTTTACTTCGACTGCATCGCAAGTCTACCTTTGCTGTTTTACTTTTTATATGTATTTTACATGCTCATGTTTTTTTAAGTAAGCCTTTTATGTTTGGGTGCCAATAAAGTGTTTGTTACCTACAAGCTGCACCATATTCCTCATCTCTCTCCACGGGTCAAAGCTATATCGTAGGATCGGCTTTCTATATAGAAACAAATCTAACCTAGATTCCATGGTAAGGAAACGTATTGTGCAGCAAATGTTAATGCCGATCTTAGATTATGGAGATGTTGTGTATGATTCTGACCCGCAGACCCAGCTCTGTAAACTCGACACTCTGTACAATACATTGTGTCGTTTTGCACTACAGTGCGATTGTAACACGCATCACTGTAAAATGTTTAAAGAGTTAAACTGGCTGACGCTTGCCTCCAGACGCACTCTCCACCTAGCTTGCTTAGTGCATAACCACTTCTCTGGAACGCTCCCCCCCTACCTGAGCAGCATGCTCGCTCTTACTCCCTGCACTTCCTACAATCTCAGATCCTGCACCAACCCTTCACTAGCCACCCGTCACTTCAAAAAGGAAGCGGGTCGAGGTGCGTTCTCTTTCAGAGCTCCTCATATGTGGAATAGCCTTCCTGTTTCTGCCAAATCCTCATCTAGTCTAAAATCCCTGAAAATAAGTGTCTCCCAAATAAATGTCCATCACTGCCACTGCTCTCTGGCTCCTATTGATTTTCAAGCCCAGAAGATCCACAGAGGGATTTTATTCCCACAAAGTGCTTCACACCAGAGAGTTAATTTAGGCTCTGGTAAATGTGAGTTTTACTCCACTAGAGTTATTCCACCTATTTACACTTTTTCAGATTCACACATGTTTATGTGTTTTTTTTTTCTCTTTTTCATGTTATTTGACTATACATCTATCTTGACCAAGCACTTCTGAGAAATTTACTCCAGTTTACCTTTTAGTAAATAGATCCCACAATGCAACATGGTAACTGGTAAAAACCTGGACTTTAGTCAGTCAGTTGACCATATGGGCATATATAACGTGCCCTCTAAAGACAATAGTACAATATACTGACCCAATAGTTTCATTTATTGTCTAAAATTACCCCTGTACTATTTGCAAGACTAATTAGAACATCTAATCATCTGATAAACAATAAAAAATTGCCTATGTATTTTATTTAAAAATGTGCCATTTAATAATCAGTCAGCTCTCTGTCATTCTTCAGAAAATTGGCTAACTCTGCTAAATATTATAATTAAAGAATTTTTGTAATTTAATTTCTTTTTTTTCCTTTTATTATTAAGAGGGCATCGAAAGCCTGAGGCTAAGAACTAACAGAAGGGTCATGAAACCTAGTGCAACGCTCTACTGCAATTCAGCAAAGTGTAATTCCCAGTTGAGAGAAATACACACGTTACTACGAGGAGTTGCAGTTAAATGCCCAAAAGCAATTTTGGGTATGAAAAAAAATGTCCTCAAAAAAAGCTTTACTATAATTCATTACTCTCAACTTAGGTTAAGAATGTATGGTGACATCATTTAAAAATGACATTTAAACTGACAGCATTGTACGTTGACTATAAGAAGATATCGGAGGTCAACACCACCACTTCTGCAGATCTGTGAATGTTCATTCATCTTCTGATCAGTAGTAGCCATTTTTTGTTTAAATATAGTGTATCACATTTGAAACATTGCAAACAGATAAAGTCAGTTAAAATGCATGGTTAATTGTACTTTGTGCAAACCTTATCATGTTTAGTAAATATAATTCTACTTCCCTAGATCACATGGGTAATGTTTTGGCCTCAAACATCTTTTGGTCTTTAGGGTGGGACTTTGGTTCCTGACCCCTGAAAAGTTTTACATTCCTTAAAGTCCTACAGTCAGATTTATAGTGGGTTATGTATAAAACTTTACACACACACAGACACGTTTTGGGAAGGCAAAACATAAATTTCTTAAATATAATGGCAGTTGTGCCTTTCTATGCATCACAACACTTTTGTATACAAGTAGTGCCTCCACCAATATGGATTTGGTTGAGATTTTCCACCATTTTTCGGGTGTAAATGTCTATAGTGTCAGTTTTGAGCTATTTCCGCATGTGTCTATTTTATACATAAATCCTCTAAACTTTTTCAAGTAAGATGTTGCCTGTGTGATGAGTTATTTAAATAGGATATGGATATTACATCTATTCTAAATGTGTTATGAAATATTTAGAGTTATCCTCTAGATTGCATGCATGGTTCTCTATTATGTAGCAGTCTGTCCTTGTTCGTCTAATTGTTGGCGCTTTATAAATCTTTATGTAATGTATTAAAGAGGTACACATGGGGATGGCATCTGATAGTGGTGCTATCTTCTCATCCACCTGTATTCTTGTCTACATAATGCATTTTTTGCTCTGCATTGGCAAAGTAAAATTGGAGAGCCTTAAATATGATTTCTATAGAGATGGCTCTAAGCCTGGAATTTTTTACAGATTTACTTCACTAGACACATTCACACACACATACTCCTTTTTTGTAAAATAAACATATACAAAAACTACTACTACTATAAATTGTACAAGAGTGTAGGAGACACTAAAAAGCTAAACATTTTTTTCTTATTTTTTTAAAATAACAAGGTGATCTTAAAGTTGCTTAGTATGTTCCATGCAAAAAAATGTGACCTTTTGCCCGTTACAGAACCTATAATAGACTCAGTAAGTCTGATTTACCCTACAAATCTGGTGTATTTCATGCCATCTATTTACCAGACTTTGTGTCTTTGTCTTTTTTTTTTTTTTACAATTTTTCTAATGCGACTGTGTACAATGCATGAAATGTATCAGACATAACCTGGAGCTAAAATGCCATCACTTTATACATTCTCAGATGATTAAACAGAATCATTGGGATTTCTGTCCAAGTTTATCTATTAAATGGAATGAACAGAGATTGATACTGTACATGTTCAGTGAGCATGATTTACATTAATTGGTTTTCGTGTTTTTCTAGCACAATATAAAGATGATAGAAAAGAAAGCATTGCTTGTAACCCACTGTTTTTATGTCATCTTTCTCGCTAGTTGACAATATGATCCAATATCTACCACACGCATTGTGGTATTCCAGCTAGCAATGCATCAATTCCTGATTAAACCCAATACATTAAACTAACTGCAGCCACATGAATATCATTACATATCACAAATGTATTCAAGATTTATTATGTGACTGTCAGTCGCGGAGGTTTATTGCTATGTAGAAGTGACAATGATAGGATACACCACATAAAAACACAAATATATATATATAAAATACAGTTGTGGCTACAGTTTAATCTTGGTGTTTTGTTGGATTCGCACACTGATCCATTGCAAACCATTAAAAGACAATTAACATTAGCTTCATTTAATTATTTATAAGATATGTTTTTCATGGGATGTATTGTCTCAATCCATATTTTTTATGATGCCTGAAATGTTTTAATTGTTCAAAAATGCATTATTATAATGAAGTTGCTTTAATTTAATAGTGTATTGGTATATATGTAAATGCAATGCTATTTTAAATGCTGTACTCTAATTATTATACTAGAAATCATTAAAAGTCCGCTATTAATGTGATTTGTATTTGTAATGCTTGCAAACATTTTCTAGTGCTGTTGAATAGAACAGTGCTACACACAAGTGGACATACAGTAAAACATTATATGATGTAACATATGTATAATTAATACCAATACAGTGCTGGCAGAGAGGCCTGCTCTTCCCAGCTTTCAAACTGTATTATACATATGGTGCACTAGTGTGAGTGTATAGATAGAAATCAGATTATGAGCACTCACAGTTCTTAACATATCATATTGTCAAAGGTGATTCAGGGACTGTATCACCTAAACATATTTTTTTCTGTGAATGTAGAGAATAAAATTTGCAAAAAAAATATGCAGATGCATAAAATTAGGAGAAACACTGTGTTTTAAAAATGTCTGTGGAGTCTCCTATTTATGACATCACCTGTGGTGTGATATGCAAATTGCACCTTTCCCATTAAAGTTAATATGCGTAACGTGCCGCAGGTGATGGCATACACAGGAGACTCCGCAGACACATTTCATACACATTTTCTCCCTATTTAGGCATTTGCTTGCATTTTGCTAACACAATGTATAGATCATTTTCAACATTTTTTTTATGCTGTACCTTCACAGTAAAAACAATGTTTAGGTGATCCAGTCCCTTTAATGTTTCAGTCCTGCTTTGGGGACCATTCTTATTGATAAATACAAAACCATTATTTACACATAGATCCCAATGTATCACACGTGACAAAACTTTCATTCTCAGAATAGAATATAGCATTTGGTGAGAGCGATATTCAGGGTAGAAGTATTATTCCTCCTCTATACAATAGACTTAGAAACTGGAAATATTTCCCACCAATTAAGGCAGCCCTCTGCAACCAGTGTGCCTCTGGATAATGGGAGGTGTGCCGCGGAGCTGCATGCCTCCGTACAGGGACGATTAAAAATGGGGGTGCCTTGACTAGCGCTGGCTGACATGCAGAGCAGGCGCTGCTATCAAAATGATTGATAGCAGCACGCCCTTGCTCATGCAGGGCACCTTGTTTCTTCAAAGTGATCCTCTTCCAATGAAACGGAGGGGGACGTAAGTCAGGCAAGCCAAACAAGGAGGTGCGGCATGCGTGAGATTGGCTGCATTAACTGCACCTGCATGGGCTGAGCACAGGGCGAGGGAGGCATGCTCCATCCCCTCAAGTTCTGAAAAGGTCAGAGCACCCAGACGTCAGCTGACATTGCGGTGGTGCGCAGAAGAAGCTGAATACAGCTGCAATACTCACAGAGTCTGAGACACCCTCTCCCTGCAACTAAAAGGTAAATGAGCAGGGACAAACATCATAATTTTTTTTTTAGTTTAAAAAAAGAATATACATCTATGAGTGAGAGTGTCTGTGTGTATTAGGAGTGAGTGTGTATCTGTGAGTGTGTGTCTGAGTGACTGTGTATCTGTGAGTGTGTGTCTGTGTATATGTGAGTGTGTGTCTGTGAGTTACTGTGTATAAGTGAGTGTGGGACATGGAATTCTGGGAAGAGCTATGGTGTGCCCTGAGTGAGAAAAGGCTGAGGTGCACTGAATTTTGAGACACTCAAGCCTCATTTGTAATTGGTGCATTCTGGAGTCATTTAACATGGGCAAGGACCCCGGAGTACTAAAGAGTGTCAGAAGTGATGCTTTGGCAGTGGACATATTAGTCTCATGTTCTCTACTGTCATCACTTTTTAAACAAATGCTGGAGCCAGTTCATCTGAATGAACCACAGCGTTTGAGCAGAGCGCACGAGTGGGCCTCTCCATCAGGGGCATATCCAGAGTCTGATCTCGGGATGGGCACAAGTTCATCTGTCTTTTCCTCTCTCCCATGTCTGTCTGTCTTTTCCTCTCTCTCATGTCCTTCTGTCATGCTCCTCCCCCTTCCCATGTCTGTCACACTCCTCTCACTCCCCGTGTCCATCTGTCTCTCTTCCTGCCCATATCTCTACTCTTTGTTCCCATGTCCGTCTTTGTATCCTCTTCTTTTCCATGACTCTCTGTCTCTCCTCTCATTTCCCATGTCGGTCTGTCTCTCCTCTCATTTCCCAGCTCTCTGTCTCTCCTCTGCCATCCCATGTCTGCCTGTCTGTCTCTCCTCTGTCATCCCATTTCTATCTCTCTCCTCTCCCTTCCCATGTCTCTCTATTCTCTACCTCCTATGACTGTCTCTTTGTCCCTCTACCCATGTATGTAACAAAACCCATAACCCTCGTTGCAGGGTCTAGGACACTTCTTCGCCGCATTTTCATCGCTGACAGTTCAGCGCAGCAGTTAGAACGCTGAACTGTCAGCAATGAAGTATAACGCGGCCGTTTCACCGCGGCTGCAGCTATGTAAGAGCTGACAGTTCAGCGCTGAACTGTCAGCTGTTACAAATCTAAAAGTAAAACTAAAATAACCCCCCTAATAAATGATTCCCCCCCCCAATACTGACCCTAAAACCCAATACTGACCCTAAAATTAACCCCAATACTAAAGTTAACCCCCTAAACCCCAATACTAACCCTAATACTAACCCCCGACCCCTAATACTAAAGTTAACCCCCTAAACCCTAATACTAACCCTAATACTAACCCCGACCCCTAATAGTAAAATTAACCCCTAACACTAAACACTAAACCTAATTCTAACCCCCTAAACCCTAATTCTAAACCAACTAAAATCGGTAAAATACTTACCTTTAGCGATGAAATGTCCCGCGATGAAATCTCCAGCGACGATCTGTCTTGTGCTGTAGAGTCGGCGGTGAAGCGGCTGCGCGGAAGCAGCCGCGATGAAGTGTCCCATCCCCCTCGTTGCACACCAAGGACATGCCCCATCACATACACATTGCCAATATTATTTGCTATTAATATTCCCCAGCCAATTTGCCCAATAATATGCCAGTATGTGCCATTTAATATGACCCAGCCAATTTGCCCAATATACCAAGGTTATTTGCAATTAATATGCCCCTGCCAATTTGCCCAATATGCCAGTGTTATTTTCCATTAACATGCCCTGTGAATTTGCCCAATAATATGCCAGTGTTATTTGCCATTAATATGCCCAGCCAATTTGCCCAATAATATGTCAGAATTATTTGTTATTTAATATCCCCCAGCAAATTTGCCCATTAAAATGCCATTTGATAAGAGCCCAGCACTTACCATTTTTCCCTAGTGGCTATTGGCAGGCAGCATGTGTCCTCCATAATGCCTGTTCAGGTCCCCAGCGGTTGTGCAGAGAGGGCACGTGACCGGCGCACGTATGACGTCAGAGCGCCGGTCACGTGACCTGTCGGCACTTCCCTGTTACACTGCACGGGGAGCCGAACAGGCAGCACGAAGGTTTCTCTGTGCTGCCTGTTCGGCTCCCCGTGCAGCCTGCTGGCAGAGCGATGGTGAGGGGGGATCTTCTGATCTCCTCTCACCTCCGTCTCTGCCCGCAAGTGTGCTTTCGGGTTTTTTTTTTTTTTTTTTAAATTGACGGGGTTTTTTTTGTATTTTTTTTCCCCTCTCACTACCGCACCGGTGCCTTCATGCCTTTCTGTGGAAGGACTACAGAGTTTAACGTGTCTTCAGATTAGTAAATCTAATTTTGGAGCATCAGTGAAGAATCAAGGGAAAGAAACTGACCTGGCTGTTTGTTTTATCCAACAAAACTAAGTTATAGGGTAAAAAACAGTCTTGTAGCAATGGCCATGATCAAAGTTTTTATCTGTATATTGACTTTAAAAGCAATTATTATAAGTATTATAAGCATTTCTGTTCATATGTGAAATGTCCAAAATATCTAATAAGTACATGTGTATATATATATATATATATATATATATATATATATACATATATTATTTGTGGAAAGTGGAACAGGGTAGAGGCAGAATGTTTTAGAGAAAGTATCCCTAGTGATAATGCGGACTTCCCTCGTTTTACCCAGAAAGTGCTAGCTGGGTATCAGGTGCTGTGTTTCACATTTACCAGTAGATCTTCTACACATACTCAAAAAAGTATATACTAATATCCAATCACTAAGCTGCATTAATATATCTTCCAATTCCCTAGTCACAGTTACATGTATTGTGTATTTCCTGTCTGCAACATTGCACTTGTTTTTTATGAAATTGAGAGAATTTTCACTTCAATTAAACAAACAGTAAACTATGGTGAACCGATAATAGCTTTGCAAAAATCAGTCATCAATATCTGTGTTGCAGGATATTCAAGATGGAGATTTTTTCCAATTCAGCAATGAATTATATTCAAAGACCTGAATTAATGTATCTCATATCATTAAGTCCGACAGGCTGCATTAGAAAATGTGTTAAAAAAAACCCCAGTAATAACTGATATTTTGCATCATTGAATCTGACCCAATGCCTTATGTTTTAATCTCAATGTATCAGTTCACCATGTTTCATGTTTATTGTGTAGGTAAGAAAATGGAGCATTGTGATCCAATTATACCACCCAGGTGATTATATTGGGTAAAATGAGAAAAACAATTGGTTGATTACCGTATTTGCTCGAATATAAGACAACCCTGATTATAAGACGCCCCCCCAAACTTTGCATATTTCTTTAGGAAAAAAACTAAAAGCTGAATATAAGACTACCCTATAGGAAAAAAGTAAAAATTCTATATATTCACATGTAAATTGATTTTTCATATTTAATAAAAGATTATAATATTTAAAAAATGCATTTCTTGTTTTTATTTACCTTTATGTGCCAATGCTGTCACTCCCTCCCCCCAACGTTGTCTGTGTATTCCCCCTCCCTCCCCCCAACGTTGTCTCCCTGGTGGCTAGCGGGGGCAGCCAGAGGATGTCTGCACGATACGCACAGACATCCTCCGCTGCTGCCCGACACTTCTATAATGAAGCCGGAAGGATCCGGCTTCATCATAGGAGTCCCGACGGACGTGCCAGGCGGTAGCGGAGGATGTCTGTTTCGCAGACATACACCGGCTGTTAGCAGGGGGATCCAGGTCCCCTGCAGCTCTGTCTTATATTCAAGCACATACGGTAAATGCAAGCTGCAGACCACTCCTGTATAGGGAAATGGCTTGTAAAGACTCAATGATCAATATATTTTCCATATAATTCAACAAAAGGAGAAATATTGCAAAACTGTCACATTTATTAAAGATAAAACAGATCCAAAGCTTACACTTAGCTTTGGTGAACTCTCATGAAAGTTCTTTGGAAACAATATGTATCATACATACAGGAGTCCTGGATACAATGTAGAGGCGGTTCTATCATCACAACCCTTTTGCTCTGCCCAAAGCTTCTTCAGGTGACTTGTTTGTGCCTTTTAAATAGTTTACGTCTCTTCTTATTGGTGATTTGAGAAAGAGATCAGCCTTGGTACACAGGAATATCTTTCTCCTTCTGTTACTTGATGTGGAAAATATATTGATCGCTGAGGTCTGAGTCTTGGAAGAATCCATCAATTGAACAATATATCTGCATATTTGATAAAAAGGAGTCAACATTTAAGTATTTTATATAATGACTTGGGTTGTATAGTTGTATCACAGCGTTCTATTTTCTTACCTAAACCAATTTCCTTCATATAGTTTTAAAGAGGATTAACACCATAAAAAGTCTTGTGAGCAGCTAAAAGTATAACATCGATCATATTATTTGTTTAGTGCCAGATAGCACTTTCCTGTTCTTCTGAATTCATGTTAATTGAATATGTCAGTGTACAGTATTCTTCATATAAAACATGTTATTAATAATAATACATAACTTACACTGAACAAAACACTACAAGTTTCAAGGTAAGCATAGTGACAACTGAAGAATAAAAAAAAAATAACAATTTTATGTTGAGATAGATAGCATATTCAGTTATGGTTATCTAGCATAGAATATCAGTGTACAGTAACTCCTGTGCAAGCTTTGTTATTACAGAATACATTGTGCTGAACAGAATAAGGTGCCCAGATGGCTGTGAACTACCTAGACCCACACATGGCAGATTTGGCAATCATTGTTCTTTGCACAGTTCACTGCCTTTTTGAAAAATGTAATGCTAAACTTGGTGGTCCCATGGCTACAAGCAGTTCAATGACATTCTACAGGATTTTTCTTTTTATATACTACTGGGTAAGACCAAAATGTATAAGGTGAATCCTTGCCAAAGTTTACTACTCAACCGGAACAAGTCTCACTCACTGGAAGGTAAAGTCATTCATTTCTGCCATCATTGTTCACGGGGATATCTGTATTTCTAGAAACAAAAACACTACTTTCTAAGGCAGTTAGATCTATACATCGTTTTAGCAGGATTGTAAGCAAATGCTTAATTCAAGAAAAAAAAAAGGGTTTTAAATGTATCTTTGGTTTCTCCTGTTTATCTTCACAGCCCCTCGAATAAATATGTGAATAGTAGCATAGGAAAAAATAGTGAAACTAGTAGGTGATTATTGCCATGATTTTTTTTTAGCATTACTGAACGACACCTCTGGTTGATAAACAAGATCCTTGTTTGAGGGATCATTATAAGGTTAACATATTGGTGAAAGCACCTTGCTACATGGAACACTGCAAAGATACATTAGCATCCATGATATACTAAGCAACTCTACTACTGTCTATTCGTATATGTTAGTGACTTTGAAGATATTACGTTGTTGCTCTGAAGTAGAGCGGAATTTAAAATGTTACATATTTACTACTACATTGTGCTCAGTGAATGATTTTGGATTTCTTGAGTGTCTCCTGTTTGTGACATTACCATGTGGCTTGTTATGGGATTTACCTACTTAAAGGGAAAACGTTTCAACTGCAAATCAAGAACCAAGGTAATGTCATAAACCAAAAACACAATACACACATTTTATGCATTTATTTTAAATTCTTATTATTTGCAGCAACAAAGGTATCTCTAGACTAGCAGAGAGACAGTACGACTTTACAGACCTCAGTCAAATATATGCAGTAGTCAGCAGATGAGATTTGCAGAACACACACTGACACAGTCAGATCACCTGAACCCAGATCAGCTCTGCCCTTCAGCTGAGAGGATACAAGTCGGGGTAATGATCTTCTTTCTCAAAGGTGTGTGTGTGCGAGTATGAGTATAAGAGTTTGTGTGTGTGCGCGAGCGAGTATGAATATAAGAGTGTGAGTGTGTGTGAGTATGAGAGTGTGTGCGAGTATGAGTATAAGTGCGTGTGTGTGTGAGTATAAGTGCGTGTGTGTGCGAGTATGAGTATAAGCGTGTGTGTGTGCAAGTATGAGTATAAGCGTGTGTGTGTGCGAGTATGAGTATAAGAGTGTGTGTGACTATGAGTATAAGAGTGTGTGTGACTATGAGTATAAGAGTGTGTGTGACTATGAGTATAAGAGTGTGTGCGAGCATGAGGATAAGCGTGTGTGTGCAAGAATGAGTATAAGCGTGTGTGTGCGAGTATGAGTATAAGTGTGTGTGTGCAAGGATGAGTATAAGCGTGTGTGTGTGCGAGGATGAGTATAAGTGTGTGTGTGCAAGGATGAGTATAAGCGTGTGTGTGTGCGAGGATGAGTATAAGTGTGTGTGTGTGTGCGAGGATGAGTATAAGCGTGTGTGTGTGCGAGGATGAGTATAAGCGTGTGTGTGTGCGAGGATGAGTATAAGCGTGTGTGTGTAAGTATGAGTATAAGTGTGTGTGTGTGTGTGTGAGTATGAGTATAAGCGTGTGTGCGAGTATGAATATAAGCATGTGTGTGCGAGTATGAATATAAGCATGTGTGTGCGAGTATAAGCGACTTTATCAAATATCTGAAATGCGGCTACTCCAGATCCCTGAATTTGGGTCAGAATCAACTCTTTGTGCCATAACGTATACAATTTCATACAGCACTGATTGTCATTTAACCCCTTGGCGACACAGGACGGACTAGGTCCGTCCTGTGTGCCGAGGCGTTAGTGACACAGGACGGACCTAGTCCGTCCTGTGTCAAAACGAGCACTGAAAGCGGAGTTTTTCCGCTTTCAGTGCTCTGATGGTATTGTAACGATGCTTCCGTGTGGAAGCATCGTACAATACTAAAAAAAATGCCCGTCGGCATTTCGATCGCTCCGGAGAGCGATCGAAATGCCGGTTTTAAAGGCACAGTGCCTTTAAAACGACGGGCATTAAAAAACGAGCATAGGAAGCGAATCACAAAAAAAAAATGCACGATCTTGGTCACTGAGTGACCAAGATGGCGCTGCCCTTCTAAGGGCAAGAGCACAGGAGGCAGGAAGTACCTGCTTCCTGTGCTCTCTGGCTGTCACACGATTGCCTCTTCACAGAGGCAATCAGTGACTGCCAGGCACACTGACAGGCAGTGGGGATGTTCTGCTGAACATCCCCACTGACTGGTCAGATCAATATTAACCCTATATTGATCTGACCAGTTATGATCTGTCTCCCTCTCCTCACATTTTTTTTTAGTGAGGGAGAGAGACAGATCAAAGTTCTAAAAGTAAGTAAAAGTAAAAAAAAACAATAAACACACAACACACAAATAATAAAACAATAAAAAAAAATTTTATTAAAGCAATTCCCTGCGTTTAACCCCTTCCCTGCCACTGATCTTGCATAAGCAGTGATCGTGCACATCAGCGCATTTATTTTTGCCGTTTGTGCATTTTTTAGGGGTTAATTTTTTTTGTACTGTAATTTATTACAGTACTAAAAAGGCTCTTCTAAGAGTTATTAACCCTTTCTTTGCCGTCGATCACTGCTTACGCAATGATATTGACGCCAAAGCAATTTTTATCTGTCTGCATATTTTTATTTGATTTTTTTTACACATACCCGCTAGGGGATTACATGTAAAGTAAAAATATTTGAGTTTTTTTTTTTAAGCTGCCTGAGCGCATAGCGATCAGTAACAGCGAATTAGTGGCAAAGGCGGTTTGGTGATTTCTCAATTAAGCTCACCATTCTCCCTGGTCAGATCAAAATTGGTCGGATCAATATTCACAAATATTGATCTGCCTCCCTCTCCTCACTTACATTTTTGTGACAGAAAGAGACAGATCAGTATAAGTGATATAAAATAACATTTTATAAAATTGTCAGGTTTTATGAAAGTCTTTCACGGTGTATTAACCCCTTCCCTGCCATTCTGTCTGCACTGTTTTATGGATTAATTTATTTGTACTGTAATGTATTACAGTACTAGATAGGCTCTTCTAAGAGCTATTAACCCCTTCTTTGCTCGAGATCACTGCTTACGCACTGATTCTGAGGCCGCGGACTCAGGGTTCGATTTTGACCCTATTCAGCTTTCTGATACATCATCTAGCGATGTATCGGTGGCTGCTGAGCCCTTGCCACAAGTAATGATGGGGGTCTACCGATAAAAAAATATATGGTTTGGTGGGGGTAAATTACATTGGCTGGCTTCAAAGATATATCCCATAAAGGACACGGACGCAGGTTGACTACATGTCAAAATTCCAAGTTGGAATTTTGAGATGCGCATCTCACAAATGTTGCCTTCTAGCCAAAAACAAACCAACAAACCTATGCATGGGTGCTATCCCTGTACTCGGGAGATGTTGCTGAACACATTTTGGGTTGTTGTTTGGCAGTGACATATACCAGAATCTGTGAATTCATGCCTGAAGTACAATGCATGTGGAAAAAAAACTCCCAAAAAAGTACTACCACAAACTTTTACAAAGGCTGGTGGTATAATTAGTACCTATACAGTATTAAAATACCACCATTTGAAATACCTTAGGATGTCTATTTTCAAAAAATATATGGTTTGATGGGGTAAAATTCATTGGACGGCTTCAAAAATGTTCCAAATGGAACATGGGCGCAGGCTGACTACATGTCAAAATTCCAGGTTGGAATTGCGCACCCCCTAAATGTGGAATTTTAGACCCAATACAAACCAACAAACCTATGCATGGGGGGTATCCCTGTACTCAGGAGATGTTGCTGAACACATATTGAGGTGTTGGTTGGCAGTGGCAAATACCAGAATCTGAAAATTCCTGCCTGAACTACAATGTGTGTGGGGAAAAAATGACATCCCAACCCTTTGACATAGGTTGGTGGTAGAATTAGCACTTGGAAAGTGTTAAAATACCACAATTTTAAAAACCCTAGGATGTCTAGTTTTCCAAAATATATGGTTTTATGGGGTAAAATACTTTGACAGGCTTCAAAAGTGTCCCAAATGGAACATGGGCGCAGGCTGACTACATGTCAAAATTCCAAGTTGGAAATGCACCCCCCCTAAACATGGCCTTTTAGCCCCCAAATAATCTAACTAACCTACACATGGGTGGTATCCCTGTACTCAGGAGATGTTGCTAAACACATATTAAGGTGTTGTTTGGCACTGACACATAATAGGATCTATGAATTCATGCCCGATGTACAATGAATGTGAAAAACAAATTACTATCCATAACATTGACATAGGCTGGTGGTAGAATTAGTGCATGAAAAGTGTTAAAATACTACCATTTGAAATACCCTAGGGTGTCTAGTTTTCAAAAATATATGGTTTTGTGGGATAGAATACACTTTTTGGCTGAAAAAATGTCCCAAATGGGACATCGGCGCAGGTTTTCTGCACGTCAGAATTCCAAGTTGGAAAACCAAAAAGCGCACCTCTCAAATGTGGCCTGTTAACCCCCAAATAACCTAACCAACCTATACATGGGTGGTATCCCTGTACTCAGGAGATGTTGCTAAACACATATTGAGGTGTTGTTTGGCACTGACATATAACAGGATCTGTGAATTCATGCCCAAAGTACTATGTATGTGAAAAAAAATTACTATCCATAACATTGACATAGGCTGGTAGTATAATTAGTGCATGGAAAGTGTTAAAATACTACCATTTGAAATACCCTAGGGTGTCTAGTTTAAAAATATATATGGTTTTGTGGGGTAGAATACACTTTCTGGCTTCAAAAATGTCCCAAATGGGACATGGGCACAAGTTTTCTGCATGTCAGAATTCCAAGTTGGAAAACCAAAATGCGCACACCCTAAATGTGGCCTTTTAGCCCCAAAACAAACCAACAAACCTATGCATGGGTGGTATCCCTGTACTCAGGAGATGTTGCTGAACACATATTGAGGTGTTATTTGGAAATATCCCTTCACATTTTAAGGTAATGTTTACCTAAATTGCAATATATGTGAAATATTAAAAAAAAACATTTTTTGCTGCAAACTTTGGCATAGATTGGTGGTAAAATGGCTACATGAAATGTGTCAAAATACCCCAAGTTAAATGCCCTGAGTTGTCTAGTTTTCAAAAATATGTACATGTTGGGGGTCATTCATGGATTTAGTACAGAAATCAGTGTTACAATGTCACTATCGCTAATTTTGAAAGAAAGGATTTTAAAATAGCTTTGCACCACTTATAGTTCTGGCCCTGTAACATGAATAAAAAAGCACAAAAACATAAAAACATGGGCTATTTCTGAACTCAGGACATATATTAGAAACTTTTTAGCAGTGTTTTTTTGTTGTCTCTTGTACATGAGTATACGATTTTTCAAATAAAAGTCATAAAAAAATTATTTTTTTCAATTTCTTTGCCATATTTTATTATTTTTTTTTACATCAAATTATATGCTATTATCAAAATAATGGTATCAAAAGAAAGCCCTTCTTATAACGATAAAAACAATATATAGTTTGTGCGGGTACACTAAATGAGACAGAAATAAATTACAGCAAAACACAAACACCTCAGAAATGTTAAAACAGCCCATGTCACCAAGCGTCGGACAAGCCAAAAAAGTCATGTCACTAAGGGGTTAATGTATTTTTTGCATTTATTACATATGATCAATGTGATTGATTTTCACAGTAATCACATAAATAATTGCAAAAAATAATGGTTGATCCTGGTCTGCCTAACTGTTAAGGCAACCAGGATCAACTTTCCCCATCTCTTCCCCCAAATTTGGGGGAGAATGGCAATGGATGGTGATTAACCTTTTACAGCTATCACAATCCTCACTGGAATGGCTGAGACAGCCTGTCTAAGCTATTACAGGTAAGACAGCCCATTTTCTGGGTGTATCAGAGGCAGTCTGAAACTCCCCCTCACTCTATTTGCATGGCGTGACTGACAGGTCAGTGACTATTATCACTGGCTTGTCACTTTAAGACTGCCCATGGGTGGACCCAGTAGACATTTTTTTTTTTCAAAAAATAGCACGAATCGCAGCAAAACCGCAGAGATTGCGCTATTTTAAACACAGCCTGTACATGTACGGGCATTGTCCTGAACGGTTTAAAGGGAAGCTGTACTAATGTACATATATGTCCATATTTCTTTGTACATAGATGTAACATGTGTAGTCACATGCAACATTCCATATCTATACATTACTATGTATCCTTGACACAGCTATTACGTGTTACATGAACTACAGGTGTGTGAGCTATGTATGTAGTGCAATTTTACATGTGGCCTATGGTGCATGAGTATTTTAAATGCACTAAAGGGTCAACTCAATAAAGAAAGAATTGCAGGCAATTGAGATGGCAATTTCAAACTTTAGGACAGTGCAGCCCAAATTCTCCAAAGCAGCTGAAAGGGAGCATTTTTCCAACTCAGCTACTTTGCATTTTATTTGGAATTCCCTTCTCAATTATCTGCAATTCTCTTTTTTTCTGAGTAGATCCTTTAATCTTCCTAATTTAGCTGTATATTGTACAGGGACAAACATGGTGCGTTTCCCCCACTAAGAAAAGTCAGTATTGTCCCTGCACAATGTATAACTATGCAACTCACATTTTAATGAATATCCATTGTGCAGGGACAATCCAGGGGACTCAGCAGGTTTCTCCATGCACAATATATAATAAAATGTTAGTCTTGCCTGCACCTGACTTTTTCCAGAGCTTTACTCATGAAAGAGGGAATTTCAAACTTAAGTACAAAGTAGCTGAGTGGAGAAAATTCTCCTATACAGCTGAATTGGAGACGTTTTCAAACTCTGCTACTTTTACCTTAATTTTTAAATTCTCTTGGCAATTGCCTTTTATTAATAAAGCTCTTAGTGAAAACGTGGCATCAAGTCTATATGTAGATTCATATTAGGCAACAGGTGATGTCATAAGCAGGGGACTGTATAGACACAGTTACAACATCGCTTTGTCCAAATGTAGGCATTTGCTCGGATTTTTGCTAAAACGATGTATAAAGATCCTTGTTCATTCTCTACATTCCAAGTAAATAAAATATTCCCTTAATATTTTTGGTAAATAACTTTCCCTTCAACAACAACACAAGATACAAATCGTATGGAACCCGTGCTATGCGGCCAACACACTGCAATGTGAGGTAAACCTTGCGGAGGACAAGCAACCGGAGGTAAGTGTTGCGTCACATGACACCTGCATCACGAGTCTACAGGACAGCGGTGACGTCCGAGGGCATGTCACGTGACGAATTAGGGGCGGAGTCACGTGGGAGAACGCAGGCTTGGAACCGGTTCCTGGTTTCCTGAGTCTATCAGGAAATAGAGAGCGGAGACGGTAGAGCAACCATGGCTTCCCTGTTCAAGAAAAAGACGGTGGATGGTAAGTGTTGGGGTTTTAGGCAATGACGTCTTCATCTCAACTCAACCAAAAAAGTAGCATTTTGAAAATGCCCCCGTCCCCTTCATAGACTGCCACAGTGTCCCCCGTCCCCTTCATAGACTGCCCCAGTGTGCCCCTACCCCCTTCATAGACTGCCCCAGTGTGCCCCTACCCCCTTCATAGACTGCCCCAGTGTGCCCCTGCCCCCTTCATAGACTGCCCCAGTGTGCCCCTGCCCCGTTGATAGACTGCCCCAGTGTGCCCCTGCCCCGTTGATAGACTGCCCCAGTGTGCCCCTGCCCCGTTGATAGACTGCCCCAGTGTGCCCCTGCCCCGTTGATAGACTGCCCCAGTGTGCCCCTGCCCCGTTGATAGACTGCCCCAGTGTGCCCCTGCCCCGTTGATAGACTGCCCCAGTGTGCCCCTGCCCCGTTGATAGACTGCCCCAGTGTCCCCCTGCCCCGTTCATAGACTGCCCCAGTGTGCCTCTGCCCCGATCATAGACTGCCAGTGTGCCCCTGCCCCCTTCATAGACTGCCACAGTGTCCCCCTGCCCCCTTCATAGACTGCCACAGTGTCCCCCTGCCCCTTCATAGACTGCCACAGTGTCCCCCTGCCCCCTTCATAGACTGCCCCAGTGTCCCCCTGCCCCCTTCATAGACTGCCCCAGTGTGCCCCTGCCCCCTTCATAGACTGCCCCAGTGTGCCCCTGCCCCCTTCATAGACTGCCCCAGTGTGCCCCTGCCCCCTTCATAGACTGCCCCAGTGTGCCCCTGCCCCCTTCATAGACTGCCCCAGTGTGCCCCTGCCCCCTTCATAGACTGCCCCAGTGTGCCCCTGCCCCCTTCATAGACTGCCCCAGTGTGCCCCTGCCCCCTTCATAGACTGCCCCAGTGTCCCCCTGCCCCGTTCATAGACTGCCCCAGTGTGCCCCTGCCCCGATCATAGACTGCCAGTGTGCCCCTGCCCCCTTCATAGACTGCCACATTGTCCCCCTGCCCCTTCATAGAGTGCCCCAGTGTGCCCCTGCCTCCTTCATAGACTGCCCCAGTGTGCCCCTGCCCCCTTCATAGACTGCCCCAGTGTGCCCCTGCCCCCTTCATAGACTGCCCCAGTGTGCCCCTGCCCCCTTCATAGACTGCCACAGTGTCCCCCTGCCCCCTTCATAGACTGCCACAGTGTCCCCCTGCCCCCTTCATAGACTGCCACAGTGTCCCCCTGCCCCCTTCATAGACTGCCACAGTGTCCCCCTGCCCCCTTCATAGACTGCCACAGTGTCCCCCTTCATAGACTGCCACAGTGTCCCCCTGCCCCCTTCATAGACTGCCATAGTGTAATTTTATTGATTTTATGAGTGAACAAAGATGTTACCTGCATGTAAGTGTAATACAGACTGTTGGTCTATGCTCACCACCCCTCCCCCCTGTCTGAGCCAAAAATATGAATGTGACTGAACAGGCTACTAGTGGTCCCACCAACCCTACTTTTCTCATGTTATCACTTGATTTTTATTCCCCCTCTTCTTTCTCTTCTGTGAGACCCCCTACTTTAGATCATTAATAGAAAGTTAGGCTGATCCACTGTCTGTTGCTTTATGTCTCTGTGCTTGTCTGACCTTACTGTCACTATAGCCACTCACCCTCCCTTCTGCTTAGTCCCCATGGCTGTCATTGTGAATCTATAACACACTGTATCTGCCTGTCTGTGCTCTACTCCTTCCAACCTGTGTTTATGTCTGGGAACTCTCATTATGTCTGCTATGCTCATCTGAGCCTTGTCTGTATTTATTGTGATTTTGTGCAATGCTGCTTTCATTGTAAATACAATTATTATCTGTATATTTTAGTTTTTAGTCCAGAATGTTACATTCTGATGTTAGTCTAAATTTGCAAATTTATTTGAGAAAAAAAACCTACACTGTGAGTTAGCTCATATTCATTAGTCCATGAAATTTCTCTTTTGACTGTTGTGTTTCTGTATTACTTTTGAACACACAATGCATATCTCATCTGCCCAGCATAGTGTTAATATTTTCTTTGGATAATGGATCATCAGTACCAAATAGTGTTATTCCTGGATTTAATCTACAGCCATGTAGATCATCATGATTTAGTAAGCATCATTCATTTTGCTGTAAAATGTCCCCTTGGAGTAATCTAAGAATTTCTAATTAACAGTTCCATATGCAACTTGCATTATTCAATTGACACATTTGAGGTGTCTATTTGGAAACATGAGCTATTTTAGATGGTCCCCAGCTTAAAATACATGGTTTTAAGAGATACCAGTTACTATTACTTTGACTTCCTTAGAACATTTGGATTAATTCATATATATAGACATAGTCAACTTTATAAATATAGAGTGCTGCAAAACAGTTTCTCTTTTCTTTCTTGCCAAATTCCCATATTTGGTTAATTATTTATCAACATAATGGTAACTGTTTTATACCTAATATCTTTAACTACTGATTGGATTTGACCTTCACATTAACTATAAAAAAAATATATGTAACCATGTTCTCTATGAAATATGTAAATGTACCATTAAATGCAAGGCTTTCATGTGATGTGTTCCTTACTTTACACTAAATGCAGGTTGATTGTCTATAAATAGATAGGAAGGGATTGTTGTAAAACACAGGTAGTAGAAGTGATGTCATTTACATGAGACACGCATGTCAGGTGATCCAAAAAGGGTTTGGCCAGAAACCGTGACTCATAGAGTGATAGTTTCATGAAGTGAACTTTAAATAAGGACTGATATAAACTGACTTAGTTTAATCACATTTATTTGATACATGAAGTAGAAAATACAGTAAGCAGTGGAATTCTCTGATTTAGCCTAAGGTTTTTTTTGCAGATAAATATACATGTAAACTCTCACACACTGACATTATTCTGCTGGTGATACATGTTTTACTCATAAACAATAAATTCCTTTCAAAAAGTACTTTTTTGTCTTGTTAACCCTTTGCAATACTGTACAATCTGTTAAATACAAATCGATATTGCCATGTTTTTACAGTTAATGTTTCTGATTGCTTTACATATTAGGTGATTTAGCATAGGGATTGACAAATATTTGTAGAACGAAAACAGATTGTCAGGAGCTGCTTATTTAATGAGCCCTAAAAAGTAAAATAATCCACAAAATGTAAATACCAGCAGGAGAGATTTTAGGAGCCAGAACGTCCTGGCTCCTGGGATTTGCCAATCTCTGTGTTAACACATTTAATGTCACTCTTCTTCTGCCTGCTATATTAGCCATCTAACGATCGGTGTCTTTGGTGCATGCCCTCTGGCGTATAAACATAGTTAGCTGCTAGACCTGCTTTTCTTCTGGTGTAGTGTGATAGACGTGGGTTTACTGTGCTTTTGGCTTAGTGCAGGGCTTAACTGGCTCAGAACGTTTTAGAATATTTTATATAGAATTAAGGATTGTGCCCTAAAAATAAAGTTACATTAAAATCACGTCAGCTTGGATATTAAACATTCTATGACTGCCTGGCTCCTGAATATTCCAAATATGGCAGTCTGGATTAATGACTGTGTGAAGAAACTCTGTCACTGTGTTTTATTTGCTACCTTTCAACAGTGAGAAACATGTGCTTTGTGTATTTTACAATGCTGCTGAGCAGGACTTTCCACAAGTACATCAACCCCATTCTTTAGTGTTGTCATATGGCGTGCCATGCTGGTTACTAAAACAGTACAGGTTCTTTTGTTTACCATTGACTTCTATTAATTTCCCAATTACTGTAGTGCTGATTATCATTAGATAATATGGTTTTTCAGTGGATCTGTTCTTTACATACTTGAATTGAAGCTGTGCATTGTGCTTGTGAAATTGCTTGCAGAGGTATAGATCAAGTGATATGCTTTCCTGATATTTCCTTCCTCCTTAGTACCATTGTGGAATGCGCTGCACTCTTGAGTTTCTTATAGTGTGTTCACAGGCATAGTTGTAGTGTGGTCTGTATGATTATTCCTTGCATACTGGATAGCTGAAATACTGCAAAAGTGGAGCAGTCACCATGGGAACGAAGGGCATATTCCTGCTTTTCACACCCATTTTAGAAACCAAAATGTTCTAAGAGGTTGATGGTAAGATATGTCTTTTTGCTGATGTTGATGTTCTTTGAGTGATAAGTCAAATGATTTAGCTAAACTAGAAAAATGGTCAGAGCTGTGGCAACTGACGTTTAAAGTGCAAGATAATGCATCTTGGGCGTAAAAACCCAATGGCAGAATATTTAATACAGTCCTAACCTCAACATCCGATAAAAAGGATTTAGGAGTACATAGTTCAAGGGGAGTTAAAGGTAGACAATGTAATTGAGCAGGAAATGCTAGTGGAATGATTGGCTGCATAGGGAGAGGTATAAGCAGTAGAGAGTGAAGTGTTAATGCCATTGTACAGAGTATCGGTGAGACCTTCCATGGAGAATTGTACACAGTACTGGAGATCGTATTTCCAGAAGAATATTTAAACTTTTGTAGAGAGTTAAAGGGGCTGTATCACTTAAGCATTGCTTATACTGTGCTTGTGGAGAAAACCAAATTATTGAAAATGATCTATACATTGAGTTAGCAAAACTGCAAGCAACTGTCTAAATTAGGAGAAAGATGGGTTTCATAGGTGTCTGTGGAGTCTTCTGCTTATGACACAACAAAACTTCACAGACAGCTATGAAACCCATGTTTCTCCTAATTTAGACAGTTGCTTGCAGTCTTGTTATGTATAGATCATTTTCTGTATTTTTTTATTCTCTGCATGCACAGTAAATACAATGTTTAGATGACACAGTCACTTTTAAGTGGAGGGCCACTAATCTGGTGCATGTATTGCAGGGTAATACTTACCAGGGAAGGTTAAAGGATCTTAACATGTGTAGCTTGGAAGAAAGATAAGACGGGAGATTTGATAGAGACATTTAAATATATAAAGGGAAGCAACACAGTAAAGGAGGAGAGTATATTTAAAAGAAGAAAATCTACCACACAAGAAGAACAGGAGGACATAGTCTTAAATTAGAGGGGCAAAGAAAGGTTTGAAAAGTAATATCCGGAAGTATTATTTTGTGGAGAGGGTAGTGGATGCATGGAATTGCCGTCCAGCTGCAGTGGTAGTGGTCAACACAGTGAAGGAGTTCAAGCATACGTGGGATAGTCATAAGGCTATCTTAGATATGCGATAAGACCAGGGACTAATAAAAGTATTTTCAAAATTGGGCAGACAGAAAACATTCAGCCGATCCAGGTTATTTATAAAACTATTAAATAGTTTTATAAATAACCCCTGTTGACTAATTTTAGTTCTGTAAAGTGCAAATATGTTGTTTTTTAATACCTGGTACATATTTGAATGCAGACAAGGACCAAAGTCTTTATTTACATATTGAAATGATACAGAGTAGACAATCTAGTCTGCACTCTTAACCAGGACCCAATGTGCGTGATTCTCAGCTGATTACGTGGCACTCAGACCAAGCATTGGGCTTGGCTAAATGACGTCACTGTCAATATAGAGGAGGTTTCCCAAATCCGAGAACCCCGTTTAAGAACATGATGGGAGTGGAGAAGGATGTATGGTAGTATACGGTAACTAAGAAGATGAAAAAGAATGCACCAGTGCTGCTGGATTGGGGATTACACATGTGGTGGTGCGGTGGATGTTACAGGAAGTGAGACATGTGATGGTGGCACTGAGGATACTTTTTCATTTGATTCCGAAAACACATTTCCACAATGTGAATGGGGCACTGTGGAAAGGAAGGGGAGTGAGGGAGCGCATTTGCCTGAGGTGTCTTGATTACTTATTGTTCTCCTACATGGCACATAGACTTGTGTTAAATCGTGAGTAACTTTAACAATCACAATGCAGCTAATTGTACAACATAATATTTGTATTGATTAGGTATTGATCTGAAAGTGTAATAATGTTCAGTAGGCATGGTGAACTGGTGTCAGCCCAGTACAAACAAAAACATTAGTTTTTCCTAATCAGATTATCAAGTTTAATTCTTATGTTATTATAATCGTAATTAAAAAATAATATTGTTAAATGGAATGCTATTTATTTAAATATTCACCTACCTCTTGGATGTATGGATTTATCCGCACTGAATGTTTTTGTTCCATGTCCAGATAAGGTTCAGATCTTCTGGTGACCTTTTCCATTAATGCTCAGTTGAAAGTGTTTTTGAAGTTGACCCTTTAATAATAATAATGTGAGAAATAAGTGGTGTTACTTTTTACTGGCTAGCCGAGGATTAGATTGCAAGCTGCTAGTTTTACAATTTTTTTGGTGTAAAAACAGTCAAAACATCTAGGAGCCAGCAGCAGTGATTTTAGGAGTCATAGCTCCTTGGATCAAGCCCTGTCCTAGAATATTAGGGGATTTTAACCAAATTGAGACTGTCCCCTCCAAATATTGGTGGATAGTATATGCTAACTTTTATCAGTGTATACTGTACACAGCATAGCTTTTCATTCATTAATAACTAAGGAATGGAACTGTTAACTTGGGCTTTAAAGCTTGCAGTCAAATGCTTAGTTAGGCAAGTTAACTCTTAACGCTACTTCTTTCATGTATCTCAAGTTATTACATATACTACTTGGTACTATCATTTTGATCATTCATAACAATCCCCACCAGTGGGCACAGGATCACTAAAGAAATTAGTCTTCTATGCTTTTTACCAGTGGTTCTCAACCGGTTTTACCCCAGGACCCACATTAATTCTTGGTCATGTAGTCACGACCCAAAATTAATTTCATTTTCAAAACATTATAAACAAACATAACATGAATAGTGCAGTAATAGCAGTGTGAGTGAAAATGGAAGTGCTGTTGAGATAATAACCTATTGAAATATAACAGACTAAATAAAACCAATCGGAAAGCCCAAGGTGCTTTTTGCTCCTGAGAAATGTCTCAACGTCTGGTTTGATGATAGACAAAGCAACTCTGAGGTTGATTTCTTTGTCCATGCTATTCCTATATTTTGTCTTCAGTTGGACCAGAGCTGAGAAGTCATTCTCACAAACATAGGTACATTAAACACAGATCTGAACATCCAGCCCAAAATTCACTTGGCTCATTTTGAAATTGTATCCCTAATGTAAATGGTGCCAGCTCGGCTGCTTCCAAATCCTAATGGTGTTACTGGAAGAGAGAGAAGCAGCAATATCGAAAACACCATCATCATTGGGGAGCTTATCAGCTTCAGACGGTGAACGCAGTGTGTATCGCAACATCATCAGTCCTCTCCCCAATCAAAAGTCCGGGATCCACTCCACACCAGCTCGTGACCCACTTTTGGGTCAGGACCTAAAAGTTGAGAAACACTGCTTTATAATTTGCAGCACTCTCAAGTACACTTTACATGTAATATTCACATAATAAAACCTGAATTTAAAATAATATCCATATTTCTAGTTTATTTTTTACATGTGCCATCTAATTTAAATTTTACTGAATATTTTAAGCTTCTGATCTGTGAAATTGCTGCTGTGTACTATTTTTATTGGCAATTTTTATCAATGATTTTAATTATTTTGGTTGCACATTTTGTGGCAACAAGTTCTTCATTATATTAAAGAACAGGTCTGCAGTAAATTAAAAACATAACGGAAGATGAGGAGAAGATGATCATCTCAATAAGAAGTTTTTAGCCACAAGAGCCCAATTTAGTATGTCTGGTCTGTTTTTTTGTTTATTTTCTTTCTCCACATATGTCCTTTGGATTTCCACAAGGGGAGAGGAGAACAGAGTAGAGAGTAGGGGAGTGAGGAGAAATAAGGGGAAGAGATCATATAGTAGGAGAGGGGCAAGCCTGAGGAGTTAAATGTTTGGATTTCATAAAAGATATACAGGCGTGGGACTATATGCTAATGTTTTATCTTTTCTGTATTGTCGTTGTTTTTATATATGTGTGTATAATTATCTATCTATCTAAATCAGGGCTTGACAAATGTAATTAGATTTTAGGAGCCAGCAAAAAAATTTAGGAGCCAGACAATCACGCAAGCATACATGCAATTGATAAACACACACGCCTACTTTACATATACCCATATATCCATACACCTCACACACACCTACTTTACATATACCCATATATCCATACACCTCACACACACCTACTTTACATATACCCATATATCCATACACCTCACACACACCTACTTTACATATACCCATATATCCATACACCTCACACACACCTACTTTACATATACCCATATATCCATACACCTCACACACACCTACTTTACATATACCCATATATCCATACACCTCACACACACCTACTTTACATATACTCATATATACAAACACCTCACACACCTACTTTACATATACCCATATATCCATACACCTCACACACACCTACTTTACATATACCCATATATCCATACACCTCACACACACCTACTTTACATATATACACATATATACAAACACCTCACACACACCTACTTTACATATATACACATATATACAAACACCTCACACACACCTATTTTACATATTCCCATATATACAAACAGCTCACACACACCAACTTTACATATTCCCATATATACAAACACCTCACACACACCTACTTTACACACATATATACAACCACACACCCACCTCAGTCTTTTTTTGTTTTCTTCTTAACGTGTCCCCCTCGTGCTGCAGCCGCTGAGTGCCAGGATGTCACGTGACGACAACCGGCACTCAGACAGGTTGCGCGAGGGGGCGGAGCTTGCAGTCTGTGCGGATGGCACAGACTTTACCCCTCGCGCTCCGAAAAAATAATTTTAAAAAACCGGATGGCAGCGGCGAGGGGACCTTGAGGCTGACGGCACCCAGGCGCCAGGTCTCATTTCCTGGTCGCCATGGCGACCTGGCGCCTGGGGTTTGTCGAGCCCTGATCTAAATATATATAGGTATTTTGTAGTTTCAGAAAAAAAAGAAAGAGGAAAAAAAACATAACTCTTACTGACTGACAGATGGCGCTATATCATAGTTGTGCACCATTGTATTATTCCTGGCCATAATAAGTGATGGCCTTTTATTGATGTAAGTGGTACTTTCTCAACAAGTGGATTGAGAAGGAATTGTTCAGATCTATAATGTGTTTTCTTTGTCATGTTCATGGCACCAGTGTTTATCTTCGCTGAACGTAAGTGAGAGAGGCTAAGTGCATTTCCAAGAATCTGTTCACCTGCAACTTCAATATGCCAAACAAGTTCCGTTTCATTAGAGACAGCCTAGAGTTCATTTCAATTCCGTTGGTTGTCACATCTTTTTCCAAACCTTCTGCTATTAAAATAAATATGCATGAAAACTAGATTTACTTTCTTAATATAGCAACATTGATGGCTACATTAGCACGAGCTAGACATCCCATTTTCCTTTTCGATGTACAATACAGACCTATAAAGGCTGCATTTTTAAGCAGCCAATTTTCTATTACAGTATATTTTAGATATTAAATATTCATGTGCGAGAATCATCGGGTGTCATTAGATTACATTGACGGATAATACAGTCAATATATTATAATATTACACTAGTAAACAGCATTTGAGGGATACTAAGCATTTGCAGGTTACTGTTCTTACTGTCTGGTATTTCAAGGATTGATTCATTTGTGGAACAGAACACAAAATAATGTCGGTGGGTAAACCACAATGGTAGAATTTAAATAGAAAAGCTTTAATGAAAGAATGCAAATTAAGTACCTTAGCTGTCTCAGGGGGAAGACATGTTTAGAATCTTCATCGAGGAAATACCTTACCCAAGATTATAAACAGCATGTCCACCCCCTGATAGAGCTTTACAGAACAAAGAGGACTCAATAAGGTAATTTATTTTTTGTAAACTTTCAATTCAACCTAAGGTTATTAGTTACATACAGTTGCCCTATAATTCAGTGGTCTAGTCATTGTTCACTCCTCTGGAGTTCCATGGATGGATCTCAAACTGATGTAATCGTGGAAACTGTAGGGTTAAATGTTTTTTGTTTTTTATTTTATTTTGAGAGCTTTTTATTTTTTTTTTCCTTCCCTCCAGACATAATAAAGGAGCAGAATAAGGAGTTAAGAGGCACACAGAGGGCTATAACCCGAGATCGAGCAGCCTTGGAGAAACAGGAAAAGCAGCTGGTAAGAGCAATCAAAACATTCTGCTGTAATAGGTATTTACACCTTTGCTTTCAGAGATGAGATCTGTGTTAAATTGTGAGTAACCTAAACAAAGGGGCCAAGTCTGAGCAACTCTGCATGAAGGACATTAAAGCACTTTATTCCTTTTCTTCCCATCTTTGTTTTCTTGGAGAGAAAGCTTGGTAATTGAATTTATTGCACACTTAAGTGTAAGAGCAGCCTGAAGTGCACTGAGCCTCATTACTAATCCCCATGATGCCTTGAGATTTTTGTGTAGTAGAACAGATTTTTACAACCCCTTGTCTGTGTTCCCTTGATGGGGCGTCCTGCTCAGCTCTGATAAGAATGATGACTTGATGGCATTGTTACGATAATATGCCATCTTATATAACCAGTCTTTATTTTAAACAAATAAGACTTTAACTGCGCAATCTTGTCTTTCTCTTTATAGTGATCAAGTGAAAGTTTTACACTTTGTCTATATCAGCAGGTTCCAGCAATAAACCTTTCTGGTTTCTTTTATACAAGTTGGAGCAGAGCTTGACAAATCGCTGGAGCCATGGTTACTAAAATCTCTACGGTTGGCTCCTAATTTTTTGATTGCTTTATATTGACTCCTAAAGGCTACTGAAATTTGTCAAGCCCTGAGCTAGTGATAATGCACGAAATAAAGGGTGAGCCAAACACTAGCAGTTTTCGTTAGAAATCATTTTTATGCATTCAAAACATTGATGTCTGATCCCATTACCTTTTTTGTTCTCATCACCCGCTGAGAGTCATCCACAGTCCCATTCATTCAAAAGTATTTTCAATCTTCCAGCTTCATTCTTCTTGTTCACAAAGGTCTAACTCATCACTAATAACAGTATGCAATTTGTGTTTCTAACTCCAGCAGCTATCAGTTGAAGAATACTATCTGATCCTTTTATTATTAGCATACTTACATGTAATTTCATTTATTTTGCTCAAGTCTTTATCTCAAATGATCTGGAACTGGCCAATGTTAAGTTGTATAATAATTTGAAGCTGCATACAATAAATGAACGTATATTAAAGTAACATTTGTATTCACTTTACCTTACCTGTTTATGCTGGGCAAATTGGTGCAAGGTTAGTGAAGGATGGTAGTATTAATGCCATAGAACCATTGTAGAGAGAAAATTGAACAGGCCGATCTTTTAGACTGTAACAACGTCTGCTATCTGCATGCTGTGCTCCACATTGCTAATGTAATGCTTTTCGTGTGCGTCTTTCACTAGGAATTAGAAATAAAGAAGATGGCAAAGACTGGTAACAAAGACGCACTCCGTGTTCTCGCAAAGCAACTCGTCCAGCTTCGGAAGCAGAAAACTCGAACATATGCTGTGAGTTCAAAGGTCACATCTATGTCGACGCAGACAAAGGTCATGAGCTCACAGATGAAGATGGCGGGTGCCATGTCTACTACGGCAAAGGTGAGTCCATCTCGGCAACAGTTGGCTTTGTTCAAATAGTTCCACCTTGTCAACATGCAAGAAGATTGGAAAGTACAGTTATTTCAATAATAGTAGGAGCACACTCTGTATCCCCTTATTAGATTACTGAGCATTGCAACTAAGTAACTGTCATTGAATATGGTTTTACTTTACACAGAAAAAAACAAAGCTAATGTATAAGCTCTGTCCTCATCTTGTGAGGATTCTTTCCCTTTGTTGTGTCCTTCTGACGGGTTCAAGATGATACTGATCCCAGGAGGAGTGGTTTTGTGAACGCTAAACATGGTATATTTTATAAGATGCTGCATATGAATCTAAGAGAAATAAAGGCCATCTCAGCGAGTGAAGATGCCATGAATTAACATCACTCGCTACTGTGTGTGGAAAGGAGCAGGTTTGGAGATCTGTGCAATGAGAAGTGCAAATCTTACTACTCACTTACTCGAGTCCCTTACAACTTATCACTGTGATGTCTAGCCTTGGCGCTGCAGGTGTTTGGGCATTCCATGTCCCATGATGCTCAGTACATCTTATGATTACATTACAATAACATTTATTTATATAGCACCAACAATTTACATAGCGCAAGGTACAGAGCATAGAAGGGAACTACATACTAGAACAGACTGGTACATGAGGTAGAGAACCCTTCTCGCAAGCTTGCAATCTAGAGGGAATGGGTTACATAAGACACATAAGGGATTGAAGAGGGCAGAGGGATCAACGTTATAGTAATAGTAGTGTGGATGGGTGGCACTACGTGGGATAGGCCAAGGATGTATAGGGACAGAGTCTGAGGGAGAGAATATAATCAGTTATGTTTTGGAAAGGTTAAGTTTCAGGTAGCGATCAGACATGTAAGTGGAGATGGCCGACAGACACTCAACTACACGTGACACAAAACAGGGAGGAGAGGTAGATCTGAATTATGATTGACTGATATGGGATATGGCCGTACCAAGGTCCCGTCATAGGTTCAGCTGCTAGCCCTTTGCATGGAATAAAACAATCCAAGGTAGTTAACAGTCTCCTTCACAATCCAATGTTTTTTTTTATTGTGCAGACAATGCAAACAGTGAACAAAAAGATGGACCCACAAAAAACTCTCCAAACAATGCAAAATTTCCAGAAGGAAAATATGAAAATGGAAATGACAGAAGAAATGAGTAAGTGACTTATTACTTACATGAGCTGTTCAAATATCTTGTGAAATGAATACTCCTGTAGATAGCTAGTCCTTCCTCTATTAAGGACATCCACTAATAGAAGGCTTGTAATACCTAGATAACTTTGTACAGGACGCCCCCTGGTGGATAAAATTGATACATCACTTGTTACAATTGACACAAATAATCTTTGGAAGCATGGGATACATAATGCATACAGTAGTGAACATAATTTGGTACAAGTTTAGATAAACAAAATGTCGTCATAAAAAAGTATGCTTATCTGAGTAGCTATTACATCTGAATATCTTGGATCAAACTGCATACCTTTTCTGGTTCGTGACATCTTACTTTCTGGAATTGATTGATTGAATACAGTCTTTTGGGAACTAAACTTATTTTTACACATTAGTAAAAAAAATATTGGACTGCAAACATTTAATTTATTTAAAATTAACAATAATATGCTATAATAAATTTGTAACACAAGTATATTATTACATCCCAACATTTATACATTTGTAATGCATGTATTTCAGGCTTTTTCCTGTTTCTCAACTAGTTTTTTTATTAGGCATAATATTTGAAAGTATACCTCTCCAAATAGGAAAGTCTTAAAATGTGTCGTAATAAAAGTTTTTTTTTTTTTTGCTGTACAGTAGAATTTACTTTGCTATCGTTCTGTGCCATCGCAGCATGCAATTAAATGTGTCCTATTACTGTTTAAGTATTAAACATACCGAGTAAAGATGTATTTGGGTCAGGATGTATTTAGCATAATTACTGCTTGAAAGATTGTCAAACCCCATGACTGATTTTCTTAAGAATAGAGTTATTCAATTTATCATGTCATACATTATATTCCAAAATGAAGGGGTTAAATGAGCTTAAAAAGGGAATGGTAATATTCTGGAGGTGTAGGAGAGGGGTCAGTGTATTTTAAAAGAGACATTGTATGAGCAACATAGGAACATTTTAACAAAATGATCTAAATTAACAAATTAAATAACATCTAGAAAAACAACGCTCCATATTTTGAAGCACAATTGACTCCATTTTGATCACCATTTGGTTTGATCAATACAGATTTGATGGGAGATGGATCACTGACACTGTGAAGGCATGTGCGGTGATGCTGTTCAGGGTTTTGATATTAAAGTGACTCGCACTAAGCACTGCATCAAATGACGTTCGCTATGCATAGTGCATTTTTTACATGCATTATATGTCTATGTATAGTGTTGGTTTGCTGTGCTTCTTCAAACTAGGAGTTGTTAAAATGGCTGCTCCCTCTTCATGCAGACAGTGCTGCTGGGGAGGGAAACATGAGGGGCAGGTTATAGTTTAATAAAAAAAAAGTGTGCAATTTTATTTCATTTTTTTAAAATATCACTACAGTAGTCGTCTAAAATGTACTATATATGGGTAAAATAAATACTTCCCTCCAAAAGATGCAGCTTCTTATTAGAAAAAAAGCTTAACCACTGAATTAATTTATTTTTTTATCATTCTTAACAGTAAACGATACACTGGATGATATCTTTGATGCCTCTGATGATGAAGAAGAAAGCCAAGACATCGTTAATCAAGTTCTGGATGAAATTGGAATTGAAATTTCTGGAAAGGTACATGTTCATCTCGTTTATATGTTTTTTTTATAAACTGTGGGTGAAAGATTTGATTTTGAGCTGTTTATGTAGTTTATCCTGCATTGGTCAAGTGCATTTGTCAACTTTGTTATGGACCACCCACAGAATCAGGTTTAAGAACACCACCTTTAATTTGAATGTGGCTGTGAATTATTTGTCAGATATCCAAAGGTAACTGGTCATCTAAACAGTATCGACCTTCTACTCGTAACACAAACATATGTGTAAACCCTGTGTTACCAGAATAGGAAGCACATGTGCAGACGTTTGAAATAGTTGCTATATGTACATCAAATGAACACATTTTGTGTTTAGAATCTATATGTAATAACTTGCAGAACATCTAATATGAGATTGTAATACCATGTTACCTCTTCTAGATGGCAAAAGCACCATCCACAGCCAAAGGATTACCCGCTGCATCTGCATCCAAATCCTCTGCCATTTCCGATGAGGAGATTGAGCGCCAACTAAAAGCTTTGGGAGTAGATTAAACTTCTGACAGTACCAGGGCTTCACATGTTCGGAAAGAAACTGTGTGAACTTGTGTTTAGCTTCCAACGAACCAACACGGCTTTTTGTTAACAGAAGAATGATCTATTTTTAAGGATTGGTGGACACTGTACATTCATTGTGCTCATCATTGGACGCTGTACAATAATTGTGTAAATATAACAATAATTCTTAACTTGTGTATAAACTTCCCTTCTCACATGTACCACAGATGGCAGTTCATGTACAATTTTGTAAAATACTCCTACCCAGTCTTGGTGGTTACATACAGTTTATTTGTGGGACAAATTACAAATACAAAAAAAAAATACTACACAGAATTACATGGTACATCCCCATTTCCAAATTTGACACATTATTGCATGAGATTCTTGGTTCCTAACTGCATGTTAGCAATTTTTAAGGTTTTGTTTGAAAAACATTGGACACTTGTAGGTTAAAGGGACAGAGTTACTAAAAGGTGTAAACTCAGGTGAAATAAAGGATTGTTCCAGAAATATTTTTTTTTTTTTTTAATTACAGTAAATATGCTTGGATTTTTTTTATTTACATCTTTTTTTTTTAATTCGGTCAGGGATAAAATCTATAGGTTATGTATATAAAGCAGTTCTGGAGTTGGAAGAGTGAAGCAATCAAAATTAAATTATTCATCGTTTCACTTTTAGAGTATTACTCTTGGATTTATCTTGATAAAAAAAAAAACACCCATGATATTTCACCTGTGTGTTTAAAATATTTTTTCCCCAATTAGAATATAAAAACCGGTACCTAAAAAAGTTCTGCTACATTCTCTGTAAAGCACAGTAGAGTAATCTACTCTTGAGTAGTACCAAGCAGCCATATTTTCAGAATGGCTTACCCGATGTTAAACATCTTGGATATATTAGGTT
Source organism: Pelodytes ibericus (assembly GCA_036172795.1). Taxonomy (NCBI): domain Eukaryota; kingdom Metazoa; phylum Chordata; class Amphibia; order Anura; family Pelodytidae; genus Pelodytes; species Pelodytes ibericus. The sequence goes on from CM069857.1 coordinate 38,554,726, forward strand.
TGAGAACACTACCTAGCTTTAACATAAATCTGTGTGACGGTGCATTACTTAAACATTTCACCTGATTTAACCATACTGAAAAGGATTGTGTGGAATAGAGACTTTGATTTTTCTCTTTCATGTTCTGTATACATCCATTTTTGTGCCTTTGTAAATTAAAGCCTTATCCTAACTACTCTGCTGTGTTTTTATTTTTTTTTCTTGTTTTTCTGTAGAAATAATCCATACTGCTTGGAAACAATTATTACAATCAAAAACAATTTATCACGTTTATAAAGTTGGCACCACAATAATAGAAGTAATACATGTGAAGGGACTGTATCAGCTAAACATTGTTTTAACTGTGAATGTAGCACATAACATTTTTTTTTTCTTCAATATCTAGACCTTGTATTAGCAAAACTGCAATTCAATGACTAAATTAGTAGAAACATGTGTTTTAAATGTGTCTATCGAGTCTCCTGCTTATGACATCACCTGTGACACGGTATGCAAATTACATTTCCGATTGAAAATCATACTGTGCCAAAGGTTATGTCATCCCCAAATATCTGGCTGAGCATCACTGGAAATGTAAACTTCATCACCTGGCATGCGACAGAAAAGTTTTATTTTTCTCTTTAGTGATCTTACATTTCCAGAATAATGTTGAGTGGCACAATCAACCAAAGGTACTATTGTTGGATGCTGCTTTTATGAAATAAATATTTTTATTTAATGGCCCCTCTCCATGCAAGCTTTTGATTAATATTTACAGGGACACTTTTTAAGCAGCAGTCTATCCAATCTCTGGCTAAACGCTAAGGATTATGTGTGAATAATTGTGCTGTTTCAAAGGTATGGATTCATATTGGATTGATTTATAAAAATGATGGACAGCCCCTCGCATAACACCATAATTGGAGACCTTTAGTTGAACACATCATGGGCCATAAAATGCACTGCTTATATCGTCACTGCATCATGGGATATGCAGTCAATAACAAATTAAGATATTTAAAAGACACTCCCACCAAAAAATGAAAAGGTTTTTTTTTTGCATTGTTGATTTCAGATATGTCTTGTTTTTGTTATGTGAATTTATTTTATGAAATATTTTATTAACCAAGTGTGACTAGGTGGCGCCATTTTGTGATTTATATAGTTTTTTGGGTGCCACCCCCCAGTGACTTTATAGCACTAGTGTCTCACTTTGGGGCTGGCGACACAGAATGCAGTCTATAAGTCAGAATTCTGATCATAGACTTGCATTGAGTAGGAGGGTAATGTAACTATTACATCACAAGGGGCAGAGTTTTGATCCTGTTTGATCAGGTAAATCTCCTCTCTTTGTCTTGGAGATTTTGGATAGTGTTGCATCATGGGTAAAATTTGCAAAATGGATGCTGGAGATAAACACCATTTTATTTTTACTTTTCTATAAAATTAATTCCAACCTAAAAAAAAAAAAAAAAACAGTGGCATATGTCTTCTATATGTGTTTGTTTTAAATGCATAGGTAATCTAGTTATCTTATGTAAGTGGTAGTGTCTGTTTAAGCAGTGAACTACATTGACCATGATGTGCCCAGCCAGCCCAAAGTCTGTACCACTCTATTTAAAATTATCGGAGTGTCAATGTTTGGCTCAGTATATAGCGATGGGGGTTATATTGTACCACCATGAGTATCTTGCTCACTATATAATAATTGGACATACGCTGTACCACCATGAGTGTGTGGCTGATAACACACCCAATGATCAGCAATAACATTATGGCCTGCCTAATATTGTGTAGGTCCCCTTTTGATGCCTAAACAGCCTTTACTTATTGAGGCATGGACTCCATTAGACCTCTGAACGTGTGCTCTGGTATTTGGCACCAAGACGTTAGCAGCAGCTTCTTTAAGTCCTGTAAGTTGCAAGGTGGGGTCTCCATGGATTGGGCTTGTTTGTCCAGCAAATCCCACAGATGCTCTCATTAACCAGTTTTGATTTGTGGCAGAGGGCATTATACTGTTTAAAAAGGCCGAAGCCATCATGGAATACTGTTTCCATGAAACAGTGTTCATGGTCTGCAACAATGTTTATGTAGATGGTGCGTGTCAAAGTAATATCCACATTAATGGCAAGACCCAAGGTTTCCCCAAAGCATAACTCTTCCTCTGTCGGTTTGCCACCTGTCATTGGTCCTAATGTTACGGCTGATCGGTGTATATTATGAGAACACTATGCTGTTTGAGACTCACCCACTGCGCAGTACCATTACAATGGGTAATAGTAACATCTCCTGGATGTTGGTAAAAAGGAGCATCCCCAGGACGTTCTTGGAAACCAGAGAATTTCTACACTAATTGAATGTGTGGACATTCCTTCCCTTGCATTTGAGAGTTAAGGAAGCTGGAAACTACAGGATCTGCAGTGGGACACAGACCTCTGCTTGAAATCCTGCTTTTATCAGAAAATCTCGTGAGTGCATCTCCTCAGGGGGAGCATATAAGTCTCTCCTGTTTCATTCTATCATCACACAATACTCACCAAAGGTGTTTTATTATGAATATTTATACCACAGTATATCTTACAGCACACTTTTTGTATTTCTTTGTTCTGTGTATTGTTTTTTTGTGTGTAATATAGGGACACACTGCTTTAAGTGCTGCTTAGATTATGACCTAAGCGCTTGGTATCACTTTTTTTACTTTTACAATATCTGAATATCTGTGAGTTTTATTGCTGTGGAGTCTGATACACTCAAGCTCTGTACGGACACTTTGTCTATACCTGCACATTACTGTGAGTTGTATTGTTGTGGAGTGTGATACACTCGCTATCTGTATATTACTGTAAGTTTCATTGCTGTGGAGTCTGATACACTCACAATCTGTATATTGCTGTTAGTTTCATTGCTGTGGAGTCTAACACACACACACACACACACACTGCACATTACTGTTCATTACAGAATTGTTAATGTGTGGTGTCCAGAAAATATAATTTTTCTTTCTTTGTTTTACTCTTATGCTCTACCACCCTCTATTGTCTGATTAAGTGATTGCCTTTGTCAGGGTTCCAGGTCAAAAAGTCAGTTAGCCAATGTCACGTTTCCTCATCTTTTTAGATCTACTGCCGTATTCTGCCGCCCTCTGGATGTTGCCAGGTATCGTGTTAGTGGCTTTCATTTGGCACTGGAGTCTGTAACCTACTATTACATGTAGAAAGGAAGTAGCAAAATATGTCCCTACTATTGTCAACATCCAGGGACAGGATCCCAGGACACAGCGAGTGGTGTTACATAATGCCACCTGACGTCATGCGATACTGTGTGACCCTGTATGATTGAGTTGCTGTCTGTCAGACAGCAGGAGCTAATTTCTTTGTATTTAAGCTATAAATGTCTCACAAATGCTGCCTGTGGACAGTGTAATGCACTGTGTATAGGAAGGTGGAACAGACACTGAATTTGATGAGAAAGGACCTGAAAAAAGTGACTGTTTTTAGCTAATAGGAAGCATACAAATAAACCACTACTTATGAATAATCATTATTATGTACTGATGTATTTTTTTTTATTTTTTTATCACATTTCATGTGCTGCCCTCTACCCCCACCCCCCCCAAAAAACCCCAACATCATTGAGGGTGACTGTTCTTAAATGGAACAGTTACCTTATTCCCAAAAGATGTTGTTTGGTATTCTTCATAATCACACCAACAGTCTATTCATTAAGCATGATTGAATTTCAAACATAGCCCAGTATAGATGTGCAGTGCCAGTGGTGAATGGACAATGGGAAACTAATACACCCCGGGGATAATTAGTAAGTGCCAGTAGATAATTATTGAATAGATCGAAAAATTCATGGCCAGTTGCCAGACATGTTTTTTTCATGATTTCCCATTTATAATGTTACTTTTGACCAAGCATTTTTCAGGAATTTATTGAATCTCCTGCTAGACTTTTTTTTAAGACTCTAATCTCACCATTTCCTCTGACGAAACCTGAATGAAAAAAAGCCAGTTACATTACATTACAATAACATTTATTTACATAGCACCAACAATGTATGTAGCATTAGGTACAGAGCATAGAGGGGGACTACATACTAAGTTAGATGAACAAGAACAGACTGGTACCTAAGGCATGGTACCAATTCCATGAAGTACGCCATGGTTAAGTTATATGCTGTAAACTTCTTTTGTATTCTCTTTATTGATTATTGACACAAGTCATATATCAAGAAAATAGCCAATGCTAAGATCTAAATAACTACCCATTCAGACTCAATTCTTGAAATAATAGATTACTGATAATTAAAAACTTTTTTTTAAAAACCCTTTATACTACAATTTTTAGGATTGTTAATTGAAATATTAGGTTAGGAGGAAAATATTTGATATTATGATGTATTACATGGATTGGTACAAATCATCAGTAACTTCTTGTCTTGCCTACACTCTTGGTTACCTGTGAAGTAGACCTATCCGTGATGGAGTGCAGAAGATCTCATGAGTTTGCTACACAATTTGATACTGTGCTAGAAGCACACACACCAAGGGATCTCCTGGTGTAATATTTATTGAACAAGGTAAAATATATTTAAAATAACCCCAGCTCCAATTGGCTACTTACAGGAGGTGAGTACAATAGCAAGAACTCACCTGCTGTAAGTAGCCAATTGGCGCGGGTTATAATAAATATGTTTTGCCTTGTTCAATAAATACTACACCAGAACATCGCTTGATGTGCGCTTCTCTCTTTCTAGGTACACAAGGTTCTCTTCTCACCCCTAAGAGGATGTTGGCCTCTTTTATTGAAGCAGCACCCGACCTGGTTATATTGCTCTTCCTAGTACACATGGACCTTCCTGTTTGGGACATGCATTAGTAACCTATTTTTAACTGCATACACTCTTAGGTTGCGCCTTGTTTCTGTTCTGTTCTTTTATCTTGTTTATAAAATATGGTGATTATCATGCCCATGGCAGAAGATTTGTCACTGTCAATAGACAGAGAGAAGACAAATGTTCTAGATGTGACTTTCTCGGATTATTTTATAGCTAACATCAGAAATGTTTCATTTTACTCACGTACATCTGACAAACTTTTACTTGGCATTTGTCAGTTTCTAATTTATCCAGCAGTTTTATAATAAAGACACAGCAGTTCCAGGCTGTCTCACGCTGGCAGTGTTCCATAGGAAGCAGGCAGCCGTCTGGTCGGCGACTGGCTCTCTCTGCTCAAGCAGAGAGAGACCTTTGTTTTTGCAAGCAGGTCCCCCCTGCTTATCACATGTAAAAACGAGTGTCTCTCTGCACAAGTACTTGCCAGGTTATCCTCACACTAGGGACAACTAACCTTTCACTTTGCTTCTAAATTAGTAAGTGCATGCTAGTACAGCACTTAATATTTATTTAGTGCTTGCCGATCCAATGAGAAATCTGATTGCCATTTGGAGTCAAGAAGGATTTTTTTCCCCCAGTGACAGCAGAATTTTAAATTGCTGAAATGAGTTTTTATTTGCCTTCTTTTGGATCATAGAAACATAGAATGTGTCGGCAGATAAGAACCATTCGGTCCATTTAGTCTGCCCAATTTTTTTTGAGTACTTTTATTAGTCCCCCTTTCCCGGTCTTATAGCTAGGATAGCCTTGTGTCTATCCCACGCATGCTTAAAATCCTTGACTGTGTTTACCTCTACTACTTCTGCTGGAAGGCTATTCCATACATCCACTACCCTCTCAGTAAAGTAATACTTCCTGATATTACTTTTAAATCATTGCCCCTCTAATTTAAGACTATGTCCTCTACTTGTGGTAGTTTTTCTTCTTTTAAATATACTCTCTTCCTTTACAGTGTTCATTCCCTTTATGTATTTAAAAGTTTCTATCATATACCCCCTGTTACGTCTTTCCTCCAAGCTATACATGTTAATATGCTTTAACCTTTCCTGGTAAGTTTTATCCTTCAACCCATGAACCAGTTTAGTAGCCCTTCTCTGAACTCTCTCCAAAGTATCAATATCCTTCTGGAGATACGGTCTCCAGTACTGCGTACAATACTCCAAGTGAGGTCTCACCAGTGCTCTGTACAATGGCATGAGCACTTCCCTCTTCCTACTGCTAATACCTCTCCCTATGCAACCAAGCATTCTGCTAGCATTTCCTGCTGCTCTATTGCATTGCCTACCTACCTTCAAGTCCTCTGAAATTATTACTCCTAAATCCCTTTCCTCAGATGTTGAGGTTAGGACTGTACCAAATAGTCTATATTCTGCTTGTGGGTTTTTACGCCCAAGGTGCATAATCTTGCACTTGTCCACATTAAATGTCAGTTGCCACTGCTCTGACCATTTTTCTCATTTAACTAAATCATTTGCCATTTGGCTTACCCTCCATGAATATCAACCCTGCTGCAAATCTTTGTATCATCAGCAAAAAGACAAACTTTGCCAACAAGACCTTCTGCAATATCGCTAATAAAAATATTAAAGAGAATGGGTCCAAGTACAGATCCCTGAGGTACCCCACTAGTAACAAGACCTTGCATCGAATATACCACATTGACTACAACCCTCTGTTGGCTGTCACTCAGCCATTGTCTAATCCATTCAACAATATTGAAATCCAAACTCAAAGATTTCAGTTTATTGATAAGCCTTCTATGTGCGACAGTGTCAAAAGCCTTACTGAAATCTAGGTAAGCAATGTCTACTGCACCACCCTGATCTATTATTTTAGTCACCCAATCAAAAAAATCAATAAGATTAGTTTGGCATGATCTCACTGAAGTAAACCCATGCTGTCTCTGATCTTGAAATCCAAGCGACTTTAGATGTTCAACAATCCTATTCTTTAACAAGGTTTCCATTATTTTCCCCACTACTGAAGTAAGACTTACTGGTCTATAGTTGCCCGCCTCCTCCCTACTACCTTTCTTGTGAATGGGCACAACATTAGCTAATTTCCAATCTTCTGGAACTACTCCCGTTAACAATGATTGGTTAAATAAATCTGTTAACGGTTTTGCTAGTACACCACTAAGTTCTTTTAATAACTTTGGATGTATCCCATCAGGTCCCATCGACGTATTTGTCTTTACTTTAGACAGCTGAAGTAAAACCTCTTCCTCTGTAAACTTACATGCATCAAAAGACTCATTAGTCTTTTTCCCTAAATGAGGTCCCTTACCCTCATTTTCATTTGTAAAAACTGAACAAAAATATTCATTAAGGCAGTCTGCTAAGCCTTTATCCTCTTCTACATAGCATCCTTCTTTTGTTTTTAATCTAACTAATCCTTGTTTTACTTTCCTTTTCTCATTTATGTATCTAAAAAATGTTTTATCCCCCTTTTTCACTGACTGGGCTATAGTCTCTTCTGTGTGTGCTTTGGAAGCTCTTATAGCTTGCTTTGCCTCTTTCTGCCTACTCTTATAGATCTTTCTATCTTCCTCACTCTGAGTATTTTTATAATTACTAAATGCTAGCTTTTTATTTTTTACTATTTTAGCCACCTCTGCAGAGTACCACAGTGGTTTCTTCAATTTTTTGCTCTTACTGACAAGCCTTATGCAATTTTCTGTTGCCTTCAGTAGTGCAACTTTTAGATAATCCCATTTCTCCTGGACTCCATTTAAATTGCTCCAGTCTGATAATGACTCCCTTACACCTAATCTAATTTTAGAAAAGTCTGTTTTTCTAAAATCTAACAGCGGTAAACATGGGAACGGAAAAGGGTTGAACTTGACAGACGCAAGTCTTTTTTCAACCTAAACTACTATATAACTATGTAATGGCTACACTTGGGTTTACCAATGTGAGTTTGGAGCATTCAAAATATCATCTGGGATTACACAGATTTCTAAGTGAATTCACACAATGTTTGTGCTTATCAGCACAATTTATTTACTTTTTTATAAATAACCATCATGAAAGACTGAACCATTCTTTAGAGTATATAGTTTGCGATGGATAGCAATAAGATTAATTTGATGTAGAATTTACAATTATTGCTATCCTTACTGTAAATTAATTTATATGTATATTCATACAGCGCTGAAAAAGTTAATTCTGTTGGAGTTTCAGCTAAGCTTTAGAGTTGAGCGGACACCTGGATGTTCGGGTTCGGCGGGTTCGGCCGAACTTCGGGAAAAAGTCTGGGTTCGGGGTCGAACTTGACCCCGAACTTGACCCCGAACTTGACCCCGAACTCCTTTGAAGTCAATGGGGATCCGAACTTTGGCCACTAAAATTCCTCTAAAAAAGTCCTGAAAAGGGCTAGAGGGCTGCAAAATGAAGTAAAATGTGGGTGAGTGTCCCCATTCATACGAATAGGTCAATTGACCTATGGAATACATGTAATACTATTGGCTTTCTATAAACCGAACTAGAGTCCCCATTCAAAAGAAATTCTATATGTCGTTCGGTTTATAGACTTTCGGCTTATAGAATACATGTAATGCTATTGGCTTTCTATAAACCGAACTAGAGTCCCCATTCATAAGAATTTCTTATGAATATTCGGTTTATAGAATACATGTAATGCTATTGCTATTCTATAAACCGAAAGTCTAGAAACCGAATGTCGTTCCGTTTATAGACTTTCGGCTTATGGAATACATGTAATACTATTGGCTTTCTATAAACCGAAAAAGAGTCCCCATTCATAAGAATTTCTTATGAATGGGGTCTCTATTTCGGTTTATAGAAAGCCAATAGCATTACATACAATGTAATCGCCGAGCCCCGAACTCCAACACGGACATACAGTGAAATGTCCGTGTTCGGGTCCGGGGTCCAAAAACCGTAAAGTTGCGGTTCGGGTTCGCTCAACACTACTAGGCTTCTTGTAAAGGTAAAGATATGTATGGATAGAAGAGCTGTTCCTGTCATTCCTATCTCTATACGTATGGATACTGAAGGTTAGAACACACCCAGTCAGACTTAGGTTATAGTGCTAATGTTAGATAGCATCTGTACATGGTAATATGGAGAAACTCTATCTGTGACTGGAGATTTTATGAGGAGTGTGTTTGAAACCAACACTATAATAGAATCTAATCAGTTGGCTCAAGGTGAGATACTGAGCTAGTGGGCTAGAAGGGCTAGAAAATTAGAGCTATGAAGAAAAGGAAGCTATGATGCCAGCTAAGATGTAGCCAGACATTCTACGGCAACACACTGCCAACTAAGTTATGCAATGATACCTCCAGCTAGAATGGAAGGATGTAGAGATTACAAGGCTAAGGAACTGAACACGAATGGTAGGCTGAGCACGCTATGAAGGTCACCATCTTGCTAACGACTGTACTTCATACATTAAGTAGCATGTTACTTTGTTGCTGAATCATTTGCACACTACCACAGCTACAGTGTGTCGAATAAAACAACGACTTGATGCAAACCCATCTTTGTGACCCGTCTGAATTCTGAATACTGTATATGGAAATGGGCCAGTACTGGTTAAAAGGAGTCTTTGTCTCTTTTAGCGAGGGAGTTACCTTTAATCCCTTGTCGGTGCTTTAACAGAACAATTTAAATATACATGGATCGATAGTACCGAAGAGTACTTACACTACAGAAAATATTACTGGTACATGTATAATCATTCTAAGAAAGGTTTAAAATCTAATACAGTTGGGGGCTTCATTAAACTTGATGCAGATATAAAGATAAATAAAAATAAGTTATCCTTGGTAAAGAGATGGTGATTCTGATCTGTTGTCAAATAGTTTTTGTAAAGGGTCTACTCAATAAAGAGAGGATTACGGGGAATTGAGATGGGAATTTCAAAATTAAGGCCAAAATAGCAGATTTGGAAAACTCATTTAGCTGCATTGTAGAATGTTTCATTGGCCAAAAGTTTGAAATTCCTATCCCATTTCTCTGCAATTATCTCTTTATATAACCAAACTTTTGAACGGTAGTATTTGTATGTATATAAAACACAGCCGAAAACTGTTAATACAACGGACCTCCTTTAAAATCTAAATCATTATTTTTAACTTTGTCAACACAAGTGACCCCAAACTTATGAATAGTAGTGTACTTCCAATAGCTCTGCATGATGCTGTAAATATATTATATTTAGTATAGGAGTGAACGCTATCATGATTTAGCTTTTGTCATGCCTTATACCCTAGGTGACTGCATAAAATGCAACAAATAACAGTATGCCGACATCCTGTTTCAGCTGGCATTTGTTATTTATATTACTCTTAAAGTGTTATCTATAGTAGATCGGAATATAGTAAATGACGCCATTCTCTCCTACATATAAGACAACACTGACCTCCAGTGGTGAGTATGTTTATGGCATCTGCTTGGATTTTTTCATCACAATTAAGTCTTTGCAGCTGTTATAGCTATACATTTTAATCTAATTCCTATGTAAGCTGCTTACAGATGGAAATATCCCAATAAAACCAGAACTGGGAAGAAAAATGATTTTTTTTTATCTTAATATGTTGAGTGCAGAGTGAAGTGTATCAAAACTAATGTTAACTCTTGCTTCCAAATCACAATATGGAAGAAAATACAACTCAAAAATAAAACAATCGACTGCAAATATTTTTTTTATTTAAATTATAAATAAATTAAGTTGCCTAAAACTATAAGTTACATAATCACATGTAAAAATCACAATGAAATGACAGATAAGACAGCAAATATACAAAGAAAGGAATAAATAAAAAGCATAAAAACCAGGATCTGGACAATGAAACCAAAGTTAAAATGCTTAATTACCACAAATAGCTAAGGTTTGGAGATGGAGATGTTAAAAACATAATTGTACATTAAATATTTCTAAAGATAAATCTAAATCTAACAACTAAAAATCCAGCCCAAAATGTAATGATAATTTAATAGAGTAAAAAAAAAAAGTGCATTAGGAAAGTAGTTTTTTTTAATACTTATTCCAGTTGCCTGTTAGTTGAAGTGATGGTTATAATGCTATGTGAACTACATACTGAGAGGCACATTCACCAGATCCTAGGGCAAACACATTCGACTGTACACCAAGCAGTGTTTTTAGCCACTTAATGTATAAAGATGTGCTATACCATCTTCACTATGTTGCGGTTCTACAGCAGGATACTGCAGCAGGATCTCTCGTCAGATGAGGGCCACTTTCCGCAGCCTCAGTCTGACAAGCTAAATGTAACCAATGCTCAAAGTGAGCGATTTAGTGTTTACCTAAATCACTCTATGCCATATGGGTTCTGGTCTATAAAACTCCTGATCAGGTCTCTGTGTTCCTGAACTGATCACTGACTGAAAACATGTTTGTAAACAAAGAGAAAGAGCTGCGTAAACAGATAAATAAAACTGCAAACGTCAGTGATGAATTAGCAGTGTCAGATCACAGCGCCACCATCTTGCACTACGGGCAAGACGCTTTTAGTCCCCAACACTGAAAGTCTACTCTATCTGGCTTCAATTTTATCTGAACAAAAGACAAAATCAGACCATGAAAGGGGCTATGATGTTGTATATTATATACACTACCCACAATTCTACTAACAGACAAATTAAATAAATAAAAAAATGTATTGTGAAAAATAAATGCTTGTGACCACATTTGGAACACTGGAAATTAAGAGAGTTACTAATTGGTATTTACCATTAATTAGAAGGAATCCTGTTTTTAGCATAACTGCTAAAAGTATAATTTATGATGTTGTGTAAAATTGGGAAGGGTACTCACATACAGCATTGGGTAGAATTTAAAAAAAGACAAAATATTCCACTCATATAGCTTAGCCCTTTGTTATGTGTTAAGGAGTTTTTAAGATATATTTAAACTTTGTCTGCCTCAGCACTCAATAAAATACTGATCATACACATTTCTTGTCCCATCATACTGACCAACGTATTCTTGACTTCTTATTGACTGGTTAATCAATTTAGGAAATACTTGGATGCATATATGGCCCAGAAATTGAAAGTTGAATATGGTATTTATAAACTTATAACACTGTGAATAAAGCTTGACCAAAAGGTATTGTGCTATGTCGATGAAAGAACTGAATTGTATGGTGGGGAACATTCTATCTCATGAGTTATAATAAGGTAAGGAGTGCAAGTAACAATGTTTACAAAGTGTCCATGGCTGATTCAAAATGGCCGACGGCTGACATTTGAATTGGCAACAACAGGGAGCTTCATCTGCACTCATGGTGATCTTTCGTAAAAGAGTTAAAAGCATTTTGGTGCAGACTTGTTTTTACTCTCTTTTCTCTTTGTCTCCGATTACAGAACCAAACTCTAACAACTTCTTTCTCGAGGTTCAAGCCCTCTGCCATTCTCATTATCTCTTGGGAGGAAGGTTTACTTTGTTCTCCAAAGTGGGACTCCAAGGCTTCTTTTGCAGCTATGCTATTAACAAATAAAAAAGGTGAGAAAAAAAAAAAACATGGGACACAGTTCTTAGTGCAAGTATTTACATCCTTTTATTTACTATTTAACTCTTTCCAGTACTGTTATTTTTACATTTCTGCCTAACTGTTTAAATACTTGTTTGCTCAGTCCACTAGTATGTTCTCTCCACTTAATGATTACAGTAGTTACTAAATTTACTAATGTACTAAACGCTGTTAAATATCCAGTACTCTGATTCTTTCTCAAGTGTCTTGCATTCTCTTGTGTATCATTGAAAAACTATCACAGAAGGTGACATTCATCTCCTCTACTATGCTGGGCACTAGTAAATAAATAGATATTGTTTGTGCATGTGGGAGGGTATTTTATTAAGTTACTGTTATAATAATAGATAAGCATGGGATATTGTTGAGTCACTAAATTGTGAATAGACAACCGAGGTGTAAAACAAGTCGGAAAGATTCTCCATCACCAACTCTATTTTGTCAGTCTGAATTTTGCTTTTTGGTTTTCAATCACCACAGTTCACTGTTTCATAGATAATCACCCTATAAAATGTTACCAGGGATCTGTATTAAACATTATGGATTTAATAGTCACACCTACCTTATGGTTGTTCTGCGTTTCCTTTTTCGTTCATTTCCACCAATTTTTTCATTGTACAAAGCTGTTTAAAAGCAACACATTGTCTTTGATTTGAAATTCTCTATGAGACAATAACTATTGTAAAATTCAATAGATGGTTAATAAAAAATGTGAACTATGGCCTGCATGGCTTCCTTATTGAAACTATAGACATTATCGGCTGACTGAGGCTATTGGGTGTTTTTTTAATGTCTTGCTTTCTGTTTGCTACAGAGATCCTAATATTGGTTTTGTCATTTCATTTTTACGCACAGCATTAAAATATTCTAAGTTCCCATTAACTTAAAACCTGTTCTCCCTGTGTTGAACCTGCTTAAAATATTTTAAGATAATTTGCTCATTATAAATGCTATAATAAAGGCTGTGTTGACCTTGGTGTCAAGTCAACCACATACTCTCTGGGAAACCATCTCCCTGGCTTACATCAAGAGAATCATATCTACCTACCTACAAAACCACTTGAGTTAGATGAGTGCTCAGTAATGATGTGTATATTGTAAAATGCCTAGTAAATCCTCTGGTTATGGATTTTTATATCTTAAGCCATCTAGATTTGAGTCTTGGTCCATTGGAACATTATAAGATGGAGGAAGTAGTGTCTGACAGGGTTTTCTAATAGCAAATACATTATATCCTATTCTATTTGCATATATACATAATGACTGACCCATTGCCCTCTCTATTAACTTGTACAAGCAATTCACTACTTAAAATCTCTTTCTTGGTGTCAACAACTACCTTTACACTACAATACAGTATGTTACGTAGACAATGTAATAGACTACTGCCTGATCTTGATGCTTTTCCTCTTTGCGAATAGTTTTAGAAGAGTTAATAGAACATGTATAAAATAATACCTCCAACTTGTTCCGCTTCATCCAGCCATTTGGATAGAATGGATTTCAGCTTGCAAGCATTTTTAAAACTTAACTGGAGGTTTTCAAAGCGACATATTGTAGTCTGGCTAAATTCAGAGCCATGTACTGCAGCAAGAGCCTCTCCAACATTAGTCTGCGTGTAGCCTGAATAAAAAAAAAAACAATTTATTACATATGAAATAAATAGTGCAAAACAAATAAGATGTTCAGTGTAACAAATGTTCACTTTATGCACCTAGTCTCTGGCACCTATAGTTATAAATGGTAACATATCCATATACCATCTAGATCCATTAGAGCAAGTTTAATCTAAGGATTTAAATTGGAATATTATCATGTAATAAATGTATAAACATTTTGACATTAAATTATCATACTTATTATTTTGTTGCTAATAAATAAAAAATATAGATCATAGTTGTAGGTATACAGTTTGAATTATAAATTTTCTCATATCTTAAAGGGACACTCCCACCAAAAAATGAAAAGGTTTTCCTTTTTATATTTTGTATTGTTGATTTCAGATATGTCTTGAGATTTTCTTATGTGACTATATTTAATAAAATATGTAACTAAACAGGTGTGACTGGGCGCTGCCATTTTGTGAAATATAGAGTTTTTGGGTGCCACCCCCTAGTGACTTTACAGCACATATTTCTCACTTTGGGGCTTGGGACACAGCATGCAGTCTATAGGTCAGAATTCTGATCATAGTCTTGCATTTAATGGGAGGGTAATGTAACTATTACATCACAAGAGGGCGGAGTTAGGATCCTGTTTGATCAGGTTAATCTCCTCTCTTTATGTTGAAAGGCAGATAAAAAAAAAGTTGTACAAAGCCACCTAGTCCTGCCCACTATGATACGCAAGAGCCAGTAAGAGAGCAGGAGAGTATCTTATGACATCATCATGCAGGCTTTGGCTACAGTTGTAAATTGAGACTGGCTGGAAGATTGTGGATGATGTTGCATCATGGGAAATATTCCCAAAATGGAGCCAGGAGATAAACACCTAATCGTATACATATATATATATATATATATATATATATATATAAATATATATATATATATATATATATATATATATATATATATGTATATATATATTTATACATACATACAAATTATATGATATCTCACTCAAAAAAACCTAAATGACTTTCTATACTGTATATACTGGAATCTTGAACAGTCAATATAGAGAGGAGAGGTGGATCCTGACTTGATCAAAGATCTAAAGATGATAATCAGATATAAATCATACCTAACTTAATTCTCCTGACTTTGAATTCATTTGCAAACTTTTCCAGTTCTCTGATTTCTGGAGAATCCATGTCAATTGGCTCTTCAATGGGTTTCGTTTTTCTACGAAATTCCTGTTTGAAGTCTGCCGTTGTGATATCCTCTCCAAGGAGAGACTGGTGTACTGGGGCAAAACCATGACCCAGTGTACAAGAGCTGGCACTCATAAGGCAAGGAGGCAGACTACCTGTATGAACCCCTAAGAAGGGAAATAAAACAAAAAATAATAAAAAGTATTTTTTTAAAACTTTATTTAAAATTAATTGAACAGTTTTTTTTCCATTAACCTTCACGCGCATATTAAACACTGCATCTGATTAATGCAATCTGAACTGTGAAGTTGGTTTGCATTTACTGCAATGTACAGTGGGGGTATTTTTTAAAGTGATTTCTACCAGAAAAGTAGTGAAGTTGTGCCATATATAATATCTGTTTGGTTGGATGAAATGATACTGCCACCAGTTCTTCCAATATATATATAAAAAATAGAATTTTGTTGAAAGTGATGTCTGAAACATTATATACAGGTGATACTCAAAAAATTAGAATATCGTGCAAAATTTCATTTATTTCAGTAATGCAACGTAAAAGGGGAAACTAATATATGAGATAGACGCATTACACGCAAAGGAAGATAGTTCAAGACATGATTTGTCATAAGTGCGATGATTATGGCTTACAGCTCATGAAAACCCCAAATCCACAATCTCAGTAAATTAGAATATTACATGCAATCAATAAAACAAGGAGTGTACATAGAACAATATCGGACCTCTGAAAAGTATAAGCATGCATATGAACTCGGTACTTGGTTTGGGCCCCTTTTGCAGCAATTACTGCCTCAATGCGGCGTGGCATGGAAGCTATCAGCCTGTGGCACTGCTGAGGTGTTATGGAAGACCAGGATGCTTCAATAGCGGTCTTCAGCTCTTCTGCATTGTTCGGTCTCATGTCTCTCATCTTTCTCTTGGCAATGCCCCATAGATTCTCTATGGCAGGGCTCGACAAACCTCGGGCGCCAGGTTGCCATGGCGACCAGGAAATCTGACCTGGCGCCCGGGTGCTGTTTGTCACAGGGAGCCCTTGCCAACTGCCATCTCTTACATGCAGCTGGCATGTAACTGGCCATGTATGCGGTGTGTGTGTGAATGTAACTGGCCGTGTATGTGGTGTGTGTGTGAATGTAACTGGCCGTGTATGTGGTGTGTGTGTGAATGTAACTGGCCGTGTATGTGGTGTGTGATTGTAACTGGCCGTGTATGTGGTTTGTGTGTGAATGTAACTGGCCGTGTATGTGGTGTGTGTGTGTGAATGTAACTGGCCGTGTATGTGGTGTGTGTGTGTGAATGTAACTGGCCGTGTATGTGGTGTGTGTGTGAATGTAACTGGCCGTGTATGTGGTGTGTGTGAATGTAACTGGCTGTGTATGTGGTGTGTGTGAATGTAACTGGCTGTGTATGTGGCATGTGTGAATGTAACTGGCTGTGTTTGTGGCCTATGTGTGAATGTAACTTTCTGTGTATGTGAGGTTGGTGTATGTGACTGTCTCCGTGCGTTTATGATTTTGTGATGTGCCGTTGTCTGGCTCCTAAATTTTTTAGCTGGCTCCTAAAACTTAATTAAATTTTTCAAGCCCTGCTCTATGGGATTCAGGTCAGGCGAGTTTGCTGGCCAATCAAGCACAGTAATCCCACGGTCATTGAACCAGGCTTTGGTGCTTTTGGCAGTGTGGGCAGGTGCCAAGTCCTGCTGGAAAATGAAGTCAGCATCCCCATAAAGCTCGTCTGCTGAAGGAAGCATGAAGTGCTCCAAAATCTCCTGGTAGATGGCTGCGTTGACCCTGGACTTAATGAAGCACAGTGGACCAACACCAGCAAATGACATGGCTCCCCAAATCAACACAGACTGTGGAAACTTCACACTGGACTTCAGAGTCTTTTTTTATATCTTAAGCCATCTAGATTTGAGTCTTGGTCCATTGGAACATTAGAAGATGGAAGAAGTAGTGTCTGACCCCACAGGGTTGTCTAATAGCAAATACATTATATCCTATTCTATCTTGCAGTGTGTGCCTCTCCATTCTTCCTCTTGCAGTGTGTGCCTCTCCATTCTTCCTCCAGACTCTGGGTCCTTGGTTTCCAAATGAGATGCAAAAGTTGCTCTCATCAGAAAAGAGAACTTTGGACTACTGAGCAACAGACCAGGTCTGTTTTTCTTTAGCCCAGGTAAGACGCTTCTGACATTGTTTGTTGTTCAGGAGTGGCTTGACAAGAGGAATACGACATCTGAAGCCCATGTCCAGGATCCGTCTGTGTGTGGTGGCTCTTTATGCACTGACTCTCAGTCCACTCCTTGTGAAAGTCCCCAACACATTTGAATGGCCTTTTCCTGACAATCCTCTCCAGGCTGTGGTCATCCCTGCTGCTTGTGTACCTTTTTCTTCCACACTTTTCCCTTCCACATAACTTTCTATTAATGTGCTTTGATGCAGCACATTGGGAACATCCAACTTCCTTCACAATTACCTTTTGAGGCTTTCCCTCCTTATGGAGGGTGTCAATGATGGTTTTCTGCACAACTGTCAAGTCAACAGTCTTCCCCATGATTGTGATTCCTACTGAACCAGACTGAGACCATTTAAAGGCTCCGAAACCCTTTGCAGGTGTTACGGCTTACTTAGCTGATTAGAGAGGGACACTGTGAGCCTAGAATATTGCACCTTTTCACAATATTCTAATTTACTGAGATTTGGGATTTGGGGTTTTCATGAGCTGTAAGCCATAATCATTGCACTTATGACAAATCACGGCTTGAACTATCTTGCTTTGTATGTAATGCATCTATCTCATATATTCATTTCCTCTTTTACGTTACATTACTGAAATAAATGAACTTTTGCACAATATTCTAATTTTTCGAGTATCACCTGTAGATCACTTTATTACACTAGTATGCACTTGGTATACAAGTACACATATACCATACATGGTGAGTAGGATATTCCCATAATTACCTACCTTGTAGTGTACTCACTCCATTGACAACATTTGACAGAGGCATGCTGCATGTCTGTAAAATTCTGGTTTGGGAGATACTGGCTGACAGCATTTCCGGAGTTGCCGTTTTAATTCCTATAAAACAATTATAATGAAATTCACTTCATTTGTGTCTGATGATTATGGAAGGAGAAGCTGGAGGACGGCGGACGAACCCTGTATTGGCAGCAGCTATGAGATTGATTTGAAATGTTTAATTTGGTTAAAATGAAAGACTTTATACATGAAAGAGGGAATTGCAGGTATTTAAAGGAAATTGAGAAGGGAATTGTAAACTTAAGGCCAAAGATGCCCAGATGGAAAAGTTTTTCAATTCAGCTTTACTGAGATCATTTTTCTAACTCAGCTACTTTGGCCCTAAGTTTGAAATGGCAGGAACAAAAATACAACGGTAAGGTCCACACTACAAACGGAAAGCGTCTTAGGATAAAGCACCACGTCTCTAAAGTATCCTCTGCAGTTGTCGGAGCTTCTTAAGGTAAAAGACTTTAATGAACAAGTATCCAGGGAAAAGAGGCTTCAAACGCACACCATTGGAGGTTCAGTAAAATCCAATGCTTTTAATGTGATGCAATATATAAAGAACAGCACATCTCGAACATGAAAAAAATGAAGAAAAAGGGGACGACAGGTAAGAGGGCTAGGAGCCCATGCTTGACGCAGTTTGAAGTGCCTTTCTCAATTCCCTGCAATGCCATCTTTTATGAAAAAAGCTCTAATTCTAGGTTATATTACCCTTAAAAAAAAGATATTGAGCTTTCTTCAGGAACTACAAGGAATTTGTAAAGAAAATTTAAAAATAAAGGCTAAAGTATCCAAGGGGAATTGGATAATTTTCCAACTCAGCTACTTTGGCCTTACGCATTGGTAATTCCAACTGAATGACTAAAGCCCAAAGCCTTCACCCCATCACTCTCTTTGGAGTACATACTTGCAGTTTTCCAATTATACTGCCATTTTTCTTAATATTTTGAACAATTATGTCGGCAGATGAGAAACATTCCGCCCCATCTAGGTCTGCCCAATTTTTGGAATACTTTCATTATTCCCCTGCCTTATCTTATTTTTAGGATAGCCTCATGCCCATCCCATTCATGCTTAAACTCCTTCACTGTATTAACCTCTACCACTTCCACTGAAAAGCTATTCCATCCATCCTCTACCCTATATTACTTTTAATTCTTTGCCCCTTTAATCTATGTTCTCTTGTTGCCGTTTCTCTTTTTTATTGTGTTGATTCCCTTTATGTATTTACTTTTTTCTATCATATAGAAAAATAAATTTTTTCTTCTTTTAAATATACTCTCTTCCTTTACTGTGTTGATTCCCTTTATGTATGTAAATGTTTCTATCATATCCCCCCTGTTATGTCTTTCCTCCAAGCTATACATGTTAAGATGCTGTAACCTTTCCTGGTAAGTTTTATCCAGCAAACCATGAACAATCCATTGTATAGCAGATATCTAATAGTGCTAATAACTCCCATATTTTTGAAGATACATGTAGCAAATGATAATCTGTCTACATTTTATGCAGTTTTCATGCAAAACTCTGTATCCTGATCTTATGAGTAAATAACATAGTCAGACATCAAAACTGACCCGAAAGACTAGGTTGAAATTGAACCCAGCAGACACCAGGTAATTCTATGGAATAACAGTTTGAAAATAGAACACAAGATATTAGTCAGATGGCATAAAAACTGCCAGCTTCCAATCCCATGACAGGGTTAAATGCTTTAGCCCTCGACATAACACGTGTCATTCTACCCCACACAAGGCTTTTAAATAGCCTAGCACACTTTGTCCGGTCCATTCAATGAAAATCATTGATGCACTGTGGGTGCATGTTAATTATGATATTCTGGATAGCTGCCGGCAATTAAACTCGCTAACTGTACTAACTGTACTCTCCTAGGCTTAATTAAGACTATGAATGCAAGAAATAAATCATGTACTGGAGGGTATACATATTTTTAGGTTTCTACACCGGGATCAGTAACTATTACCTACAGAGTTAGAGTTTTCTTTATAGTTGCATTTGGACTCATATATATTTTTGAGTGTTCATACATTGCACCAGTCTCTTACACAGATTAGCCATAACATTATGACCACTGACAGGTGGTGCTTTGAACAATATTCAATGAATCCTTGGGTCCTGCCATTCATGTGGATATTACTTTGACACGTACCAGCTACCTAAGCATTGTTGCAGACAATGTACACCCTTTCATGGAAACGGTATTCCCTGAGGCCATTGACTTCTTTAGGCAGGATAATATGCCGTGCCACAAATCAAAAATGGTTCATGAATGGTTTGAGGAACACCACAACAAGTTCAAGGAGTTTACTTGGCCTCAAAATTCCCCAGACCTCAATACAATCAAGCATCTGTGGGATGTGCTGGACAAACAAGTCCTATCCATGGAGGCCCTATCTCGCAGCTTACAGGACTTAAAGCATCTGCTGCTAATGTTTTTGTGCCAGATACCACAGCACACCTTCAGAGGTCCAGTGGAGTCCATGCCTCGACGGATCATGACAATGTTATCGTTGATCAATGTATTAATGTAATTAATGTAGCCATTCCTTGTACTTGGAGTTTTGGAGCCCAGTGACTGTGTGCTCAACTGCCTACCTCACTAAAAAAAATAGTGTCCCTTTCCTTCTAAATAAACCCTTGAGTTGACTCTCATCTCTGCTACAAAGTGTCAGCATGCACACAGCCAATCAGAGTGAGGCTCGCCCCGCACATTGGATCGGGGTCTGTATGGTGCAGAGGTCTATCCCCCTTGTTTTCGAGTATGATGCCTTGCATGATGCCTTGATGATGATTAATAATTTTAGTATTTCCCAAACAAATATAGGTTTTTTTATAACTAAGAATACAACATGGAGCCGCTCTCTGAAATATAAACATAAGATACACTTGATCTCTCACCAACGTTGCAATTGATATGTTTGTGAGATCATGTATATGACTTTTGTTATTTATGATTCTTACAATTCTAGAATGAACACCACACAGTGAATGCAGAAACAAGTCACTTTATCAAGTGTTCATCTTATTATGAGCGTTAGTTTCTTACCTGCCATAACCCCGTAGGTAGATTGTTGATTTCCATAATGACATGATGGGTTTGGGTAGTGCAGGCCTGTTGATGTATTTTCCACATTAGGCACAGAGAAGTAGATATGAGAACATTTAGGGATTTGGACCAAAGACAAAACAGACGGGACTGGTAAGAAAATGTATGAGGATTCAAGATGCATTCTTCAATAAGCACTTAAATATGTATATCTGATTAATAAACTCACATGTATATAATAAATATTATATATATATCGTATATAAACATTACACAAGGCAGAATAGACAAACATATAAATGTTATTTTATTACATATACAGAGAAAGTCAAATTGTTATCTTATGCTTTGGAGTCAAATAAGTCTCCAGTTTAAAAAAAAACATACACACACCTTGTGCAGCTCACAATATGGCTGCTTCAGCTAAGCGCCCGTAGCTAAAAACTCGTAAGATGTGTGTTTGTTTGTGTTCATAATCCTTTATCTGACTCTATGGCATAAGATCATGTTTTTACTCTGCAAATCTAATCAAATGACTTTTTTATGGACTGAGAGCAAATGAGAGCTCATGGTGAGTGGACACTATTATATATTTTTCATACTGCCCTTCATATATATATATATATGTGTGTGTGTGTGTGTATATATATATCTAGAGAGAGAGAGAGATCCAAAAATACATGCACTCACAGGACTTGATGTAGGAAAAAGGTCGATAGTTTAATGGCTTGTCATGAAAAAGGTCCACAGTGTGAACCGAAACGTTGTTAGAGCACTTATGTGACAGCTTATTGAGCCATTAAACTATCAACCATTTTCCTACATCAAGTCCTGTGAGTGCATGTATTTTTGGATCTCTGTAGTTTAAGCAACACAGCACCCGGGCCCTGAATATACTGTTTACACTAAAGCTGAGTGCATCATCTTTTGGATATATATATATATATATATATATATATATATATATATATATATAGACTAATCCACTAATGAAAGGCACATGTGAATAATGAAACTATGTGGGGAAATAAATCCCATAAACTCACTAAATAAGTCCACATGTAAGCACATATGAGAATATTTTAAAAATCAGTTTATTGATCAACTGATCTATAGTGGCATTTATATTATTGCAATACTGTGTATTTATACTGACCTATACCTTTTATTCAATAAACAATGAATTGTAGTGAATTTATAACTATGTTACAAAACTGGGAAGAAAACAGCCCGAAAAAAAGAAAAGAAAAATGAAATACAAGCAAACAAAGATTTGTTTCTTTGTCAATACTCCACAATTCATTATTTAGTGAATACATCTCTAAAAGGCAGACAAATTATGGGATTTCACATGTGGCAGAATTTACAGTACTAACATCCAGGTGTACTTGGATTGTCTCTATAAAACATTTGGCAAACATTGAGTGAAACTGATGTTTTAATTCCGTGATGGAACTGTAGAGTGTAAATTGCAGATTGCATAATCTATTGGTCAGTGTCATAAAAGATTAGCTAACATCAAGGTGCACAGTGTACATCAAATGTAATATATGAAAACTGAATGTAAAACAAATGTATAAAATATTAAAAGGTCTTTTTTTATGACATCAGAATAGAGTTCATCTTGGAATGGTTTTATATATTATTTGCACAAAAGATGCTCCATAAATAAAGCTATAAGCTTGTGATTTTTTTTGGTTTTTCATTTTGAAATTATTATAAGTGCAAAGATCATAAAATATATGATGACATTAAAATGAAATATAATTGAAGAAAATCAATTCATTTTTAAAATACTTATAAATAAATCCAATGTTGCCGATGTTTAATAAAATATATCATATATCAGTAGTAGGGCATTTCCAAATATGCTATATGCTATTTTTTGTTTCTATAAATTCCAAAGTAGTGGAGAAGTAACAAACCAGGTATACTGACATAGAACATTAATCATTTATTAATTTGTTTCATTCTTTTTTCTTTGTAATTTCTACTTGTTAGCACCTTCCACTCACACCCTAATTTTTTGGTGCGAGTAGACATAATTGCATTACCTTTATTCAAATAACTAATGATATTTAATTTCAAGGAGATTGTTAGCAGTAAATAAGATGTTATTCTTATTTGATGGTTAATTTGTATCTTCCTAAAGCATCTCGTCTGTTAGAAAATTATGAATATACTAACGCACTACTGTAATGGATATTATTAAATTGGATAAGATAAAGTCATATTTAAAGAAAAATACTACATAAAAAATACTACATATATCTTTACATGTAACTTAATTTACATAGGACCTAAACTGCTTTACTTTGCTTTAATTTCCCGTTAATTCAAAACAAGATATTATTTAATTTTGTAAATAACTGTATTATTAGTAAGCCATCAACTTTACCATATGCATTTCTAATAGTTTTAATATTTTCGGAAGTTTTAGATGAATAATTTATGTGTGTTTTTCTTTATTACATTGTGCTATTGGCATTTGCTCATTTATTAAAAATTATAATTGTGTAGTTATTTCATGTTGTATTGTCCATTTTCTACATGCCTATTTTTATTAATAGATGCTTATAAACACTGCATGCTTCAGAGCTTCATTGCTTTAAAAAAAAAAACTGCAGACATTTTACTGATTTCAGCCATGGAATTTATAATTTATTTTTTAGTTACTATTTATTTTCTAGTTGTAGACTGTGTGAAATATTTACATATACTTTTTTCTGTAATTATCACTACTTGTCATTTCTGCTTTTAATGTCAATACATGAACCTTTATTTTTATAAAATCAACTTGACTCTAATTGCCTCCTGTTTTTCTAGCTAACATTGTACCATTATTTTGTATTAATGAATGAAAAAACACACTAAAGCTAGTACAAAACGGATCTCTGGTCTTTGAATAATACAGAGTGCATTGGAATATTCTGAGTTACAATCCACTGGTAAGTGATAACTCATTGAACTGCGTCCTCTCTACACAAATTTGACCTAATGGAATGTTTTTTCTTAATTTTTATTGAAAGAAAATATGTCTTGGAATACTGAAAGCTAGCATTTACATGGAGCAGCATAATACATGAGTTCTCATTAAATGTAACAAAAAAAGTTTAAAAGAGAAACTTACCTGTGGAGGCCACATTGGTCGAGTGGTTGCTGACAGGAAGGTATTCAGCTGTACTGTGATGCATTCTAAGTGGAAATGTAGCCGAAGAATCAGAATTTAATGGGACAAAAGAATCAGCTGTCACAAAAGCTTGGAAACTCATTCCCCCAAAAGTAAAATAAAAAGGAAAAGTAGAATTGTTTTATCTTTTTTGTTCCTTTAAGGAATCAATAGTTTTAATTTACTTTTTTAAGTTGTATGTATACATTAATGGGGCTGTATGGGAAATGGGTGTCGTGTGCAGGTATTTATACTGTTAGAAAATCCCTTTATCCATCTTAATGTTCTTCCCCCAGGAGATTGCTACATGAACACGTAGTCTGTCCTTCCCACCAACCAAAACAATATCCACCCAATTAGTTTGAAAAAACAGAAACCTGAGCTGATGATCTCTCGTCTGCATGGCCAATCTCCCATTCGTTCACGTTATTCCAAAGAAAGATGAGTTTTCGAACAACAGGTTGTGTTCTAAAACTGGGAAGGTGGTAAATAGCCAGTTTGCTCATCTACAAGTGAGTGCCAAACCTGGATGTGGGTACTGGTATTTGTAGTCTTATATTATAAAACTATATGTTTTTGTCTTTTTTTTTTGCACATATTTACCTGATTCAATGGACCAAACTCCGTTTTTAATTTATTACTAGTTTTTTTTATTTTATATTACTAATTTATTACTGATATTTTTATTCATACTTATCACACTAATTACACAATTGGTGAATTCATAATTATATGCTCAGCACTCTTTTTGATAATGAAGTAATTCTGAGAACACCTTTCCAACGTCACCTTTGTGCCCAAACACCTTCCCAGTGGCACATTTGTGCCCAAACATCTTCCCAATGCCAATTCAATGCCAAACGGGCATCCCAGTGGCATATTTGTGCCCCAAAACCTTCCCAGTACAATCTTTTTGCCCAAACACCTTCCCAGTGCCATCTTTGTGCCCAAACACATTCCGGTTCCACTTTTGTGCCCGAACACATGATCAGTGTCATCATTGTGCCCAAACACGTTCCCAGTGCCACATTTTTGTCCAAACACATTCCCAGTGCCAGGTTGCTGCTCAAACACATTCCCTGTGTCACCTTTGTACCCAAAACAGCCATGCAGAGCCACCTTTGTGCATAAAACAACTTTCCAAAATGCTTGCCAGCTTACCTGGCTGAAGATCTCCATTGCTCTGGTGGCATGAGTGTTGAGTGGTAAAAAAAAAATGGAGTGGGCGAGCTCACTAAAAATGGTGCAGACAGGCTTAAAATAAACCAGAGTGGATGGACTTAAAAAAGCAGCATGAGGGGGCTCTCATGCCTCCCTGCAAACCCAGGCCTTGTTTGCTTGGCCAAGATACACTCCTGCTTCTGATGATGTGGTCATTCTAGGTCAGCATGGCCTTGCATTGGATGTAAATGAGTTGATTTCAGAAAACACTTCATTGGGCTGTCCCCTCAGGAGAATAATTTGTTCTTGAAATGCTTCACTAAGCTCCTTTGACATTAAATTATCATTTACTTATATGGCGCCAACAATTTATTCAGGGGTTTGGTACAAAGCACAAAAAGAAAGTTACAAATACAATTAGACAATCATATTTAGACTATAACATGAAGTAAAACGTAGAAGGCCCAGCTCACAAGTATACAATCTAGAGGGAAAGGGGAACATGAGAAATATAAGGTGAGTGAAGAGGCAGAAGGGAAAATAGAAGTGTATTGTGAGAATGGAAAGTATCGGGGAACAGTGACAACTGAGTGAATGACACCAGATGTTACTAAATGGATGATCTTAGTGGGTGCATTCAGACTCCAGCCATATAGAAATTAAAATCTTCAGAGACTGCAGGTAAGTAAAGTGGTGTCTAACATATCAAACATTTTTGTGTATAGTGGGGAAGTTGCTAGGTGGTCGTTTGAGAGGTCAAGTCACATCATCTGATGAACCAAACCTGTATATAATAAACATTATTTCAACTGGTGTCCTTCTTCAACAATCTTAACAGGAGTACTTGCAGAAGCATTTTTAGAAGTACTAGCAGGACCATACTATCAGTATTACTCATGTGTTCATGGTTAAACATAAATACATCTAACATGTGTGCTAGGGTGTTATACTTTGAATGAATTTAGCCTGACAGTAGTAATTTGTAGGCAAATAGTGTGTGAATAGGGTATTCATATAACTGGAAATTTTACATAAAGATATTTAAGATATGGAATATTAAGTATCAAGCGATTATAATAATCTACTACTTTTTAATACAAAAGGGACATTTTGCTGCATGCAAGTTGTGGGGGTAACTTTGTAATTGTAATATTTTACTTTTTAATAAATGATAAAATAACCCCAGTTTTGAAAAGAAAACAGGATCATGGTCTGAAAAGGGGTATCATAGAGATACTTAACAGATCAGAAACTACTGCATCAGTATTAAACATTTTTTACAACACCAATGCACTAATTTAGTAAAAAAAAAAAAAAAGTAGAGGGATGAATAACAGTCTCAGCTCAACATGTAATATACATCAATACATATTAAATTCAATATAAGTGCATGGAAAGGGCATTTGGGAAAATCCATTTCTCTGGAACAATGGATTGTCGGAGAAGGAGAAATGGTAATGACAACATGTGTCACATCTGGCCATCTTTTGGAATAAGATTTCCAATATGGAGCTTGCTTGGGTCCTGGAGCTACCTTGCCTTCACATGTGTGCAAAACCATTTAAAAAACTTCCTAGAAGCCTATTGACACTTTTACTGATATTTTGCTTGACACTGGAAGGCGATGAATGCTCCTTTAGATGTGGGAAAAAGTGAACACAGTAGATGACCCATGGATGCTAAATTAAATGCGTCATTCAGCATATTACAGCAGATACATAAATAACAAGGATGATAAAGGGACAGGATAGGATCATAGACCAAGGTCGGTTAATTGTTGGTGCTCTATTAGCATTGACTATTGATTGATTATTATTATGCCCATAGGTCCATGCAGATTATATGTTACGGTAATTTCTGATCTGTCAGTGCACCTGAACAAGTGATACATCACTTTGTACACTCATTAGTAGGAATTGGAGGTTACATAATTGGTTGGCATCTTGGGATTTGGTTATGTGACCCTTTTCCATGCTAATGTGCCTGTGCTCATTTATGTAAAGCTGTAATGACTGTATCCCAGTAGTTTACAGAGTTTTGCTGATATCTCTTTAAAAAAAAAAAAAAACATGGTAAGCTTTTAACAGGTAATAGAATGTGTAGAGATTGAAATGGATGTTACAGGAGCGCTAGACACATAAGCTACCGTAAGCACGGAAAGCCGTATGGTCAGTATAAAAGACTAACAGGCATATAAACCAAATTAAAGGGTTGAAAGAAAGACACTTTCCCATGCTGCCAATCAATGTAGAAGGTCTTAGAAAACATATAGTTGGCTTATTAGGTCTTGCTGCTGAAGCCTGCTTTATTAGGCTTTCAATGCAAACAAGTATAATTACATTACAAGTCACAATAGCTTAAATCCAGATTTAGACAAAATAGAGATATTAACTGAGGGAGCAATACAGTTAGACAATTTGTTTTACTGGGCCACCTGTCCACGCTGTCAATTATTATGTATACTCTAGGCAACACCGAACATTGGTGTAGACGACTTGTTCTCACGGTTCTTAGCACCAGTGTTTAGCTCCTCGGTGTAAAATGTAACTTTTCTATACAGTCTGTGACACCGTCTCAGTCTTTGAGAAAGTTCAAAATGAAAACGTGGATGTCTAGACCACAAACACATTAAAGAATAATTAAATGGGTGCAAGAAACATAGTTTATTAAATAGGGAATGCATTTGTTTTTTATTCACAGATGACAAAACAAGCTATTTCTATTTTAGAATTATAACCATGAAACATTCTAATAAAGGTCTTATTCGGTGATAATATAATGAAACGTTTATTTTTGCAAAACATATGTCCATCCTTTTATTATTTGTTTTAATTAATTATAAATGCACATAACATTGCAAACCAAAAATTGGAAATAATTTTTAAAAATTACCGTATATACTCGAGTATAAGCCGACCCGAATATAAGCCGAGGCACCTAATTTTACCACAAAGAACTGGGAAAAAATATTGACTCGAGTATAAGCCTAGGGTGGGAAATGAGGCAGCTACTGGTAAATATTGCCCCCAATCTGCCATTAAATATTCCAGGATATTGCCCCCAATATGTCATTTAATATGCCAGGATATTGCCCCCCATATGCCATTTAATATTCCAGGATATTGCCCCCAATATGCCATTTAATATTCTAGGATATTGCCCCCAATATGCCATTTAATATTCCAGGATATTGCCCCCAATATGCCATTTAATATGCCAGGATTTTGCCCCCAATATGCCATTTTAATATGCCAGGATATTGCCCCCAATATGCCATTTAATATTCCAGGATATTGCCCCTTAGTATGCTCGTTATGCCACCCTCTTCCCCCCCTTCCCCAGACCCCAGTATTTACCTCTTTCCTGCTCCGTCTCCCGGTGCTCTGAAGGTCCGTGGCTGTGAGGGAAGCGTTGTGAGCTCCCCTCCAGCCGTGCGGATCAATAAAGTTTGTTTAAAAAAAACACACTTTGTTGACCGGGCGGCTGGAGGGGAGCGCACAACGCTTCCCTCACAGCCACGGACCTTCAGAGCACCGGGAGATGGAGCAGGAACAAGGTAAGTTTTAGATTTTTTTTTTTTTTCAGACACCGACTCGAGTATAAGCCGAGGGAGGCATTTTTCAGCACAAAAAATGTGCTGAAAAACTCGGCTTATACTCGAGTATATACGGTATGCACATTTTAAACATACTAATAAATTATAATAAGAAAAAGAATAAGCATAACGTTCATTTATAACTAAGATTCAAATTAAATAAAATAGGAAACAAATAAAATATTACACATTTCATGTTAAATACATATAGGGACAATTTCATTTTTAGTAAAAACTCAAAGTATACATATTATATAATATTTGATATTACATTTGAATATGTTACTCTTTAATCTCCTGCCCCAATGAAGAACCTAACTGTACTTCAATATTTTTAATATTTATAATTGCTTAAGGTACTTTTTTTTTTTTTTTTTTTTAATGTAGCCATGTCCCCTATTTAAATACCTTGTTTGAATATTACCCACTTTTTAAATTTGGTTTACATTTATCATTATTATTTTTAAGTAGACACAGAGTTCTTGTCCTTTGCCTTTGCTAAGGGTCATATCATATCATGAAACCTAATACCCACCTACCAAATATCACTAAAGATCACAGCACCCGCTTATCAACCATTCAGAAATCACCAATCACACATGTTTTTGGATGGTGCTTACAATTCTCCTGGAACAATATACACTAATTGTGGTAGTGAAAGCATCTAAATAGATAGATGTATTCACAATCACAACAAATATAGTCCCTGAAAGTCAGAGGCTTAGGCTTTACAGGACTGTGCACATCTATTAAATCACAAGTGCTGCTAGCCTGCTTACCACACTGATGGGATGACTAAAGTCCACTGCAGCTAGAAAGAGCACACCAATACTGCCTTGAGCCTAGGAGCAATAACAGACCAGTACTACTAAAATATTACACTTTGTGGACAAAGTAAAAATATTCACTGATTATTGAATTACTCCTGACCTACAATGTGATGCAAATTAGGTATTTCCCATGTGATTGAAGGGAAACAACATTTTTTCCAATGAACTTCAAGAAACCAATGAATGTTAAATTCAGCATGCTGTACCCGTCTGAGCTCCAATTTATCTTGGATGGATACACTTGAAGAAGCCAACCCCCACTTCCAGGACTTCCTCTAAATGTCCACATAATTTTCTTGGAACTTGAGTAATCCCTAAAGAGAAATTGTGGATGCTCCATAGGGGCATATATTTTACTATATCTTTTGTGTATAAATTCCAGGGTTTTTGTTTCTATATTTTTCTATAAGTTGAGTATCCCTTATCCAAAAATCCACTATCCAAAATGATCTGTTATCAAAATAAAAAATGGGACTGAAGTTGAAAATTCCACACACACCTGTCAGAATGCAAGCACACAACAGATTAGTCAGTGTCCAAACCCCTTAAGCAGTGCTAAAGTCTTTCCATGCATGCTCAGATTCTCCCGTGCCCACAAAGGGTAATACAATGGCACATGTCGAAGCTTGATGCCTCACAACATAGTAAAGATGTATTTTCTCTACACCATATTGTTATTGATACAACTGTATTTCATGAGTGCTGAGAGGCTTTAATATATCTTATTGGTGAAAATTATCCATTATCCAAAATACTTCTGTTCCCAAGCAGGGATAAGGGATACTCAACCTTTTTATATATTATTTTTTGAATTTTCGGTTCTTTATTTAAACTAAGGCTGTGACTGAAACAAGTATATTGGTAACCTCAAAATGTTAATGTTAAAAACTCTTTGTAGATGGTATCTTACTACTGCACAAATTGCAAAAGAAATCTAACAAACAAGTACTGATTAGTGTTGAGCGAACCCGAAACGCACAGTTCGGGTTTGTACCGAACTTTACGATTTTTGGACCCCGGACCCGAACACGGACATTTCACTGTATGTCTGTGTTGGTGTTCAGGGTTCGGCGATTACATTGTTTGTAATGCTATTGGCTTTCTATAAACTGAAATATAGTCCCCATTCATAAGAAATTCTTATGAATGGGGACTCTATTTCCGTTTCTAGAAAGCCAATAGTCCCGTATTTGCTCGATTATAAGACAAGGTTTTTTTCAGAAAAAAAAATCTGAAAACTACCCTTCGTCTTATAATCGAGGTTGTCTTATAATCTGACCTCAAATTGAGGTCAGACTATAAGACTAGGATCCAGGTCCCCAGCAGAGCTGCAGGGGACCTGGATCCCCCTCTCTAACAGCAGGGGATGTCTGCGCGTTGAGCCGCCCGGCACGACCGCCGGGACTTCTATGTTGAAGCCGGGTACTTCCGGCTTCGTCATAGAAGTCACGGCGGTCGTGCCGGGCGGCAGCAAGGGAGGTCTGCGCTCATCGCGCAGACATCCTCCGCTGCCTCACTAGCCACCAGGGAGAATCGGGCAGCCGGGGGATGTCTGCACGATACGTGCAGACATCCTCCATGCTGCCCGACACCTCTGTCTATTATGACAGACTGGCTGTCCATCATAATAGACAGAGGTGTCGGGCTGCATGGAAGATGTCTGCACGTAAATTGCAGACATCCCCCGGCTGCCCCCACTAGCCACCAGGGAAAGAGAACAAGGTGAGGGGGGGGAGGGAGGGGGGACCAGAGCAACAAGGGAGGGAGGGGGGGACCAGAGCAACAAGGGCAGGGAGGAGGGCAGAGACAGAGACAAGGGGAGGGAAGGGGGGAAGACACAGAGACAAGGGAAGGGAAGGAGGGAAGACACAGAGACAAGGGGAGGGAAGGGGGGAAGAGAGAGACAAGGGGAGGGAGGGGGAAGAGAGAGACAAGGGAGGGAGGGGGGAGAGAGAGACAAGAGGAGGGAGGGGGGACACAGGGGGGTGAGAGAGACAAGGGGAGCGAGGGGGGAGTAAAAGGGAGGGGGAGAGAGAGAGACAAAACTAAGGGGGGGGGAGAGAGACAAAGTTGGGGGCAAGGGAAAGAGAGAGGAAGCATTGGCACATAAAAGGAAATAAAAACAATAAATGCATTTTTTATATAATTTTTTTTATTAAAAAAGCAATTTACATGTTAATATATACAAGTTGAACTTTTTTCCTATAGGGTAGTCTTATATTCAGGATTTTAGTTTTTTTCCTAAAAAGGAATATCCAAAGTTTGGGGGGTCGTCTTATAATCAGGGTCGTCTTATAATCGAGCAAATACGGTATTACGTGTATTCCATAAGCCGAAAGTCTATAAACCGAACAACATTCGGTTTATAGACTTTCGGTTTATTGAATACATGCAATGCTATTGCTATTCTATAGACTGAAAGTCTATAAACCGAATGTTTTTCAGTTTATAGACTTTCGGTTTACAGAATAGAAATAGCATTACATGTATTCCATAAACCGAAAGTCTATAAACCGAATGTCTTTCGGTTTATAGACTTTCGGTTTATGGAATACATGTAATGCTATTGGCTTTCTATAAACCGAAATAGAGTCCCCATTCATACGAATAGGTTAATTGACCTATTCGTATGAATGGGGACTCTATTTCGGTTTATAGAATAGCAATAGCATTACATGTATTACATCTGAGAGTCAAATAGAACCGTCAAATACTGTGCTTACAGCGCACTTTGAAAAATTCTGGCTACCTCCTCCTCCTCCTCTTCCAGCGCCGCTTCGCCTACACTGCCACGGTCACCGCCTCCTCAACCTATGGGTCACTTAGTATAAACTGAAAGAGAATACCCTGCACTCCAACCCTCTCTCAAATGGATAATTCTGTTGATCCTCCTGGCAGCCATGCTTTAGATTTAGATTTATGTTCTTCCAAAGCTAAAATCAAAGATTCCATCTAGTGCTATTTTATGGCTCAGCTGTATTTTTAATTTGTATGTATTTTATGTTATTTGAAGTTATTTCCCCATCCATATAAGTTTGCAGGGCACTTGTCCTAATCTTACCCACATTTTACTTCCCTTCGCAGCCCTCTAGCCCTTTCCAGGACTTTTTGAGAGGCATTTTAGTGGCCAAAAGTGTGTGTCCCCATTGACTTCAATGGGGTTCGGGGTCAAGTTCGGGTCAAGTTCGAGCCCGAACCCGGACTTTTTTCCTAAGTTCGGCCGAACCTGCTGAACCCGAACATCCAGAAAAAACCACAAGGAATTATGGGAGAATTTTTTTCATTTAATATCAAGCGTGTTGCAATGTAAATTGCACTCTTAGGACTTCCACTAAGTAGCTTTACACAAGTTGACAGTCATTTGATATGTTTGACAAACGTAATTACTAGATGATATGTTGCAAAAATAAAAAATGGAAACAAGATCCTCCAACATTTTAGATGTTAAAGGATTACACCAGACTCAAAAAACATGGACAAATAAATGCATATTAAAGCTGTCACTTAAATATACATTTATTTGTTCCAGTTTTTGTTCTTTTAGTTTTTGCAATACTCTGAAAATAATAGCCTTTGCAAGATTTCTCCTGGGGTTTGATCCAGACCACCATGGCATCAGTAACTCAAGCAGAAAATAAGCCTACATCTATATGAATGTAAAAACATACTAGTAAATGTGATTATTTTATGTATTAAGCATTTGAACTGAGTACACTAGGTTTTTAGATAATTTGTAGATTATTGTTATATATTTTCAGATGTTTTGCAACCTGCTCAACAGATGATATGATGCTATTTATTTATGTGGCAGGGACTATTCACATAATGTTCTTCTTCATCCTATATAAGGTATATAGGACAATGAAATGTAATAATGACTGATATAATTCAAAAGCATTCTACATTTTTGAATGTCTTATTATAATTATTGTGCATATTGTCACATCCAGGAGACCCGCCTCATGGCAATTTCTCTAGGGCTAACAAGAGAGAAGTCTCCTATGACAGCTTCCATTCCCGATGGCTTCGCAGTCATGTTGGGATGTGAGTAGACCTGAAGGTGCTCCTGTCATGCACATCAAGGGTGTGTCTATGACGTGCGGCAGAAGGTGGTGCATACTCAGCACTAGAGTTAAAATGGTCCGAGTTGCAGCACATGGGATGTCTGTGAACTAGTGCGGTCTCTATGAGTAGCCTGTATGGTGGGCTTTTTGTTATCCTGACAATTTTAATTATTCTTTGTTTGTTCTGATTCTGGATTCCTCTGACTTCCAACTCTATGTACTGACCATGGCATACACAGTCAGGTGCCCTCTAAAATATGGCACTTACAGATGCCCAATAAAGTACACTACAATCTGGTGCCCTCTAAAATATGGCACATAGAGATGTACCAAAAAAATATGTCACAGCCACATACGCATTCCCAATAATTGTCCACATACAGGTTCTCATTAAATTTTCCACATACACGTTCCTAATAAATATGTCATGCAGGTTCCCATTCCATATGCCACATTCATGTTCCCATTAAATATGCCACATACATGTTCCCATGAAATATGCCACATTCAGGTTTCCATTAAATATTCCACATACAAGTTCCCAATAAATATGTCATACAGGTGCTGTCTGTGTTCCAGGAGGAGGGTCTGCCCACTTCACCCATGCAGGAAGTGCTCAGGAGGAGGGGAAGGAAAGGAGCAGATCCTCTTCCTTTATCTTCCTGAGTTAAAGATGAATCCTCCAAAATGTGACATAAATCACAATACATAATACAATTTTATATTTCATATAATAAAGATGGTTAGAGAAGACACTAAAAATGACAGGTTTATTGTACCATGGATGCCATAATCAGTGCTGTATTTACCGCGAGGCATCCTAGGCGGATGCCTAGGGCGGCAAATTTTGGGGGGCGCCCCCCAGCACTGAAAAAATAAATAAAAATTAAAAAAAACAAAAACAAAAAACCCGGCCCTTTAAAAAAAAAAAAAAAAAAAACGCGCTTGCAGGCAGAGACGGAGGTGAGAGAAGATCAGAAGATCCCTCCTCACCATCACTCTGCCTGCCAGGCTGCACGGGGAGCTGAACAGGCAGCACAGGGAAACCTCCGTGCTGCCTGTTCGGCTCCCCGTGCAGTGTGCCGACACGGAAGTGCCGACAGTCACGTGACGGGCGCGCTGACGTCATACGCGCCCCCGGTCACGTAACCTGTCGACACAATCGCCGGGAAGCCGAACAGGCAGCATGGAGGGACCATGCTGCCTGCCACTAGCCACCAAGCAAAGGTAAGTGCTGATGGGAGACTGTGTGTGTGTGTGTGTGTGTGTGTGTGTGTGACTGAGTGTGATGGGAGTCAGAGTGTGTGACTGAGTGTGATGGGAGTCAGAGTGTGTGTGATGGGAGACTGTGTGTGTGACTGAGTGTGATGGGAGTCAGAGTGTGTGTGA
This sequence comes from Pelodytes ibericus, assembly GCA_036172795.1. Classification (NCBI taxonomy): domain Eukaryota; kingdom Metazoa; phylum Chordata; class Amphibia; order Anura; family Pelodytidae; genus Pelodytes; species Pelodytes ibericus. Next base: position 38,590,264 of record CM069857.1, read on the forward strand.
TGGGAGACCGTGTGTGACTGAGTGTGATGGGAGTCAGAGTGTGTGTGATGGGAGACAGTGTGTGTGACTGAGTGTGATGGGAGTCAGAGTGTGTGTGATGGGAGACAGTGTGTGTGACTGAGTGTGATGGGAGTCAGAGTGTGTGTGATGGGAGACAGTGTGTGTGACTGAGTGTGATGGGAGTCAGAGTGAGTGTGATGGGAGTGTGTGTGTGATGGGAGTATGAGCTTGATGTGAGTCTGAATGATGGGGCATGTCTTAGGTGTGTAATGTGGGTGCGCAGCTTGGGTAGGGAGGTGCCCGGATTTTGTCTGCCTAGGGCAGCACAAAATCAAGATACACCACTGGCCATAAAAGCATATTTATGAAAATACGTATATATAAAGTGACAAGCGCTATATAAGTGACTAAAAATCTAAATGTATGTGTAGCAACATTAGTGCAAATCCCCCAAAAAGCACAAAAAATGGTTAAAAAAATAATACAATCCGAGGCTAAGTTAAAAACAAGACCAAACAGCATGGATAATCAGAATATCACCAGTCTTTCCGTATCGGCATTCTGGGACTGGTGATATTCTGATTATACATACTGTTTGGTCTTGTTTTTAACTTAGCCTCGGATTGTTTGGAGGCAAATAAATTTTTTTTCCTGTTAATATATTTTACTCTACCCAACTGCTTGTGTCTCCATCCTGACAAGTAAGCTGGAAATTCAAGAGCCATTAATGGTACTTTTAGTCCAAATGCACTACACACTTAGAGCCAATGCACAGGGCTCTATACTGTGTGAGTTCATTTCTTGAGGGGGAATCATATGGTTTCATTCCCTTTTTGCACATATACCACACATTGTATATATTTTGTTTTTTTTGTCTTTTATATAATATCTCTGAGAAGAAGTGGTTTAATCTTACTCAGAAGAAAGCACGTTCCTTCTACTGATTAGTATTGTTTCATTTATTATTATTAAATATATAATATTGTTTTTTAACTATTATATTACGACATATATTTAATTATCAATTAACATGACATAAAATTATGAATCCGGCCCTATTTGGGGCTCTCTTAATAGGGGTGATCATATGGCTTCCCAGGCCAAGTAATTGAAAATAAATAGGGCTGCAATTTTGGCCTGAATTTAGGATATGTGGCTAAATTTGTCCAAAATCGGACATATTGAATAGGATTTCTCAGCAATTCGTGTATTAGCTCCGAGCTGGATCAGATTCAGGGCTACCTCAATAGAGCCCAAAGTGTATTCTAATAGTGTATTCTAATAATAAACGCAAAGCTCTTGCAGAATATTTAGGGTTTATTTGATTTTTGCTGTGCACAACAGCACATGGAACTGAAATAAAAGACATGTGAATGCTCCCTATTTATTTCTGTATCTGAGAGATAAATATACCTATCAAAACTTATCTGCAAAGCAGTAAATTCATGTTCGTGATACTAATCAGCCTTTTGATTGGTGGACTTCCACCTGTATGGGTTAAATATGAATATGCTGATGAAATCACTTTGTCCGGTAGATGTTTTCTTTGTTACTGAAACTCAAACCAGCAAACTCACCGAACAGATGATATGTTTTTTTCCAGCTGACGCCATAGAGTTCATCAATTAAACAAAGACCTAAGTCTAGTTATGAATATGAATGGTGCATTACATTTGCTTTTAGGCTTGTGATACAATCGCTACTAGCACCCACTGCCCTGACCAACAAGTGACCTTTAATCTCAGCAAGTATTGGTAAAACAGTAATTTTATCTTCTGTTTGTAAAGGTACAGAAATTATTGTTCCTTTTAAACTTTGTGTGGATTCAAAATAAAAACTGTACTTTCCCTTTAGTTCGATATTTTATACAATTAGAACAATTCAATTATTATTAGATTATCAATAGGGAGCTTGCAGTCAAATACAGAGTGAATCATATATCATATCAATACATTTTTATATATGTTCTTAGTGTTTCTCTTTATTTAGTGTATTGATATCTTCAATTAGAATTAGTTTTATTGTACAATTCTGACTGATAGGAATAGAATGTGTTGCTTCTAAAATTGTTTTTAAAAAAATGCATAATATTTTTCTAGTTTTTCACACAATCAAACGGGTCACTGGTGTCCCTCTAGCACGTAGCTCTTATACTGGTTCATTGGAAAGACCCAAATCCCCCGGCCATTCCTGAGTGGATTGCTAGATTAAATGTTACTCTCCAGATGGAGGAGCTGGTACTTAGAGGTCTTGGTCATTTCACCAGGTTCCAAGACCCTTGCCATTCATAGCAACATTTTATGACTTCCCCGCATACTCTTCTCTCACTACATGACGCAGATCCCTACAAGTTTAATCTTCTTTTTATGTCTGGTTTGTACTGATATCATATATCTTCATGTTATGTGTTATTTATATATGTATACTTATATCTTATTTATATTTGTTTATTATATACATATTTATGTCCTATTTATATATGTTTATTTATATCTAATTACTATATGAGTATGAATGTAATGTCTTATTTATAGGTATGTAATTATAATGTGAACTCAATATCATATATCTTCATGTTATATGTTAATAATATATGTATATCTTATTTATATGTGTCTATTTATATCTTCATATTACACGAGTATTTATGTAATGTCTTATTTATATATACATGTAACTATACTGTGAACTCAATAATAATAATTTAAATATATATATATATATTTTTTTTTTTTTTTCTAGGCTCTGTTCAATAAACAGTGAATTTTGGTGAACTAACATGAAATGCAAAAATCAGATATTAATAGCTGAGTTGTAAAAACTCTGCAATTTACCTATTATTCCAATTTAGATATTTTTCCAATTTAGCTATTATGTCGTAAACTTTACAATTCTGTTGTTAGTGAATATACCCCAAAGTCTCTCTTATGTATTACCCATGTTGTGCTACATACTCATAAACTGGTTAATTCATCAAACTGTCTGCCTTGGAGTTGGATGCAAATTTTTTAGATCAATTTATTTAATTTGGTTTTATAATAATTTACATACAGAGCAGTGTTTTCCAACTTTTGAAATGTGGGGGCCGCATACCAGATTTGAAATGTCTAAAACTAGTCTTTATATTCAGTCTTGACTCTGTGCTCCTTCCTCATGCTGGTAACAATGAGAGCACCTAGGGTTCATTTCATGAGATAATATCATATAACCTGGTTAAGGGCCACACAAGGATAATGGCCACACACAAAAAAGAGGGACACATCTGGCCTGTGGGCTGCCATTAGGATATGACCTAGCACTTTATTCATGAATGAGGGAATTGAGAAGGGAATTACAATCTTAAATCCAAAGAAGCCAAGTTGAAAAAAAAAAAAAAAATAAAGCCCATAGATTGCAGGTAAAAATGTGATAAAATAACAATTAGTGGATTATATTCTTTGTAAATGAATCCTTACTTATATTGCATTACATCTACTTATGTAACTGTACAGTTTTAAAATGCAATCTCTTCTCCTAGTATTAATCACCCCTTTTAAATATATTGTTATTCAATATTTTAAAACACTTTTAATATGTAAATGTTTAATACCCCCTCTCTTTTTCTCTCTTCCAGATTATACATGTTGGCACCCTTAAGTTTTGCTGATAATATGTATCCTAAAAATCACATTCACACTTATTATATATATATAATTATTATTATAATTACTTACAGCGAGTTGATGGTTATTATTCGAAACATATGATTTTTTTATTTTTATTTTTGTCATTTAAAGGGAAAATAGGCTTTCAAATCTCACCGAAATGTGTTTTTTGTTAAGAACTATGAAGGTACTTATCAGCACTTTGCAGCTAAAAAACCAAGACAAATTGAGTGGAGGTAGATTATTATCACTGTAATTTACTTTTTTCCTTCCTATTTCAGTATCGATCTCTATCTTGAAAAATACTTTGATAACAGATCAGGATGAGAACGGAAGGATGAGTTGCGATGCAGTTTTTGGTAACATGGAAAGAAAAAAATGCTAAATCTTACATCAGAAAGTAAGGTATTAGACATATATATATACAGCATTCACACATGCTTTGTACTCTTCGAAAATATATAAAAAAAAATACATTGTATAAATAAATTTAGTCTAAAATTAAAATGGCGTAATCATAAAATGTGGAAATGACCACATATAGGATATATTATAGTAAGTTAAACAATGTTCTCATAATATAAAATTCTGATTACACATTTTAATTTAAATAAAACAAGTATACAAGAAACAACCATAATTAATCAGAACTGAATTTTCTTAAATTATCAGTCTCATGAAGCCTCAACAGTAAAGCTGCATTATGTGCACAAATCAGAATTATATCCTCTGTTTCCAACAAAAAGTTGAACATTGTGAAAAGTGGTAAACTACAGACTAAGGATTGTTTTAGTTTTTTTTAAGTATTACAATTTAAGGTTCTAAAATATAACAAACAAAGATTTTAACCTCCAAATATGCTCATTTAAGAAATACATTCATTTTCGGTTGCCATTTTTACTTTAAATCATGCCTCATTTATTTTTATAAAAATCCAATAATTAAAAAATATACCTTTTTTCACATACATCCACAAGATGATAATCATTTTATCTACTTTGGAAGAATGAATCATCTGTATTGGGAACCAAACCTGCAACCCTGAGGATTTAACAAATTCTAAGATCAGGACGTTAGCAGATAGAGCCATCTCACAGACTTAAACAATGATGACACTAAATTTGATTACAATTATGGCGAACATGGACACCATCAACTCTATTATCGTAGTAGATGGAGATCACTATTATTATGTATATTTGTAAAATGCCATAACCTTACAAGTTAGAAAAAGAGGAAGAAAATGTGAGGGGAGCCCTGCCCAAAAAAATATACAAAGGAAGAGAATGGGATATATTTACACAAAATAGAATTTCAATAGGTTTTAGTAGTCGAGTTATTAATATAGTACTAATAGAAAAGGTGTAGTAATATATTTATAAGACTATTTATTAAATAGTTTTAATCTGTTAACAATGTATCTATTTAATATGTCACCATTTCCAGGCTTGCCAAATAATTATAACACTTACTAATACAAACAACCCCCACGATAATCTTATTTTGTGGCCCTATTTAATATTTATTGCAACATTTGGATTGGAAGTGTCAATAAAATCAATGCAGTTGTTAATCTACATTAATAAGATTTATGGTTTAAGCTATTTTCCCAAACGAAAACAAAAACTTGATAACATTATACTGATCTATCTAATCATACTGGGTGATTGCAACAGCAATCCGTGGGAGAAAAAATAAATTATGATGAGAAAAAACACCCAATGTACAGTTAATCAAGACAATAGCCTTTGATTTTTTTCAACATAATTACCTAAGTAGCGCTAGGCAAAGCCATTCCAATCTTGTTTTTAATCCGGAGTCATCACACATATCTGCATGTTTGGAAAACATTGTGGTTTGTCCTGTGTTAGAAAACTGAAGAGATTATACGTAGATTATTATATGTTCTCTCAAAGTGGACAGCAAGACTGATTTCCATTGTAGATGCTTTTTTCTACAGAGGGAGCAAACTTTATATAGAGAATCAATAAATTTATTAAATGAATACTGAATGTTTATGAGGATAACTGATTGATATTACTGAGTATGTCCACCTGCTACTGTGGTTGGTGAATGTCATACATTTTTAAGTAATCTATAGCCGAAAAATCGTATATATCACAAGCAAAACCTTCCAATTAAAACACACCAAAAAATTTAATTCATTACACTTTTTATTTTACTTTATCATTTCCATGAAATTAATACAAAAAATTATATTGAGATGAATTGGGCAGCAATAAAGTATTTTGTCAGAGACATGTATATGCCTTAGAAGCTGCATGACCATTAATGTAAGACAAATAATATGATACAAGCAATTACCAGCTAAGTGGTTGTTAGAAGCCGGTAGGCTATAGGTTGGTGGGTGAAACTCCAGTTTATGTATTATCTATAGCAAATGCCTGTACCTTGTATAACATGGCTAACAAAACTCAATACACTATTCTCAGACAGTGTTTTTTTTAACCATTTTCTTGTCATCTCTGCTTAAAAAGTGCATTATTAATAAATAAATAAATAGGAATAAATGTGCTGGTTTTGTAGTTTTTGCTCTCCCAATAAATAACATTTAAAAAAAAAAAACACTTTTATTAAATATGCGGGATCATAGGTTCTAGCGGGTGTGGCGTCAAATGCACGAACTTTTGGTGTTTTTGTTGAATGGATATTTGAGTTCATAGAACTGCTATAATAATACAACAAAATTCTATCACTTCTGTCAGTGATTAGGAACAGGTGCCTTTTACATATGCACAGAAGATACCTGTTAAGATTAAATAAGTAATTGTTCAGATGGTTGCGCTGATACACAGCTGCCATTCTTTACATAATTAAAGCGTTCCTGACAGGGTTAACAGTTAAACTACCTCATATATGTGTGAAAACATCACCTAATAAATGATACCGAGACAAGACAAAGGCAAGCATTGAAACTAGATACAAATGGTTTTTTTGTGGGTGGGTGTCTATTCTGAAAATTGGCATTCAGAATTAAACATATATATATTAAAAATGATCTGGACTGTGTGCATAAATACAGAAAACATGGGTTTTACATTTTAAATGTGCCTGTGGTGTCATCATTTGTTGCTTCATTTGTAGGCTGCTTTCAATGGGAAATGGCGTATCAAATCACATAGTGATGTCATAAACAATTTTTTTTAATTCTCTACAATCACCATATAAATAACAGAAAAGAAAATATTTGGTGCGCTAAACTGTTGACCAGATTAAAGAATATACATGTGTCAAATGAGGCCTACCAAACTGGTGTGAAACTGCTACAGAAACTGTGTGATTGGCTATACAGTGTATAAACAAAACAAAGTCTTTGTTGTTACCCTGATAAAGTTGGTAACAAATGTAGAGACATAATATTAAGGAAAATGTTTTGGTTGCATAAATAATTGGCTGTAATTAAGTTTATCTGCTATGGTGGTGCAAGCAGGAAGGAGGAGGAATAATTAAGCTCACCCACCACATGTGTGAAGGCAGAAGGGAGGAGACATAATTAAGCTCACCTGCCACGTGGTACTGAGAGTCTGCCTTGACGTGGTGGGTGAGTTTAATTATGAATTGGTTGATACATTAAACCCCTAATTTATATTATGTTTTAACATTTGTTGCCAACTTCAATTGATGCACTGACCGTTTTTGTTTTTTATTCTACTAATTGCAGCCGTGGAGTAAACATTTAACCCCTTGACGACAAAGGACGTGCCTGGCACGTCCTGTGGTGAATCAAGCAGTTTTCGCAATCAACGATCGCGAATACCGCTTTAACGGTGCTGGTCTATTGCCTCGATGTCGAGGCAATAGCCAGCACCGAAATTTCTGCTCTGGGCCACCTACGATCGCCCCACGGAGCGATCGTGGGCGCCATATTGACGGAGCATGCTGCTCCGTCAATATGGCTATTCCCTCTGCCGGTCTGAGCTTCGGAAGTGAAAGTAACTTCACTTCCGTCGCTCTGAATATGCTCCTTGACTGCCCCTAGTGGTAGTTAAGTAGCATAGCAGTGGAACAAATTTAAAATAAATCTTTAATTAATTAAAAACTGGTTAGATAGTTAGATTAGCCTATAGGGTTAAAATTAAATAATTTTTAGCATAAGGGATAGGGTTAAAATTAAATTAAAATTAAAACACTATTTTTGTTTTTTGCCCCATAACTCGCAAAAAAATACCGAAAAATATGGAAACATGCATATTTTTGAACTCGGGAAAACATTTAGAAACTATTCAGAAGGGATCTTTTTTAATGATTTTATTTGTGTAAATTATATTTTAGATCAAAGTTAGAAAAAGTGGGGTTTTTTAATTTTTCATCATAATTTAAGATTTTTTTTGTAGTAAATTATAAGATATGATGAACATAATGGTATCTAATGAAAGCCCTTCTTATGACGATAAAAAACAACATATAATTTGTGTGGGCACTGTATGTGAGAAAGAATAAAATTGAAGTTAAACACAGACACCCCAGAAATGTCAAAACAGCCATTGTCACCAAGGGAAAGTCAAGGTGAAAATGTCTTGTCACTAAGGGGTTAATATAAGCAACCCTGAATAAAACACAGAAACATAGAATGTGTCTGCAGAACCATTCAGCCCATCTACTCTGCCCAAAAAACAGCAATTCAGTCACACTACATTTATTTTTACAATACTGTCGTCAATTTACCCTTGCTCAATGTTTAGTTAGTAGGTTTCAGTACCTGTATTGGAAAAAGCAAAGATAAAATAAATGTAACATCTGTGTATTTTCTAATATATGACCACAAGGTGGCAGAATAAGATTGCTGTGTGTCTGTTAACTTGAAAAAGTCGTAGTTATCCCTAACAATCAAAAAATAAGACAGGTTGACGATAAGCAGCAAACTTAACAGGGTTTTATGCGTTGAATAAGCTTTTTATTTTTTGGTTATGATCAAAATTCACACGGCACAGACAGACACATCACGATCACATCGAAAGTAACTCTAATTATTGTATTGCACAGATTTAGAATTCCATCTCCATTCACTGACCTTTCTGGGTTGAATGATTTTCCGGGTGTACATTCAGTTTGCAAAATGCATGAATAATGAAATAGAGAGAACAGTTACTTCTGATGTCATCAGATAAAGTACAATTATCTTAAAATGTTTGAATTTAATTTTGTTTAAATGCTAATACAAGCAGACCTCTACAAAGCAGACGCATTTGTAATTTAGCATTGTCTCAAATTTAAAAAATGTAATTATGATAGCCAGTCTTTGATGCAATGACTTTTACTCAAGGAAAATGTGACTACAAACAATAACGTACTAAATATACATGAGCTTGGCAGACCTCTGGGATGTCATGTGATTATATCCTTTGCCCAAAGAATCAAGTAGCAAATGTGCAGCAGTAACTTTTGAAAGCAGCTTTAAAGGTTCAGTAAATACCCTAACTGTTTTTGTTTTCTTTGTCTCTTTTTTTTCATTATAATTTGCCCAGTGCCCAGACGTTCTCTCACTTAAGTTGCATTTAACACAAAGACACTGTTAGATTTCTTACTTCCCTGCTTCCTCACTTGTCACGGGTTCAGTGAAGCAACTCTTGCACAATAAAAAAGATCATGGCTGTTGGCTGAACAAAGTGTAGCCACCCACCTTGTTTTTAACTCTTTGTTATTAATTGGGTTAAGGGCTAGGGGAGACAGAACGAGGTGTGTGTGATCTACCAAAATCAGGCAGGATTTGCCCAGAAAAGGGAAAATTTCCATGCAGGAGCATCTCACACGTCTGTCTACTTCATTGGGTGCTTGCCCAAAGAGTAAAGTCTATCTTCAGATTTGGGACACTTTGTGACCAGATGGATATAACCCTATGTCATTGTTGAGGCCTATGACAAAAACGACATCTGGAGTTGTTGTGTCCTTTGTGCAAAGAAGGGTTTTCAGACTTTTTGGTTCTTTTGTGGGATTAGTATGATATGTTCGTGGATATTCTCTCTCTGATATGGCACAAGTGAGTAGAAAAACTCCCAAGTGAGAACTTTCCCATAGGGCATCATATTAAATCCTGTTCATTCTTGGTTTCGTAGTCACTCATCTATTTATCCTTTCAATTTTAAGATATACAGAGAGAATTTTTGAGTAGGTTCTCAACTAGGTAAAGCGAAAATAATAATTTTCTCCTGTTTGTCCGTAGGATAGGTATAAAATACAGATATTTTTTTTCCTTACAGATATTTAAGGAAGCATTATCTCTTTTATATCTTTTGCACAGTTATTAAATGTTCAAACTATAAAAATAATATATTTTTTAAACATGCTTTCCTAATGTCGTGATGTTCCAGTGCTAAAAAAAATTCAAATAGCATGAAAAAACACACCTTCATAATTATTTCATACTGTATAAGACCTAACCCAGTCATACCAGTGACTGGCTCACACAGTTGAATTGATGCACAGGTACTTGCGTAATCAGGGAAACCTTTGTCTGCAATGTGATTAGCTTCAATACATTTATTTTTGCATTGAAGTCTATGCAGAGGCAACCAAAGGTCTATAAATGGCCCTGCACATCAATCAACATCATTGTGGGACAAGCCATTGGGCTGAATGGATTAATTATTATGTACAAACCAATTTTTGGGGGTTTTGTTTTGTTTAGCATGTCTTGATTTATTTAATTTTTGTTCTTTGGACCATTCCAACTGGCTCATGTTGATGACTCACATTAGTACATTTGGCTCACATTAGTATATTTGGCTCATGTTGATGACTCACATTAGTATATTTGACTCATGTTAGTATATTTGGCTCATGGTTCTTTAGTGAATCAGTCTTCATGGTATTACTTTTATATTTTCCAATGTAGTGTGGGGAGTGAAAAAAAAACAGTTTAATGTATTACAAATCATACTTTTCCCCTGTATTCCCACAAATCAAAACTAGGTGAATAAGCTAACTATGAAACTGTGCTCAATTTAGATAATTAATAATTACATAAATAAGTTACATGTTGGTTATGGAGAAGCTGTGCTTTTGTAACTAAAGTCCAAACTCCTTGGAATGAAAGCAATTTATAACATTTTGTTATCCAGAGTCAAAACCCTTTTGAAATCCAAAATACATATTATTTATTCTGAATACGTGTAATTTCATGTATTTTCATGTATTGTGTGCCATAATACATGGTAATAATGGTAGAGAAAAACAGCAAGGATTTTTCAGTATGTACTTATGTTTTGGTCAGCAAAAAGGTATAAAATTGAACACATCTAATCATCCAGTGGACTTGTGTTGCAAACAGTAGGTAAAATATTGGTAATAGAAAATACAGACGCTTGAGTCTCTGTAACAGCATCAAAATAGCCACTTGCTTGATTTATTTGTACACTCAGTTTCCATAGATAAGAAGGAAATTTGTTGGAATTGATATAGTCCAACCTATCAGTCTTACATGATATCCTTCATCAGTTGCGACAGATGAGTTTCAAGAGTTTATATATGAGACATCAGGTGCATTTCACAAAACCAATTCCAAAGGATATTTTGCATTTTTATATATAAGTCTCTTAAGGGATATGACAGCCCCAATGACTGAAGGGAACAAGGTTTGCAAAAAATTCAAAGTGCATTTTAATATTTTAAATTCTAAATGAAAGTGAAATTCTAAATAAATGTCTTAATATTATGTATGTTGTAAACGGCTTTAATATACATTAAGAACATTTTTTTTTACTTTAAAACCCCATATGTTTTTCATTTAGTTTTAAATTTACATAATTCCACATGGAACACTAAATTCAATGACAATGGTGACAGTGTGTACAGGAGGAGAGATGGCTACTCTGTACCAGTTGTCATGCTTACCTCTATCATTAACCAATGCAGATAAAGTGACAAGCGCTATATATAATGTGCAGACAAACAAATTATGCAGCAAACACTAGTGCATTTTCCTCCAATTAGCACAAAATAGTGAATATTGTGTAATAAAGTGTTGCGCAGGATATAATAAAATAAATACTTATCAGAGATATATAGGCGAAAATCCAGCCTTTTTTAGATGTATATAAAAGAGAAGAAAAAAATATATACAAAATTGTGCAGTATTGTGAATATAAGGAAAATAAATATCTCCCCCTAAAGAATTGTACTCACACTCTACAGAGCCTATAGGACCGGCTCTGGGTGTATAAGGCGTGCAGACTCTGAGTCCCAAAATCCCCACATCCACTGGATAGATAATCGATGGAATACTCGTGGAGCAGGACACAACAGGAGTGAGAAACAAACGTTGTAGTGTCAAATGTAAACAATTTTAATTCCCCCCCACATATAGCAGCTTACATAGAAGAAGTTAAAAAACGATATCCCATGTAAAAAACAGTTAAAAACAGCATAGGTAAAAAGCAGGCAGAGTCACCCAGCCGATCATATCACAGTCTCCATCCGTCACTTCATAGGAGCAGGCAGCAGCTGAAGTTTGTATAGGCAGCGTTCTGCTGGAGGAGCTGGTACTTCCTAGTTGCAAGTCTCGTCAATAATGTAACTCGACGCGTTTCGCCCACACGTGGGCTTTTTCAGAGCAGTCTGACTCGACGCGTTTCGCCCACACGTGGGCTTTTTCAGAGCAGTCTGACTGCTCTGAAAAAGCCCACGTGTGGGCGAAACGCGTCGCGTTACATTATTGACGAGACTTGCAACTAGGAAGTACCAGCTCCTCCAGCAGAACGCTGCCTATACAAACTTCAGCTGCTGCCTGCTCCTATGAAGTGACGGATGGAGACTGTGATATGATCGGCTGGGTGACTCTGCCTGCTTTTTACCTATGCTGTTTTTAACTGTTTTTTACATGGGATATCGTTTTTTAACTTCTTCTATGTAAGCTGCTATATGTGGGGGGGAATTAAAATTGTTTACATTTGACACTACAACGTTTGTTTCTCACTCCTGTTGTGTCCTGCTCCACGAGTATTCCATCGATTATCTATCCAGTGGATGTGGGGATTTTGGGACTCAGAGTCTGCACGCCTTATACACCCAGAGCCGGTCCTATAGGCTCTGTAGAGTGTGAGTACAATTCTTTAGGGGGAGATATTTATTTTCCTTATATTCACAATACTGCACAATTTTGTATATATTTTTTTCTTCTCTTTTATATACATCTAAAAAAGGCTGGATTTTCGCCTATATATCTCTGATAAGTATTTATTTTATTATATCCTGCGCAACACTTTATTACACGATATTACCTCTATCATTAACTATTACCATACCTCCCAAGTCCCTATTTAGAAGGGGCAGTCCCTAGTTTGTTCCTATTTTCTTCTCTATTATCCCACTTTTCTCCTCTACTGTAATCTTTTCTCAGAGCTCAAACGTTTTTGTTTGAATGTGTGTATCACAGAGTTTCTAAATAAAGAGTAATTATATTGCAGTAAATGTGTTTAAATATTAATTAGTGTAAGTAAAATACATTATACGTAATCTGAATGGGTTACCAAATCAAGGCCGCTTTAAGGCCCTAACGGACCCTGGGCAAAACCTTTATCACTTTAATCAGTGATTTTTTGGGGGGGTATAAGCCACCTTACAGTCAATTAGTCAAGGGATGGATATTGGATTTATTAAAGGAAACAGTTTAGGTTTTCAGGTCAGAACTAAGTATATATTGGTAAATGTTAAGATTTCTAATGTAAGTCGTTTATGTAATGGTATTTGGTTATATGTTATTGATTGTTTTAATAAATGTAAACTCCCTCAATAAAGATCATGACCTATCTCCAACTATATTTGTGTGTTTATTTATTATTGTGTACATCATACAATTCCCATGTGACAAAGTCTACTACAACTAAACCTGGAAAGAATGTCCAGTCCTGAAGCCAAAATGGCCTTTAAAGAAATTTGATTCATAAAGATGTATTTTCTGACCCAACAATGTAACAAGTGGGAGTAATCTGAATTTATTTAGTGATTTATTACCACTAGCTTCTCCCTCCCAGTGTGGCATTTATTTGTCTGCTACTTACGATGCTTGAAGAAAATGTTACTGTTGAGCAATCAGACATGATTTTTTGATAGAAAAGAAAACTGTGAAGGTTAATTTTAATAGGTTGTCATACAATAAAGTGAAGAGCAGCTGAACACAATGAGGCAAACAGAGCTACAAAAATACCATGCAAACACTGGCAGGAAGTATAAATCATGCTACCTTATGGAATTGGACAGCACTAAATGTCATTGTCAGGATTAAAGAATGCTAAAAAAAGGTCAGAGGGAAATAGACAGACGTTCTATACTCACAACATAATGATACCATCAACAGCAGACTTTCTGAAGCAGGGATAACTTCAATACTGTGTTTGATTGTTACACAAGTTCCTGGTGAAACAAACTTTAATTAATTGAGCTGCAAAAAGGGGAACCTAATAGAATAGGAAGGCCTGCATCCACCACCGCCTGCATCGCAATGGAGATACTTCCCCCTTCTCCCATTCCTTGACCTCTTCTCTATTTCCTCGCTCTTTCTTCTTCCACCTCTTCGATGCGGACGGGTGGGGGGAGAGAGAGTGACGATAGCTATTATAGTAACATGGTGGTCGGGAGCTGGGGGGGAGAGACGGGAAAAGGATATCTGAAGATTTATATTTAGCTCTTATGTTGTGTATTTGTTTTCTGTGTTATATATGATCAAACATTGAGAGGAATGTATATATATGTGTATGTATGTACGTTAAATATATGTGTATATGTATGTTTTCCTTTTTTTTTCTGTATATATGTGAATGGTGTGTTTTTTGATACAATATAACTAATAAAGAATTATAAATTAAAGAATAGGAAGGCACTAATGCACATGTATGGACTTAGAATTCTCAATGGCTCATAATTTCCATTTTTTTGATGAGAATTCGACATTACATGAATGTAGTTTTACACAAACTTGTTATGCGTAAGTGATGTTGGGAGGCTCTGAGTAGTAACAAAAAAAGGATTGGACTCCTCGGAAGATCAAATAAATCTGCTTGCCACACCAGCCAACGGTATAAAAGAAGAGACGCTTCTTTACGACAATTAAAAGCAAGGCATCCGCGGGCAACAAAAAAAAAAAGGGGTACAAACAAGTGATACACCTAACGTTTTTGCGCGGATTGCGCTTAATCATAGGTCTTGGTAGTCACCTTCACATTTTGTGGGAATGTGTGAGAGAAAATCTTTGTTCTTATTTCAGGCATGTTTGATTGTATCGTGCCATTTAGTCCTAACAAAGCCTTGTTTCATATTGATTTGGAACCCTATTCTGTTGAGGCAAGATACTTAATGGTTCAGATTTTTTTGGGGGGCGAGGAAGTTGGTCATAGATCACAACTGGCTGAAATTGGAAGTCACTGGGTGGTCACAAGTTAAGAATCAGATCGAGGTTTTTGCCTTAATGGAAAAGTAAGGTGCCATGGACAATAAAAAAAATGTGGGTTTTTTGATCATGTGCTCAGCAGCTCACCATCTGCTAGTCAGTACACAAAAATGAATTCGACTTATAGTCTTGATATAGTCAAAAATCCATATTAGTTTCACTTTTAGTTCAGAGCTGGCTTCAAGAAGGGAAAGACAAATGCTAAGAAGAGATGGAGGCTTGGGATTGTGGCCTGTCTGATCCAATATTCAGAGCAGTGCTGAAGCATCCTGGAAGAACAGACAGTTGTAACCAGCCCAATATACAGAGCTGATTGGAGCAGAGATAACAGAGATTGCTCTTGTACAGTGAAGAAATCTTAGTAGCAGTTAAAGGAGCAGGCACGTACCTTCCTGAACTGATCTGAATATGGAGTGGTACATTTAAAACCTCTCCCCCTGATTCCCAACAGGGTACCCTGAATTGGTTGCACAATTAAAATACCTTGAACTCCATTTTTACTCACATGTGAAAGATGTAATTAAAACCCAAGCCATATACTGGATCACAATTATGGGCCCCAACTATGTACACCAAATATCGATGCCTGACTGCCACTATGGCGAATCCAAGGTTGGGCTGCAGTATTTGATGTGGGTGGGGGAAGTTTATATTTTCTATTGCATTCGTAACTATTTTACTGCATTACATTCATTTTTCTGTTATACCTTGCACAGTGTTTTACTGAGCTATACAAATATATATTTTAAGTAAACTCTTTGTCATTTTTTATTGGTCACTTCGATATGTTCTCAGTGAGACCCAATATCCACACCCTGGAGGCCCCATTGGGCAGAGCTCTGCCACAGTCGTGTAAACCAACTTCCAGGTAGAGGAGACTCAGTATTGCCCTGCAAAGCGCAAGGAGGTAACTGGAGTAAAGGACCACATGGGTAAATGTGAGGCTACACAAGATACCAATATGAAACAAATAATTCATGTGTCAAAACTGCGTGCTAAAGAATGGGAGGATGAGAATGAAGGCACAGAAAAAGACATGTGCATCATTTAGATTGAGTGAGTAGCAGCATAGCATTTGAGGGTGTTTGGCGCAAAACCCATTGTTTATAAAGCAGTGGATGATAGATACTCTACATGAAAAGACAACAACAACAACAAAAATCTTGTGGACCAGGGAAAGTCATAACGGCGACAAACAAATGTCAAAGTAAAATGTATTCAACAATAAAAGATTTGGTACATTATAGTACAAATATACATTTTGTCAAGTAGCAGTGTACTGTTGAAAAAACAAAAAAATACAAAAACAAAGTATATACAAAAGAACAAACCAGCAGTCCCAAAACTTCCTGCAAAATATGTATATCACTCATAGAGTTTCAAAGGTATTGGGCAGACTGACAACAGTTTTCATTTTCTTGCAAACAATGAGCAAGAATAGATTGCAATCATATAACAAAAATATGTCTACTTGTAGAGGATAGTGGTAGTGTCCAGACATGGAGCGGTGAGAGCATACAAACAATATAGATAGATAAGCTGCACTTCGATAAGTGGAAAGAGAAGTAGGGACTGTGGCATAGGAGCTGCATGCACAGACAACTCAGTCCCTCACTGGCACTGCCAAATTAGCGCCAAGTGGCGGCTTATGACATTGTGGGATGGGCATTCCCCAGTCCAGAAAAAAAAAAATTCTGAAAAAAACCTTGTCTTATAATCGAGCAAATACGGTATGTCTGTGTCTCTCTGTTTCTTTGCCTGTCTACCTATCCATCTACTTCTCTCTCTCACACTCTGTGTTGATGTACTGCTATACCTACTTACCTATCTACAAACCTACCCACTCTCCTTACATAACAATCTTTCCATAAATATGCATACTATCAGGCATATTAGTGGAGATTTAGAGTACATTTATTTCTAATAATGTCTATATTCTTCTGATTATCAGATAAAAACACAAAACATGTAATGATATACTAACAAATCTATTGAAGAGACGGGAAATTATGTCCATGTACTTAAATGATTAATATTTAATTATTTTCATACTTAAAGGACCTTTAGATACATCTTTCTCTAAGCAGTTTCACAATCCAAAGAAATCAGAGAACATGGCCCATCCCCTCTAAAATTAGCTGACATGGAATAAGGGAGAAATTAACAACTAACTAAAGATTAATTCACTGTAACATAATTCATCTAATGGGGTGAATTGAATGACCCTGGTAACGAAAAGATGGCATATGCAGTTTTAGAGCATAAAAATCAAATAAAGGATCCAGCATCCAGGGTTGAAACGTTGCCTGTGTTTTGAATAAAACTCTCCACTGCGAGGCTTGAAAAAACCCCACCAGGGTTGAAACGTTGCCTGTGTTTTGAATAAAACTCTCCACTACAATTGACTGAGTGCTGGATCCTATATTTGATTTTTATGCACTGTTGGCTTGGGTGGCGCCCCAAGACCTCGGCACCTCCACACACCTTGAGTGCAGATACGGATCTATCTTTATTTATTATGCAGTTTTAGAGACAGGCTGCAGGTTTATTTAATAAAGTACATTCTTAAAAATTCTAAAAATGAATGAGTCGTCAAGGAAAATAAACCAATGTTATGTTTCTGCTGTTTAGACCACTTTTAGAAATTTGCCCGAGGATTACATTTTTCAAATAATCCCTTATATAGACACCCTTGATTACAAAGGTGATCTGTGTACAGCTTTATGAGAGGAAAAAAATCCCTAAACGCTATTGTCTGACATATTTAATTTGATGTTAGTTACATGTCTATTTAGATCACAGCATGTTGAGTACATAATTGTACGCCTAAACGAGTTTTGTGTTCCTTGGCACAAAGTAGAAACTTCATGTCACAGAAATCACATCTGGCACCATAAATCTGACGTTTTTCTTCAAACAGACCTTTAAAATATGTAACCTGTTTCAAATATCACATTTAAATGTCATTGTTGTAAGCTGCCGATGAATATCCTTGGTGTATGCACAATATCAAAACTAGTGAGAAGAACAAGAAAATAATTATGTACAAAGTAGGTTATTTATAACGTTTGTTCTCTTTTCTGGATTTTAAAGAATTTTAAATCTTTTTTTTTTTTACATGGACTTTTTCCTTGGAGTTCAAATCAATAACGTACCATAGTACCTTCTTAGAACTCATATTTTTGAAAAGTTAGGCAACGCTAGGACTCTTAGGTCAGTGGAACCCTAATATGTGGCTGTTTCCAATTAATCTGTTTTTTTCCCAATCTGAAAACCAGCACAATCAGATTCACTATAGAGTCTACTCAATAAAGAGAGGATTGCTGGGAATTGTGATGGGACTTGTGTAATGAATAATATGATGCAAAGTGATAGATAATATGTATAATGACAACTGGCTAAAATAAATGTAAGAAAAATGCATAATAAACAAGACACATACTAAAGTATGTATTCACTTGGCCCACCTATGGCATAACTATCTTGAAGAAAAGGTTAGAGAAATATAAAAGGTTAGAGAAATATGAAAGTGAAATAACAAGAACTGCAGTACAATTCTGGGCACCAGTCCTTAAAAGGATAAATGTGCAAAGGAGAGCTACAAAATTAATAAGGGGATGGGACGATCTTAATTATGAAGAGAGACTTAAAAAATTGAATTTATATACGTTAGAAAAAAGGCGTCTCAGAAGGGATATGATAACATTATATAAATATGTGCAGGGCCAATATAAAGAGCTCTCGAGTGACCTGTTCACTAACAGAAATGTACAAAGAACAAAAGGTCACCCCCTGAGACTGGAAGAGCAAAGTTTTCATAGACAGCAAAGTTAGGGATTCTTTATGGTAATTACAATAAAGTTATGGAACTCACTGCCAAGAGAGGTAGTGCTATCAATCACAATAGATGCATTTAAAAATGGTCTGGATGTTTTTTTCTAGAAAAGCAGAACATACATGGCTATTATCAATAGAAGAAGCATTAATAATAGGGCTTATTGATCCACGGAGAAATCTGATTGCCCTTTGGAGTCAAGAAGGAATTTGTCCCCCTGGGAGGCATCATTTGAAATAGCTTCCTATTTTAAATCATGATTAGGGTTGAGCGGACACCTGGATTTTCGGTTTCGGCAAATTCGGCCGAACTTGGAAAAAAAGTCCGGGTTCGTGGTTGAACTTGACCCCGAACCCGAACCTGAACATACTAGTGTTAGGGGGGACCTAATGTACCCCTTGTACCCACCCATTGCCGGCGGGTGGGGACCCTAAAATAATAATGAGGGGGGGACCTAGTATGTCCCCCCGGTTCCCACTCATGAGCGGCGGGTGGAGACCCTATAATAATAATGAAGGGGGGACCTAGTGTCCCCCCGGTCCCCCCCATGAGCGGCGGATGGGGACCCTAATAATAATAATGAGGGGGGGGACCCATGAGCGGTGGGTGGGGACCCTAATAATAATAATGAGGGGGGGACCTAGTGTCGTCCCCCCCGGTCCCCACCCATGAGTGGTGGGTGGGGACCACAAATAAAGGGACTAGGGGTTCAGCAATTCATATCGATTTAAATTTAAAATTACTAGTGACTGGACAGCTATTGCTGCCCAGTCACTAGTAAAATAAGCCCCCCCGGTCCCCACCCATGAGCGGCAAGTGGGGACCATAAAATAATAATGAGGAGAGGACCTAGTGTCCCCCCCAGTCCCCACCCATGAGCGGCAGGTGGGGACCCTAATAATAATAATGAGGGGGGGGCTAGTGTCCCCCCTGGTCCCCAACCATGATCGGTGGGTGGGGACCCTAAAATAATAATGAGGGGGAGACCTAGTGTCCCCCCCCGGACCACAAATAAAGTGACTAGGGGTGCCCAGCCCCTAGTCCCTTCCCCCCAATAAAAAAAAATCCTACCTACCCCCCCTCATCCTAATAATAGTGAGGGGGTGGGCAATAAACTAACCTGTAAAAAAAAAACAATTTCATACTTACCATTTGAGGTCTTTTTTCTTTAGCCCCAAAAAAGGCCAAATAAAAAACCATAGTAGTATATCCCGATATCTGCTGAACCTTTCTACTTCCAAGTAATGAAAGTAGTCTATTTCTTTGTTTTTAATTCTCACTTAATTGTAGCACACCGAATATTAAGGACATCACAAAACTTCACTAACTTTCACGAATAACCATTTTATGAATATACTCCACCCCTTCCCCTTATATAGATTAAAGGGGCGTAATAAGAGTCTGATTGGTTCTTGCACTCGTGATGTTTTTAGGTACCATATTTAAAAGTTCACACACAAAAAAAAAATTAGCTTATGAGTAAGCGCTATGAGCGCGAAACGCATCAAGCTTTTTGACTACTGGGTTTGCCACTGTGTTTCAGAGTGCTCTGTGTCATTTTACACAGCGTGGGAAATTTCTTTAGAATTTTCCCACGCTGTTTAACCCCTTAGTGACCGAGTGCTATGTTGCATTTGACGTGCATTGAAGACCAGAATTCCATTATTTTTGTCATACGTTTACTGAACTGTGAATTTCTTTCTTTGTGTTCAGTCCACCCACACAAATTATATATCATTTTTTAAAGGACAGATAGGGCTTTCATTTGATACTATTATTTTCATCATATGATATCATTTACTATTAAAAAAATAGAAAATATGATGAAAATATGCCATAAAAAACACTTTTTCCAACTTTGACCTGATTTTTTTTTTTACACAATTACAAATGGTAAAAAAGACCCCATCTATATATTTCTACTATTTGTCCTGAGTTTAGTAATATCAATGTTTCCTTGTTTGTCTATGTTTTATTTCACGTAATAGGGCAATAAACAATATTAGTGGTTTTTTTTTGTTTTCTAACCATTTTCTTCTACAGTGATTTTTTTAACCCGAACCCTAAATTTACCCCAGCTCTAAATTTAATCTAACCCTAAATTGACCCCCACCCCTTAATCTAACCCTTGTAATCATCCGAACCCCCATTTAACCCTAATTATTACCCTATTTGGACCCTAACCCTAGATCTAGGTTCAGTAGATCAAGGGTTAGCTTTTTCCATTTATTTATTTATTTGTATATCTATTTATTTGTATGTATATTTATTTATTTGTATGTATATTTATTTATTTGTGATCGCGGTGCCCAGGAGGGCACAGATTGTGTTGCATGATGCCTCTATCGAGGCATCATGCAACACTTTAACACACATAGGCAGTGATGAGCTTTCACTGCCTATGTGTGTTTGCGCGCATACGATCACATTCGCTGTGATCGTATGCGCGCGGGGGGGTCGAGGGGGGGCTGAAAGCCCTCTCAGAGGCTGCTTCGGATCCGAAGCAGCCTCTGAGAGTAGCTGCAGGCATGTAGTGTTGCGCTAATGAGCGCAACACTACATGAAAACGGAGGACGTATATATACGTCCTCATGGTCCTTAAGGACCATGCTTTTCAGGACGTATATATACGTCCACATGCATTAAGGGGTTAAAATGGCTAGCACTCTGATTGGTTGGTTTAAATCAACCAATCAGAGTGCTCTGAGCTTAATTGCAGGGCGGGGCAAGGCTTTATAAAGGCCAAGATATATTTTTTTTTTTACCAGTGGAGTATTTATTTATTTTTTCGCTCTTTTTTAATTTTTTAATTTTTTTTAACAGTTGTGGCGCGTATTATGGTTTTTTATTTGCCCTTTTTTGGGGCTGAAGAAAGAAAAAAGAAGAAAGAAAAAAAAAGATGGATTATTTTTCACCCGTGGATTTTTTTTTTTTGCGCTCGTTTTTTCCCCCTTTTTTTAACAGTTGCAGCGCGTATTATGGTTTTTTATTTGGCCTTTTTTGGGGCTAAAGAAAAAAAAAGACCTCAAAACAGTTTTTTTTACAGGTTAGTTTATTGCCCACCCCCCTCAGTATCATTAGGGTGAGAGGGGTAGGTAGGATTTTTTTTTTATTTGGGGGGGAAGTGACTAAGGGCTGGGCACGTTATTTGTGGTCCCCACCCGCCGCTCATGGGTGGGAACCGGGGGTGGGGACTAGGTCCCCCCCTCATTATTATTATTAAGGTCCCCACCCACCGCTCATGGGTGGGGACCAAGGGGGGACACTAGGTCCCCCCCCTCGTTATTATTATTTGGGTCCCCACCCGCGGGGAATGGGTGGGGACCAGGGGGGGGCTTATTTTACTAGTGACTGGGCAGCAATAGCTGTCCAGTCACTAGTAATTTTAAATTTAAGGCGATATGAATCGCCGAACACCAAACTCCAACCCGGACATACAGTGAAATGTCCATGTTCGGGGTCCAAAAATCATAATGTTCGGTACGAACATGAACTTTGCGGTTCAGGTTTGTTCAACTCTATTCATGATACTATTATATTCTATCAGCAATCACTGTGTGCATCATATTTTTATATTTGATATTTGGATCAGCACAATATTGGATACTAGTGCAATATATTAACAAATCCATTTAATTAGATACTTGTATTTTTACATTGCGTCAAATGATCATAATTTATCATGTGTATATGATGACAATGTTTTTACGTCTAATATTAAAAACAATTTTATATATCCAAGAACTGTATGGAGTTTAAATACCCTTTTTTCCCCATTTATCAATTAGAGTTGTCAAATAGTTATACATGTTTTATCATTTTTATTTTCTTTGTTTCTGCTATTCTATATTAAATAAAATTTCCTCTTTGGATTACTGTTTTGAGTGGATCATCAAAAAAATTGTATACACCTTTGTGCTGCTGTATTTTACACTACATGTAGCTAGATATTGTCACATTAGTGGGATTAGATTATACTGCTTCTCTTCATTTATGCCATATTTGCTGATTCAACAGCTTTTTTCTATTATTTGGACATCTATCATTATATTGTATCTGAGTAAGTGCCACTTGAGTTGACCCATTGTTATGAATGACATGCATGTAGGAAATTTTGCCTATTTGTTAATTTGTTACCTAATATATATATATATATATATATATATATATATATATATATATATATATATATATATATATATATATATATACCCCTGTGAAACAGAAATTCATGTTTGAACAATTTCCTGTTCCTAGTTACCCAGTTGTACAATGGGAATATACTTCAAATATATTTTTCTCCTTTGAATCCATACGGGCAGCCAAACATATTTATCGTTTCTCTTATTATAAACTTGTGTTGTGTTTGTAATTGTTTGATAGTCATGAAAGCAGTGTATTTTTTGCATAAAAGATCAAACTTTTAAAGAATAAAGAAACATTTTCACAGCCTTCTTTGATCATCTTTAGCAAGAGTGCAAATATTAGTGGACTAAGGTGTATATAACTGGATCCATCCTTTCCACTCGTGCAAGGAAATAGAGGTGAAGGTTGTGATGGTTCATGGTTTGAAGGATAAAAACTTACCAGGAAAGGTTAAAGCAGTGGTAGTCAACCTTTTTCTACCTACCGCCCACTAATGCATCTTTCTTGATGGAAAAATTTCCTTACCGCCCACCAGTTTTCTCGCAAGTGCGGAATATTTTTTAGAAAGGAGGGTGTTTTAAAAAAAATAAATGTACGTACATTTATCTTTTTATTTCTTTATTTTTTTTTTTACGTTTTGATCTGCACTCCACACAGTGCTTTTTTCCCTCCTCTTTTCCCTTTTATTACTAACATCAAAAACATTGTTGTATTAGGTGCCAATTTTTATTAATGTCACCATCAAAAGAAATTCCTTTTCCTGCCTGCTTCTTTACCTTCCTTATAGTATATCACTATATTAAGGATCTCTTTTTCCTATTTTTTTATTTTCTCCTTCCCTTACTTATTTTTTTCTTTTCTTTTATAAGATAACAAAACTTAATTTATGAGCCAGACTAAACACTGCTTACTCTCCTCCTTTATTTTATCCCCTTTTCTCTATCTTTCTTCCTTTTTTTGTTATTTTTTTTTTAATCTTTTCCTTTTTATCTCCTTTCTTTTACCTTCCTGAGCGACAAAAGTAAGGCTGAGCTAGTTAGCCCACTTATTATTATTAGCAAACAATTCTCTTTCTCCTGCCTATAACTTTTCTTTTGAAACTGCTCTGCTCCGTTTCTGCCTGCTTCTGCCTGTCCCTGCTATCAGTTTCCACTCCTCCCCTTCCTCTTCCTACGTGTTTGCGTGCGCTCGCTCCCGGCCGTCCTTTTCTCGCACAAAAGGAGGTTGATTGATGTGTGCGCTCGCGCCCGCCTGCACCGCCCGCCCACTCTCTCAAAAGGAGGTTTTAACTTTCGATTATCCTACTCTCATTCTCGCGCATGTTGGTTTCTTGATGTGTGCGCTCACGCGCGCGCCTACTCACTCACACGTTCAAAAGGAGGTTTTAACCTCCAAAGTCCCTACCGCCCACCTGGAATCCCAAAACGCCCACTAGTGGGCGGTAGGGACCAGGTTGAGGACCCATGGGTTAAAGCATCTTAACATGTATAGCTTGGATGAAAGACGTAACAGGGGGGATATGATAGAAACATTTACATACATAAAGGGAATCAACACAGTAAAGGAAGAGAGTATATTTAAAAGAAAAAAAAAAAACCTACCACAACTAGAGGACATAGTCTTAAATTAGAGGGGCAACGTTTTAAAAGTAATTTCAGGAAGTATTACTTTACTGAGGGGGTAGTGGATGTATGGAATAGTCTTCCAGCAGAAGTGGTAGAGGTAAACACAGTCAAGGATTTTAAGCATGCGTGGGATAGACACAAGGCTATCCTAGCTATAAGACCGGGAACGGGGGACTAATAAAAGTATTCAGAAAAATTGGGCAGACTAGATGGACCGAATGGTTCTTATCTGCCGACACATTCTATGTTTCTATGTTTCTATGTTTCTATGTCAATCTATCAATACACCAGCATGACAAGCTTCTCAAAAATGCCATAGTCTGTTTCCCTTAGACCACACAGTTAAGAGGTGAAACTGTAAATAAAACAGAGAACATGTCTTAAATATCTGTTTGACTGTTTATCATGCTATGGACAAACCCAGACAAAATACCGAAAACCTCACCCCAAATAAAATCATGAGATATATGGTATACAATACAGTATCAAACATGACTTTATTGATTATAACATATTCTCTTGAAAGTTATGTAGCCTTAAAGGGACACTGTCAACCTAAGCATTGCTTATGTTGTGAATGTTGAGATGAAAAAAAAAATATCTATAGATTGTGTTAGCAGAATTGCAAGAAAATGCATAAAATAAGAGTAATATATGTTTTAAATGAGGCTGTGGCTTCTCTTGCATTTGAAATAACCTTGTGGTCTGATTACATATTTCCAATTGAAAAGCCACGATCGTCTGATTGGGGTTTATCAACTACAGAAGGCCGTTTGGAAGTTTAGAACCACAAAGCAGACAACAGAAGACAGTAGAGTTAACAAAACAGAGGATCCAGGCATCAGAGACATGGATGGATGTGTTTATTCTAATATCCAAAAATCCCAAGGTTGCGCCTGAGATTCCAGCTACCAAGAATTTGTGTGGCACCAACCGAGCACCCAGAAACCAGAAACCAAAATACTGTGAAAGACAGCAACTCAGGAACAGTGAAGTCAGGACTGCAGATTAAATAAAGCGACACTAATTACGGATCACCAAATCCCAAATCCCAAGACAGGACAAAGTCATGATATTATTCTTTACAGGATTTATTAGTATATTTCCTTTATCACTATGTTTGCATCATGGTAAAAAGGTTCCTTGTTTATACACTCGCATTTGTAGTCAATTGATGTTTTCACTTCATGTTTATATTGTCAGTATATGTACACAGCGCTTGTCTTTCAGGTGATTCAATTAGTATGATTTATTTAACCTTTTCACTGATTTGTTGCGTCTTGTATTTAATAGAATTGCTTTCACTCTGTCACTAGCCTATGATTAAGCATGATGTCAATCAAAACGCGTAAGGCGAGTCCTACCTTTCCCCTACATGTCTTGCTGTTAATTTATTTTCACTGTCGGATCCATACTTTCAATAAATTATCTATATTTTCACTGGAACAAGGAGTGCAGACATCTTCATTTTTTGTCCTTGATACCATTGCTTCAACAGCTTGATGAAGAACCCTCGATTCAGCACACTACATCCACGAGAGGTTTTTCTTACTGCCAGGAGTGGAGCCGGCTTGTCCCTTGAGGAAACCCCTTTCTTTTTACACTCCCCCCCTCCTCCCCCATCTCTGTTCTCTCCCCCTCCTAACCCCATCTCTGTTCTCCCGCCATTTCTGTTTTCATCCCCTCCTCTGTTCTCTCCCCCCCTCCCCTGTTCTCTCCCCTTCCACCCCATATCTGTTCGCTCTCTCCCAGACAGACCCTGGAAGCGCCCGTGTGGAGAGGGAAAAGAAATGCCGGTAGAGGCACTGGCTGGGGAGATGATCTCCCCTCACCAATCCTCTACACGGCCGGAGTGGAGCACCCTCGGAGGTCCGCCCCCTCCCCATGAAGCAGAGCGGTGTCTGCTTCACGGGGAGCCGAGCAGCATGAGCTCTGTGTGTAAAACACACATGGAGCTCAGTAAGTGCTGCTCGAGCTCCCCATGTGGAGTGATAATGCAGGGTATCGGAAATCTGATGCCCTGCATCATCACTAAGCATGGGGAGCGTGAGCAGAACTTACTGAGCTCCATGTCTGTTTTACACACAGAGCTCATGCTGCTAGGCTCCCCATGAAGCAGACGCGGCTCTGCTTCATGGGGAGGGGGCAGACCTCGCGCTCAGTGTGATCCGCCCCATCCCAGGGTGCTACACTCCGGCCGTGTAGAGGGCTGGTGAGAAGAAATCATCTCCCCAGCCAGTGCTTCTACCAGCATTTTTTTTCTACCTCTCCTCGCTGGTGTCCCCCACTGCAGCACCCTAAGATGGCTGCCTAAACAGCCTTACGGTGGCACTGACCCTGTGAGCAACTAATAATATGAAAATCAGGAAAGGAACAATGTAGAGAGCTAAAAATAGTTGTGTTGACACTGAAATTCCAACATAAATAAGCTGTGCAAATTTCCTGATTCCAATGTTCAGCATTCAGGTTTTTCTTGCATTTATAGTTAAGTTGCAGGCCTCCCCTATATTGCAACTGAAGGTTCTTGGAAAAAACATTAATTTCCAACTGGCTCTGAATAAAAAAAAAGCGTAATATCTAGCTCTTTTTGTAAAAAGTTTGTATCCATATTTTATTTCAATGGGGGGAAAAAAGACTGTTTCTTGCAAATAAATAATTAATTTAATTTTCTTCCACAGCATGATCAAATTAGTAAATTAATTAGATATGTTGGTGTGTGTGCTATCAGTTTTGTCACTACCATTGCCGTTTTACCCCAAGGTTATGTGTGACCTATATAATAATTGCAAGTAATTATTACCGAAATAGACAAAATGCAGCGGAAGTCATAGTTATATAGTAATGCTTATTGCCTTTCCGACTCTCAGTTTTCCTTTTCTAATGTAAGAACAGCAGCAATCATTAAGTATTAAAAGCTGCTAAACTATTTTTTATTTTGTAAAAAAAAGTTACAAAATCAGTGACTTAGTATTGACATAAAAAGGTAGGCCCACTGACTGGCAACCTATAGGATCACTAGGACATATGCACACTAATGCTATAAGCACATTGAGACACCTTCATTTTTACAGCTAATCAAAAGAATGATACATGTGTAGTTTTGTGTTGTTGCCTTCTAAGAAGTACCTTTTAATGTAGAGAAAACTTTGTGATATATTGATTTGAAGATACACCACACTTCTCTAAGGAAATGGTGCTACTGAAGAATTGAGTTCCTAACACGTTGGTTCTTTTTTCAAAAACATGGCTCCTGTGCTAATGGCAGATTACCAAATGTGCCTTTTTGCTGATAAATATCTTCTATAAACTTTGATAATATGGGGTAATTGTAATTTACTCTTCATTTAGTAAATCACAAGAAATGCACAAATAGAGATGACCCCACTGTTGAAGGATACTTAGCATACAATATAATGTGTTATGTGAAGGTGACTTCTTGCAAGAGTATAATTTATCACAATAAAACAGTACCACAGCAGGGTACTATGTAGAAACGTAGTGTGTCACAGGCAGGGCCGGACTGGCCCACCGGGATACCGGGAAAAATCCCGGTGGGCCGCCTGCCCCGGGGCCGCCTCGGCCACTAAAATTGAAGAATTCGGCTGCTGCAGCATCGCCACTTTAAGCAATTCGGCGGCCGTCGCCGCTTTAAGAAGTTCGACTGCTGCCGCCGGATGCTGCAGCAGCAGTTCCGGCGGCGGGATGGGAAGTAGAGAAACCAAGGTGAGTGAGACATACAGGGGGAAGGGGGTGAAAGACACTACAGGGGGGGTGAAAGACACTACAGGGGGGGGGGGTGAAAGACACTACAGGGGGGGGTGAAAGACACTACAGGGGGGGGGGTGAAAGACACTACAGGGGGGGGTGAAAGACACTACAGGGGGGGTGAAAGACACTACAGGGGGGGGTGAAAGACAATACAGGGGGGGTGAAAGACACTACAGGGAGAAGGGGGGGTAAAAGACACTACAGGGGGGGTGTGAAAGACACTACAGGGGGGGTGTGAAAGACACTACAGGGGGGGTGAAAGACACTACAGGGGGGGGGTGAAAGACACTACAGGGGGGGGTGAAAGACACTACAGGGGGGGTGAAAGACACTATAGGGAGAAGGGGGTAAAAGACACTACAGGGGGAAGGGGGTGAAAGACACTACAGGGGGAAGGGGGGGTGAAAGACTCTACAGGGGGAAGGGGGGGGTGAAAGACTCTACAGGGGGAGAGGAGGGTGTGAAAGACTACAGGGAGAAGGGGTGAAAGACACTACAGGGGGAGGGGAGGGGGTGAAAGACACTAAGGGGGAAGGGGGGAAGAGAGATGCCACAGAAAGGACACACAGAGAGAGAGACGCCACAGAAAGGACAGAGAGAGACGCCACAGAAAGGACAGAGAGAGACGCCACAGAAAGGACAGAGAGAGAAAGACGCCACAGAAAGGACAGAGAGAGAGAGACGCCACAGAAAGGACACAGAGAGAGAGAGAGACGCCACAGAAAGGACAGAGAGAGAGAGAGAGACGCCACAGAAAGGACATAGAGAGAGAGAGACGCCACAGAAAGGACAGAGAGAGAGAGAGACGCCACAGAAAGGACAGAGAGAGAGAGAGAGACGCCACAGAAAGGACAGAGAGAGAGAGACGTTACAGAAAGGACAGAGAGAGAGACGCCACAGAAAGGACAGAGAGAGAGACGCCACAGAAAGGACAGAGAGAGAGATGCCACAGAAAGGACAGAGAGAGAGACGCCACAGAAAGGACAGAGAGAGAGAGAGACGCTACAGAAAGGACAGAGAGAGAGACGCCACAGAAAGGACAGAGAGAGAGAGAGAGACACCACAGAAAGGACAGAGAGAGAGAGAGACGCCACAGAAAGGACAGAGAGAGAGAGAGACGCCACAGAAAGGACAGAGAGAGAGAGAGACGCCACAGAAAGGACAGAGAGAGAGAGACGCCACAGAAAGGACACAGAGAGAGAGAGACGCCACAGAAAGGACAGAGAGAGAGAGAGACGCCACAGAAAGGACAGAGAGAGAGAGACGCCACAGAAAGGACAGAGAGAGAGAGAGACGCCACAGAAAGGACAGAGAGAGAGACGCCACAGAAAGGACAGAGAGAGACAGGATATGTCTCACACACTGCCCTGATATATACCTCTGCACAGGGCAATTCATATAACTCTGTGTACATACTGGAGGTATATATTGCCCTAGACAGGCTTTTATATCAGTCTTATCTATAAATAATACACTGTTCAGATGTGCTTTTTAAAATGCATGATTTTCCCTTCTATGAACAAAAAAATTATATTATGCTATGGGCTGCTTTAAAAATCTTATGCGATGGGGCTGGTATATAAATTTCTTCCAGGGCTGGTTTTTGTTCCCAGTCCGGCCCTGGTCACAGGGTGCTCATCAACACCAGACATTATCAAAACCAGACATTATCAAGTTGTATGGGGAACACGTGTATATATTGTGTGAGGGTCCAGTGTATATATATATGCAGATTGTCCAGGTTGTATTCTTTTGTTTGGTACCAAACATGGCCAGAGGAATGTGTTACTGCCACGATAACCAAGAATGAGTACTTTGCAAACTGTTAAAACATCGATGTTTGGTTCTAAATATTCCTAAAAATATAAGGAATGTGATCCTAACTAAATTATGGTGTTATACAGTACATGACACGTTTTGGTAAGCTTATTGTGTTTTTAGGTAGCTATCCACACTAGTGCCCTGGACAGGTATGATGGAGTGGGCCATGCCCCTCTGATCCACCCAGGGGGACTGGTCTCTTGAAAAATCACCAGGGATCCATATAGTCAGCAGGTTGGATTATCCAAGAGAGATTTCTTTTTAACAACTGTATGGAGAACTTTACCATCTGAATCTCCCACAAGGATTATATATATCGGTAATTATATGTAAGGATTTCTTGTGTTTTCTCCTATTTTATTTTATGGACTGTTTTTCACTTGTACTTTGTATTTCTGTATGTTATCTATTTCTGTATTTTTGTACAGGCACTGTGAAGCCTTTTTTCAGATTAAATGTTTACTTAATCAGCTCTTGTCTTTGTTCTCTAATATGAACTCACTCTTCTGAGGATAGCTCAGGTAGAACACATTACCACAGGGTTAATTATATATGTGTCTGATCAGTAAAGTAAGGTGGTGATACTATATTGTACTGTGTTTGGATAACCGAAGACGCCCGGATATAAAGTCTTGGTGGTGGCAGCAAACTGTGTACTAGGGTGATAGTGTAGGAGGTATTGCAGGGGTTAATTTAGTGGTTGCTGGGACTAGCAACAGGTAACCAGGGATCTGGTGTCATTAACCCTTTTACTCCCACACTCTCTCCACTGTCTCAGCCGGGCTTATAGCCCATGTTCGTGACAGATGCAATGAAACAAACTTATGTCCTGTGCTAAATACTTCCTTTGAGACTGTGTTCCGATATTATTGAATGGATTAGACAATGGCTCAGTGACAGGTAACAGAAGGTTGTAGTCAATGGAGTATATCCGATGTCTTGTTACTAGTGGGGTACCTCAAGGATCTGTATTTGGACCCATTCTCTTTATATATTTAATAGGAATATTGCAGAAGGTCTTGTTGGTAAGTTATGTCTTTTTGCTGATGATACAAAGATTTGCAGCAGGGTTGATGTTCATGGAGGGATAAGCCAAATGGCAAATGATTTAGGTAAACTAGTCAGAGATGTGGCAACTGACATTTAATGTGGAAATGCCCTTAACGTAAAAACCCAAGGGCAGAGTATACAATATTTGATACAATCCTAACTTCAACATCTGAGAAAAAGGATTTAGGGGTAAATCTGGGTCTTCTGCACAGATTGCACTTATTGTACAGGAACTATAATGTGTAATGTGGCAAATATAATGTGTATTTGTGTGTCAGAAGCAGTGAGAGCATTCAAGCACATGAAGACAGTGTGTAGCAAAACAGTCCCACCAAACGGCAAAGATGAATTCTGCAGGAAAAACATCTTTCAGTAAGCAGAACTGAAGGCACATATGCCTAGCAGCTCTTCAACGCGTTTCTGCAATATGCCCCAGCTTCCTCAAGGGATAGTGCTGATCAGCTCAGGTGTGGCTATATGTGCATTCAGTCCTGCTTACTGGAAGACGTTTTTTCCTGCAGTCTTTGCCATTTATGGCCACTCTATTGCTACACTGTCCACTCATTTTATTGGTAGCCTATGACTCTGTAAGTTGCTCCACGCAGTGGAAGTTGGAGTTTCTGGTATTTTCTACTGCACCATAAATTTAGGTTCTTTCATTTAATTTAAGAAAAGTATTTAAATATTAGCCAAATGGCTTAAAAAATACTTTAAAAAACGCAAATCACATTATTTTATATTATAATCACAGAAACCTACACAATTTTGTCCACAGACAGGAATTATTATCAGAAGGCATCAAAAAGGATTGTATTAAGATGTACTGTTCTACAAGGGTTGTACTGAGTCTTCCTCTCAGCAATGTTCCCTATTTCCTTAGTGATTAACTCCTTAGAGAACACATGGATGTCGAGCTAGCTCTTTAGGACAGCTTGCATTTATTGAAGAAAAGTAATCCATGTGGAAGAGTGGAGTTATAAACTTAGGGTGCCCAGGAGAGTCTGGCAATTCACATGACGGATTTAAAGAAAAGATTAGATAAATTTGGATATCACTGATCATGGCAGCTAAAGAAATCTCATAGGACAATCACAAATATATCAAAGAGTTAAACATAAACATAAGCTACCTAAATGGTAACATAAAATGTTCCAGTAATCTTGTTACAAAACTTGTTACAAATCCCTAGTTTCCCTAGTTGCTATGTCCATGAAGTTTCCAAACATGGCCTTAAGTCACAAGTAAATTTAGTCATTATTTTCATATACACTGATCAGCCATAACATTATGAACACTGACAAGTGGCAAGCCAGCAGAGGCAGTGTGATGCTTTGGCCAATGTTGTGCTTAGAAACCTTGCGTTTTGCCCTTCATGTGGATGTTACTTTCACACATACCACCTACCTAAGCATTGTTTAAGACCATGTACTATCATCAAGACCATCATGGAAATGGGAATTCCTTGATGGCATTGGCCCCTTTAAGCAGGATAATGTGCCCTACCACAAAGCCATAATGGTTCAGGAATAGTTTGAATAAAACAAAAACTAGTTCAAGGTGGTGACTTGGTCTCCAAGTACCTCAGATCTCAATCCAAGTGAACATCTGTAGGATGAACCATGTCCGATCCATGGAGGCCCCACCTCGCAACTTACAGGACTTAAAGGATTTACTGCTAACATCTTGCACACTTTCAGAGGTTTAATAGAGTCAATGCCTCGATGGGTCATGGCTGTTTTGGTGTCAAACAGGTCCTACAGAATACTAGACAGCTGGTCATAATGTTTTGACTGATCAATGGACACAGTTTCATACCCACTAGAGGGCTCTATTTTTAATGGGATTCCCTTACCTAATCATTTACTGTAGAGAATAAAAATATATCCATACATTGTACTTGTGAATTTCAAGCACATGCTAAAACTAGAAGAACATATGGTCTACTCGGTATGTACCATACTTTGGGGCCAAAATGGTGCCTCTGAAGTCTGGAATGAATTGGGGCACATCAGGGATATATCGGGAGCCAAATTTTGAACTAACCAATATGCCCCAATGTGTCTCCAAATAGAGTTGCAATTCAGATATCATTACTGATTCTACCTCAAAACGTGCCAAAATAGGAAGTAGCCTAAAAGACTTCAATGGGATCATAGAGACTGATTTTGGGTGGAATTTGGGAATTATGAAAATAGCCAAATACCTCACAAAATAAAAAAAATAAAACACATTTTAAAAAAGATCAGGGTGCCTAACATAAAAATAGGGGGGGGGGGGGGGCGGAACAAGGCAAATAGCCCTGAAAACCCTATTAACAATGGGGGTAAGGACAGACCACCCTAAGCCTGATCTTTTTTTCCCCAGGTGAATTACCTGAAAAACATAGGCAAAGAAGAGGGGGGGGGGGGGTAGGGGGTAGGGAGGGAAAATATATTTTCAATTTATGGAGTTTGGGGGCCTTAGGGCAGCCGTAGAAAAATAGGAAACTGCAACAACTG
Organism: Pelodytes ibericus; assembly: GCA_036172795.1. Classification (NCBI taxonomy): domain Eukaryota; kingdom Metazoa; phylum Chordata; class Amphibia; order Anura; family Pelodytidae; genus Pelodytes; species Pelodytes ibericus. The sequence continues at coordinate 38,624,052 of CM069857.1, forward strand.
AATCCAGGTTCCGGTATAAAATTAAATTTTTAATTCATAATGTTAAAACAGCTTCTTGTCGAATAATAATTATAAGCGGACAAAAGACAAAAACAAAAACACACGGAGGCTGACTGGCATGACACGTTTTGTGCTTAACCGCACATAGTCATAAGCTACTAAAGACAGCTGAAAGCATGAATTTAAAGGTAAGCTCCAATCAAAATGAAAATTGGAGAGGGAGGAGAATTATAATTACCTCACCTGTGTTAAACTTACTAACATATGTAAGTAGTACCCTTAAAACTACGCTAGCACAAAAAGGTACATTCTTAACCTCTTTTAAATCAAATATATTATCAAAAATGCACAAGTAGATAATTAAGGATAAAAACCATATGTTCTATCCATGTAGTAAAACAACTGAGAATCATACAAAAATATACCATATTATTTCACAAGTAAAGGAAACAAAATAACAAACACAAATGCAAATACATATAATACACAAATCAAGAATAATAAAGAATAATAATAAATTATTTAAAATGATATAATATTTTATAACAATATTGATATGTGGATATACGAGTTCTTATCTATATGTCTATGTCCTAAAATATATGAGCATATAGCCAAAATATTTATGAGCAAATAGCCAAAAAAAGGGGAGCAAAAAGAAAAAAGAAAAAATATACCAATTATTCTATATATAAGATATGAAAATTCATCTAACTCAATATTAAATAAGTGGAATTGTATCCAAAAAAGAATAAAAAGTATAAATAAAATGAAATATATATATATTTAAATAATAAAAAAAAGAAATAAACAAGAAGAAAGAAAAAAGAGGAAAAAGGCAGAACGATATACTAAGCTGCAAAGTAACAGTTATTGCACAAAATGAGATACATCGAACTCAGCATTTGGACCAGGCCTTAGGGCAGCCCCTGAATGTCCAAGGGGCCATTATTTTTACTGGGGTGTTTGGGGGCCCACCAAACCATCAAGGGGCCATTGATTTATTGTTAATGGGGATTTGTTCAACTCAGCAAATATGCCCAGTCCGAATTCTCCATCTCACCATGAAACTGGTTGATGTTAACAACATACTGCTGGGTACCAGAAATCAGGCCATGGACAGCAGCCTAGAATGCTTTTATTGGAGGAATAATAGGTGGTCGTGGATGGCCTCCTAATATGCTTGGAAGATGTTGAACTCTGGGATCTACCACCATGAGGAGGATGCTCTCCTCCTCCACAGCTGTATCTGCAAGACAAGAAAATGTGGTCACTTTCGTTTTCTTTTAGCATACAGCAGTATATGATTCCTGAACTAATGAACATCATCATTTCAAATACAAAATAGAAACATAGAATGTGTCGGCAGATAAGAACGATTTGGTCCATCTAGTCTGCCAAATTTTCTAAATCTTATATCTAGGATAGCCTTGTACCTATCCCAAGCATGCTTAAACTCTTTCACTGTGCTTACCTCTACCACTTCCCCTGGAAGGCTATTCCATACATCCACTACCCTCTCAGTAAATTAATACTCCCATACTTCCCAAATCGTTGCCCCTCTAATTTAAGACTATGGCCTCTAGTTGTTGTAGTTTGTCTTCTTTTAAATATACTCTCTTCCTTTACTGTGTTGATTCCCTTTACGTATTTAAATGTTTCTATCATATCCACCCTGTTATGTCTTTCCTCCAAGCTATACATGTTAAGATGCTGTAACCTTTCCTGGTAAGTTGTATCCTTCAACCCATGAACCAGTTTAGTAGTCCTTCTCTGAACTTTCTCCAAAGTATCAATATCCTTCTGGAGATACGGTCTCCAGTACTGCGTACAATACTCCAAATGAGGTCTCACTAGTGCTCTGTACAATCAGGGCCGGTGCAAGGATTTTCATCTACACAGGCGAAGGTGCATTTTGGTGCCCCCCTGCTCTGATCCGCCACGCCTCCCACACCATTAAGCCTCCTTAAATTATATATATATATATATATATATATATATATATATATATATAAATAATGTATAGTGTAGAAAAAAAAATCTAAATATTCAACTCGCATGCTCTAAATGTGTCACACATTGAAACCCTTAAACACAAAGACACCCTTGCAGTCACACACACAGACACCCTTACCACTTACACACACACAGTTACACCAATTCACACATAACCTGAGACACACTATTTTGCCACTCAATATGCCAGTATTTAGCCCAGGGGTCCTCAAACTTTTTAAACAGGGGGCCAGTTCACTGTCCCTCAGACGGTTGGAGGGCCGGACTATAGTAAAAACAAAAACTATGAACAAATTCTTATGCACACTGCATATATCTTATTTTGAAGTGAAGAAACAAAATGGGAACAAATACAATATTTAAAATGAAGTAAAGTTAAATCAACAAACTTACCAGTATTTCAATGGGAATATTATGCCAGTCAGAGCCCAGTAATATTATGCCAGTCAGATGCCCAAGAACATTATGCCATTCAGATGCCCAGGAATATTATGCCATTCAGATGCCCAGGAATATTATGCCAGTCAGATGCCCAGGAATATTATGCCATTCAGATGCCCAGGAATATTATGCCACTCAGAGCCCAGGAATATTATGCCACTCAGAGCCCAGGAATATTATGCCAGTCAGATGCCCAGGAATATTATGCCAGTTAGATGCCCAGGAATATTATGCCAGTTAGATGCCCAGGAATATTATGCCAGTCATAGCCCAGGAATATTATGCCAGTCAGATGCCCAGGAATATTGTGCCAGTTAGATGCCCAGGAATATTATGTCATTCAGATGCCCAGGAACATTATGCCATTCAGATGCCCAGGAATATTATGCCAGTCAGATGCCCAGGAATATTATGCCATTCAGATGCCCAGGAATAGTATGCCACTCAGAGCCCAGGAATATTATGCCAGTCAGATGCCCAGGAATATTATGCCAGTTAGATGCCCAGGAATATTATGCCAGTCATAGCCCAGTAATATTATGCCAGTCAGATGCCCAGGAATATTATGCCAGTCAGATGCCCAGGAATATTATGCCAGTCATAGCCCAGGAATATTATGCCAGTCATAGGCCAGGAATATTATGCCAGTCAGATGCCCAGGAATATTATGCCAGTCAGATGCCCAGGAATATTGTGCCATTCAGATGCCCAGGAATATTATGCCATTCAGATGCCCAGGAATATTATGCCACTCAGAGCCCAGGAATATTATGCCAGTCAGATGCGCAGGAATATTATGCCAGTCATAGCCCAGTAATATTATGCCAGTCAGATGCCCAGGAATATTATGCCAGTCAGATGCCCAGGAATATTATGCCAGTCATAGCCCAGGAATATTATGCCAGTCATAGGCCAGGAATATTATGCCAGTCAGATGCCCAGGAATATTATGCCAGTCAGATGCCCAGGAATATTGTGCCATTCAGATGCCCAGGAATATTATGCCATTCAGATGCCCAGGAATATTATGCCACTCAGAGCCCAGGAATATTATGCCAGTCAGATGCCCAGGAATATTATGCCAGTTAGATGCCCAGGAATATTATGCCAGTCATAGCCCAGTAATATTATGCCAGTCAGATGCCCAGGAATATTATGCCAGTCATAGCCCTGGAATATTATGCCAGTCAGATGCCCAGGAATATTATGCCATTCAGATGCCCAGGAATATTATGCCATTCAGATGCCCAGGAATATTATGCCATTCAGATGCCCAGGAATATTATGCCAGTCATAGCCCAGGAATATTATGCCATTAAGATGCCCAGTAATATTATGCCAGTCAGATGCCCAGGAATATTATGCCATTCAGATGCCCAGTAATATTATGCCAGTCAGATGCCCAGGAATATTATGCCAGTCATAGCCCAGGAATATTATGCCATTCAGATGCCCAGGAATATTATGCCAGTCAGATGCCCAGGAATATTATGCCAGTCAGATGCCCAGGAATTGCTCGTTATACCTCCCTCCTCCCCCCTTACCCAGACCCCAGTACTTACCTCCATGCCGCTGTTCAGATCCGTGGCTGAGAGGGAAGCGCTGTGAGCTCCCCTCAGGCCGTGCGCATTCAATAAAGTGTGTTGAAAAAAAACGTTTCAACACACTTTATTGAATGCGCACGGCCTGAGGGGAGCTCACAACGCTTCCCTCTCAGCCACGGACCTGAACAGCAGCATGGAGGTAAGTACTGGGGTCTGGGGGAGCGGGCGATTTTCCCGCCCCCCCATTGGTGCGCCCTAAGGCAGCCGCCTGTGCTGCCTTACGGTAGCGCCGGCCCTGTGTACAATGGCATGAGAACTTCCCTCTTTCTACTGCTCATACCTCTCCCTATGCAACCAAGCATTCTGCTAGCATTTCCTGCTGCTCTATTACATTGTATGCCTACCTTTAAGTACTCTGAAATAATTACTCCTAAATCCCTTTCCTCAGATGTTGAGGTTAGGGCTGTACCAAACATTCTATATTCTGCTTTTGGGTTTTTACGCCCAAGGTGCACAGATTTTTTTTATTTATTTAGAAAGTGTTTTACCAGGAAGAATACATTGAGATTTCTCTAGTTTTCAAGTATGTCCTGGGGGACCCAGTCTAGAATGGAATTACACATTTAACAGTAGATTAAAAATAGATACATACATACATACACATACAAATTAAACAAGTTGAAAGGAGAACATACAGGGTAAATCATTATTGATACAAACAAGGAACAACATGTACAGTATACAAAGGAGTTTGTAAACTAATAACAGGTACAATCTGTTTTGAGGATTTGGGAGACACTTATTTTCATGGATTTTAGACTAGATGATGATTTGGCAGAAACAGGAAGGCTATTCCACATATGAGGAGCTCTGAAAGAGACCGCACCTCGACCTGCTTCCTTTTGAAGTGAGGGATCGCTAGTGAAGGTTTGGTGCAGGATCTGAGATTGTAGGAAGTGCAGGGAGTAAGAGAGAGCATGCCGCTCAGGTAGGGGGGAGCGTCCGGGGTAGAGTTTCCCCACTAATAACAAGACCTTGCATCAAATATACTCCATTGACTACAACCCTCTGTTGCCTGTCACTGAGCCATTGTCTTATCCATTCAACAATATTGAAATCCAAACTCAAAGATTGCAGTTTATTGACAAGCCTTCTATGTGTGACAGTGTCAAAAGCCTTAGTGAAAGCACCTTTTAATAGTGGGCCTTGATAAAATGCACACATTGCCCTGTCTGGGCACACCCAGTCACACATTGTGATAGATTCTTTAGGTGTCACTTCAACATGCAGAGGGGAACAAAAAATGGAACTTGCTCTCAGGGGCGTATCGTGACAGTGAGTGACAGGTGTGCAGCCTGTCTGGCACACACCTGTCACTCAGGGGCACAATGTTTTTCATGTATTTATGGGGTAGGTGTGCTCGTATTCTTTTCGTGCGGGTCAAATTGGCAAGAGTGAGTGACTCTGATGTCGAATTTGCTGCAGCTGTTGGCCTCTCAGATCTATTTTTTGTATTTTCAGATTTTGTGTGCTGTCTGTTCAGAGCACACCAACCCTGGAAATATACGGCACGGTTCCGTGCTAGGTGTGCTAGCTGGCAAACTCATGACAATTTCTTCTAGTTGGAAGTTGTAGGCTTCCTTAACCAACCTTACAAGTTTTGCTGCAGTAGGTGTGTGATCCTCTGGCCACAAAAACCCAGATTGTACAAACATAAAACCCCCAGATAACCAAAAATTCAATAATCCAGATTTAAACTAAATTATGTATACATAATTTTGACAAGTACCAAATCTATGTAGTGTTACAAATTAACTAACTTTTGATGTTATTCCTCAGAATCTTCACAACTTGTGACCATTTTGTTTCAAACCTTTTGCATTCTTGAGTCTCACAATTTCTTTGATATACTGCTCCATCCTGAAGACCTCTAATTATTTTTTCCCCAAAATGTATAAGTGGTATTATCTTTTGTTACTCTTTGCCTGTCGAGGAGTCTGTCTTTATTCGTTTCTGCTTTTTGGTTGTCTGTGTTCTTTGTTTTAACACAGATCATTTGATAAAGCATTCTCTGTCTACACAAGCCAAGGATTGGGGTAGAACTGTCAAGTTTGTAATAAAATATGTAGTTCATCAAGAGCATTATTGATGTCTTGAAATTTATAACAGTACTATGGAAGTGTTATGTTTTCAGGAATGCTGCTGGAAGTCATTTGATATTTAAAAAGTTCACCATTGGTCATCACAGTAATTTAGTTTATGTTCAGTGAGCTTTTTAAAGTGAGCAGCAATATTTGCAATACCCATTAGAGATTTTGATTCCCTGGCCATCTTTGGATCTAAAACATGCAATACAGAATAGTAAATATCCTAATATATTGATGCAGAAAATAATATGTTTGATATAGGTAGAAATTTTACTTTTGGAAGCCAGTGGGTAGTGTAACAAATCAACATCCAAAAAATAGTCCAAGTGGTACAGAGCAATAAATTAACTCTCCCAGGTACCTGATTTGATCTAAAGAACTGCAGTGGGGGGGCTAGAAATTCACAAATGGCCATGAGAAATCACAGGATGCAGAAATAAAAATATAAAAATGCTTTGAAGTGGGTCCTACATAACAATCTCTGTGTAGTCAACAGGTCCTCATAGATATAGAATAAAAAAAAACATTAGAAGCTACTCTTGGTATGAAAATGTTGTGCAACAGTTTAGCCTGCTACTAAAATGTATCCTGCACATTAATTGACTTAAAGGGACTGTATCACCTAAACATTGTTTTACTGTAAATGTAGAGAATAAAACATGATTGAAAATGATCTATACATTGTGTTAGCAAAATAGCATACAAATGCCTAAATTAGAAGAAAAATGTGTTTTAAATGTGTGTGTGTGGAGTCTTCGGCTTATGACATCACCTGTGGATTAATATGCAAATTATACATTTCCCACTGAAAAGCAATTCATTGGAATATCAGGCCACAGGTGATGTCATAAAAAAGAGACTCCGCAGACACATGTAAAACACATTTGTCTCCTAATTTAGGCATTTGCTTGCAATTTTGCTAACACAAAACATACATGTTTAGGCCATAAAGTCCCTTTAAATACAAATACATACAAAGAAGATGGACTGCACACAATAACTATTTTTATTTACATTAAAAAAACAAAAAATAATTTGAGCACATATGAATTCTCAGTAAGTAAAGAACCACTTCACTGACTCCAAATGATAGATTTCCTTGGACCATCAAGCATTGAATAAATATTAATGCCTATACTTACTGACATAGCTCTCTATGTTCTACCTCTTTTAAAAAAAAAAAAAAAGTATCCAGGCCCCTTTTAAAAGGTATCCATTGTCTTTAATAGAACCAACTCTTCAGGCAGTGAATTTCTTTACTGTCCTTACGGTAAAGAATCCCTTGGTCGTAGACTAAATCTCCTTTCTTCAAGTCTTAGTAGGTGACCTCTTGTCCTTTGTGCCATTATATTAATGAGCATGTCTTTTGAGAGCTCTTTGTATGGGCCCTGTATATATCATATACTCTGATGCCACTTCTCTATCATGTACACATCTTACTTTTCTAGCCTTGCCTCATAAGTTTTACCATGGACATGTTAAGAGGCAGAATAATATCTTCTTCCCATGCACCAATAACCCTTTTAATACATGCCAATATATTATTGTATTTTGCAGCTGCCAACTGGCACTGTGCACTACTGCTAATTCTATTGTCTACCATTACTCCCAAATCTTTTGCATCAGTAGATTTCCCAGGAGAATCCCCATCTCAGTCTCAGGAGTCAGTTGGTGCATAGCAGCTTTGCCATTCTATTTTAAGGTATTGGGTTTGGGTGATTTAACGGAGGAGTTCTTGGAATGTCAGGCCCTAAAAGGGTATTGCAAGGGTTACCGGCCAAACGATGGCAGTTGCCCAGCTACTTTTCGTTTTCTGCTGGATATCTTCACAATTAGTATCAGTGTGTGCTTCTCATTTTGATAGTTCACTATTTGAATTGGCCTTTTCTTAAACAGAACTACATTCCATTAACATTTAACCATTGTTCGCTGTCCACTAGTGGCTAATTATGCGTTGATACCTGCATCAAACAGAACTCTCTGCCTTCCAAGCATTATCCTTGTAGTCCTGAACACAACTAAAATCTCGCCAGCTATCTATGTATCACTAGAAAAAATAAGGTTATACAAGAAACCATGATATTTTTTGTCTGATAGCATCTTTTTATTTTTATTTTTAAAAGAGTCTTTTGGATGTACATTAAAATATTTCTCTAAACACAAATAAGAAATAACTATATATAAATCGCTTTACTAAAATAAAAAAAGCCAAAGTAACCAAAGGCAATAAGAAAATTCAGAAGGACTTTGCAATGAACACAGACTCATGTTGAGCAGATGGTCCAATATACGTTGGGATATGTTTAAACAGTCTAATTTGTCATAGTGCATTCTGCTACTTAGAATTCAGATTTCCTTGCTGAAATCTCATACTAAAAGAAGCAGAGAGCATTGTGATGGGAATTCAATAAGCAGGACAAACACATCCCAGTGCTCATGGAGCCATCTGGTCTTATGCGTTTTTTGTAACATTTCCTGATGAACTGTACTTTTCTTAACCCATACTAAATGAACTCATCTAAAGAAGAATATGGAATTCAATGATCATTTATGCTTCAGGGCCTACAATCTGTTAGAACCAGACTGGAGTTAAATGAAATAAGATTTCAGTGTCTAAATCATAATGCATACAATATGTATTTTATACTGCATTTCCTGCTTCACATGTATTTTACACTGCCAATATTATATTGTGCCTTACTAATAACTATATATATATATATATATATATATATATATATATATATATATATATAAATATATATAGATTAATTTAATAGTTAGAACCTGTTATTCTGGTGAGGGGTTGTGGAGGTAGGTGGCGACATTAGTGATTGGAGAGGTAACAGTTGTTCTAAGGATGGTACTTATGTACGAGCAACGAGCCCAACAGCAGAGCGAATCACTCTTGCTAAAGCCGTACGCAAAGAGAGAGCTGAATAGGAACAGCTAAATTGGAGGTAGCGTGAAAATCCAGAGTTTGGGCACCAAGGTCGAACAGGAAAACTCAGAAGTCATAGCTCAAGACACATCAGGATACACAGAGGTCAGGGCATGCCAGCATACATATACCAGAGAAACAGAATGCCAGAGGTCAGGGCAGGCCTGCATACATATACCAGAGATACAGACTATCAGAGGTCAGGATCAGTCAGGGTACACATGCCAGAGGTACAGGATGCCAGAGGTCAGAATCAGTCAGGGTGCAGAATGCAGAATGTAAACAAAAACACTGCAGCACTAGTGACAACACTAAAAATATAGTCAGTTGGTTAAAATCCATTAAATAAGGTCTGTGAAACATGAAACCAGGCAGCAATGCAAAGAAGGTATAGAAGGCGCTCCTTCACTCGCAGAGGCCTGACAGTTGTGTGATGTCACTACACGTGTGCAGTAAGCATTCGCATGTATTTCTGTGAGAGACCACTTATTGGCTCTCTGGAGATGCTGAGTACTCTCACGTTTTGCTTGAGCTACTGATGTTATGATCAGCTGGTTCAATCATCAAGAGAAAGCAGATAGGAAAGCAGTCAAAACCAGACCATGCAACAGAACTGCTAAATACAGTGAAGCAGGTTCGGTGTTACCATTAGGTGAACTAGGTGTTTGTCTAGAGCCCCTCTCTGAGGGGCAACTGCTGTTTGATGCTTGGGATGCAGGATGCTTGTATCTTGCAGGGAAGAGAGACATAGGGTAGAGGGTTAGGGGTGAGTGAGACAGTAGATATGGAAATTAAGAGAGACAACAGGCATGTGGAAAGTAAGAGAGACAGCAGACATGGGGGGTGAGAGAGGCAGCAGACCTGCTTTGGGTCAAAAGGGGACCTACACAATATTAGGCAGATGGTCAGTAGCTTATGGCTAATTGGTGTAAATAGCCTAAATGCAACTGCAATGAATTCCAGAAAACAGGTGAAGCTAACTTCACCTATGTTTTTATATTCTTCAACTTCTTGAAATACAATTAAAGTAACCGATTCACCTAGTTTTTTTTTCTTCCCATAACATCTAAGGTCAGAAACAACAAGAATAAAAAAAATTGGTAAATAATGGCATTCAGGTACAAAATGGAGCCTTAAAAACGTATAAAGTTTTATACACTAAGTAGTATAAGACTTAGGTAAAATCAATATAAACAATAGGACTAACTTTGAAACTTATAATTACATTCACATATACCCCGTGTTCGTATGCACCCATAATGACCTCACGCGAATATTATGAAGATGATCAATACTGAGGAATAGAAAACATTTTTAATGTTTTATTGATCTAGAGGGAAATTAGGCATTCCTATCATAGCAGTGTTTTTTTCTAAGTCTAATGAAAGCGAGAGGTGATATTAGAAGCAGGACATAATTTCAAAGTAGCACAAATACTGTCAGGAGCATATTCTTTCTTTTTAACTTATTAATCCCAACCAGTGGTGTATTTTGGTTTTGTGCTGCCCTAGGTACGTCTAAATTCGGCCATCCCCCACCTCTACCCCAGCACCATTGCACAACCTGGGCATTCCCATAATCCACATTTCAGATTTTCACATTGGGCCTGTCGGCACTTCCCCGTCATACCGCATGGTATGACACCATGCCGCCTGACACTAGCAACCAGGGATTAGGGTAAGTCCTGGGGTGCCGGGGGGGTTATGGGGGTCATGTAAAGTAGGTGATAGGTGCATGTAATGGGGGTGATGAGGGCACGTAATGGGGTCATGTAATGGGGTAATGGAGGCATGTAATGAGGTGATGTTGGCATGTAATGGAGGTGATGATGCATGTAATGGGGGTGATGGGGGCATGTACTGTTTGTGCAATGGGGTGATGGGAGCATGTAATGGGGTAATGGAGCATGTGATGGGGACATGTAATGGGTTGATGGGGGCATGTGATGTGTATGTAATGGGGTGATGGGGCATTTGATGTGTCTGCAATGTGGGTGAGGGGGCATGTGATGGTGGCATGTAATGGGGAGATGGGCATTTGATGCGTGTTCAATATTGGTGATGGGACATTTAATTTGTGTGCAGTGTGGGTGATAGGGCATGTAATGGGGTGATGGGGCATGTCCTGGGTGTACAAAGTGGGTGATGGGACATGTAATGGGGGTGATGGGGGAATATAATGATGGGGATGAGTGTACATAAGGGAAGTAATGAGGCATGTAATGGGATGATGGGGCATTTAATGTGTGTGCAATGTGCGTGATGGGGTAAGTAATGGGGTGATGGGGCATGTCGTGGGTGTGAAACATGGGTGGGCGGATGCTCTAAATTTGTTTGTCTAGGGCAGCACAAAACCAAGATACACCACTGCCACTTGTGATGTAATAGTTACATTACCCTCCCATTCAATGCAAGTCTATGGTGAGAATTCAGACTTATAGACTGCATTTTGTGTCCCCAGCCCCAAAGTGAGATACCAGTGCTATAAAGTCACTGGGGGGTGGCACCCAAAAACACTATATTTTACAAAATGGCGGAACCAGTCACACTTAAAATATTTCATAAAATAAACTCACATAGCAAAAACAAAAGACATACCTGAAATAAACAATGCAAAATAAAAAAAATAAACCTTTTTAATTTTTGGTGGCAGTGTCCCTTTAACATATACATTCTCATGATTTGCTAAAACACCAAAATCCACCCATTGTTAAAATAATTTGACTATACCATCATACCCAATTAAAGTACACACAGGTACTGTGATGTGCTAATGAATACAGAGACATTTTACGCTTTTAATACAAGGTTATGACACAACTACTTACATTATAGTTTTTACTGCCAACAACAGAATTGTTCCTGAGACAGACACTAATTAGAGAAAGAATATTTTCTCTCAGTACCTTATGGTAATAAAAATGTCACAGTGCCATGCCACTTTGATATGTAAGAGCTTGGTTTTAACAAATGGCTATTCTTTTTAATGTTTTAATAGGCTATGAACAAATAATGATCATAAATGTCTGCTGGAGACGCACAATTATAGCTGTGAAGTTTGAGAGGTTAAAGATTATACAATACATCGTGACTGGTAGTTGTTTGCATAAAAAGCAAACAAATGCGATTCAGAAGTTAGTCACCTTTTTGTTAAAGTTAATCATGTGTACCTTTTTAACAAAGTATATAGATTAAAAATGTACCTGAAGTGTGCTTTGACCTCCTTCAATGTGGATTTCAAAACGGATGTGAGTAGATCTGTCTGCCTGTAATGTAGGCGTACCAAAATGTGTGTAGGCAATGTAATAAGCAAAGTGAGATGGCCTTGTCACCATTCCGTGGCCAGACTTAAGCATGACCATAAATTCTAGAACCGGAACAGTAATTATTGTCATATTAATTTGAACTTTTTATAGAAATGTTATCACTGTGAGACTCTACAAATACTTATTAATACACGTTGTGTACATGTAGAGACAATGCAACTGCACTGGTTTAATTAATGAAATTACAGAATGAGTGATAAAATAGTTGAAGCTTTTTTTTTTTTTTATGAAGGACTGTAAAGATGGTGCCTCTCTCATTTTGTGTGTTTTTAAACTAAGAGGGGCATGTACTAAAAAAACCGCAAATATATTTTATGTGCAAAACTATTTTTGCGCTTTGCTCCTTTTGCAATGTACTAAACATTTTTAACACTCAAATAGTACATACGAGCAAATTGTGTATAAAAACAGGCATGTTTGAGAATATTTTTTCTACCTCTTTTGATAGCACTTGCTAAAAGCTGGTGTAATTTTCACACGCAAATAAGAATTTTTTTTCACAAAATATTCACAAAACTCTTTAGAATTCGCAAATCTAATCGCAATTTATTATCGCAACCGGAAAAATGCACGCAAAATAAAAATAAACAGAAGAGGCGCAAATCCCCACTGGGGTCTAGGACACTTCCACACTGCATCTTCATCGCTGACAAATCGCGGCCGCGTCTATGTAAGAGCTGACAGTTCAGCGCTGAACTGTCAGCTCTTACAAATGCACAAGTAAAAAAAAAATAACCCCCCCTAATAAATGATTCCCAATCCCCAATACTAACACTAAACACTAAACCCCAATACTAACCCTAATGCTAACCCTAATACTAACCCCCGAGCCCCAATACTAAAATGAACCCCCTAAACCCTAATACTAACCCTAATACTAACCCCCGAGCTCTAATACTAAAATTAACCCCCTAAACCCTAATACTAACCCTAATACTAACCCCCGAGCCCTAATACTAACATTAACCCCCTAAACCCTAATTCTAACCCCCTAAACCCTAATTCTAACCAAACTAAAATAGCTAAAATACTTACCTTTAGCGATGAAATGTCCCGCAATGAAATCTCCAACGACGATCTGTCTTGCTGTGTAGAGTAGGCGGTGAAGCAGCCGCGATGAAGAGTCCCCCCCCCCCACTGCTCTTGTTTAGTACATGACCCCCTAAGTGAACAAAATGGAGTCCAGGGTGTCTTTAGGATGTGTAGAGTGTTTTTTAAGGCAATTAAGATCTCCTTTTAATGGCAAATCAATGTAAGGAGTTGACAACAGATAGACAGCAATCTAGCATAATGGATATATAATTTTTATTATCTTCAAAGTGAGATAGTGGTTTTGGCCTCCTGGGATATGTAAAGAATAAGGTGTGCTTTAGGTAGGTTACACATTTATTCAGTAGACTATAAAAACCACTGGAACTTGTGAAGATAAAATGGTGCAAAAAAAGCTTGATTTCTGACCTCCGTATTGGGGAGCTCATGCAATATGCTCATCATGGTGGAATAGAGTGCAACATGATATCAGAGCACATCCATGCAAGATTATTGCAATGTTTTTCCATAGTTTCATGTACATACGCATACAGAGATGGTGGAAGTTATGTCTAAGTAATGGTGCTATGTCTATAATGATATTAAGTACTTTTTATATTACATTCCTGTATCTTTACCTTAAACATGTCTGAATGGGCTTTGTACATAATGAAGAAGAGCACAAATACACCCATTTCCTTTGTGTCCCACTGAATCATCTGTGGTAGCAGAGTTCAGCCCTGAATTCTTCAATCTCTCTCATGTCAATCTACGAGAGAAAGGGAGATTCCTATGGCACAGCCAGGCACACGACAGAGAATATCTGACATCTTTCCAAGACATGGCAACCTGACATGAATGGGAATGTGTCAAAGTGTAGAACAATACAAACAAAAAACAACTTTTTTTTCAAAGTGTCATTGAGTTGTGACAGGTACACTTTGACCAAGCAAGCAAACTGATTCTAGTGAAGACAAAAGATAATGTAAGATTTTGGAAAAGAAAGTTATTTCTTGCTATTGTTATTATTCTATAATAAGGAAACCTGCTTTTGGTTAATTCTTAGTTGGCTAATGTGGAATATCTCATGCAACAGTGTAGAATTAAACTATGTTTATCTCTACTTAAATGATTCAAACCATTAAATATTAATAGGTAAAAAATATGTCTTACTCATTATCCTTATGAAACATAAAAATAACTGCTGTGGTAAATAAATCACACAATTATTGGAGAACAAGAGCTTTGTTTTTCTTTCAATGATATATTTGTGCTAGTAGAGAATTCTTGAAATTAACTACACATTACAGACAAGTCAATAAACCTGTGTTACATAGATTGCTGATGCATTTTTTCTATCACCACTGAAAGGGATTGTGGGCTGGGATGCCACCCAGGTTGGTAAAAAAAATATTGTGTCGACAATAGTGTTAAGTCTATTGAGGTAGTACCATGCATTTTTTCAAAGAAAATGTGGCATCCTTAGTTGCCAATAGTTACTTTCCCTCTGATATCTAATTTATACATTGACCCTTTTAGTAGTATGTATTCTTTTCAAGATATACACATTTCAGAGGGGCAGAGCTAGAAAGCCCACAGACAACTGTTTAGTCCTTAATATGGCTTATCATTATGAGGTTGATTTCTGGTAAATTTTGAGGCAATATATAAAGCACACATAACAACCCCTCCTCTTGTATAAACAATAAGATACATGTTGAAGTATTACCAAATAAGTCAACAGACCTATTTTTCCTGCAATGATTCCCACACAGCAGTACTATCACCATGGCAAGGGATTCTGGGTAATGATATTCAAATAAGACCGACAATATACTCTGATTTATATATGGACACCATGGGGCTTATGTTTGCTGTTTAAGATACACTTTCAAATATAGCCAACACAGAGGTGAAGTGCCATAAAAATATGATATTCTTCTATAATAATTATGAGACCTGTGGATAGCTGTACAATTTTATACAATACATCTTTCTGGATTTCTTTATAGCTAAATAGTATTTTAATTATGTATACTATGAGGAGATTGTAATGCAGGGTATAGTACAATGAATTGAATCTGTCATTTGAGTACATTGAATAAGATGAGTGAAAAAGCAGAACATTGTAAATCTTTGTGATGCTGAAATTGTTAATCTGAAATCAGCTAATGGTGCTATTAACCTATAAATACGATTTATTTTTGATGGCGCAGGTAGCATAAGGTATGGTTCATTTACTGACAGATGATGACAGGTGGGCACACTACCAACAAGAATACATTTAGCTGATTAGAAACATGCTACAGTGGCTCAGCTAACCTTTAGACATTCTTCCTCTTAATATAACTCATTGTTCAATGTACCTTCAAATAATTCCAAGAAAACTATGCAATGTATTCTACTCCATAAAAAATATGAACACTGTCATGCACCATAGCATGACTTCTTGGCCCTGGAGCTACTAGGGGCCGCAAACAGTCAAGCACCTAAAGCGGCTTGCCCAGCTGCCAGGGACTCTCACTATTATAGAAGGAAAGGTAGGCGGTCTTTTGGATTGGCTACAACCAAAAGTAGCTCCCTCCAGAGTCCCCACTGACCCAATGTGCCCCCCCCCCTACCCATATGACACAGAGACAGTCATGCCGGCAGACCGCATCTGCTGCATGTGGCTGCAGAAAGAAAGGAAAAGAAAAAAAGTACTTGAACAATCTCCCAGGATGGTTTCATCACACAAAAAGACAACTATAACTTATGCTGATTTACTATTAGTTGCTGTTGTAGGACTGCTCAGAAAAACCTGACTTTTTATATTTTTATTTCATTTTTTCACTAGGTCCTGGTGTTCTTGGTTTAATTCTATATCTGTCCATCTCTTCGGCATAGGGAAGCCATCAACTTCTGCATACATGTGACTCTGAGCAGAAATGCTTGTCTTCTTAATTTCGGAGATGTATCATCTCTAACGATTGTACTTCTTTGAGTGCTCAGGTTATGCAGTGTCATTGTAATTAACATTCCCATGCAGATACTGTTATAGGTTAAATAATTCAATAATTGGCAGGTTAAAAATAATCAAGGTCTCCGATCATTAAACTTGGCAAGTTAAATTCTACAATATGACATGCCAAGTTTAGTTGCCGAGCAGCTGTCTCTGTCTGATCTGCGATTTCTTTATTTTGCTATGTTCTGGATGGTTCTGACAATTTTCAACTAAGCAGAATGATAAAAAATATGTCTCCAGCTTTACGTTTTGCAGAAACATACCTTACATGTATTAAAATGCCCCCACTATATGTTTGCATATTTACCAATATTCCATTTAGCCAAAAAGGAACACTTTTCTTTTAGTGGGAGTGGCTTAAAGAGTGGTTATGGGCGGGGCTTTACCAGAAACACTTTTCAACAACTTTGTGGCCAATTGCTAACTATTTATGTAATTTGATTAGTCATTTAGAGCAATAATTAAGTATTCTATTCACACAAATAAAGATAAAAACTTATTTACTACAGTTTGAAACTCACTTTATTGTGAGTTTTATTGCAATGGAGCTCTGTGATACACTCATTCAAACTAAAAATTCTGAGCTCCCAGAAGCGAGGGACAATAACAGAGAAAAGTGGGGCAGGGGAATTTAGGTAAAAATAGGGACTGTCCCTCCTAATAAGGGACACTTGGGAGATATGTGTTTGCTGTGAATAAGTATTAAAAGATAAAATATGTTGGATATTATCTCCCTGACAACTTGTATCCATGTCTTTTATAGTTCTGTGCTGACCAATACTATAAGAGCTTTCCTTCTACTAATTAATAATAAATGAAACATATTTTTTTTCTTACTTTAATGTTAGATGTTTTAATCTTGTCACATTTCTGAGAATTACAGGTTCTAAACTTTCCCAGAAATATCTAGTAATGTGTCATCACAAGGGCAAGCAAATTTGAAATGCCCAGTTCTTTTTCTGTCAGCAATTTAATTAATTTTCCATTTGTACAAGTGCCTCCTATTCCATTTTCTTGGTTTAACCTGAGACACCTTAAAAATAAACCACTGCATTTCTACACTGCTAGTTTTAAAATGTTCAGGATTCTAAGACGATCTGCTAGAAACTATCACCTTGGTTTTTATCCGTCACTTGCGTTCCACACGTGATATTTTTAATGATACATATTTATATTCTGATGACTCATTTGAAACCATATCATTGTATTTAGAGGAAAACATAGCTCTTCATTTCCTTGCATATTATATCACAGAAAGTCTGAGTTTGAAACCGATTCATTCGATTCATGCAGACGCTAGAACTTATATCCTCAAGGCAACGGTAATTTGCATAAAATAAATATATGCAGACACACTGTAAGCTGGTATATTTGCAAGTTAGCTGTGAGATATTTCTATTTTAAATAACAATTGTAATAGAGTGAATATGATATATGACAGGATTGTATCCACCAAGAACATTGCCAAGCAATGATATGCACAATAATAGTTTAGCTGTTTTTTGTTGGCAGGAGGCATCATTCCTTTCCCAATACTTGCGTAATTATATTTGATCCTAGGAATAGCCGCCGATTAGTTATGGGTTATTCGCTTGACTGATGTCATATACGAATAACCTCTGAATGGGTTTTAAATGATGTTTACCTGTCTGACCTCTTAGGAGTTCTATGGAAAGCCGTAGTATCATCAACCCTGTAAAACTGTACAGCAACAGGATGTTTAATGGGATTTTTTTTTACCTGATGGTTTAGGCCACGCAGCAAAATTCAGCCCTGTGTGCTATTTCTGGTGGTTACGAGCTTCTGTTGTAGTCCTGTTGGGTCTTGCACTGTTGTATCTTCACTGAAATCTTGAGAGCTTGTGTTTAATTTCATGTCTTGTACTCTACCTGGCATACCACACCAAGTCCATGAGTATCCATGTATTGATCAAAAGCATCATGCTTGTACATGTATATTAGGGTTGAGTTAGAAATATGGACTTTAATCAATATTTTGACTTAATTTGTCTCTGGTCATAGAACACCATATAGTGCAGTAGTAAACGTGGAGTTAATAACCAGTGATAACTCATGTCACTGGATGAGCCCAACAAATGTTAACCTACCTGCTATGACACTCATTACACAATGATTACTTAATGATCACCAAAAACAACCTTTCATGTCCTGTTTTCTGAGTTGGTTAGAAAACAAATAAAAGTAGCCATTCAGCTACAAGATGTGAAACAGTGTTACACCCTGTTCCAACTTATTATGCAAATTCTATTTAAGTGTCACAAAGATTAAATATTTTTTGTTTTTCAGTTTAACTGATGGATGGCATTGTGTCTCAGGGCTCTTTTGATCACTGAAAACAATCTCGGACACCTGTGATAATTAGATTGCCAGGTGAGCCCAATTTAACCCCTTGGCGACACAGGACGGACTAGGTCCGTCCTGTGTGCCGAGGCGTTAGTGACACAGGACGGACCTAGTCCGTCCTGTGTCAAAACGAGCACTGAAAGCGGAGTTTTTCCGCTTTCAGTGCTCTGATGGTATTGTAACGATGCTTCCGTGTGGAAGCATCGTACAATACTAAAAAAAATGCCCGTCGGCATTTCGATCGCTCCGGAGAGCGATCGAAATGCCGGTTTTAAAGGCACAGTGCCTTTAAAACGCGAGCATTTTAAAAATGAGCATAGGAAGCGAATCTTTCGCTTCCTATGCTCAGAAAGTGTTTCTGATTGCCTCGCAAGTCGAGGCAATCAGAAACACAAACAAAAAATTCACGATCTTGGTCACTGAGTGACCAAGATGGCGCTGCCCTTCTAAGGGCAAGAGCACAGGAGGCAGGAAGTACCTGCTTCCTGTGCTCTCTGGCTGTCACACGATTGCCTCTTCACAGAGGCAATCAGTGACTGCCAGGCACACTGACAGGCAGTGGGGATGTTCTGCTGAACATCCCCACTGACTGGTCAGATCAATATTAACCCTATATTGATCTGACCAGTTATGATCTGCCTCCCTCTCCTCACATTTTTTTTAGTGAGGGAGAGAGACAGATCAAAGTTCTAAAAGTAAGTAAAAGTTAAAAAAAAACAATAAATACACTACACACAAATAATAAAACAATAAAAAAAAATTTATTAAAGCAATTCCCTGCGTTTAACCCCTTCCCTGCCACTGATCTTGCATAAGCAGTGATCGTGCACATCAGCGCATTTATTTTTGCTGTTTGTGCATTTTTTAGGGGTTAATTTTTTTTGTACTGTAATTTATTACAGTACTAAAAAGGCTCTTCTAAGAGTTATTAACCCCTTATTTGCCGTCGATCACTGCTTACGCAGTGATATTGACGCCAAAGCAATTTTTATCTGTCTGCATATTTTTATTTTATTTTTATTTTTTTACACATACCCACTAGGGGATTACATGTAAAGTAAAAATATTTGAGATTTTTTTTTTTAAGCTGCCTGAGCGCATAGCGATCAGTAACAGCGAATTAGTGGCAAAGGCGGTTTGGTGATTTCTCAATTAAGCTCACCATTCGCCCTGGTCAGATCAAAATTAATCGGATCAATATTCACAAATATTGATCTGCCTCCCTCTCCTCACTTACATTTTTGTGACGGAAAGAGACAGATCAGTATTAGTGATATAAAATAACATTTTATAAAATTGTCAGGTTTTATGAAAGTCTTTCACTGTGTATTAACCCCTTCCCTGCCATTCATCACTGTGTAAGCAGTAATCTTGCACAGCAACAGTATGTTTTGCTGTCTGCACTGTTTTATGGATTAATTTCTTTGTACTGTAATGTATTACAGTACTAGATAGGCTCTTCTAAGAGCTATTAACCCCTTCTTTGCTCAAGATCACTGCTTACGCACTGATTCTGAGGCCGCGGACTCAGGGTTCGATTTTGACCCTATTCAGCTTTCTGATACATCATCTAGCGATGTATCGGTGGCTGCTGAGCCCTTGCCACAAGTAGTGATGGGGGTCTACCGATAAAAAAATATATGGTTTGGTGGGGGTAAATTACATTGGCTGGCTTCAAAGATATATCCCATAAAGGACACGGACGCAGGTTGACTACATGTCAAAATTCCAAGTTGGAATTTTGAGATGCGCATCTCACAAATGTTGCCTTCTAGCCAAAAACAAACCAACAAACCTATGCATGGGTGCTATCCCTGTACTCGGGAGATGTTGCTAACCACATATTGGGTTGTTGTTTGGCAGTGATATATACCAGAATCTGTGAATTCATGCCTGAAGTACAATGCATGTGGAAAAAAAACTCCCAAAAAAGTACTACCACAAACTTTTACAAAGGCTGGTGGTAGAATTAGTACCTATACAGTATTAAAATACCACCATTTGAAATACCTTAGGATGTCTATTTTCCAAAAATATATGGTTTGATGGGGTAAAATTCATTGGACGGCTTCAAAAATGTTCCAAATGGAACATGGGCGCAGGCTGACTACAAGTCAAAATTCCAGGTTGGAATTGCACCCCCCCTAAACGTGGCCTTTTAGCCCCCAAATAATCTAACTAACCTACACATGGGTGGTATCCCTGTACTCAGGAGATGTTGCTGAACACATATTAAGGTGTTGTTTGGCACTGACACATAATAGGATCTGTGAATTCATGCCCGATGTACAATGAATGTGAAAAACAAATTACTATCCATAACATTGACATATGCTGGTGGTAGAATTAGTGCATGAAAAGTGTTAAAATACTACCATTTGAAATACCCTAGGTGTCTAGTTTTGAAAAATATATGGTTTTGTGGGGTAGAATACACTTTTTGGCTTCAAAAATGTCCCAAATGGGACATGGGCGCAGGTTTTCTGCACGTCAGAATTCCAAGTTGGAAAACCAAAAAGTGCACCTCTCAAATGTGGCCTTTTAACCCCCAAATAACCTAACCAACCTATACATGGGTGGTATCCCTGTACTCAGGAGATGTTGCTGAACACATATTGAGGTGTTGTTTGGCACTGACATATAACAGGATCTGTGAATTCATGCCCAAAGTACTATGTATGTGAAAAAAAATTACTATCCATAACATTGACATAGGCTGGTAGTATAATTAGTGCATGGAAAGTGTTAAAATACTACCATTTGAAATACCCTAGGGTGTCTAGTTTTCAAAAATATATGGTTTGTGGGATAGAATACACTTTTTGGCTTCAAAAATGTCCCAAATGGGACATGGGCGCAGGTTTTCTGCACGTCAGAATTCCAAGTTGGAAAACCAAAAAGCGCACCTCTCAAATGTGGCCTTTTAACCCCCAAATAACCTAACCAACCTATACATGGGGGGTATCCCTGTACTCAGGAGATGTTGCTGAACACATATTGAGGTGTTGTTTGGCACTGACATATAACAGGATCTGTGAATTCATGCCCAAAGTACTATGTATGTGAAAGAAAATTACTATCCATAACATTGACATAGGCTGGTAGTATAATTAGTGCATGGAAAGTGTTAAAATACTACCATTTGAAATACCCTAGGGTGTCTAGTTTTCAAAAATATATGGTTTTGTGGGATAGAATACACTTTTTGGCTTCAAAAATGTCCCAAATGGGACATGGGCGCAGGTTTTCTGCACGTCAGAATTCCAAGTTGGAAAACCAAAAAGCGCACCTCTCAAATGTGGCCTTTTAACCCCCAAATAACCTAACCAACCTATACATGGGGGGTATCCCTGTACTCAGGAGATGTTGCTGAACACATATTGAGGTGTTGTTTGGCACTGACATATAACAGGATCTGTGAATTCATGCCCAAAGTACAATGTATGTGAAAAAAAATTACTACCCAAAACATTGACATAGGCTGGTAGTATAATTAGTGCATGGAAAGTGTTAAAATACTACCATTTGAAATACCCTAGGGTGTCTAGTTTAAAAAAATATATGGTTTTGTGGGGTAGAATACACTTTCTGGCTTCAAAAATGTCCCAAATGGGACATGGGCACAAGTTTTCTGCATGTCAGAATTCCAAGTTGGAAAACCAAAATGCGCACCCCATAAATGTGGCCTTTTAGCCCCAAAACAAACCAACAAACCTATGCATGGGTGGTATCCCTGTACTCAGGAGATGTTGCTGAACACATATTGAGGTGTTATTTGGAAATACCCCTTCACATTTTAAGGTAATGTTTACCTAAATTGCAATATATGTGAAAAATTAAAAAAAAAGATTTTTTGCTGCAAACTTTGGCATAGATTGGTGGTAAAATGGCTACATGAAATGTGTCAAAATACCCCAAGTTAAATGCCCTGAGTTGTCTAGTTTTCAAAAATATGTACATGTTGGGGGTCATTCATGGATTTAGTACAGAAATCAGTGTTACAATGTCACTATCGCTAATTTTGAAAGAAAGGATTTTAAAATAGCTTTGCACCACTTATAGTTCTGGCCCTGTAACATGAATAAAAAAGCACAAAAACATAAAAACATGGGCTATTTCTGAACTCAGGACATATATTAGAAACTTTTTAGCAGTGTTTTTTTGTTGTCTCTTGTACATGAGTATACGATTTTTCAAATAAAAGTCATAAAAAAATAATTTTTTCAATTTTTTTGCCATATTTTATTATTTTTTTTACATCAAATTATATGCTATTATCAAAATAATGGTATCAAAAGAAAGCCCTTCTTATGACGATAAAAACGATATATAGTTTGTGCGGGTACACTAAATGAGACAGAAATAAATTACAGCAAAACACAAACACCTCAGAAATGTTAAAACAGCCCATGTCACCAAGCGTCGGACAAGCCAAAAAAGTCATGTCACTAAGGGGTTAAGGAAAAACTACTAAAGGAGGGTGTTCCACATTATTAAGCAGAGCACCATTTTCAAGCAATATGGGGAAGAAAAAGGATCTCTCTGCTGCCGAAAAGAGTGAAATAGTTCAATGCCTTGGACTAGGTATGAAAACATTAGATATTTCACGAAAACATAAGAGTGATCATCGCACTATTAAGATATTACATGCGCTCAGACGGCTAAAAAAAAAATGCAGGTATAATTAACCCCTAGCGTGGGGTTCAAATTTTTTATAAAAATGCTTCTGCAGCAAGATCACAACATTTGCGCTAGATTGCTGCTTAGACCTTTGTTATACTATAATAAATTACAGTTAAAAAAATTAACTCCTAAAAAGTGCACAGACAAAAATGCTTCTGCTGCCAGATGGCTGCATATGCGCCAGATAGCCTGTTATGCAGTGATCTACAGCAATCAAGGGGAAAGAGCCTTTGTTTTACTGTAATAAATTACAGTAAAAAAAATAACTCCTAAAAAATGCACAGACAGCAAAAAATGGCCTGCTGTGTAAAATCACTGCGTACACAGCGATCAATGGCAGGGAAAGGGTTATACATTGGCTTTTATAAAAGTTATTACATTTTCTTAAATATTATTTAATTTATTACATTAGTGAGGAGAGGGAGACAGATCAACTCTTGTCAAAGGTAATATGTATGTATATATGTGACTGTGTCTGCGTGTGCCTGTGTGTGACTGTCTCTGATTTGTGCGTGTATGTCTGTCACTGTCCTCTGTGTGTGAATGTCCTCTCTCTGTGTGTGTGTATGTTTGCATAAATGCACCGTTGTCTGGCTGATAGATATTTGAGCTGGCTCCTAAAACTAAATTGAATTTGTCAAGCCCTGGTATACACAATCACGATATCCAAATTAGCATATAGGGCAAACATAGGAAAAACTTCAACCTCAAGATGAGAAAGAAATGTTTTTAACAATATGGACTAAATGATAAATACCTGTATATCTAAATTGGTGTTTAGCCCTCCTTGTTCAAGGGTCTTTTATTTAAAAATTCATTCAGTGTCTTTTTTTTTTTTTTAGAAAAGCGTGATCGTAGATCACTACTGCTAGATCACTACTGCTCCAATGGGTTTTAAATATATATCTTCTCATAATCTGGAAGTTGTGTGGCTTAAACTATCTGCAATTGTTACAGTGTAGTGGCACCCTATGTTTCATGCTTTTATTTCTAATAGATGCTCTAAACCTCTAATTCTTAGCTCTCTTGTGGTTCTTTCTTCGTACTGGCTACCACAGTCACACTGCGTTAGATATACCAAATTAGAGGATTTGCAATGTATGAAATGTTTTATTATTTATTTCAAAAATGATGCTAGTTTTAGTGCCTTTAAAATAGATCTTTACATACGTTGTACACATTTACTGCACTGGAAACCTAGAGAATTAGTCTGAAGAAAATGTTGAGGACCTGGCAGCATCATCTCTGGTAAAACTCTAGGAAAGTAAGGAAAGTAGACCTGTTTTAAGCTATCTGATTTTTAAAAAGTAATACTGGATCTGCCTGGAATGTTCAATTTTAGCACTGAGCCTTGATTTAGTATGAACCAGCATTTGTTTGTGGCCCATTTAATCCCAGACCCCTTGCAGTTGTGTTTGGTAAAAGGAGAAATTGAATTCCCTATTATATGGCCTATTTTGTTTATCCTTTGAAAGATCTTTTCTCTCCATGGATTTAACTTGCTTTCTGCCTGACTTTAATAGCTCAGAGGCATCATTTGTTTCAGAAATGAATTTGACTAGTACGTTACTTTGTTCAAGAAATTCTTTATTAATGCAACAGTTTCTTTTAATCCTCGTAATCTGTCTTTTCGGAACATTGTTTAGACATGTGGGATGATGGCAGCTCATAAAATCAATGAAAGTGTGTGGTTGAATTTTGTCTTGTATAAACACAGAATAAGGTCTAAAAAAATCAATAGTGTTTAGATGAATATTAGAAGTGAATTTAAATTATAAGAATTACTGTTAATAAATTAAATAAACTTTTCAAGGTGGTCACTTGAACCTTGACAAATAACTCATACATCATAGACGTATCTATGCGAGAGCACCATATTTGTGCCAAAGCGATAGTTGGACCAGATCGAAGTGGTCTGCCAGTCTGCCACATATTTATTGGCAAAACTCAGCACAAACCTGGTGCCCATGGTAACCACCTGTGCCTCTGTACAGATCTCCGTCACTTTTTTTTTAAGTTAGATTAGAGAGATGATTGCAGCTCTGCCAACAATAATTTTAGTGTTTTCTCTGACAGATTCCTTGGAGAGCCATCCTAACTGAGCTGCATAAATGAAGCTGGGAAAGAGGCATGTGAGTACTCCAGTATTGGTGGGTCCTAACTCTATATTTTACTTAGATGCAACTCAGTCGCTCAAATTATTAGAGGTTATAAGAAAATTATTAGGTGTTATAACAAAATTAAATGGTTAATAAAAAGTAAATTCGGAGGCTTACTTTTAATGATGGTGAACACTCCACAATGAGGCTCACAAAAGCACTTATATGTAAAAACAATTCTGCGGCTTTCTCACAACTCACAAAGTCTTTCTTTCGCCCCACCCAGGTCTTCACCCAGGCCTTCATCAGCTTACTGAGGTTGGTCACTACTCCTGCTGGTTTATAATCTACAGCCAGAACTGCCAATTGGAATATACGTTTTACTATTACAATAATCATCTGTTATCCTATTTAGTGTCAGAGGTATTGAAAAGTAATCTTGGGACTGGTACATATGAATAAAGCAGAAGAAAAGGATCACAAGATGGATGCCAGCAGCCTCCATTTTGTGTCAGTTTTTGGAAATCCTTCTGTGTGTTCAAATCTTATTCTGTGTCCCTGAAGCTAAAAGAAAGTCCTCCACATTCCTAACTCTGTTATCTAGTATCACTGGAACAGATAAGGTGGGCATTGTTAGTCGTTTATGACTCTCATTGTATTTCTAAAGACACAGCTGTGTCTATATACATATTAGAGGAGAAGGGGGGCTTCTCTGCAACTTGCTAGCCCACCCAAACTGGCAGAAACTTACAAACACAGACACACTGAGATTATTGGGATTTTTGATTTGTAGAATCTAATAAGGGTTATTATAAATAAACCTAGTTGATTCAAATCACCCATTAAAATATATAATGATATCACACCTTCACTAATAAATATGTAAAGTATAATTAATCCTACATATTAATTAGAATATTGTTTTTATTGTTTTATTAGTGTGGTATACATTTTATTATACATTTTTATGTAATGTGCAATGATAAGAATATGATAAATATTTACTATAATTTGAAATTGTATTAACACTTCTATATATTGCAACATATATAGTGTATTACATTATACTCACAATCCAGGTATAGCTATAAATCATGACATCATCTCATTTACATTAACACACCCATCCATTCAATTGGCTAGAAGTCACAGAAACAGGGTGTGAATCTGAGATAAGGTTTGGTTGATAAGTTGATACTGGGGGTGTAGAAGGAAGACCGGAGATACCTGTAAAAGCCCCGGGGAGACTGACTTTTGGGAGAGCTGCCACTAGTGGGGTGAGAGATGGGAATGTTTTAGAAACGGGCTGAGTCTCTCTCCTTTTGGGGAGAACTCAGGAATATGAGGCTTTTAATAGCACATGTTCACTATAACAATAGAAATCTCCATACCCATAGTATTGAGCTAAGTCCCAGGAGTAACTCCCATCACTCAATTCTTAAATGTAAGGAGTCTCAACTGCAAACCAACCTCTGCCGGTAATGTATAAATGTGGTAATTTGTTTCTAGCATAATCTCATTTTTTATGGATGTCATTAATATATATATTTTGGTAAATTAAACTTAAATCCCACACTTTCTGGGATCTATATGTTTTAGCCTGGTGTTTATCTGTCATCCTTTCTGCAGAAGGAAGCCAGAGGAATATCCTATAGATATTAACAAAAGAACCATACGTTCTTATAGTCTAGCTATTTACCCAGATATGTCATATCTAATCTCCAGAGATTATCTAAGATTCTCATTCTTAAAGTCTGAGCTAGGATACATACATTATCATTTACCGAGCAGATTAAGAAATAGCCACCTTGAGTAGTGATTGATTTAGTAATATTACCTTACCTAAGCAGAGTATATGCTGGTAATTTGTAGGTAATTATGGTGTACTATCATTAACCATTTTAACTACTAAACATAATCATTGTAGGTTGTATCTAAATAAAATGCATGGTCATCACACGGTTAGAAATGTACTGCATAATAAAGTATACTACATGTATGTTGATATAGGGACAGAGCTGCATATTTAATGTTTTGTCCTACTTACTTATGTTATAAGTCATACATGTGAATTATGATTAACATCTATTGAGATTGTATTTTGTTGTTATGCTATTTTGCTTACCGTTTGATCTTTATTCTATGTTCAATAAATTAATTATTATTTTATTAACAATTGTTGCATTATATTTACTTTTGTAAAAACGTCATCCAAACTCTCATATACATAACGAATTCTTGATATGGGTATTTTTAGTCGGACCCATATATATAAATCATCAATTTTCATATTTTTTATGATTCATAATTAATAACTCATATTCATATTTTTATGGTTATTAATAATCCGACATTAGAAACATAGAAACATAGAATGTGTCGGCAGATAAGAACCATTCGGTCCATCTAGTCTGCCCAATTTCTTTTTTGAGTACTTTTATTAGTCCCCCGTTCCCGGTCTTATAGCTAGGATAGCCTTGTGTCTATCCCACGCATGCTTAAAATCCTTGACTGTGTTTACCTCTACCACTTCTGCTGGAAGGCTTTTCCATACATCCACTACCCTCTCAGTAAAGTAATACTTCCTGATATTACTTTTAAATCGTTGCCCCTCTAAAATCGTTGCCCCTAAAAATGTACACATATACATCTATACATCTATCCGTGCATGTATATATATACATATATACTGTATATATACACCTATGTACATGGGCTACCACATATCTCTGACTACATGGATATGTACTGCAACTGTGGACTGCAACATTCAGTTCCCTTCGCTTGTAGCATTTGTTTGTACATGTTAATTGCTGCAATGTCTAGCTTGCACTCTTACAGATTCTCCATGTGTGGCAGCCATTCAAACATGTGCAGCCACATGCAAAATT
The DNA here is from genome assembly GCA_036172795.1 of Pelodytes ibericus. NCBI lineage: Eukaryota > Metazoa > Chordata > Amphibia > Anura > Pelodytidae > Pelodytes > Pelodytes ibericus. The sequence goes on from CM069857.1 coordinate 38,652,535, forward strand.
CCCTATCTGTACATTCCTAGCTATTCTTGACACATGTGTTTTCATCAACTTTGTTGACATACAACCTACTGCCAGATGATATTCCTCGTCCTCAGGCTTGTCTTCTTGGCTGCTGCCCCTATCACTTGTTGTAGTGTTGGAAAAGGCTCTGCCGAAGACCTATGGGCATAGCCCTTTGGTCTTGCCTTCCCTCCTCTCCTGCTACCAGGGTCCTGGTCCCCCCAAACCTGAGGGATCGCCAATATCAGATGAGGCCACCTTGAGTGACATCAGTCTGACATAGGAAATATAGCAGACACTCAAACCGAGCATCCTCTACATATCTGGTATCCCTCCATGGGATGTCGGCAGGGGCTGACATGGTCTATAGAGACCCTGGTCGGGTTCCTGCTTATATGTTCCACAAAGTGATTACCTAGCCCTGCCCTGCCTCCACTACACAGGGACATGACCAAAAAGAAGGCAATTAAAAACACACAGCAATTTAAATTCTAAATTTGATAAAATACACACATATAAGCCTAATTCATGCTTTGGCATGATACTTACCTATTAACTAATGTTACACGATAGTGCAGATATCCTCCATGCTGCCCAACACTTCCATCTATTATGACGAACCGACAGTCCGTCATAATGGACGGAAGTATCGGGCAGCATGGAGGATGTCTGCACGTATCATGCAGACATCCTAGCTGCCCCCACTAGCCACCAGGGAGATATGGGCAGCCGGGGGATGTCTGCACATATCATGCAGACATCCCCCGGCTGCCCCCACTAGCCACCAGGGAGACTATGTTGGGGGAGGGGGGAGACAGACAACATTGGGGGAGGGTGGGGGAGACAGACAACATTGGGGGGGAGGGTGGGGGAGAGAGACAGACAACTTGGGTGGAGGGTGGGGGAGAGAGACAGACAATGCTGGGGGGAGGGGTGGAGAGACAGACAACATTGGGGGTGGGTGGGGGAGAGAGACAGACAATGATGGGGGGAGGGTGGGGGAGAGAGACAGACAACATTGGGGGGAGCATTGTGTAAGTCTGGGGGGTAGGGGCAGCATTGGCACATAAAAGGTAAATAAAAACAAGAAATGCATTTTTTTATATCATAAGTTTTTATTAAATATGAAAAAGCTATTTACATATGAATATATACAAGTTAAACTTTTTTCCTATAGGGTAGTCTTGTATTGTGGCTTTTAGTATTTTTCCTAAAGGAATATCCATAGTTTGGGGGGTCGTCTTATATTCGAACAAATATGGTATCATAAAAGAGAATACGGTAAAGGGCAGTCACAGCTGGGACCAGAAGCTGATACCACATTCAGGTTTAGTAAGGGAGAGAGACAGATCAGATAAAGTAAAAAAATAAAATTAAATAATAAAATTAAATAATTAATACAATTTTAGTAACCAAGGGCTTTTATAAAAGCCATTTCAAGTGTTTAACCCCTTCCCTGCCATTGATCGCTGTGTACGCAGTGATCATACACAGCAGCACATGTTTTGCTGTCTGTGCATTTTTTAGGGGTTAATTTTTTTTTACTGTAATTCATTATAGTATAACAAAGGCTCTTTTAAGAGCTATTAACCCCTTACTTGCTGTAGATCACTGCCTAAGCAGCGATCTGGCGCAAATGCAGCAATCTTGCTGCAGAAGCATTTTTTATATATTTTTTAACTTTTTTATTACACCCGCTTCGGGTTAATTGTACCCGTTAGGGGTTACGTTTAACGTCAATTTTTTTTTTTAGCTTTCTGATCGCATGTATAGCGATCAGTAACAGCTGATCAGTGGCAAAGGCGGTTTGGTGATTGCTCACCATTCGCCTGGGCAGATCAATATTTGTTGTAAATATTGATCCGACCCGTGTAGATCTGCCTCTCTCTTCTCACTTGAGTTTTAGTGAGGGAGACAGACAGAGCTGTGTAATGTAAGTTTGTAATAATAATATATTTTTTTTAAAATTGAGACCCAAGGGCTTTTATAAAAGCCGTTTCCAGTGTTTAACCCCTTCCCTGCCATTGATCGCTGTGTACGCAGTGATCTTCCACAGCAGCACATTTTTTGCTGTCTGTGCATTTTTTAGGGGTTAATTTTTTTCTGTCATTTATTACAGTGTATCAAAGGCTCTTTTAAGAGCTATTACCCCTTGCTTGCCGTATATCACTGCCTAAGCAGCGCATATGGTCACTGCCTAAGCAGCGCATATGGTCACTGCCTAACCAGCGTATATGGAGCAATCTGGCTGCAGATCGGCATTTTTTTCTGACACACTCGCTATGGCTTAATTTTACTCACCAGGGGATTACGTGTATTCCTTTTGAAGCTGTCTGAACGCATGTATAGCGATCAGTAACAGCCGATCAGTAGCAAAGACGGTTTGGTGATTGCTCAAATGAGCATCACCATTCATTCGCCTGGTCAGATCACTATTGGTAAATATTGTTCTGACCCATATGGATCTGCCTTCCTCTCCTCACTTGAGTTTTAAGGGAGAGAGACAGATCTGTATAATATGTTTTTAATTGTAATAAATTAAATAAAATGTTACAACATTTTGAGACCCAAGGGCTTTTATAAAAGCCATACCCTTTGTATTCACCCCTTCCCTGCCACTGATCACTGCAAAGCAGACATTTTTTTCTTGTCTGTGCAATTTTAGGGGTTAATATTTTTTCTACAGTGCAGTGTGAAAAAAAAAATTACAACCACAAACTTTGACAAAGGCTGGTGGCAGAATTAGTGCATGGAAAGTGTTAAAATACCACCATTTGAAATAGCCTAGTATAGAAATATACACTGGCTGGCTTCAAAAAAAGTCCCAAATGAAACATGGGGGCGCAGGCTGACTACATGTCAAAATTCCAAGTTGGAAATGCGCACCTTCAAAATGTGGCCTTTTAGCCCCCAAACAACCCAACAAATCTATGCATGGATGGTATCCCTGTACTCAGGAGATGCTGTTGAACACATAATGGGTTGTTGTTTGGCAGTGAAACATACCAAAATCTGTAAATTCATGTCTGAATTACAATGTATGTGAATAAAAACCACAAAAAAATGACTACCACAAACTTTGGCAAGGCTGGTGGTAGAATTAGTGTATGGAAAGTGTTAAAATACCACCATTTGAAATAGCCTAGGGTGTGTACTTTAAAAAAATATATGGGTTGATGGGGTAAAATACACTAGCTGGCTTCAAATATGTCCCAAATGCAACATGGGTGCAGGTTGTCTGCATGTGAAAATTTCAATTTGGAAAACCAACAAGCGCACCTCTCAAATGTGGCCCTTCAACCCCCAAACAAGCAGAAAAACCTATGCATGGGTGGTATCCCTGTACTCAGGAGAAGTTGCTGAATACATATTGGGGTCTTATTTGGCAGTGAATTCATGTCTGAACTACAATGTTTGTGAAAAAAAATAAAAAAAATTACAACCACAAACTTTGACAAAGGCTGGTGGCAGAATTAGTGCATGGAAAGTGTTAAAATACCACCATTTGAAATAGCCTACTATTGAAATATACACTGGCTGGCTTCAAATATGTCCCAAATGGGACATGGGTGCGAGCTGTCTGCATGTCAAAATTTCAAGTTGGAAAACCAAAAACTGCACCTCCCAAATGTGGCCTTTTATCCCCCAAACAACCCAACAAACCTATGCATGGGTGGTATCCCTGTACTCAGGAGACATAGTAGAATCTATTTAGCAGGTTTTTTTTGTTCGCTTTTGTTGATGAGGAGAAGATGTTTCAAATAAAATTCAGGAAATGCGGTTTTTTTTTGTTTTTTTTTTACCATATATATTTTTTTCATATATAATATTATAGGATATGATCAAAATGATGGCTTACAAAGAAAGCCCTTCTTGTCCCGATAAAACCAATATATAATTTGTGTGGGTACAGCAAATGACAAAGAAGAAAATAAATTACAGCTAAACACAAACAGCACAGAAATGTTAAAATAGCCATTGTCCAGAATGGACAAAAATGTTTCAAAGGCTCTGTCCTTAAGGGGTTAAAGAAATTGTATTTGTTTTATAAATATTTTTTATAGTTTGAAAAAAAAGATATTATTTAACATGTGGTTATACCAACAAAGGAACATAATTAAGAACATGTACTGAACGTCTATAGAGCTATACTTAGCAGCAAAAGACAGATGATCATAGCTGTGCCTATTATTCTAATATGTACTGACACCTTGTGAGAACAGGATTGTGTATGCCAACAAGGAATATCAAGAATAAAATTAAATGTTTTGTTTCAAAGACTTAAGCTGTCATATATTCGCAAATAAACAAACAGCATCTATTTTTCCAACGCAACACAAATGGTACAATCCAAATAACTTGTCACTTGTGCAGACATCAGGTATAAAATTTAGCTTTTATGTTGTTAAAAACACAAACAACTCCAAAGCGTTTGGAGCCAGGTTTCCCTCCATTTGTATACCCCAATGCGTTTCATCCATTAAGGACTAGGCAATGGCACTATATATATATGTATAATTAAAGAAAACTATTTAATGCAGGTATATTATTTTCATATAACTGGGGAAAATCTGGTATTCATTTGTGACTGGCCACAGAGCTTGCTCTCTAGTGAATTAAACCTCTACAGTGAACATGTTATTCTACAGAGACTACAGATCTTATTTTCTTTTTTTTCTTATTTTATTTAAAATAGTATTATTTTCATAATTTATACACTTAAGTTAAGTTAGTCCATTCATAATCATTTTCCCCCGTATACCTTGTGCAAGTACGTCTGTTGATATTAAGTGTTAAGTACACAATAGACATGTGCAAAACTAAAATTTTCGTTTTGTTTTCGTCCATTCGGACGAAAATGTTATTTATTTAGTCTAAAACGAATTTCGTTCATTACTGCATTAGTTTCAGACGAAATTCGTTCATTATTTTTGTTTCATTTTATTCGTTCGTACGAATCAATTGACCTACACATTCCATAAACCAAAAGTCTATAAACCGAATGTCTTTCGGTTTATAGACTTTCGGTTTATGGAATACATGTAATGCTATTGGCTCTCTATAAAGCGAAATAGAGTCCCCATTCATAAGAATTTCTTATGAATGGGGACTCTATTTCGGTTTATAGAAAGCCAATAGCATTACATGTATTCCATAAGCCGAAAGTCTATAAACTGAACGACATTCGGTTTATAGACTTTCGGTTTATAGAATAGCAATAGCATTACATGTATTCTATAAACCGAAAGTCTATAAGTTTATTAGTTTATAAGTCGTTTATTATGTCGGTTTATGGAATGTATGTAATGCTATTGGTATTCTATAAACCGACTCTATTTCTGTTTATAGAATGCCAATAGCAAGAATGGACGAATGGACGAATGATTTTCGTTTATTAACCATTCGTTCATTCGGATTTCGTTACATTAGCATTTTCGTTATTTGATTTTCGAACGAATGGACTAAAATGCATTCGTCCGAAAACGAATGCACATGTCTAGTACACAAGCCAGTAAAAACCAATAAACCTATACAAATACAAACATAAACAAATACAAATAACAAATATGGTGTTGGACCATCTTTATATAGCTATTTTTTGGTGTGTCTAAATTATGCCCTCTTTTGCTTCAGGGATTTTTTTTAAGCATTTATACCATAATTTATCAAACACTTCCATTTTCTGTTTTGTTATGAAGAACCCCTTTTCCGTTATATATTGGTAGTTCATTTGATTCATCACTTCCTTTCATCTTATCTATCTATCTTGTTTCCAGTTCCTTGTTGTTACTTTTTTAATAACCATTAAACGTTGTAATCGCTAAGTATATATTATTGGTTTCTAATTTTGCCAAATTTAAATGTAGTAACGCCTTCTGTTGTTGTGGGAGGATTCTCATCTCATATGGGTCAGATATTATTTTGAAAATATATTGCAATGTGTCCTGAGTTTTTGCACAGGCCCACCACATGTGGAGGTAGGATCCATCCTGCTTTCAACATCTCCAACACTGTGAATTGGTTTCTCTCTTAAGTTTTTCAATTTTCTCAAGTGCCATCTATACAAAAACATTTTTTGAAGTTCTTGGGTGTTGAAACAATGCATAATTTTACCCATTTGATTTAGGCTTCACCACCATTCTTCTTTTTCCATATTTATCTTTCACTCTTTTTGCCAGGTTTTTATGGCCTTAAGGAGTTGTTTTTGTAAACTTTTAGATAATAAGTGGTGCCAAGTCGTAATGGAGCCTATTTCTGTATTATTCTTGAATATTTTCCCTAATATGCCTACTATTTCAGTTCCTGTAGGTTTATATAAATTCCTTATAATCTAGTCTTGAATCCTTATTCTATTATAAATCTCTGATCTAGTGAGGTCAAACTTCTCCAACATTTTTTGAATAGGTTTCTTAGTATCGCCTAACACTAGGTCCTAAACTTTTAGTGAACATAGTTGAATGCTTTTTGATATATTGAGGAATTTTATGTTATGTTCTACAAAGGCTAATGGGCAAGTTTCTAAGAATCCTTTTATATCCCCAGTACATTTCCTCAATTCTGACTTATGTATCCATAATAGATTTTTTCATTTTGTCCTTTTACCTTTCTAGCTCTTGTTCCATTGTAAACCAGTCTTCCCTTTTACAGATTTTGTTTTGTAATTTCTGGGTATGAGATAATAATGCTACTTTTGCATACATTTCTAGGTTTGTGATTAACAAAAAACCCCCCTTTTTCACATAATCGTTAAGGACATGCTTGGATATCCAGGGTTTCTTCCCTGCCCAGATGAATTTCCTTGTCAGTGTTTGAAATACCGTATTTGCTTGAATATAAGACGACCATGATTATAAGACGACCCCCCAAACTTTGGATATTCCTTTAGGAAAAAAACGAAAAGCCTGAATATAAGACTACCCCATCGGAACAAATTTCAATTTGTAAATATTCACATGTAAATTGCTTTTAAATATTTAATAAACAAATATGATATTAAACAAATTAATTTCTTGTTTTTATTTCCTTTTATGTGACGACATCCTCCATGCTGCCCGACACTTCCGTCTATTATGGCTTCCCAAATCTCCCTTGTGCCTAGTGGGGGCAACCGGAGGATGTCTGCACGATACGCGCAGACATCCTCTGCTGCTTCCTGGCACTTCTTATGATGAAAGACCAATACTCCATTATAGAAGTCCTGGCAGTCGTGCTGGGCGCCAGAGGAGGATTTCTGCGGGGGACCTGGATCCCAATCTTATCTTGGATCCCAAGATTATAAGACGACCTTGAATATAAGACGAGGGGTCTTTTTCAGAGCATGAAAAAAACCTCATCTTATATTCGAGCAAATACGGTAACTCAATATGTCACTTTTTACAATATTTATTCTACCCATCAATTCAGAGCTTATTTTCTAAACAGTAAGTTTTGATATTTTACACCGTTGTAAAACATTTCTCTAACTGTGGCTATTGGTTACTTTGCAATTTTGTTGTCAATTTCCTTTAAAGCACTGTTTAGGGAATACATCCCTACATATTAACACAATAAAGCCTACAAGCTTCTGTAGGATCCACTAGAAATGCAGAGGTTTATCTATTGAATAATAATAACATATTAACAGGAATATTGGGTTCAGAGAATCACATATCCTTGTGTACATAAATCCTTAAAATCTTTATCAGTACCCAAAGTGTTGTGATTTTGTTTTTTTGTTTCTAGACATTCTTTAAAAATATATTTGATCTTGTTCCTTAACCCCATTAAGAGAGCATAGAATGCCAGTCTCTCAATCATATGTTGATTTTCACATCCTCTTTGTTGTCATAACAACACTGCTTGGAGCAGCTCTCTAAACCCAATTTAGTCAAAGAAATAGGATCCTGAGATGCCCATTGAAATCTGCTCTAGCACTTCAGACTGAGTGCACAATGTTATTCATTTGGCAATCAAGCCAATGCTGTGAGCTTTGTGGTATCTTTCAGCTGGCTTCTCTTTCCAAGGAGATTGCAATTGAATATCTCAACCCAGAAAACTGATGTTATGTTTATAAAGGAACATTTTACATCCCAAAAAATTAAAACATTGATCATTAACAACCAATCCTAAGGCACTTAAATAAAAATGGATTTCTATCAAATTATTCAATCAATCTAATGTGAAGGTAATTTAAAGCAATATGTATAGATAAATACTATAAAAGAAAATGGAATGAAAGTATATAGTCTGATATTTCAAAGCCCCAAATAATTGTACATTAGGATTTTTCTACCTTTTTTCCTGCATTTCCTAATATGAATTGTGTAACTGGATATATGCCATAAAAAATAATGGTAATCCATAATATTTTTGCAGCGTTGAGTGCTGATATTTCTTGCATAGCTCTACCGAAACTATTTTCAATAAAAGTCCTATTAGTGTTTGCAGAATTTCCTTTTAAATTTATATGCTTTTTATTAAGTGAGTGATGACATAAGCTAAAAGATCAATACAAATACAAAGCGATGCAAAAATGTATATTTAGTAAATGAGTCAAGCATAAAACGTGTATAAGATAAAACAAAAAAAGCTGAACAGTTATAGTAATTTCTAACTTCAATAGCACATCCCTGCTGACAAAGGTACAGCATATCAAATAACTCAAAAATAGCCAGTAAAAATAATCAGCTTTAGGTTTCAACAAATGAGTTAAAAGGTAGGAAATAACTAGCAATCAATATTAATCATTTCCAATAAACATTTTGACCATGTGATAGAATTCAAGCAATTGTTATGAACTTAATCACAGTACTCAAATTAATCATACAAAATAACTACTTACAGTACATGCAGGAAATTGAAAACATTCATCAGTTATTACCCACAAAACGCTGGTTTCAACTTCAGGAGTGAAAAGGCATCTCCAAGATATTGGCCTTCTAGACTGCAGAGCTGTAAAGAAACAGCCATATCTCAGATTTGCCAATAAGTGGAAAATATCAAGAAGAGGGGGGGTACGAGCATAGAAAAACCAAGAGTGTTTGGTCTCTTCATAAGGCATTCAAGGTGCTAGGAGCACCTGGCACATCTGGGGTTGTGTCCTCCAATGTCAGGGGGAGAGGTGTGATATCCAAATCCTTTAAAAAAGTAGGTATATGGGGCGGATCATCAAGTGATAGTTGTCCTTGAGAGTAACGGTGAGCAAAGTTGGAAGGCCCCACTAGTATTTGATTCCAAGGGAGTGTAGGTGCTCTTTTAATGGTGACAGGTGAGGCTTTCTTGTAGCAGATCTTCAAATATCTGCAGTCTGTCTGGAGTCGGACAATGATATCATGGGGTGAGGCCTGCAGAGTCTTCCTAGCTTTCCTGACCCTAAAGCCCTCCAGTATAGGTTGTTGTTTGATGGAGACATCAGGAAACAACTGTACAAATAATCCCTGAAGATAGATGCTTCCTTAATTGCCTCTTGTCACTGGGGTCTTATCCGAGTATGTGTCAGTTAGTTTCATGGACTTGCAAGTTTCCTGGAGGGAGCCAAATCTTCTGACTATTAATCTAAATCTGTCTAGGCACATAAGTGTAGCGCACTTTCCATGGCCTAGATAAAAGAGTCCCAATGTCTTGGGTTGCCAGTTGGCGTGCTCTTTTTATTTCTTCAGCCAATGTTATTGGAGCTATTCGATCATTATGACCTATGTAACCATCAAAAATTGCCTTATATAAGTATTAGTGCCCAGAGCTCAGTTAAAACATGTGTGCCCATGGCCGTTGCTAACTCCACCCCTTAAAGTTAATACCTTTAATTAAATATGCTATCAGGAGCCTATTCACGGCAAGTTATTGTGTAGTATTCCTATTCTTACAATTTCGCCATTGATGGCATTGTTTATTTGCCCTTTTCTGACATTGTCTGTATGTCTCTATTTCTTTTTTGATGGCCTGCAAATAAACCAATGTGAGAAAGCTTGCTGAGTCACTACACGCATATAACCAACAAATTGTCATTTAATGTAACTAAACTAACAATAGGTAATTTTGATATAAAGCATTGCATTGTTCGATGATAGACTGTGGGAGGAGAGCATTCATCTTTGAATGAGGCTTTTTTCCCTGTTTTCCTGGGAAGCAAATTATATTTTTTCTTTCATTATATACCATTTTCCCTAGCAGTTATAAAATACATTATGGCCTGGAAAAAGCAGAACTAAGATATAAAGAACGTATAAAAACAAGCACTACCGGATATGGAAATAAAATGAAGCCCTATATAAATGAAGGCTGGAGTAATTCCAAACAAACTCAACATAATTGAGGTTCTCTTATAAACTTAGGTTGAAATCTATTTTTGCACACTTAGAGATGTATTCATACTTGAATTAAAAAAAATGTATGCTGTGAGTTTGAAATAAAAGAAAACTTTTGTACTATTACATAGCTGTAGTGTAATTCAGGAGGTATTTTAACATTCAAGAACATCCAAATCTTACAGTAAGATCCGAGGAATAAATAACAATTCTGGATCTTAAACACAAATCCTTGTATCCTCACAAAAAAATCATTTTAACGTACAAATATAAGTATTATTTTATTACCTTTGATTGGCCTTTTACCCTTGATTGAATCTTCAATTCCAATACTTAATAGTTAATAAAACAGGATGTGTAATGCTTTTATATACTTAAAGATACTGTCTGGTGCCCAAAATGCACCTTCCAAATGTTAATGCATAATAATGTGCATTCAAAGTATTTTAAAATGCATGTTTTACATTTTGCATTGTTTAAAATATAAAAAGCTTACAGCTAGAGGAAATTGTGAAATTACAGCAGTTTGCAAGAAACTAGGACTGTCCATGTTAGCCGAATAAAAGTAAATGTTTTTTTTTTTTTGCTGCAGGAACCAATGAGAATAATTTCCTTCAAATGGATGGAATATCCTGTCTCTCTAGTGATGTCACCAGACAATGTGTTGCACTGTTAAGAGATCCTACTGTGTATAAGAGCAAGTGTAACGGTCTTGTTCAGGGAATGGATCACCAGTGCTGATCAGTCTACGGGAACACTCACTAAGTTCTGTAGGAAGCAAGTATTTGTTTTCACCTTAATGACAACACACCCTTGGTTGAGCCGCCGGTGGTAGGTCACCAAGCACTTTGCTGAAACACTTACTACCTGGTCCCCAGCAAGAGGAGCCCAATTAGGATAGCACAGGACAACAGGCAAAATGGAGAGTCAGAAAACAGGCTGGGTCACAGAATGGAGATATACGGATAACCAGGTCACAAGCAGAGTCGAGGCAGGCAGCGGACATAGAATAGTCAGGAACAGCAGGGTCATACATGGAATAAATCATGAACAAATGGATTAGAGAGATACGGGTAGTTGTGAACGAACCAGGTCAGCAAACAGAAAATCAGAATATAATCATGAATCAGAATGCTAGTGAGGCACACAAGGCACTATCACAGGCAAAGTTAACCTGTGAAATGACTGTTTAAATACTTTCAAATGACCAGGACACACCTCTGGTAAATTTGGCAAAGGAGGGGTTAATTTGATAAATGGCCCTTAACTGGGCTCATGAATATTCATTAATCACCCGTTCGTGCATGCTGAATGCGCTTCGCAGCACAGGAAGATGCTGGGGCTCTGACACTGAGCCCCAGCTGACGGGATGGTGTCCTCCTGGTCTGCGATGGTGGCGGACCAGGAGGTCTGATAAGGTAAGTGACAGCAAGTTTATCACAGTCCACACAGTGTACTATATTTCAGCAGCACAGGAAGTGACTAAATGAAACAAAACGTTATATCCTCAGTGTCTATATAATCAGTGCTGCTAATCCTGTAGTATACATGCAGAGTAATAAGAAATCACTGCTTTTTGTGTGTAAATCTGACAGATTTTTTGCTTGTTAGTTTGTATTGGCCGGCATTGAATCACTGTTGGTGTTTCTATGCCATTTTCTTTCCCTTAAAAGTCATTTATATCATTTATAATCAGTCAACATTTCAGTGAACACGCATCTACTTCAGTGAACAGACATTTCTTCTTGTCAATACTATAGTGGTGCCATTTAGTGCAAATAACAAGGGGGAAGGAAAAAAAAAATTGTATAGTCAATACTTCAATCATTTTAAACCATAATAAACATACAAAACATACAAACATACCAATTATTTTCAGTTTGATATAATACCCTCCCGCACCCCTCTCTAGACCCCGACCTCAACAACAGACCCAGTGAAGGACCTTATTATTAATATTATTAAATCTTAATAATGCCCAAACTGAGTAATTTCTCCATAGCTATCTCTGGTTCCTTACAGAAGTATTGGTTGCTATCAAAAGTGAAAGAAAGTGAAGTTGGGAAACCTCATCTAATCGAAATGCCCCTCTCCCTCAATATTATGCATATTTCTCTAAATCGCCTTCTGTTTGCTCTGATTGAGGCAGAGAGGTCGGCAAACACAGAGAGTTCTGCAAATTTCTCAAAATTGTTTCACAAATAAATCACTGAGGTAGGAGTTATGAAAGCATAAGATGACATCTCTAGGTTTTACCTGTAATTTTGGATCTCGAGATTTTGTAAGTCTGTGAATTCTTTCAAATGAATATATGTCTATCTTATTTTCCTCCTGGACCAGAAGTTCTTTGCAAAAGGAATATAGTTGGTCAGATTAGATCTCTTTCGGAATACCTCTAATCTTGAGGTTTCTCCTATGGAACGATCCTCTACATCAGTTGTTTTAACTTCTAATTTTGACATTTCTACTTAATCTGAGGTCTTGCTCTTTCCGGATTTGTATATCATCCCTAAGAGTCTAATTGCTTTGCCTCTGAGGTTAAAGTTGTGTGAATCGAGGCCATTTCTGCCTTCAGTTCCTAGGTATTTGTTTTTGTAACTGTACTTAATCTCTGAAATAAGTTCTCTAGGACTTGATTTAATAATTATTGTGTTAAATTTGTCAGAGGTTTGTCTCCAGAGATGTCTGATTTATCTGGGGAAGATGGATGCTCTTGTCTTTTGTCTGAGAGACTTGTACGTGGGGAATAATATAAGTTGATAGATTTTTATGGTTTATCCTTTTCAGATTTATCTTTTTTTGGACCCATCCTGGAACAAATTCTACATATACTTATTTGGTTAGAGGAGGATTAGACTGAAGCTTGAGTGGCAGTACGCTCTATCAGATTCAAACTTAGAGGTTAAACAACAGTAAGTGAATATTCATAGACAATGATTTATAACGTTCAACGTCCATTAAGTTATGTCTTAAAGAGCAGTAGGCTTTTTAATTACCCCTTATCACAGCTCCCAATTCAATTTTTATATTTTTGAACCACAGATTTTATCAGGTTTTCCTTTGGGCTATAACAGATTACAGCGGTATATAGCTAGTCAGAGATGATAAATTATAACATATAACGTCACAGGATAAAAAGTACATTTTCTCTTTTTCCTTTTTTCCCCCCCTCTCTTTCTTTCTATGAGGTCCGCCATGTAACGAGGGTAACCGATAGTGATTATTACAGAGTCTTGTAAGTTATCCGTAGGCTCTAGCAGAGCATTACGTGCAATTTAGGCCAAGGTTAGGCATCAGTGTGTGAATATTCAGAGCTGATGGTTTATAGTATTCAGCGTCCAGAAAAAGTTCTGTGAATCCGCCATCTAGCGAGGATAACCAATAGTAATTATTACAGAGTTTTACAGGTTGTCCGGAGGCTCTAGCTGGTTAGGCTAATGTTAGACAGCTGTGAGTGACTATTCAGAGATGATAGTTTATAATATTCAACATCCAGAGGAAGAATATATATTTTCTTAGAAGTCCACCAGCTACCAAAGATAGTCTGATAATAATTATTACAGTGTCTTGCAGGCTATAAGTGAATATTCAGAGGCAATAATTTACAGCATTCCGTGTTAAGTTGAGGCCCAAAGGACAGTAAATTGATAGATTATCAATGTTAATGCTTGAACATATCAGTATTTGCAGGTTAGACTGAAATTAGGCCTTTATTGTATCAAGCTGTATACAATATTACATGCAACTACAAGTCATAGCCCTCTGCATAGGTACATTATATTTTTTAAATATTAAAAATCAAAAAACACTGGTTAAAAATGAAATAACTATGAAAATGACTTGGTAGAGTAATGCACATAATGAGCATGGCTAAAAAGAATGATATACTCAAATAAGACTATAAAAATCCCAAAAAGTAAATAGACTTGATAGCATAACATGCTAAATGTCCTATTGACAATTGTACACAAAAACTAAATTCAGTGTGCAGCCATATAACATTATATTAACATAATTTTTTAAATGTTTGCATTATTTGAAGTTATTTTAAAAGCACCGAGCTTATATGAAAAAATATTTTTAATCTAAGCTAGGGGCTTTTAAAATAACTGATATATTTTAATATTCATATACAAAGCATTGCTAGCTTTTGGGCATCCTACCCCCCCACTCAAATGAACTCTATTTATGGTCTCCTGTGAAATTGTATACATTATGATTTAAGCCGATTCTTAGAGAGATTCAGTTCCTTGTAAGTATGCAAAAGAGATAGGAAAGTTTGGAGTACTTTGGCATAGTGGTGGGCTAATAAAAATATGGCCATATACTAGCTAGGGCCTTGTGCAAAAAATGCTGGTTATATTATATCCCTAAGATTAAAAGCCCAATGGGCAAACACCACAGGCTTCCCCAACAAATCATGAATGCATTCACTGCTTATTACCGTATTTGCTCGATTATAAGTCGACCCTGATTATAAGACGACCCCCCAAACTTTGGATATTCCATTAGGAAAAAAACTAAAAGCCTGAATATAAGACTACCCTATAGGAAAAAAGTTCAACTTGTATATATTCACATGTAAATTGCTTTTTTAATAAAAAATTATGATTTCAAAACATGGATTTCTTGTTTTTATTTCTTTTTATGTGCCAATGCTGCCTCTCTCTTTCCCTTGCCCCCATTTTTCTCTCTCTCTCTCTCCTCCCCTTAGTGTTGTCTCTCTCTCCCCCCTCTCTCCCCTTGTCTGTTTCATAATAGACGGAAGTGTCGGGCAGCATGGAAGATGTCTGCACATATCGTGCAGACATCCCTCGGCTACCCGATTCTCCCTGGTGGCTAGTGGGGCAGCAGAGGATGTCTGCGCGACGAGCGCAGACCTCCCCTGCTGCCCCCCGGCACGACCGCCGGGACTTATATGACGAAGCCGGAAGTACCCGGCTTCATCATAGAAGTCCCGGCGGTCGTGCCGGGCGGCAGCAGGGGGAGTCTGCGCTCATCGCGCAGACATCCCCTGCTGTTAGAGAGGGGGATCCCGGTCCCCTGCAGCTCTGCTGGGGACCTGGATCCCAGTCTTATAGTCTGACCTCAATTTGAGGTCAGATTATAAGACGACCTCGATTATAAGACTAGGGGGATTTTTCTGAATTTCTTTTCTGAAAAAAACCTTGTCTTATAATCGAGCAAATACGGTACTCAAACCTATACAACTTGTCTGACCCAATTGCTCGGACGGCTCAAATCTCGAGAGAAATCTCGGACTACCTTACTAAACAACTATCTTGATGACTGACAGATGTAGAAGCTGCCTCATTGGAATCCCTAATCACACTGAAAGAATTGTCAGATGCCATTAAGGATTCTAAACCAGGGAAATTCCCAGGCCCTGATGGCCGTCCCCTTGTTTACTACAAAAAAAATATTGAGATACTAGGTCCCCAACTCATGGGGACCTAGTATCAAAATATACTTCCCTAATTAGACCAAAAATACGAGAGGGTATGGGTTTACCCTGTCCAAGTATGTCATTTGCTGAGGACTCTGGAGTGGGCACATCACCCACACCACAAGCTGTGGATTGAGATTGAGTCATGGATAGTCATGGAGTTATGGATACTTCCAGAGCTCTCTCAGGAAACTATCCTTTTATACAAGCTACAATCCGCACATTGCACACGATGCATGTGAAATTCGATTTGACCACCTGTCCATCACCATTGGTCCCAATTCGGGCTAATGCCAACTTCCCCAAGGGGCGACAAGCAGGCACTTTTTTGTCCATTTCTAAGACAGATCAGAGTTCAGGGAACATCTTCCTGACCAAGATGAAGCCCTCCAGCTTAGACACTTTGGTAGACAGGAGACAACCGACGCCCTTAGAGCATCTGCAATACCACCAATTCTCGAGTTCTTTTCAGACTATTCCTAGAAAGCACACTTTGACAAGAAATCACACTCCTTTTGAACAACTATGGACTAGATAAGATTTACCCCTACATGGCATTTCCCTCCTGTACCAGCTCCTTCTCCAAGAACTCGACCACATCCCGATCCGATCCCAAACTCAATGGGAACACCTACTACAAACTGACATTGAACCAGAAGATTGGGTAAAAATATACATACTCACACACAAATCCTCCCTTAGCGCTAAAATGCAGGAAACTTCCTACAAACTTCTCACCCAATGGTATCACACCCCAGACAAATGACATGCAATGTTCTCCGACAAACCGGATTTGTGCTTGAGATGTGGGGAAGCAACAGGGTCCATACTACACATCTTGTGGGAGCGCAAAAAAAATGTCCCCTTTTTGGACACAAATACATTCCACCAAATAAATTCCATTCATTAATGCTCCGCTCCCATTTCACCCGGGATCCTATTTACTACATAACATACCTGGCTCCATCTCCCAATATAAAAAATCAGTGGTTAGACATCTGATCAATGCTACCAAGGCACTTATCCAGCTTCACTAGAGAGATACCAGCCCTCTCTCATTTAAGGAATGATTCCTACCATTTGAGAAACTGAGAACCTTTGAGAAATTCTCAATGCACTCTAAGGATCAGTAACTAAATATAGGTCCATGTGGTTTTACTGGTTAACCTATTTAGATAGCCCACAGATCCGAGCATTAATACATTCTTGAATCTACCCCATAGGGGATCTTGCTCATTCTCTATTTTTATTTCTCTAACTCTTTTTTGAGTAATACTGACAACAAGAACAGTGATTAACGTACCAAAATGTATTTGCCATTATTGATGTGATTACAAATGCTTACTGGAGGTCCTAAATATTTGATATTTTAATGTTATATTGGATGGGTTCTGAGCACTATTTTCAGTATGTTTATGGACCGCCTGTATAAATGGAGTTATCTTTATGCTAATATGCTCAAATGTGGTGAGTTATGTTACCCCGCTGTGTCTGGAGTTATCCCCCCCTCCCACTCAACCCCCACCCCCAGACACCCCCTATCCGTATCCCAACCTTTTCACCCTCTCTTTTTTTTCCAACAACCCTTACTGTACTCTTTTAAAAAAACATTAAATCTTTATTTACAAAAAAAAAAAATATGGCCATATATTGTGACTAAATCTTCAATATTGTTTCATCTAAGCTAGATCCTTTTAAAATAACTTCAAATAATTTAAACATTTTGAAATTAATGTTACGATAATATGTGGTATGCTTGCACACTAAATGTATCTATTGTACAATTGTCAATTGTGTCATACATCTGTCATTGGATAATAATTATTTAAAAAGTTATTTGATGTGGTTTCTGTAAAAATGAATGAATTAGAAAAGTAAGAATTAGAAAAGGCCAGATTTTTGTATATGTCTTGCATACATCCTGGCAGGAAATTAAATTATAACAACATGTGTATTTGTTGACTGAATAGCATAACGAGTCATATGTGGGCGCTTAGAATTGTACGTGTAGAATTAGAATCCAAAAGCAAGTCTACTGCATTATGAAAAAAAAATGATTCTGTTACAATTCATGTTGAGGGAATATATGTGGGCAGTATAAATTATGCATAAGATACACTTGCAGATTTTTAAACAAAAGTCATGTTTGGTCGATTTTAACTTTCAAGCTAACAGTTCATTGAATCATGGGAAATTTAAATTGACAGTATGGATTATGTCGGACTCTGGCCATTATAATTGTGTGCAAAGGTACTCTTGTGGTTTTGAAAAGGTGAGCATGGATCATTTTAATAAGGTTGAAAGGTGAAAGTAATTTTAATGCACACAATTATTCCTGACATCTTAATAACTTCAGAAAAAGCATAAGAATCTGTGTGTGTTTATTTATGTATAAATATATATATATATATATATATATATATATATATATATATATATATATATATATGTATAAATATATATATATATATATATATATATATATATATATATATATATATATAATGTTTTATTAAAGGGAATTTTATGTCATGGTTTCATTGAAAACAAATTAGATAACCTAACCTTCCTGATAAGTTATATCTGTTATATCTGGTTTCATTATTGTTAAATTATTGAAAAATAAATATAAAATATAATGTTCTTAAAAATGTAACTGTAAACTCCCTATAAGAAATCTTCATGAAATACACATATATATCTGTGCAGTCTGCAGTCTGTTCAAATTAATATTGTATTGAGTAAACTGTTTTCAGATCTGCCGCATTTGCTTGAATGTAAGATTATAAGACGATCCCCCCAAACTTTTTATAGAAATTTAGGAGAAAAAGTGTAAAAAATAAGACAACCCTTTAGGAAAAAGAACATTCCAGAGTAAATATTAACTCACATAAACGTAAACTGTATAATAAAAATTATTATTGAAAAAATGTGTTTCTTATCTTTATTTCTCTTATTTGCCAATGCTCTACCAGACTTGCCAATCTGCCCCCAGGCTTGCCAATGCATCCCCAAACTTTCCAGTCTGCCCACAGACTTGCCAATGTATCCCAAGACTTTCCAATATGTCCCCCAGACTTGCTAATGCATCCCCAGGCTTTTCAATCTGACCCTCAGTCTTGCTAATCTACCCCCCCAGACTTGCCAATCTGCCAACAGATTTACCAACTCATTCTTAGACTTGACAATCCATCTGCCAGGACTTCCAAGGCACCAACAGTCTTCCCTGGTGTCTAATAGGGGCAGGCAGAGGATGTCTGTGCACTGCTTGCAGCACTTCCACCAGGACTTCTGAGGTGAAATGCCAGGTCATCTGATGCCATAATTTCGTTTCAGAAGTTCCAGAAGAAGTGTTGGGCACAATGTAGCATGTTTGTGCACAACTACAAAATCAAGGCCAAAATAGCATAATTTGAGTACAGCTAAATGGGAGAATTTTTCCAACTTGACTACAAATCTTAAGTTTGTAGCTCCCTTGTCAATTCTTCTTAGGGCTTTATTGATATGGAGGGAATTGAGTAACCTTCTGTGATGCAGAGGTCTTTTCATTAGCAGTTTAGCTGAGGTTAGATGATCATCTCATTGTGCAGTGACAAACCAGATGAGCTTCTCCTGTAAAAGGAACAGAGTTGGTTCTGCATAATACATTGCTAAAAAGTAAGCATTTTTAAAGATTTAACTATGCATCATCCATAGCCAGTTGAGCTGTACTTCCATTAGAAGCTCATTAAGATGTGCACTGCATAATGGATAGAAGCGTTTCTGAGATGAAATATGTCACCTTTTAGTGAGTAGCCCAGCATTTAATAAAGGTGGATTGGAGTAATTTCCAATGAGGGAATGCCCTTTCTCCGTCAAATACTTATGGTTACAAGATAAAAAGTTAAAAATAAATAAGTAAAACAACAAACTAATAAAACTCATACTTGAATACTCATGATAACTCACAAGTTCACCTACCATGAATAATATCTGAATTATTCATATCTCTTGAGGAATTTCAAGTCAAAAGAAAAACAAAAATATGTGATCTTGTAAATACCACAATATTAATGTAAGAAAAAATATTTCAGTAAAAAATGACTCAAAGATACACAGTGGAAACATTTTGCACAAAATAAATGAGGAAGACGAACATGTCTTTGTTTTTCTATTGGATTTCCATGGCTGGATGTCTTGTGAAAGGCTTATGCTAATTAATCATTCTGAAGAATTTTTAAAAAGGGTCAACATTTTGTAATGTTCAGATAAATCACAAAAACTAGGCTTCCATCTCATTGTTATACCGAACAGCCCAGGCAGTGTGTAAACAGTAATCTCGAGAAACTGATAAATGAAGGAAGACTCACTGACAGTCCTGTGAGACGCTGATAAGCCAGCGAGGAAATCTTAAGCAACGATACTTAGGAAATATTCATGCCACTGTCTAAAATGTAAATGAAAAACAGATACTTAAGAGACTACTCAATAAAGAGAGAATTGCAAGGAATTGAGATGGGAATTTCAAACTTTAGGCCAATGCAGCTGAATTCTCTCTTTATTGAGTAGATCCTTATTTTGTTGGTTTGAAGTACCAGGCACATTAACATATTCACAGAACTAAATGTCTGCTTGGATTTTTACATATGATACACCTGAAACACAACATAGTTCATTCAAAATAAGGGTGTCTCAGCGAAAATTATGTAGAAGCATTGTGCAACACTGTAGAAAAGTGCAGGGGTGCACTCCGATCACCCGACGGAGTGACCGTAGCTGTCATTTAAAAATGGCCTCGCAGCTACACACGTGCTAAGGAAGCAAACAAAAGTTTGCTTCCTAAACATCGCAGGTGTTGCTAAAGTGTCTCGGTAGAAACACCAACAGATACTCAGGGATCCATTTTTTGCTGTCTGTACATTTTTTAGGGGTTATTTTTTTTTACTGTAATTTATTACAGTAAAATAAAGGCTCTTTTAAGAGCTATTATCCCTTTGATTGCCGTAGATCACTGCCTAAGCGGAGATCTGGCACATATACATCCATCTGGCCGCAGAAGCATTTTTTTTGCTATCTGCATTTTTTTTGTTACACTTGCTAGGTGTTAATTATACCCGTTAGGGGATTACGCATAACATAAACATTTTTTGAAGCTGTGTGAGCTCATGTATAGCGATCAATAAAAGTCGATCAGTGGCAAAGGCGGTTTGGCAATTGCTCAGATGAGCATCACTATTCGCCTGGTCAGATCAATATTGGTAAACATTGTTCTAACCCATCTGGATCTGCCTCCCTCTCCTCACTTGAGTTTTAGTCAGAGAGAGAGTAAGATCCATATAATGTAAATTTTTAATTATAATGAATTAAATAAAATGTTACAAAAGTGTGAGACCCAAAAGCTTTTATAAAAGCCATACCCTTTGAATAGTGAACCCTGTGTATCCACTGATCACTGCACAGCAGCACATTTCTTTCATATCTTTCATTTTTATGTTTTTTTTTTTTTTGTACAGTACTAAACAGGCTCTTATAAGAGCTATTAACCCCTTCCTTGCTCTTCATCTCAAAATTCTAAGTTGGAAAATCAAAAAGTGCACCTCTCAAATGTGGCTTTTTAACCCCCAGACAAGCTACCTCTACATGGGTGGTATCCCTGTACTCAGGAGATGTTGCTGAACACATATTGGGGTTTTATTTGGCAGTGTCACATACCAAAATGTGTGAATCCATGTCTGAAGTATAATGTAAGTTAAAAAGAAATACAAATTACTACCACAAAATTTGACAAAGGCTGGTGGTAGAATTAGTGTATGGAAAGTGTTAAAATACTACCATTTAAATAGCCTAGTCTATTTTTTTAAAATGGTTTGATGGGGGTAAAATATACTGGCTGGCTTCAAAAATATCCCAAATGGGAGATGGGCGAAGGTTGTCTGCATGCCTTTTAGCCCCCAAACAACCCAACAATCCTATGCATGGGTTCAGGGGCACACTGACCATAAGGCCCGGGCCCCAGGCCAGGGGAGGGCCCATCTCCAACATACTGGCTAGGAGCTACAGGGGGCAATCCCTGTTACTATGCCATTGTCCATATTTTTTCCCATGCAAAGGTAATCTCATGAGGGGTGAAAGTGCCGGCACTTTAAGGGGAGGCATGCCTCCCTCCAGTGACGGCCCTACATTTTCTTACCCCAACATGTGTGTGTTTCTACTTGTATGTGACTAACTGCATGTTTGACTGTATATGTGTGTTTCTGTGTGTTTGTGTCTGACTGCATTATGTGTGACTGTATAGGTGTGTTTCTGTGTATGTGTGACTGTATAGGTGTGTTTTTGTGTGTATGTGACTGACTGCATGCGTGACTGTATATATGTGTGTTTCTGTGTGTATGTGACTGACTGCATGTGTGACTGTATAGGTGTGTTTCTGTGTGTATGTGACTGACTGCATGTGTGACTGTATAGGTGTATTTCTGTGTGTATGTGACTGACTGCATGTGTGACTGTATATATGAGTATTTCTGTGTGTATGTATGTGACTGACTGCATATGTGACCGTATATACGTGTGATTGTATATATGTGTGTTTCTCTGTGTGTGTGTACGTGACTGACTGCATGTGTGACTGTATATGTATGTTTCTGTGTGTATGTGACTGACTGAATGCATGACTGTATATGTGTGACTGTATGTGTATGTGACTGACTGCATGTGTCACTGTATATGTGTATGTATGCTAGACTGTTTATATATGTGTGTCTATGTAACTGTACATAATTGTTTATGACTGTGTGATTTTATGACAATGTATTTAATTATTTATGTGCATTCATACATAATTACATATACACATTGTGTAGGTATGTGCTTGCATAACTGCATGTGGTATGTGCGTGGGAGGGAGGGGGAGAAGGGGACAGCATTTAAATTCTGGACAGTGTGTGTGTGTGTCTGCTCATTGGCATGATAAATTGGTAGATAAATATTTATATACTTCTATTGGCATGGACGCTCACACTAATACATGCTCACTAATGCACATGCACCAACACACACTCACATGATGCTCCCTAATCCACACTCATTGGGAATGCCCTGGGTGTACAATGTCCTAGGTCCTAGGTTCTTTGGCATGTCCTTGGTGGTGATGGGGCATGCCCAGGGTGTGCAATGTGTGTGACAGGGCATGTCCTGGGTGTGCAATGTGAGTGATGGGTGAATGTCCTGGGGTGCTGGGGCAAGACCTGGGTGTGCAATGTGGGTGCTGGGTTATGACCTGTGTGTGCAGTGTGGGTGCTGGGGCATATCCTGTGGATGCAAAGTGGATACTTAAGTTTAATTTAAAAAGCATTTTTTTAAATGTTGTTCTATTTATCCACCTTTTTCAGAATTCAAAAAGATTGAATAAATAGAACCATTTATTTGTGGAGGGGTTGCACATGGACAGCATGTGAGCAGTGCTTCTATATATGTGGGGTGGGCACAAGGGGGGACCATTGACCATATTTTGCCCGGGGGCCCCATGGGTTGTCAGTCCACCCCTGCATGGGTGGTATCCCTGTACTCAGGAGGAATAGTAGAATCTATTTAGCAGGTTCTTTCATTAGCTTTTTTAGATGAGTGAAAGATTTTCAAATAAAAGTCAGAAAACTTATGGTGGTTTTTTTCACCATATTTTATAATTTTTTATATTATATTATAGGATATTATCAAAATGATGATATCTAAAGAAATCCCTTATTTTTCCGATAAAAACAATCTATAATTTGTGTAGGTACAGAAAATGGCAAAGAAGAAAATTACAGCTAAACACAAACACCACAGAAATGTTAAAATAGCCACTGTCCAGAATGGCCAAAAATGTTTCAAAGGTTCTATCCTTAAGGGGTTAAAGAAACGCACAGGAAGCAAAAAAATACAAATACAATTACTGTTTTATCACCTGTACCCTAAGCTGCCAACCACTCAAACCATTCAATCGCACATTCTGAATTGCAATCATTTTTCTGAATAAACAGAAACATCTCCTGGGTGCTGGGTAAAATAACAATCCTAGGATCTACTTGAAAACCATCTGAACTATCTGAACATACCCTTCCTTGTTAAACACTTTGCAATTATTATTATTACTATCTTAACTACACCAATTGTCTGCATACAATCACACCGCTCCATGGTCTAATTCTCTATTTCCATTCCATGGAAAGCCAGTGCATGCAGTGGTGCGAAAGCTGTGTTTTACATTGTCTGCATGTCAGCTAGTTCTATTTGTGTGTTGCCCAAGTGTAGTGTAATGCAGTAAACCAGATATAAGGATACAAATGCACCAATGGACTCATGTACCTTAACACTAGGCCACTCATAGCTCTATTCACTAAAATTCGAGAATAGGTTGAGGAAGTTGACTCCAGAGGTCGACTTGGCACCAGAGTTTTGACTTGGTCTCAAAAATAGCTTTGATCATTTCGCCATCTATTACTTTCAGTGGGGAAGATTCAAACCTTTTTTGGGTTTTTTTCTAAGCCAAACTTGGGTGCATAAGTTGACCTCCAAAGTCGACCTTCTCAAACTATTCTCAAATTGTATTGATTAGACCCATCTGTGTCCTAACACATTTTCATACTGGGAAGCAAGTTTAAATATGTTGTTTTATACCTTTTTATCAGCTCAGAGAGGAACACTAGAAAATAGCAAACATAACATCACTACTCACTGATTACCAAATATCAAAGCCTACATTTAACATCACTAATCTCTAAATATAGCCTGTAAGTTCTTATGCTCTAGCACTGACACAAAAAATGATGACAAATTGTTATGACTTTGCTACTCTTCATCTATAGTATGTTGAGCTACTGTTGATGACTACTCTTTTGAGTCTATTAACACAAAATTAGAGAATAGTTTGAGGAGGTCGACTTTCATTTTGAGACTAAGTCAAATTCAGCACTCGAGTTTGACATTTTTCCTCTGATTACTTTCTATGGGGAAGATTCCCACCTGGGTGTAGGATCCACGGACCCCGTCCCACACCAGACAGAGGTCCCTTACCTCTTACCCTGGCCTCCAGTATTTCATGCACCGCATTCAGCGGGTGCTTCCATCGTGCAGTTGGCGGGTGGGCATGTCCTAGTGCCCAATGGTCCCTTCTCATTGGTGGTAGTGGGGGAGGCGGGGACGGAGGCTGGCATTCATTCTATTGAGTGTCAGGCTTCACTGTGGGAGGTGGGTTGATTCCCCTGTTTGAGGTGGGAGGGGTTTTAGCACAGCAGCCTGTAAATACCAAGCACTGACTTTACTCAGTGCTTGTGTATTGAGCTGCTAAGTAGTGTTCACCCTTAGTTCCCTAATCTGTGTATTTCCCCAGTATACTCTTTTTTTCATCAGACCTCCCGGATTTTTTACCTCAGCTTGTTCCTTGTAACCTTTTTCCCTACTAATACTGCCTGCACCGACCCCGGCTTGGACTTTCGCTCCTTTGCTGCCTGCCCTTTTAACCCGGACTGCCCAACGTCTAGCTCTTTCCTTGCTACTCCCCAGTGGCCCCCAGACTGCCTCCCTGCCATCGGCTCCCAGCCACAACCTGACACTGTTTTTTTTTCAAACTCGGTTACTGAATTGGACTTAGTTTCAAAATCAAAGTCGACCTCCTCAAGCTATTCTTGAATTTTAGTGAATACACCCATATGAATTGTGAAATCTTATTTTCAAGTTATGACATCACTACATTAAGCTATTATTACTAGTTCTGGCATCACTACTGATCTGTAATACGGACATCATTCTCATATATGTATTGCAGTTTAGTCAAGGAACAATGTCAAACATCCTTTTTTGGTGGACTAGGGAATAAGGATATCAAATGGCAACAACTAAGCAAACAGGCAGCTACTGTATATTTCTTGTTTGTTTCTGCCTTTACTGCTATGCAAAATACTAGTGAGCACTTACCTTACTTGAATGGAGCTCTATGCTGGAATCCACTTTAACAAATAACAAAGGACCAGTTACGATACAGAAAATAAGAAGGCGGCAATTGAATATCCTGTTAGGAGGTTAACGTTCATTCTTGACAGAACATAAATGTGTATTTGTGTCTAAATGATTGTTCTTTAGAAACAGAACAAAGGATTAGGGACTACACTAATTTAAATTACCACATGCTGTACATGTAGGCCTGTTCAACCAGCTGGAAAATTTAATTCAAGCACTTGTCTAAAACTATATCATTAAATAAATGTATGTCTCATGTTTAGTAGACTTAGAGAACAGAAAATAACAAGGTTGTTAAAGTAGGTGTGACGTCAAATAAATATTTTCCCTAAGTAAATGGCCACATTAAGTGGAATAAACCTTTTCTAGCATTGATTCTATACAGGACACTTGGGGGAACCTCCTGTTTTCAGTAAAGTGCGACTTCTACCATAGGGTGCCCAGGACAGGCACCCTCAGGCGGTCTGCCAGGATGTTTATCATGCTGTTTCCTGATGTTGTCCTTTAATTAGTAAGTGAATGTAATTAATTGTGCTGCAGTTATATATATCTGAACCTGACTCCTTTGAATTCTGAAAGGAGGCACAAGGCAGACTTATTCCCATTGTATTTAAAATGTTAAATTGGGTGCTGTGGACATGGCCGGCCTTACATGTTCTGGTGCCCTGTGTAGGCCACACCCGTGGTGACCACACTTCCCCTACGCTCATATCTGTCTGTTTCTTCTCCCTCCTCATGTCTGTTTCTTTCTTCTCCCTCCATGTATGTGTCTCTCCCTTCCCTTGTTTGTCCCTTTCCTCTTCCTTGCCATGTCTGTCTCTCTCCAACTCTCAAATATCTATTCTCCCTCTCTCCACCCCCATATCTGTTCTCCCTCCCTCCACCTTCTCCCCCATATCTGTTCTCTCTCTCCCCCTCCTCCCTCATATCTGTTCTCTTTCTCCTCCTCCTCCTCCTCCTCCTCCCCATATCTGGTCTCTCTCCCCCTCCTCCTTATATCTGGTCTCTCTCACCCTCCTCCCCATATCTGTTCTCTCTCCCTATCCTCCCCATATCTTTTCTCTCTCCCTCCTCCCCATATCTGGTCATGCTCCCCATCCTCCCCATATCTGTTCTCTCTCCCCCTCCTCCCCATATCTGTTTTCTCTTTACCCCTCCTCCCCCCATATCTTTTCTTTCTCCCCCTCCTCTTCACCTCTAACCCGGTGAGCTCCGCCCCCTCCCCAGATCTATCAGTTCGGTTGAGCAGAGGGCTGGTGAGGGGAGATCTTTTGATCTCCCAGCCAATGCCTCTACTGGCAAACTTTTTTTTTTGTCATGGCGCCCCCTAGGGTGTTGCGCCCTGTGCGCTTGCACAGGTCGCACACCCGTAAGGCTGGCCCTGGCTGTTGTTCAATCTGATTATCAGTGTTGTTTAAATATCAATGCTATTTCTAAAATAAATGTTATTCCTGCTTGACCCTAACACTGGTCTTGTCTAGTGATTTAGTTCAGATCACATTATAGCTCATGTAAGCTTTTACATGATTAATATTTGCATCACAGGTAAATTAATATTGACCTTAGAGAGATGTGTCAGTGTTTTTTTCTGTGCTGGAACATTGCGTACCAAGTTACACCAAAGGACTGCACTGAACGCCAAGTAAGTAACTGCCCATCGATGTTGAGGAAATACTGACTAAAATGTCAATGATTCACAAATCAACAATAGATAATCTTAGGGAACAAAGAGGTAGTTGCAGTTTTTCCCTGTTAGCTCTTTTGTGTAAATGTTATTGACAAAACCACATGCCGACCAGCTGGGAGGTCCAATTCAATGCACATCAGTGCGAAACTCTGGTGGCATTCACCAATTACGGAAGGGTGTTCATTGGGAATGGCACTGGAAAACTCGTCACTTCATCAAGGAATACAACTCAGCTCTTTGTCAGGAATAAAACCCAGAACTCCATCAAGGCAAAACTGGGCTCTCCATTGAGAAATAAAACTCAGCACTCCATCAAGGAAAAAACTCTGCTCTCCCTTATGGAATAAAACTCAGCCGTCCATCAAGGAAGAACACTCAGCTCATTGTCAGGAATTAAACCCAGGACTCCATCAAGGCAGAAATCTATGCTCTCCTTTGAGAAATAAAACTTAGCACACAAAACTCTGCTTTCCATTAAGGAATAAAACTCTGTTCTCCGTCAAGGAATAAGACTCTTCTCTCCATCAGGGAATAAAACACCTCTTGATTAAGGAATAAAACTCAGCACTCTATTAAGGGAGAAAGCTCAGCACTCTGTCAAGGAATAAAACTCTTCTCTACATCAAGGAATAAAAAGTTGCTCTCTGTCAAGTAATAAGACTCTGCTCTCCGTCTAGGAACAAAACTCAGCTCTGCGTTAAGGGTCAAAAACCAGCACTGTATTAAGGGAGAAAGCTCAGTACTCTGTTGCTGGGTTGTTCACTTTCCAACATGGCTATATGGTGCTTACATGATGAGGAGTCACTTATTGCTTTAATAAACAATCTGTAGAGTGCAGAGTTGTGTTGCCTGACTGCATAAAACATTTGTATTTAGGTACCACCATATAAAGAGATTTTTAATAAATGTGTAACTAATGAATTGTGCTCTGAAAATATTCCCATAATCTCTAGCGGAGTTTCAGTTAACTCTAAGACATCTTTTTTTTTTATTATACATGTTTGGGGACTATTCACTAAAAGGTGAATTACAGATGATTTTCAGGTGAGATGGGGTGAGTTGAGGTGAGATAAACATTTCATCTCACCAATTTAGCTATATGTTGTGTAAGTGCAAACCTGATGAGTTTGCATAGTGGGAGAAATTCACCATGTTTTTCCCTGCACAATGTATAGTTAAATTGCCGAGATGAGATGTTCATCTCACCTCATCTCACCTTTTAGTAAATAGCCCCATCTGTGAATGTCTGCTAGAAAAAAAGTAAGAAAGAAATACTTCCCCCTGTTTAGGATTGGAAGATACCTACCGATGAAAATCCTAGAAACGCAGATCCCAGATTTAAATTTGGAAATCTGGAGAAATCTGGGCATACTCTCAAATGAGCAAATCATAGTAAATAATAAGGTGGTACCATTTGTGTAGCTGGTGTCCGGGTATGGTCTCCAAGTAAAAGAGCTTTATACATACATTAGGTTGAAAAATTTTGTAGAAAAAGGGTTAATTCTAGGGTTCCATGAAGAGAATTCAGATATGGAAGATTTCTTCAAATCAAAATGGAAAAGAAAATGGGGGAAGAGAGCATATAATGCAATTTACTTGGATTCCACATTTGGAGACCTTCCTTTGATAAAAAAAAAAGTGGCAGAGCGACCTGGGAATCACCCTTGAAGATAGGGATTGGGTCCAAGCTATTGGAACAAACAAATCCACTGTCCACTCATTAAATTTAGTGGAGCTTTTTTACAAGGTGATATATAGATGGCATGTCCTGTACCTGAATTATTAAAAAAATACTACCAAAACATGGACGGCTGTTGCTGGAGATGTGGGGGAAACGGAGGCTCACTCTTCCACCTTTGGCGGAAGTGTCGGTTTGTTAATTCCCTATGGATCCAGGTAGGAAAAATGGTATCTGACCTCCTAAACGTAAATGTTGAACAAGATCCAGTCAAGGTGCTTTTTCACATGGATTTAAGCAAGATTGAATCCAAAAATAGAATGCTAGTCATCCATATATTCACAGCAGTTAAAATTGTTTTGGCAAAGACGTGGAAAACTAAAGGTAAAATCAATATAGAAAATGTCATTGAACAGGTAGAATTCCAGGCTAGAATGGAGAAAGGTTATTTTTGGAACAATATGAATACACTAGAGGATTACTATAGGATCTGGTCCCCATGGTTGAGGAGACACCAAGGGGGAGTGACGTAAATGTTTGAGAGCAAAGTGAGTCGTAACATTGTATAGATTTTAGAGGATTTTGTGGTAGAACAATGTACCACATGGGAGGAACATTATTGGACTTGGTCACCAGGGCTGATGAGGCACCAAGGGCAAGTGAAAGTGAATGTGAATGTCTGAGTGTGAATGTTTGAGCATGAAGTGAGATAGTGTCATTTTTGGATGTTTGGATGAATTGGGAATGAAGCATAACAACTTGAAATCCCCCTTAGAAAGGATAAATTATGGATTTAGATGGAATAATAATTTTTAAAACGATACTTTGTTAAAGTGCAATGTATACCCTGCCTTGGCAATAATGTACGATCTGTTGCTTTTATACTCCTGACAATTTTTTGTATTCCCAAATTTGTAAAATCTTCAATAAAAAAAAAAAAGAATGTCTGTTGGACCTATGCTTCTATTGTGTAAGCTTAATTGTTGTTGTTTTTTAAACCAGGGGACAGACATGCTGGGTCAGATCTTCATTCATCCAACCCATCTGAAATTATATAATTTCAAGTACATTCAAATAAATGTAGCTTTATTATTATTTTTAATTTTTCCTCTTCTTTTTAATCTGATCTATAAATAAACTAAAATGGGTAATTAACATATAAATAATACTGTATGAAATATATTTAACTTATTTATATTTAATAGACTAGATCTTCCCTTAGTATAAGACCAAGCTTACTTAACCCCTTAGTGACAAGACATTTTCACCTTGACTTTCCCTTGGTGACAATGGCTGTTTTGACATTTCTAGGGTGTTTGTGTTTAGCTGTAATTTTTTTCTTTCTCACAAACAGTACCCAAACAAATTATATGTTGTTTTTATCATCATAAGAAGGGCTTTCATTAGATACCATTATGTTCATCATATCTTATAATTTCCTACAAAAAAATCATAAAATATGATGAAAAATTTAAAAAAACACACTTTTTCTAACTTTGACCTAAAATATAATTTACACAAATAAAATCATTAAAAAAGACCCCGTCTAAATAGTTTCTAAATGTTCTCCCGAGTTCAAAAATATGCATGTTTCCATATTTTTCGGTATTTTTTTGCGAGTTATGGGGCAAAAACCAAAAATAGTGTTTTTTTGTTTTTTCCTATATTGATCTTTTGACCCCCAACCCGAACCCAAAATTTAACCCTAACACTAAATTTAACCCCAACTCTAATCCTTATTATATCCCTTAATATTTTTTAACTTTAATTTAATTTTAACCCTATCCCTTATGCTAAAAAATATTTAATTTTAACCCTATAGGCTAATATAGCTAAATAACCTGTTTTTAATTAATTAAATATTTATTTTAAATATTTCCCATTGCAATGCTACTAAACTACCACTAGGGGCAGTCAAGTAGCATATTCAGAGCGACGGAAGTGAAGTTACTTTCACTTCCGAAGCTCAGACCGGCAGAGGACTTAGCCATATTGACGGAGCAGCATGCTCCGTCAATATGGCTCCCCACGATCGCTCAGTGGGGCGATCGTGGGGGTCCCGAAATAGAAATTTCGGTGCTGGCTATTGCCTCGATGTCACCAGCACTGTTAAAGCAGTTTTCGCGATCGTTCATCGTGAAAACCGCTTCATTCAATGCAGGACGTGCCTGGCACGTCCTTTGTCATCAAGGGGTTAATACATTATGTATATTACCTAATAAATCACTTTTATGCAGGTTCCTGGTATTTACCTGCCTCTGAGCATATTCTAATAATGCTATAATGCTTTGCCATACTGAGTGCGAAAAAGCTATCTATCTTCAGATCTCTCTCTGTGTATAATAAGAGAGTGTGGGAGAGTAACTGATGAAGTTTACACAAAAAGTATGAGGAAGGTTCTTCTTGAGCACAAGCACCTCAGAATCTGTTAACCCAGATGGAATAATATATTTAGTGAAAGGACCGAGCTGGTCTAGGCTCCCTGATCAATCACTTTTAAGGTCGTTGGGGTGCGACAGGTTATCTGGAGAGTTGTGAAGGCAAAAGACAAATACATAAAGCACGTGTTTCTTTTTTCTCAACTCCAAGTGTGGTTTATTACACATTTATACACAAATCTGCAGTGTTGTCTGGCATTTTGATTGGTTATAAGTTGTACAAGAAACATAGGATATAATGTGATCTAAAATCTTATGTTAAAATTACCTACAACCGATCCACAGAGTGAAAATAGATGCTTCATAAGTGAACAATATTCCCATTGTGCTGTTCCTGTTGATAGCCAGTCAGTGACAATACATCTAAAAAAAAAACTTTAGTTAGCTGTACATCTAGGCTTAAGGTTACATTTGGGGTTAGGGTTAGCATTATTATTCCAGTTAAGGTTAGAGTTAATTGATGGTTAAAGTTTATTTATGGTTATGGATTGCTTTAGACTATAGTTGGGGTCAAAAGGTCACTGTAGGAAAAAATGGTTAGGAAATACTCATACACTACTTTCAGTTACTGCCCTGAAACTTGAAGAAGAAGAAAAACAGAAACAAATGTAAACATTGACTGTAAACATTGACTATTTTCCAAACACAGGACAAATATTAGATTATATATAAGAGGTTTTTTCATAACATTTTGAAGATGAGTAAACTATTTTTCAAGTAATATTTTCTGTAAGTGTGGGAATCACAATTTATTGAATGTATCATACAGTAATTTAGATTTAATCTTTCTAAGGTAAAGGTTAAAATAATATTCCTCAGCAATGGTGAGGTGTGAGCTAGGATGACACCTACACAACTTGTTGTTTTTTTTTAATTATTGAAAATATTTTTACCCAACTATAAGCCCTGAGCAGAATGCTTTTTAAAGAGACAGTCTAGTCCCCAAACTCACTTTGGTGCAAGATGGAGATTACTGCTTGTATAGTGCACAGGGTTTTTTATCTAGTGCAATTTTATGTAGGCATTATGCATAAATCACATTTTTTACATTTGACTCAAGCCCTCCCCCAGTGATTACTCTGCATGTTTACTGCAGGTGCGGCAGCACTGATTATATTGACACTGAGCATATAATGTTTTGTTTAATTTTGTCTTGCTCTTGCACCCAGTAGGATTTCTTAACAGTGCAACACATTGTCTGATGACATCACTAGAGAGACAAGAAATTGCAATCATTTGAATGAAATAATGTCAATTAATTCCTGCAGCAAAAAAAAAAAAAAAATATTAATTTTTACTTTAGTAGTGTGGGCAATGTGGGCAGTCCTGATTTGGATCAAAGCAAACTTTGCTTTATTGTCTATCTACTCCTTCCAGATTGATCAACTAATGCGCTCTCCCCTAGAAGTAATTCACACCGGAGACAAAGTTTCTGATCAGTAAAAAACCTGAGGCAAACCTTTATTTTCCAGAGTGGGGGATTCCTTTTACAACAGGAATACGTCACAGTACAGTCATAGTTTAAAGATACAATATACGTTCAATAATTTGCTAAAAGTTGGAGGGTCTTCTTTTAAGCCCACCCTACAGAATGTGATGTCATCTTTATAGAGTTCTCCCACCCACATTCCAGCTCCATCTTGGTTACACGATGGGAGGGGGGAGTGAGTAGTTTACTGAACAAAGAGGGGCTCCAGGGGGAACAGTTACTGTTACTTTAACAGTGATTCACGTGGCATGTGATAACTTGTACAAGAGAAAGTGGGAGGAGTTAGTACCGGAAGCTGGTCTTTATAAGAATGTGTTACATGAGACTTGCTCCTTAGCAGGGGGGAAGGGGTAGCTTGGATGGGAGAAGTTTCCATAGGAAGCAGTTTATTTGAACACATGTGTAAAAGATTAAACAGACAAAGGAATGCAATGCTTATACGTAAGCATCTGTAAGAAATTATGACCTTTTAGGGAAGTGTGCCAAATAAGACATAAACACAAATATATAATAGTAAAAGAGACATCTTATCCACAACAGTCCTAGTTTATTTTAAACTGCAAAAATGTTATCTAGTTATAAGTATTTTATATATTAAGTAATGCAAAATGTAAAATATGTATTTTAAAGTACTTTTAAAGCACATTAATTTGCATTAATATCTGGAAGCTGCATTTTGGGCATCAGACAGTCCTTTGAATGCAGTGAAAATATCAATTAAAGTATAAACCATATTTAACTTAGAGTTATAAACCATACAGAAAATCATCCCACTTGAATCAAATTCCCCCTATGCTGTCCATAATTTTAAATAGCATGATATGGAGAAATGTAATTGACTAAAGTGTGCTTTATTAATGCAAATTTCTGAATGAGAAAAGTGATATTTAATTGAAAAACGAAATCACCAGGCAAATTTAATTAGGAAAAAGTGTGATGAATTGCTATTTAACCATAATCCTTAAAAAAGTAAGAAAATCAATAATATTATAGGCCAAAAAAGTAATTACTCTTCCGTATGCTTTAATCGATTTCTAACGCCAAATAACAATAAAGTGGAATAAAAATGATTTTCCAAGACATTTTAAGAGCCAATTGAACTCTTTTAGCAGGGGAAACTCACCAGTTTTTCGGTGCTGTACAATGCAAAGTTGTCAGTAAGATGACATTTTCAACTCACCTGCAACTCATTTTAGTGACTATCTGAAAAAATAAATATAATCGTTAAAGGGATTTATGTAATAAACAATATTTACTATACTGCAAACATTTGAAATTATTCTGTGTTAGGAAAAACTCTATGCTATTTAATTATTTTCGGTTAAAGTCCTAAAGTATTATCAAGGAAATAAAGACTTCAGGAGCAACAAGAATGATTTTTTTTTTGACACAGTATTGTTTAAAATTAGTGTTTTTTCACTAACTTGTTTCTTCACTTAAAATAAAAATACAATCGCAGCAATGGAACTCACCTTGAGTGAAGATAAATAACATTTACACAACCAATCTTGTTGCGTCTGAATTCAACCATGTAAAATGATCCCTATTTTATTTGGGAAAAATAGATTCTTAGCTACAAAGTCCACAACTTGCCGTGATAAAGCTGTACATGCTAATCCGGTGTCAGCATTAATCGCTGAGTTGAAAAAATAGGAAAGTTTGCACCTAGCAATACAGTACACATTTACAAACAGTTGGGGGAGAAAAAATGGGTCATTCTGAAAAGCTCAGTGCATTCAATAATGGTACTATGATAGGATGCCACCTTTTCAATAAGTCAGTTCATGATTCCATAGCGGAAGAGATCCAAACTGACGGGAGCGTCATGGAATGGGTTTCCATTGAAGAGCAGCAGCATGCAAGCTTCACATTACCAAGTGCAATGCTAAACGTCAAAAACCCAGGAGCAGTAGAAATGTGTTCTGTGGAGTCTTCACTGTCTGGAAGTCTGATGGGTGAGTCTGGGTTTGGTGGATATCAGAATTATTTAAAATTGTAATAAAAATATTTTTTATTTTTATTTAATTTCTTTTATTTTTATCTATTTAATTCATGCATGATGTTATTTTTTATATATTGTTATTGATTTTAGCTAAACTTTGGCCCATTGACTTCTTTGGGAGGACTTTGGATACTTCTGTAAAGGCAAATTTAAGAAACTCTAGCACTCAAGGATCCAAAAGAAAATGTGCTTTAATCCAAAGTGCAGTACAAGAAAGCCAAATAAACTGTGCAGAACATATGAAGGGAAAAACAAGCTTGTTCCTCCCAAAAAGGCTCAGAAATAAGACAAAGTCCTCCCCATAGAAATCTATGGGGAAGACTAAGGCTACCATTGCGGCTACAGAAATGTCAATACAAAAATCAGCCACATAGGGCAATTTTTCACTTTGGTGCTCTATGAGTAACCTGACTCTAAGGGCTATTTGGATCACCGAAGTGATCTGATTGGGTCTGAAAAATGGAGCACTGATTAACTCATAGAAAATCGGCACTAAGTGTGTAGCCCTTTAAACTATTATAGAACTCCTTCCCCAGACATTGTGTGA
This sequence comes from Pelodytes ibericus, assembly GCA_036172795.1. Taxonomy (NCBI): domain Eukaryota; kingdom Metazoa; phylum Chordata; class Amphibia; order Anura; family Pelodytidae; genus Pelodytes; species Pelodytes ibericus. The sequence continues at coordinate 38,688,077 of CM069857.1, forward strand.
TATATTTTATACTTTTAATATGTAAGTTTGCAAAGTATGCCCACTACAAATACTAATTTAGTGTCAGAGCTAAATTAAATATTCATATTTCATGCATGAAAAATGTTCAGAGTTAATTTTTAAAGTTCATGCGAAAAATAAACACCTTATTGAGACTTGTTGGTGCTACATATACTTAAATAAAGAAAGTTATATCTATATTTAGAATAAGCAAAGTCTTACAAGTCAGAGACTTTGACAATTTAAAGTGACATGTTCACTTTAATTTAATTTCCACGCTTTCCTGTTCATATCTGTATTTAAATTCAGTTACCCCGTTAATTCAATTTCCACGCTTTTCTGTTCATATCTGTAGTTAACATAATGATATCCCTTGAAGTGACAGCTGTTTATGTAAATAAGAACTTTTGATCCATCTTGCAGTGACTATTTGATCAGCTTACAATGTTTACAAGTCGGTAAAATGCTTTAATTCCAAAGTTGGCATGAGAAAGCTTTATCTCAAATCCAGAACTATCACTGTGATCCAATGAATTTCAGGGGCTTTGAGGAAGAAACTAGTTTGTGGTACACTCTAGTTCACCTTATATTCACTCTACCTTTGGTGCTCCAAAATACTAAAGGGATATTAAGTTAACTCTTCTGAACACTGTCAAAGCAATATTTTTTGCTCCAGAGAACATCAGCAGTCACAGTTGTTGGCAAGTGGTTGCCCTTGAAGAGAAGATGGAGCTTTCTAACCATCTTCTTCCTGAGTGGCACTAAAGCCAAACATCTCAGACTCAGTTCACCCAAGGTGTACATAATTCCCCAAGAAGTTGCTTCAAATGTAATGTACCATTGAGTGTTTAATGATCAGACTTCATGCTTTTGAGTCAAAACAAAGCTCCTCAGACTTAGCCTCTTGTGGGGTATACCTTATTCTAGATTGCCATTTGGGCAAACCCACAGTGGACACCTGCAATGTCAAATCATAAGAGAAGGTGGAGCAGAAATTTTCCTGGACTCGAATTGCCCACTTGCTATGTAATGCATAGTGTAGTATAATGTGTAAATTCTCAATTAAATGGGAGCCTAAATGGAATTTTTTCTTGATGTGAAAGTTTTCCTACTTTGTGCAAAATGTTTATATTAGTTTTTCAGTTTACAAAATCAGATAAAAAAAAAGCAATTTACTGAACAAAAAAAAGAGAAATAACAGTAACCCAGTATCTATAATCATTATTTGAGTTATATTTCAAAGTTACAGATAAAAAAAAATGCAAGCAAATAGAGGACATCGTTTGGTGTTCTAATGGGTCCTGATTTGCTGTTCATATCAATAAAATATTAGCTACTGGTAATTCATGAAACGGCAGCCGATATAAATATATCTTCCAAAAGTGGCACTTTTATTAGGGAACCTATTGACTTGGAAAAGAAAGTACTTTGGTCATTCTAAAATATTTGGCCATGTTAAGAAACAATTAGCTAAGGAAGTCAGCATTAAAATAATATTTGATATGTTGCAGAAGGTTACTCCAAATCTGTAATTCTAAGACCAGCTGTCCAAACAAATAAATGTTATTGAACATGGATAAGTTCACATGAGAATAGTGCCAAAAAGGTTTGCCATCACAGTTATGGTAAGGTGGTTGCAACAAGTTGCAGAAACACATGGTTATGGACATTTTATAATATAGTCCTTTATGTTGTTTCTTACATGTATAAGGCAAGAACACCTAGGGATTGTTAGTGGAACTCGTATGTCTGGTGGAGCATCCCAAGAATTATTACTCAAAGAGATGATAATGTACAAAATTAATAAGCTTGTTAGTGCAGGACACAATCTTCAAAAAGTAATGTCTACAAAATGATGATCACAAACTGGATAAAGAGGATATGGTATGAGGATGGAGGCCTCTAGGATGAACCCATAAAATCCGTGTCCATCCTAGAACCCTTCTAACCACATACTCAGCATGGTAAACAAGACAACTCACATATGAATAAGGAGGTGGTCAGATATATCAATATTTAAGTATCATCTGTGTTTTTGTCGCACATATTAAGAGAGTGGTAACTAATTACACCAGTGGCTTTTAATACTGATGTACATATTTGCATATTTGCCATGCTCCAACAATTGATATAACATCGAAGGATTAACTGTTATTTTTAAAATAAAATCAAGTAACAAAAGAAAGAGAAGATTTAAAAAAAAGGGATTTTGTCCTAGTTTACCATAACAGTTTTACTATTTTAAGATCTTATTTTAAATTTAGTCTGCCTATAAAAATGAACAGGGGAGAAAAATTGTGATGGCCAGATTTTTTATTATTGGTTTAAGTCTAGAGTCCAATAAACAATGGGCAAACACTACTTTCAAATGGCTGGCAAGAGTAAACCGAATACTAGTAAATAAAGCTGTAGATATTTCATCAAAATGTAGCAAAAGATCAAACCCCTTCAAGGAGAGCTGCTTTCTGATCAGAGTTACTGTTCAGTTTCAGATAATTGCATCTGGGGATTAGAAAAGATAATGGGATAGAGATTTTGAAAGAAATCACTAAAACAGTAGTAAAGGGGTATACACAGAATAATTAGGAGAAAAGAAAGGATTATGACTTTGAGAATAGGAAGAAGTCAGAATGATTATTTCTTGGGTATAAGTTATATTATGTTAGGAGGGGAAATGATAACGACAGAAGGAAAAAGTTATTGATTTGATAAAACTGTTGACACTTTTTAATCTGCAGAAAAATGTAAGACCTGGGAGCAGGGCCGTCTTTAATAGTGATTGGACCCTGGGCAAGCATTTGCTTGGGTCCCCTGGACCCTGCCCCCTCCCCTGCATGCAATCACGCCATCCATCATAATGTTATCTACCCCCCACACACACACACAAAAAACATAAAACTAAGCACACACACAATTGGACTTTTCTTGCAGTGAGTATTTTTATTGCATTGTATAAAATGTGTATATTATGTGTATAATTGCAGTGTATAAACTGTATATTTGGATACAAAATGTGTATAAATGGCTGCAATATGTATACCATCTTACTATGCAACACTGCACTACAACTACTCATTACCTAAATGACAAAAATATACACAGATATTAGAGAGCACTTACATATGTTCATTTATATTTATAAATATCTATACACATCTCACTCCCTCTCACTAGTTGCATTCATACTTATATGAACTTCTTAAAATTATATTCAACATTTTTATATGTAATAAATTTTTTATTGAAGAGTTGCATTTCTTGTTTTTCTTCCCTTTTTCTGCACCTACATTGCACCTAAAGGACTTAACACAGCCCCACAGAGTAGCCACCGCATTTGTCATGCACCTAAATTACACCCACAGCACTTGTCATGCACCTAAGTTGTACCCACAGCACTTGTCATGCACCTATATTGCACCCACAGCACTTGTCATGCACCTATATTGCACCAATAGCACATGGCTTGCACTCATATTGAACCCACAATATTTACAGTGTAAATTTGCCCCACAGAACATACCACAGTTTCACTTTGTTCCACTGAACTGCCGATGCAGAAAAAAGCCACATTGTCACTTTCCCCCATAGTACATGTTATTTTTCCCCACAGAACATGCCACAGTCACTTTGTCATTGCATTTCCAACAGACAGTTTGCCTGTTAAAATATGACACCGTTTGTCCATTAAATATGCCACAGTCAATGTGCCCATCAATATGCCAGTATTATTTTTCCATTAATATGCAGTATTATTGTCCTATTCAGATACCAGTAATATTGTACAATTAAGATGACCCAGCCAATTTGCCCATTAAGATACCAGTATTATTGTGCCATTCAGATGCCATAATTGTTGTGTCATTCAGATGCCAGTAATATTGTGCCATTCAGATGCCAGTAATATTGTGCCAGTCAGATGCCAGTAATATTGTGCCAGTCAGATGCCAGTAATATTGTGCCATTCAAATGCCAGTAATATTGTGCCAGTCAGAGCACAGTAATATTGTGCCAGTCAGATGCATGTAATATTGTGCCAGTCAGATACCAGTAATATTGTGACATTCAGAGCCCAGTAATATTGTGCCAGTCAGATACCAGTAATATTGTGCCAGTCAGATACCTGTAAAATTGTGCCAGTCAGATGCATGTAATCCCCCCCCCCCCCCCCTTCCCTAGTACTTACCGAATGCTTCTGCTCCATGTCCCTGGCCGGACGTCTCCTCAGTGCAGTCTTCCCTCCTGCACGGAGGAGGGAAACAGTCACCAGATGTGATGTGACGTCACATCCGGCATCCGTTATTTTATTTTTTTTCCAGTTGTTGCATCCAGTGGATGCGGCTTGCCGGAAAAAAAACATTCACAAGCGCAATGCGCTGTGAACAGGGCAAGCAGGGGATGGGTGCCAATGGGACAGCTGCCTTGGGCCCCCCAGGAGTAACTAGTCCCAACCCCCATTATAATTAATGAGGCCGGGAGCTTGCAAAATGTCTCTCTGACAAAAAAAAATTTTGGACACAGACTTGTCAAGGATGTGCCTCATCTACAGCCCACGGAAATGGGTCAGCCAAAATAAAATTCAAGCACCTAGAGAACATCGCTTGGTGTTCTAATGGGCCCTGGTTTATTGTTCATATAAATAATACATTCAAATGTCTTCTGTGCTCTTGTGAAAGCCTAGCACTCTTGGACTGAGCTTTCATTCTTGTTTTCTCTCTTTGATTTTCACTTCTCACCCTCATCAAACTCATGGGGTGGGATTTCGTTACTGGTTTTGGGGCCATAATTAAGAACCGCCAGGTAGGAGAGGTAAGATCCATCCTCTCTGCAATGTTCCACCCATGTTATATCTGTTTTTCTTCCCCCTTCTGCTTGGATATGGTACTGGCTGGCTGAAAAGTTTTAGAATTACAACTGATGACACATAAAAGTGCTTCAAGACACTAGAGATGATGTATAGTAGACATGTGCATTCGTTTTCGGACGAATGCATTTTCGGACGAAAATAGCATTTTTGTCCATTCGTCCGAAAAACGAATAACGAAAATTTTAACTAACAAAATCCGAATGAACGAATGGTTAATAAACGAAAATCATTCGTTCATTCGTCCATTCGTCCATTCGTGCTATTGGCATTCTAAACCGAAATAGAGTCGGTTTACAATACCAATAGCATTGTACTACATTCCATAAACCGACATGAATGACTTTCGGTTTATGGAATGCATGTAATGCTATTAGCTTCCTATAAACCGAAATTGAGTTCCCATTCATACGAATAGGTCAATTGACCTATTCGTATGAATGGGGACTCTTTCGGTTTATAGAAAGCCAATAGCAGCATGTATTCTATAAGCCGAAAGTCTTTAAAACAAACGACGTTCGGTTTATAGAATACATGTAATGCTATTGCTGTTCTATAAGCCGAAAGACATTCGGCTTATAGAACAGCAATAGCATTACATGCATTCTATAAACCGAACGTCGTTCGTTTTAAAGACTTTCGGCTTATAGAATACTATTGGCATTCTATAAACCTAACTAGAGTCCCTCCTCATTCATAAGAATTTCTTATGAATGGGGACTCGACTCTAGTTCGGTTTATAGAAAGCCAATAGTATTCTATAAGCCGAAAGTCTTTAAAACGAACGACGTTCGGTTTATAGAATACATGTAATGCTATTGCTAAACTATAAACCGAACGACTTTCGGTTTATAGAATAGCCATAGGATTACATGTAGTACATAAGCCGAAAGTCTATAAACCGAAAGTCGTTCGGTTTATAGGCTGTCGGCATTTAACTATACAGAGACAGAGTCTCCATTCATAAAATTATGAATGGAGACTTTGTCTCCGTGTAGTAAAATGCCGAAAGTCTATAAACCGAACGATCGGTTTATAGACTTTCGGCTTATGTAATACATGTAATCCTATGGCTATTCTATAAACCGAAAGTTCGGTTTATAGAATAGCAATAGGAATACATGTATTCCATAAGCCGACAGCCTATAAACCGAACGTTCGGTTTATAGGCTGTGGGCATTTTACTACACGGAGACAAAGTCTCCATTCATAATTTTATGAATGGAGACTCTGTCTCCGTATAGTTAAATGCCGGCTTTTAACTATACGGAGACAAAGTCTCCATTTATAATTTTATGAATGGAGACTCTGTCTCCGTATAGTTAAATGCTATTGTATTCTATAAACCGACTCTATTTCGGCTTATAGAATGCAATAGTACTACGAATGGACGAATGAACGAATGATTTTCCTTTATTAACCATTCGTTCATTCGGCTTTAGTTAGCTTAGCATTTTCGTTCTTCGTTTTTCGGGCGAATGGACGAAAATGCAATTTTCGGACGAAAATGCATTCGTCCGAAAACGAATGCACATGTCTAGTATATATTCACATGTAAATTGCTTTTTAAATAAAAAATTATGATATAAAAAAATCTTGTTTTTATTTCCTTTTATGTGACAATGCTGCCTCTCTCTTTCCCTTGCCCCCAGATTTGTCGCTCTCCCCCCCTTAGTGTTGTCTCTCTCTCACCCTCCCTTTGGCTCCCCCCTCGCTCCCCTTGTGTCTGTCTCTTCCCCCCTTCCCTCCCCTTGTTTCTCTCTGCCCCCCCCCCTTGTTATTCTGTCCCCCCCTCACCTGTTTCTTGCTCCCTGGTGGCTAGTGGGGGCAGCCGGGGGATGTATGCACTATACATAATAGACGGAAGTGTCGGGCAGCATGGAGGTTGTCTGCACGATTCGTGCAGACATCCCCCAGCTGCCCGATTCTCCCTGGTGGCTAGCGAGGGAGCGGAGGATGTCTGCGCGATGAGCGAGACCTCTCCTGCTGCCGCCCGGCATGACCGCCGGGACTTCTATGATGAAGCTGGGTACTTCCGGCTTCCTCATAAAAGTCCTGGCTGTCGTTCCGGGCGGCAGCAGGGGAGGTCTCGCTCATCGCGCAGACATCCACCGCTGCCTCACTAGCCACCAGGGAGAATCGGGCAGCTGGGGGATGTCTGCACGAATCGTGCAGACAACCTCCATGCTGCCCGACACTTCCGTCTATTATGTATAGTGCATACATCCCCCGGCTGCCCCCACTAGCCACCAGGGAGCAAGAAACAGGTGAGGGGGGGACAGAATAACAAGGGGAGGGAAGGGGGGAAGAGACAGACACAAGGGGAGCGAGGGGGGAGCCAAAGGGAGGGTGAGAGAGAGACAACACTAAGGGGGGGAGAGCGACAAATCTGGGGGCAAGGGAAAGAGAGAGGCAGCTTTGTCACATAAAAGGAAATAAAAACAAGATTTTTTTTATATCATAATTTTTTATTAAAAAAGCAATTTACATGTGAATATATACTAGACATGTGCATTCGTTTTCGGACGAATGCATTTTCGTCCGAAAATTGCATTTTCGTCCATTCGCCCGAAAAACGAAGAACGAAAATGCTAAGCTAACTAAAGCCGAATGAACGAATGGTTAATAAAGGAAAATCATTCGTTCATTCGTCCATTCGTAGTACTATTGCATTCTATAAGCCGAAATAGAGTCGGTTTATAGAATACAATAGCATTTAACTATACGGAGACAGAGTCTCCATTCATAAAATTATGAATGGAGACAAACGTATAGTTAAAAGCCGACAGCCTATAAACCAAACGTTCGGTTTATAGGCTGTGGGCATTTAACTATACGGAGACAGAGTCTCCATTCATAAAATTATAAATGGAGACTTTGTCTCCGTATAGTTAAAAGCCGGTGTTCTGACAAATTTCTGGAGCAAATTCTCCTGCGCAATCGCAGGAGAATTTGCTCACTGCGCATGCGCATAAAGTTACAGCTGATAACTCAGCTGTAACTTTGTGACCACCGTGAATGAGACAGCTGCGCAACCCACCTCCCGCCCCCCTCACACCCGCCGCACACCCCTTCTTACCAGATCATCGACCACAGCGATACACAGCGCATGCGCACGCCTATCCAGCCGTTTGGGAATGCGCGCGTCCGTTGTTGTGTTCTTAAGGTGGTAAGTAACACGGGGCGTCGGGACATAAGGGGGCAAGCATCCTGGTGAGGGCTGCCTCATCTTGATGGGATTTGTGATCCTCCTGCTGTATTATTGATGCAGCAGGAGGATCACAAATCCCATCAAGATGAGGCAGCCCTCACCAGGATGCTTGCCCCATTATGTCCCGACGCCCCATGTTACTTACCACCTTAAGAACACAACAACGGACGCACACATTCCCAAACGGCTGGATAGGCGTGCGCATGCGCTGTGTATCGCTGTGGTCGATGATCTGGTAAGAAGGGGTGTGCAGGGGGTGTGAGGGGGCGGGAGGTGGGTTGCGCAGCTGGCGCATGCGCGGTGGTCACAAAGTTACAGCTGAGTTATCAGCTGTAACTTTATGCGCATGCGCAGTGAGCAAATTCTCCTGCGATTGCGCAGGAGAATTTGCTCCAGAAATTTGTCAGAACACCGGCATTTAACTATACGGAGACAGAGTCTCCATTCATAAAATTATAAATGGAGACTTTGTCTCCGTATAGTTAAAAGCCGGCATTTAACTATACGGAGACAGAGTCTCCATTCATAAAATTATGAATGGAGACTTTGTCTCCGTGTAGTAAAATGCCCACAGCCTATAAACCGAACGTTCGGTTTATAGGCTGTCGGCTTATGGAATACATGTATTCCTATTGCTATTCTATAAACCGAACGTTCGGTTTATAGAATAGCCATAGGATTACATGTATTATATAAGCCGAAAGTCTATAAACGGATAGTTCGGTTTATAGGCTTTCGGCATTTTACTACACGGAGACAAAGTCTCCATTCATAATTTTATGAATGGAGACTCTGTCTCTGTATAGTTAAATGCCGACAGCCTATAAACCGAACGACTTTCGGTTTATAGACTTTCGGCTTATGTAATACATGTAAACCTATGGCTATTCTATAAACCGAAAGTCGTTCGGTTTATAGAATAGCAATAGGAATACATGTATTCCATAAGCCGACAGCCTATAAACCGAAAGTCGTTCGGTTTATAGACTTTCGGCTTATAGAATACAATTAATACTATTGCCTTTCTATGAACCGAACGAGAGCCCCATTCATAAGAATTTCTTATGAATGGGGCTCTCGTTCGGTTTATAGAAAGCCAATAGTATTACATTGTATTCTATAAAACGAACGAAAAAAATTAACGAAACGAAAATAATGAACGAATTTCGTCTGAAACGAATGCACTAATGAACGAAATTCGTTTTAGATAAATAACATTTTCGTCCGAATGGACGAAAACGAAACGAAAATTTTAGTTTTGCACATGTCTAATGTATAGATAACTAATATAACTGCGAGCTGTACATTTCAGATCCAGCAGATCTCTGATGCTAAAGGGATGTTTAAAGTTATACTGGTTAATATTGCGTAAGAATAAAAGATGTGGTTAACATTAGCAATATTTCTTATTTTTCTTTAGCATATAATAAAATGTGAGAGTCAAAGTACAACATGGCATAATTCAGCAAAGTTTTTTCCTTCTCATGTCTTACAGGCACAAAAATATGACATGTTACATATTTATAAAGGCCTAAACCAGTTCTTATTTTCACAAACCTTTCATCATTGCTGGCAGAGGTTTGTTTTTATTTTGCAGGCCGTTATGTTGAAGTGGCTTTTAATTTGAGTATGGTTTCCAAATTCTAAACATGAGCTAGCTAAAAAAAAAGTCCTTTAGTGATCTCTTCAAATAATAAGCTCTTAGCCACATCCCTCTGATTTATGTCGATTATGCTCTTGTGTACTATTTCTAATTAGATGTCAGAATTTTGAAGTTCTGTAAAACGGTCTGTAGGAAACATCTTTTTTGGAAAGATAGGACAGGAATATTCATAATGTTGTCTGAAACATCCCTTATTTTTATAAATACAAAAAAGGTGTTCCCAGCGCTGTATTCGTAGTTTTTAGCAGCACTTTGACAGTGTGTCCCTAATTCACACCAAAAGGTACAACATAAAATAAAAATGACAAAATAGTGCGCTTTAAAACAAACTGTGGTAAAAAGATCAGTAAGAGAATATTCTCAGAAGGTTTGAAATACAGAAAATAATTTTTTTTTGATACACTCACAACACTTTGTAAGTAGGAGATGTATATAGAGCAATTTTCAACTTCAGCTGTTTTTCTTCAATGTTGAAGGCTCAAAAGAAACATGACCACAAAGTATCCAGTTAGTGGAATGTAACAATAACATTTAATAGGAAACAAATATCTGCTTACATGTAGATTTGCTGTAACAAGCGCAGTGGGCGCCACACGCCGTCAACAGTCTCTTTTTAGTAGAAGATAATGTTTTCCAGCATTAGCCACAGGATACAAATGGTATAGAACAAAGGTATAAAACAAGGGGATTGCAGGATGAGTCCAGAACGCTACGCGTTTCGCCTAATAGAATGGCTTCAACAGACGCCAAGTTGAAGCCATTCTATTAGGCGAAACGCGTAGAGTTCTGGACTCATCCTGCAATCCCCTTGTTTTATACCTTTGTTCTATACCATTTGTATCCTGTGGCTAATGCTGGAAAACATTATCTTCTACTAAAAAGAGACTGTTGACGGCCTTATTTTTATAGTATACATTATTCATCTCAATGTTGTTCAGTGAGGTTGATATAAGGGCTCTGTGAGGACCAGTCAAGTTCTTCCACATCGTGTCTTTAGAGACCTTGCTTTGTGCAATGAGGCACAGTCATGCTGGGATAGAAAAGGGTCTTCCCCAAATTGTTCCCATAAAGTTGGAAGTGCTTCCAAATTGGCACAAAGAATATCAATCGTGGCTGGATTTAAAAACCAGATGGGGTCCAACTGCTCCCAGCCCCATTTATTAGGGAGGGGGTCAGAACTATCTTTCCTGGTCTCCCATCTGTATAACAGGGGGATGGGAGCAATTTGGCTGGCTCCCAGGCCCATTTATCATTAGGGAGCCAGGTCTATGTTCCCTGGACCCCATTATTCTAATAGGTGACAGGGTATTTTGTTTTTTAATTATTATTATTTTCATATCAATTCTCCAGAACTGGAGAATTGAAATGCTTGACTTCAGGTTATTTTTTCATGATTTCAGCCTATACTAAGTAGGGTAAGACTATAGGATTTGCAGGGCTGATATCCCTGCACCGAATATATGGTCAAAAATAGACCCAAAATTGGCAAACATTGAGATTTCTGAAAATTAGCTTGTTTAACAGATCTGGCCCCATTTTCAGGCCAGGGAAGTCTCTGTTGAGCAAACCCTTTAGACCTTATTTACACTTTATTTCAAGCACATTTTCTTGTCAGCATCAACTTTTGCTTTTATGACAAAAAAAGGTATTGCTATTTGAGTAAGAAAACATTCCACCTTGCCTTCCTTTACAACTTATCCAATAGTTCCTGATTTTCGTAATCATACCATGTATGCGTTTTACTCAGCTCATTGTGTCACCATCCTAGAGAGAACATTGTCCTCCATACATTTGGGGATGACAGGCCCACTTTGATATTTGTTGCATTCCTTGTACACTGAACTATCCATCTGATTGTAGAGCCTGCCCAGGGAATATAATAATTATTGTTTTCAGAGCTAGACCAGATTAAAATAAGAAAATATGTATTAAAGAACATTGCAATGGCCACTTTTTTCACAAGAGAAATGCTCCCGTTAGATTGCATACAAGTTTTTAAATTAAAAATGACATCTGCAGATTACACTCAGTCAGTCCGCCTTGCCGTATCTGGTGATTGTGCTGGCTTCCTGGCTTATTTTCTTGAAAAAGTAATACAGCAGAGACCTTTATCATCCAACACAGGCAGATCTAAAGGAACACGTCTACTTTAATCTGCATCCACTTGATGACTATGTTTCATTCTCTTACCTGTTTTCCACTGTGTTTTACAACACTGTGTTTACTCTGTGGCAGCACAGAACACTATTCAGACTACAGTGATATGTGTTTGTATGTAAAAGATACAGATGTCACTGTAAATACTGCCTGTTTTTTAATATCGCTCGTAATAGGTAATATAGCAGATCAGGGGGAATTTGTAGAAGAAGGAGCAATAGTTTAAAAAGGAGGACCCTGTAATTTCTAACAGTAATCTATTTTTACATACCCAGACACTCTGGCTGCCTGTGACCTCCGTTAAACAGGTTTGATGGAGATTGTCAGACACTTTTTAGGTGCATTGCAGCACCAGTTTGATTGTTGCTTCTGCCAGCGCTAAGAGCAACCAGGGAGTACAATCCTGGCATACATCGTACTAACTGCAGTGCGAGCCTTAGAGATTGAAGCACGCAGTGATGGTCCTACTACCAGGATCTTCAAGCAAGTGCGCCTTCTTTATAAATGGCCCATTTCAGTCTTTATTGGCCTTTGCATGCCTTTTAAAAAAAAAAAATTACATTGTGTTACTTTAAAGATATATATATACATATTTCATGTATACACTGTACGAGCCACATATTTATTTTAATTGCATGTCAATCTGAAACCCATGGGCAGATGAGAACCTCTGCCAATCGTGTGCTCTTCATGAAATATTTCACTCCCACTAAAGTAATAACTTATGTAACATAGAAGGCAATCTCTTTCTATGGTAGACACGGAGCTCCTTGCTAAGCGTAAGTTGAGGCAAAGAAGAGTGTTCTATTTCCCTGACTTAACTATACATTATGTAGAGAAAAACCCGATGTGTTTCTCCTGACTTGCAGCGGGGTCCCAACTGTCAGGTGAGGCCACTTTGAGTTGCCTCACTCTGACACAGAAAATGGATCCGATGCGCTCCATTTTACAGTAAAAGCCTGCAGGACGGCTTAGGCCGTTCTGCTGGTAACAGCTCATCGTGGCTCCCCACGATGAGCCATACTGGGGATCCCGCTGCAGAGACTTTGAGTAGCCTTAGTCTGACATAAGAAATGTAGCGAACTCTCAAACTGAGCGTTCCCGGCGTGCCCAAACTTTCATTAAGGACCAAAGCACCATCGGTCATGGAGGGGTTAAAAACAAGAGAAAAAAAGCTATGTAAATGAGGATAAAGGTCTAGCAGACTGCCGTAATGAATATTTTTGTTCAATGTTTACAGATGAAAATGAAGGAAAGGGACCTCATAGGACTTCTTAGGAAATAAGACTATGACTAATGAGTCATTTGATACATGTGAGTTTACAGAGAAAGAGGTTCTACTTCAGCTGTGTAAAGTAAAGATAAATAAGTTGATTGGGCCTGATGGGATAGACCCAAACTTATTAAAAGAACTTAGTGGTGTACCAGCAAAAACCTTAACAGATTTATTTAACTAATTATTGGTAATGGGAGTAGTCCCAGAAGATTATAAATTAGCAAATGTTGTCCTCATTCACAAGAAAGCTAGTAGGGAGGAGTTGGGCCACTGTAGGACAGTAATTCTCACTTCAGTATGCTAAAGGATAGGATTGTTGAAGATCTTAAATCACATTGATTTCAAGATCAGAGACAACATGGGTTTACTTCAGAGAGATTATGCCAAACAAATTTTATTGATTGTTTCGATTTGGTGAAAAAAACTTAAAATATTGAACGCAGTATTGGAAACCATATGTCCAAAAGGATAATGATACTTTGGAGAACATTCAGGGAAGGGCTACTAAACTGGTTCATAGGAGAAAGGATAAAACTTACCAGGAAGAGGTATTTAAATAAATAAAGGGGATCAACACAGTAAAGGAACAGAGTATATTTCAAAGAAGAAAAACTAACACAGCAAGAGGACATACTCTAATTAGACTGGCAAAGATTTTTAAAGTAATATCAGGAAGTATTAATTACTGAGAGGGTAGTGGATGTATGGAATAGTCTTCCAGCAGAAGTGGTAGAGGTTAACACAGTGAAGGAGTTTAAGCATGTGTGGGATAGGCATAAGGCTCTCCGAGATATAAGATAGGGCCTGGGACTAAAAAAGGTATTTAGAAAATTGAGCAGACTGAATGTGCCAAATGGTTTGTTTGTATGTTTCTATGTATATTTATTATAGTAAAGATTCCAGTCACTAGCATTTGAATATGCCCTGTTTTATTTTTGTTAAAATAACTTTTTTATATATGTGTATATAAATCTGGTAGACATATATTTAACAGTTGTGCTATTTTTTTTGTTGACTCATGCTTTTGTTGAAATGTAATACGGTCATGAATAAAGATGTGGTGAACTTTATAGCCAAGGGAATACGAATTCACAGCGTGTGATTATATTTGGAAAAAAAGTACAATGTTTCAATCTGATTCTTGACCCTTCTGTGTAAAGTCAATGGAGCAAACTGGGACTCAGTGTCATTGATACTTTACAGTGTTGCTTTCCACATCTTAATGTAAACAATCTAAGAATCTTCATCTTAATGTAAAAACAGATACATTTGTTTAATATAAAATAAAAAAAAAAGACAATACTACTATAGAAAAGTTATTTCAAATAATAAAAGAATAAACTGAATTTAAAGGAACTGGCTGGAGCCCAAAATTCATTTTCTAACAGTCAAGAAATGTTAATGTTCTTTCAAAGTACTTTAAAATGCATGTTTTTCATTTAGCATTCCTTAAAATATAAAATACTTACAGTTAGATAATATTGTGACATTACGGCAGTTTGCAAGAATCCAGGACTGCCCTAATTAGCTGAGTAGAAGTCAATTCCCTTTTTTTTTTTTTTGCTGCAGGAACCAGTGTGAACAATGTCATTCAAATGAATGGCATTTCCTGTCTCTCTAGTGATGTCATCAGACATTGTGTTGCACTGTTAAGAGATCCTACTATGTACAAGATCAAGTCTATTACAGTCCACATAATATATTATATTGCAGCAGCACAGGAAGTGACTAAATGAAACAATACTTTATATACTCAGTGTCTATATAATCAGTGCTGCTGCACCTGCAGTAAGAATACAGAGTTTTCACCTGGGAGGGCTTGAGTCAAATATTAAAAATGTGATTTATGCATATGACTGCATCAAATCACACTGGGAAAAAAATCATACGCACTATACAAGCAGTAATCTTCATCTTGCACTGCAGTCAGTTTGGGGACTAGACTGTCGCTTTAAATTATAGGAATACATCTATCGCATCATATGGGAAAAAGACTGACAAATCAGCACAAAGGGATTGATGTACTATTGTTTACTCATTTATTTGCAACATGTTCCTTGCTATGTGCAGAATAATAACCAGCTATATAAGACAACAGAGAAACAGTATATAAAAGATTGGAGCTTTGATAACTTCATGGCAATTAATTATTTAGTGCCTTTACAGTACAAAGGGCTTACCACCTCCAAACTGCTATCCATGGTGCTGAAAATGATAGAATATTGTACATAGAACTCAAATAGAACTCATCCTGTAACAGAAATAATGAAATAATTTCAAAGATACAACAGACAAGCACCACAGAATGTATAGCTAGTAACAAAATGTGTCATTTAAGTGTTTGCACATAAATGAAATAGGTGTGCAGACTAACCCGAGGAAACGTTTCAATCCATGTCACTGTATAATAAATCCCTAGATAAAAAGCTGCCAGATAATGCCTGAGATGTATTAAATTGAATCACAGTAAAGTTTCTTTAAAGTGAATATCAAAGAGAACAGAGCGTCTTAATGCAAAGAAAATATCCTGTCCTGTAATACATGTGTCCTCGTTAAATAATACATAAATGATAGGAAGATACAACACTTGAGAAAAGGACATTTTATGAAAGAAAGGATTTTTCCCCACTTATATCAAAAAAAGTGTGAAACTCGTTACTTAGAGAGGTTGAGCAAGCGGATGAAATTGGATGTGTTTGTACCAAATTATGATTTAAAAAGATATAATAAATTAGGATAAACCATGAGAAGCTTGAAATTCAGGTACCGATGTGATCTGAATAAGTCAGCAATTTGAAAGCACCATCTTATTAAAAAAAAATATTCTGAATATACACAAATACATAAATACCTAAACACACATAAACACACATAAAAATAGAGTTCAATTATCTTGACCAGCTTTTTTTGCGGGGGAGGACGCTTAAGCATATCTTTGGCTAGTCGATGATTGTTATCTGTTTTTCGTCTTACCCCTTCTCTCTACTTTCCCTCTCTCCCCGCTCTCGCATCCCTCATTCTCCCATTGTAGTGGGTACTAGACCCAATAACAACCATTACAATCATAACCCTTCAACCAGTGAGAACCCAAGAGAACCGACCGCCGTATCTGTTTCACCCTATAATTCTTGTTTTCTTTTGACTCTTTCTATAACTTTTTGTTATTAATCTATGTTTTAAGCCCTTTGGATTATAGTATGCTGTTTGTCGTTTCGATCTGTTACCTATAGAGAAGTGGTGTCCTGGCATTTTTCCCTAATCCACTGATCCCATTTGCTGTGGTCTTCCCCCAATCCATTTACTCTTTTTCATCCCCTCTCCATGTTGAGCTGGATTGAAAGCACCATCTTGGTGCTGCAAACAGGAGCATTTTAAGTCATTATCTGTTCAGTAGCGGATGTTACTTACTTTTGAAGCAATCAAGATATGATTATCAGGGAAGGCAGAGGTTGGGACAGAGTCATTATTATGGATATCATTCATGGTTTGGCTGAAGCAGAAAGTGATACAATGTTCTCAAAGAGATTACCCATTAATGCCACAGAGATCACTTTTACGTTCAAGCATCAATGAGAAGGAATTTTAACATTCCATATCTTTATTTTCTTCCTCGAATTTACAAGTCTGATGCTTCTCATCACCTCGAATGTGTCATAATCACAGGATTTAACAGCAGGGATTTGGAATGATTTCAGTTTCCTGACTCTTGTTATTTTTTATTATTGAAAAACAAATTGTATTTCACTAACTGCTAAATTATTATTATTATTATTATTATTATTATTATTAATTGTTATTATCATGTTACTATTATTTCTTATTATGCTTATTTTGACCAGTTGATCAAAGTACATTATAAAAAAAATGGTGCTGATTTCTTTATTAAATATTTCCCTCTATTGTCTGGCTTAAAAAGCTCACTCCTATCCATCACAGATTAGTACTTTTTTTTTGTTTTTTTTTATAACATCTGTATTTATGTGAAAAGATTCACAATATAGTTTTTACATCTCTAGAAATCAATTCAGGTAGGCATGCAAGTATCTTTTTTTGAGACTGCAAAACAGACTGATGACATATACATTTTTTCCATTAAGCAACACAACAAGAAAATTGAAGTTTAATAAGCAGGAGATAACAGATAAAAGCATAATCTTGGAAATTGCATTTGAATGATTCAACCAACACCTTACAACCAGCAGATGGCAGTAGAAAGCTACTGTGTCCCCAGCCCAAGGAATGTTGTGCAAGGTAACATCCTGTTCACATCAATCGGCTCTTGGGCTGGCTGCAAGTCGTTCCACAGTGCATACCTTATGCTGCTACAATGTCTTGCTTTGTCGTCACTTGTATTTGGAGTCCTGCCACATTGCTGTACTATTTCTTTTGAACATATACATGGATTACCAAGCATGGCGTTGGAATTTACACCAGGCAAGAGTTCCACATCTTATTCTTTTGTGACAAGAAACTTGTACCATGCTGTTGATGGGAAGCAAGTGGATTTTAACTACAGGTAAGTGTATTTCAATTGTCATTGTTATTATTATCATTACTATTTTAAAAGTATCCACTACCTTCTATGTAACAGGTGCAGTGTGTGATTAAATTATTTGCAACATTTTTATAATATTTTTCCTGAATGTTACCGGTATTTAACTCTTTCAGTAACTGGGTCAGAGATGGGTACTTGGGTGCATGGTCCTGGTGATGTCATAATATTGACACTGAGTCTTACTGCTGACGCCTAGTGATGTAAGAGTACAAACCACTTTATAACACAGGTTAATGATTGGAGCATTCCTACAGTCGTATCAGAAAAAGTAAGCAACAAAGTTATCCCTTGTGCTGTTAATATAACTGCCTTGGATTCTGCTGGATATCAGTACATCTTGTTGAAAGAAATAACTGCTTCTTTACAGAAAGGTTCAGTTGAGATTTAGTTTTCCAAGCAATATGTGACTTGAGAGCTTCTCAATGGTCCACTTGTATGTGGTCTAAAAAGTGTTCTCTATTGATATGGATGGGGATACATGTTTACTTGGTATTTAAAGTTACAACTAAGAGAGGGGGAAAGGTACATTAAGTAAGCATCCTTAGAAAAATTAGCTCTCACTGATACATGTAAGAACGTAGATCCCAGATGTAGTAAAAAAAAAAAAAGTGTAATTCTATAATATAGCTGAAGGATTTTAAATAACATATTAGCAGCCATAATAAAATGCTGATGACTCGGCACAGAGCTAATGTTTCTAAATTCAAATATTAGTCTTTTATTTTTTTTATTCAGGGATGCTTGTGAACAATGCACATGTCAGGGCTGCATAAGATAACATTAAGTCTGTAATCTTTTAGCTGTGGGGTATTCAATGTTATACCTGACTAGACTGGTGATCACTATCCACTTTGAATAAAAGTGGGGTGGACAATAGATTGCTACTAAACCCTTGTTGTTATTTATAAAGTGCCATCAAATTTTGCAGAGGTGTACTAAATGCAAACAAAAATGTACACACATTAGCAGTACTGAATAATAAAGTGATCTATGGCATTTACATGGTTACAAGAATATACATACATTTATGTATTCTGTTCAAATCATTTTTGCCTGACCTTTATGAGTTTAAATGCCTTCCATTTTTTGCTTTCAAACCACATAAGTGGAAGTAATATCTTGTGTTTGCTCTAGTTTATTCAGAGGAAGCCCCCTTCAAAGCCTGCGGAGCCATCCTTTTTTAACATTTGAGTGACATAGGGAATATTATCACTGTCTTAGCCGAAGGGTTAACAATCACACCACCAAGGGCTCACAGGGTTAAGAGATGGCATGAACTAATAGCTATTAGTTATAGATATTATTTTTGATTTGAATTGTGTGATGGATTCTTGGCAATTACCCTTGACTGAATAAACAAGGGTTGCTGCATCAGCAACCTTGGTTCATACTGTAGTAACACCCAAAGGAAAGCAGAGATTATCTCAATGTACCTTTCCTGGAAAAAAAATGGTACTGTTTTTGCCTAGTTAAATTAGACTAAGAATAAAATGAAGCTTCTGTGTTTGTTCTGTGCATTGTTTTAAACCACCTGGTGCAAATCTACTGCAAAGGTAAGTTTGATTAATTCCAGGTGGGAGGCCGATAGCAAAGAAAACCGACGCATTTCACAATTTCTTTATGCTTTATTTATGAACATGTATTTGCACTACAAGTACAATTAGTGGATTAGATGGATTAGTGTCATTTTAGGATCTATTAACAATGATGTAATGCTGCCTTACAGGGTAGAATTATTATGTAGATCTGTATTAATGTTAGGGACTATTACAGAGTCCACAGCGCTTTAACAGTAGTTGCAAAGCAGGAGTTAGGAGCAGGCTGGTTCGCAACGGAAGAGCAAACTAATCATAGGATGAGACAGGAATATAGATGGGGTCACGAAGCTAGGTCAGACACAAAAGAGATACTGGAGTAGTCAGGAAAATCAATAAACAAATATATACCGGAATGCTAGTGAGGTAAGAGCACCATCACAGACAAAGTTCTGTGGACTGACTCTTTAAATATCCATCCTGATGTAGACCACACCTCCAGGGATAATTTGATAGGAGGAGAATAATTAATAGAGAGGTCCATTTAACAGACCTCAGAAGACTTTACTGCTCTAGTGTGCGTGATTACCTGCCGCACGAGCTTTACTTCTGTACAAAGAGGCTGCACAGATAAAGCAAATATAAAAAAAATAGCTTTTAATAGATCAATTAAAACATACAATAAATATGCACATAATAAATGACTTACAATAAGATGACATAATCCAAGCCATAGCAAATGGTGAAAATAAAAGAATAAGAATAATGAAATAAGTAAAACAAAAACAATAACAACAAGAGGGAGTAAGCAAAAAAAAAAAACAGCTTACAGAATAGCTGAGACCAGATGGCAGAGTATACCCAAAGTTAGTAGCCCCCCTAACGTCTCAGCACATGGCTTTCAAATGAAGGATCTAGCTAGGAGCACACGCTTTACTTCCCCAGCCTGACGCTGGCTGAGGTGTGCGCACTGGAGGATGGGGTCAAGAGATGCTGATGCAGGCCTCAGTGCCGCCCGAGGACTGGACCTGCGGGGAAACGATTGCGAGGACCGCCGATTGAGTCTCCCGTCAGTAGACACATCCCCAGTATAGCAATGTCAAAACATTTAACACATACTATCTCACAAGGATGAGATTGTTAAATTAAATGACACAAAAATTGATTGTGATAATCTGTCTCTCCCTCGCACAATGCTGAACTCGTTTACACTTGAAAGCTTCCGTTAGATGGGATGATGGAACCCGTGGTACATTTGGACAGATGATACATGGCAGGAACGAGGATCTCAGACCTCAGTCAGAGCTAACTCACACTTCCTGCACATATGATGCCTCAAAGTGTCATGTTTAGAGTTGAGCGGACACCTGGATGTTCGGGTTCGGCGGGTTCGGCCGAACTTTGGAAAAAAGTCCGGGTTCGGGGTCGCACTTGAACCCGAACTTGTCCCAGAAACCCGAACCCCATTGAAGTCAATGGGGACCCGAACCTTTGACCACTAAAATGCCTCTAAAAAAGTCCTGGAAAGGGCTATAGAGCTGCAAAATGAAGTAAAATGTGGGTGAGTGTCCCCATTCATTCGAATAGTTCAATTGACCCGAATGTCTTTCTGTTTATAGACTTTCGGTTTATGGAATACATGTAATGCTATTGGCTTTCTATAAACCGAAATAGAGTCACCATTCATAAGAATAGGTCAATTGACCTATTCTTATGAATGGGTACTCTATTTCGGTTTATAGGATAGCAATAGCATTACATGTATTCCATAAACCGAAAGTCTATAAACAGAAAGACATTCGGTTTATAGACTTTCGTTTGATAGAATACATGTAATGCTATTGCTATTCTATAAAAAGAAAGTCTATAAACAGAATGTCTTTCGGTTTATAGACTTTCGGCTTATGGAATACATGTAATACTATTGGCTTACTATAAACCGAAATAGAGTCCCCATTCTTAAGAATTACTTATGAATGGGGACTCTATTTCGGTTTCTAGAAAGCCAATAGCATTACATACAATGTATTCGCCGAACCCCGAACTCCAACATGGACATACAGTGAAATGTTCGTGTCCGGGGTCCAAAAACCGTAAAGTTCGGTACGAACCCGAACAGTGCGGTTCGGGTTCGCTCAACACAAGTCATGTTCTGAGTCTTTACTTTACAGGAAGTGCAAGGCAACACTGACAGAAGTTGGAGACTGGCACACAAAACTATCAGACCCGCAGCTAGCTGTCTGTGACATACTCCGCAGTTTTCCTGGACGGTGGCAGACTGCACCTCTGCTGATTACACACTGCTCTTTCCCACTACAATTGCATTGCCAGTATTGTAGTCTTACCGGCACTAAGTGCAAAGGCTGGATTAGTGGCTGAGCCGGTAAAACACTGGCCAGGTGTCAACCCTACTAATATGGGACATTGAGGGTTATATATTAAGGTTAGTTCTGGAACAGATCTCTAAAAGTTAAATAGTAAAATAAGGGTTTTATTTATGAAAGAGGGAAACGCAGGGAATTGAAATGGGAAGTTGGTCTTACATTTGCAGTTCCCTTCTCAGTTCCCTGGAATTCCTTCTTTTATGAATAAAGTGCAAATAGTACTTTCCTGTTGACTGTTCCACTTTTAGAACACTGGGGGCAGATGGTGCGACACGGAGAGCTCTAACAGTGCTGTTCTCTCAGACTGTGTCAATGTATAACGTTAACTAACAAAAGCCAGCAGTTATTGACATGTTGAGCAGATCAGTTTTTCCGGGTTGTTCTGAGGATTTTATTGCAGTTGCAACCCTTTTAAATAAGACAAATATGTGCCTGAAATTGTGCTTAACATCACAATATCAGCTGGGATGTATAGAAAAGGAGCTTTCACTGTTCATTTGTATCATTGGCAACATTTATACATGACCCCTTTTGTGGACATAACTATGGAACATTTAGATGGATAGCTGGGAATATTCAATGTTTATTGAATATTCCCTGTGTATTACTCTATATATAGCTGTACATTTTGCTCTGTGTGTTATTTTTCTGATGTTGTTTTTAATTGTGCACATGTGTGTTGGTTAATTGTTTTTCTGTACTGTAATATTTAATGTTTTACCTGGTCGCTGTTAGCTGCCAAGGTACTAATACCTTTAAATGCTATACTGCCTATAGGCAACCCTAATGACCATGACAGCCCCAATAGCAAAAGGATGAAAATCGCTTTGGTCCTTAAAGGCACTCCCTCAATGTGTGTACTGTGAATATGGATAATAAACACAATCTCTTCATTGTGGAAACAGAATTGCTGGTAAAAGCATTAATTAAAGGGACACTCCCACAAAAAATTAAAAGGTTTTATTTTTAATTTTGCATTGTTGATTTCAGATGTGACTTTTGTTTTTGTTATGTGAGTTTAATTAATAAAATATTTAACTAAACACGTGTGACTGGGCGCCTCAATCTTGTGAAGTATTGTGTTTTTGGGTGCCACTCCCAGTGACTTTACAGCACTAGTATCTCACTTTGGGGCTGGGGACACAGAATGAAGTCAATAAGTCTGAATTCTGACCATACACTTGCATTGAATGGGAGGGTAATGTAACTATTACATCACAAGGGCGGAGTCCTGATCTTGTCATCAAGTCAATTTCCTTTCTCTTGTGTTGGACAACAGGTAAAAGCAAAAGGTAACCAGCCACCTAATCCTGCCCACTATGACACACGGGAGCCAGTAAGAGAGCAGGTGTGTAATAAGCCACAAAAATCACTTTTTTCCAACTCGCCTACACTAGTTGAGCCCCTCTGTTTGAACTCAAAACCCTCAAACATGAGGGAACTCCGGGCTCTGCCCCCTGCTGTGAATGAAAACAGGGATGCAGGTTTGAATGCACAAGTTTCTGGTACTACCTGGTACTACCAGGTATTCAGAATAAGCCTCCTGATTCGGAGAAAACTGAACTAAGCACAAAAACAAAGGAATCACTTGGTTAACAGAGTCCAGTTAAGGTGCTGTAATCGAGGAATAGGCGTAGTATTACAAAAACAGCCAGGTTCGGTGCAGAAACCAATTTACACATTTCGCATAATAGGTGATGCTTAATCATAAGTCCAATTATTTTCCTTGGGTTGGGCTAAACTACACTAACAATCAGGAGCTTGAGTTTGACTTAGAAAAAAGCACATAACGGGCTGGAGAATAAACCTCATTGGCCTATTCTTTGAACAGGGAACGGTGGAGAATTAACAAGAGCATCAAGTATTAAAAAATGAAAATATACACAAACTTGAATATATATTGAAATCAACCAGTAATGCCAGATTATTGTACATGTCAATTCAGCACAGCTCTCTGTTTAAAAGAATGTGCCCCTACACTGGAAAGTTTGAAGCTTTAAAAAAAGCAAATAAATGACACACACAGATTAAAAAAATAAATATAAATGTTAATAATAATAAATTAACATAAATAATAAACATATAAAACAAATCATAAATAATACAAATGAAAAGAAAACACACTAAAATAAATACAGTCAAAATTAAATCTATAATAAAAACAAATACAATAATTTTTACAACATATAATATATATGAATTCTAAAAAAAAAAAAATACAAATATAAAAATAAAAAAAGTGCCTGTACGGGGTGAAAAGTCAGGGTGAGTGCAGTTAGGGAGGACAGCAGGATGGAGGGATTGTGGGCCTGGTGAGCTGGAGGACGGGAGCAGGTAACATGGCGAGCTGGGTGGCCACATTGTAAGGGTCTGTGTTTGCATTGAGAAAGGGATCCTCGGGCATTTGCATCTAGGGACCTGGAGGAAGGAGTGTGTTCACTTACGAGGAGCATTGGCAACTACTTAGTTATTAAAGGGGAAGAAGATGCATATTACCATTCCAGCATACATACTATCATCACAGAGATGATGAATCGGACCTTCGGTTAGGCAACTATTTTCTTTAGGAGTCAGATTCAACAGCTTTGGAGTCAGGCTATGGAGAAGGAGGGTGTGAAAGAGGTCCGGGAAGAATAGCTTGAAACTGAAACCAAAATAAAGCCATTATGGTCTTCCATTACAGCCAATTGTTGTTCAAGTAGGGACAGAATTCATTGTTCCAAAATAAATCTGTTGCTCATCTGTTCCTCGTAAAATAATCAAATGCACTGTAGGACCTTGATTGCAGTGGCCAGCTGACTCTCGCACTTCTTCATCATCCCTTTAACGCTGGAAACAGAAATCTGCCAATTCTTACCCTTGGATTGAAATCAGTCAGCCAGACTATCAAAACTGCTTCAAAGGCTTATAATACAGCTCAGCAGATGAAGAAACCAGCTGTGGCCGCGGGATGCTGTGGGTCCACAGCTGTTGTCTGGGTGGATACTTAGAGCAGCTCCTGCTCCTCCTCTGATGCGGAAGCTAGATGGCAAACAAAAATGCTATGGTTAGTATCAATGTAATGTATTAAATCTCCCACAAACAAATTAAATAGCCTAAATATTACACAGGTATTCTAAGAATACATGTGTATAGCTTGTCATATTCATCCTAAATATATACTACCTCATATGCTAAACTTACATATTTATCACCTATCTCTAACATTCCTTAAACTGTAACAGTCCGCATCTCCCGGACATGGCAGCCTGGAAGTCTAAATATATGAATATCACAATTTAGAAGCCATTTAAATGAGACAGACGTGGGCTTCTGTTTTATGTAATGTGGTTCTGTACGATTGATCACACCTTCAAGAGCAGTGTTGATGCAAATTGTGAAATAGATCGACTCTTCACATTTTGTGCCATGAATACTATGTATATATTACATGTGTATATTACATGTGTAATATGTACAGAGTAATATGTACATATTTCATGTGTTGATCTAAAATGACTTAAAATCATTACCTGTATACAGGTTCTAGCAGCGATACACAACACCTTAGATCCTCATCTTCAACCCAGGTTCTAGCAGCGATACACAACACCTTCGATCCTCATCTTCAACCCAGGAAAAGGGGCCACCCCAAAAAAATCCACCTGTTCTATTAAAAAAAATCAATATTTAGGTAACAGAGTCCTTTTAAAAGAAAAAAAAAAAGCCCTTTTCACTCTATATATGTAGAATTTCTGTGGACTAGCATCAGGAATTGAGAGAATTTGATACATAAATTGATTAAAACTGTTGACAATTCAATTGATAATTTGACACCAGAGCTTTGTCTCTTCCAGCAAATTCCCGTACATTTACCAAATTATAATAAAATTATACTAGACCATATTCTAATTTCTGCAATGACAATTATCACCCAACACTGGAAAGATATTAAATTACCACACATAAATGAGGTCGTACAATACATTTTTAAAAATAGATGTTGTGAACTAGCTTTCCGCTTAACAACACCAAAAACTGACATTTTGAAACAAGAGTGGCTTTTATGGGAAGAAAACTTCAGAATAAATTATAATCTTATTTTGTAGTTCGTTCCTGACCGGATGATGATTGATAATATGTTGTATATATTTCATTTATATAATAATATAGTGTATATAAACTGATAAGTTGTTACTCGTATCACACTGGATGATTGTACTTACAGAGTTTATCCCCTGTTCTATTATTAACTGATATATTTTCTGTATTGATTCATTTTATTATTATTGTATCTTATTGTATACATGTTTACATTGTTTTTTGAAAAAATGTTCAATACAAAATATATATATATATATATATATATATATATATATATATATATATATATATATATATATATAAAAATATATAATGTCGGCGTCTGTTATAAAACACTTCAGAATCAATACATAACCCCATACCATGTTCTGGGATGTATTGTGTGTTTTCTTCCCCAGAATAGTGGTTTTGTATTGGCACATTGTTATTTCATATAAAAAAAAAACACAAATGTAGTTTCTGGTGGAGGTTAATTGTGAGGATCAGTAACACAGCCAACCATATCTATTGAGCTGTAAGCTAAATTCAAAGAGAAAGCAATCTTCTTGGCAATAGATCGCAGTAGGCATGTGAAAATTACATTGTACATACCTGGTCACTGCTACCCTACTAAGCATGTTACCTCTTAAAGACAAACGACTTTCTATGCTACAATCACAGTCTCATCCTTAGAGAAACTCCATCCACTTCATGCTGTGAAAATATATATATATATATACATTGAGAGTATGTGTTCACTGACAGACACACAATAGTGTGATGAAGATTTAAAAAAAAACGTGTGTTATGTGTAATGGCAATTGTGTCTTTTTTATAAATCGCGACACTTCTGGACCTTGGCGGCTATTCACAAAAGGTGAGTAACAGGAGAAATGAGGTGAGGTGAACAGTTCATAGAACCAGTTTCGTTACAAATTGTGAAGGGACTTACCTGGTGAGTTTCCCCCATTTAGCAAATTCACCAGGATTGCCCCTGTAAATGTATAGATAAATTGGTGAAACTAAATGTTCAGCTCACCTCAGCTAACCTCATCTCACCTTTTGTGAATAGCTCCACCTGTGTCTTAGTAAACAAACTACACCTTTCCCACTGAAGTGTTCCATTTGGAATTCACACCAAAAGGTGCTCTCATAAACATGAAAGGAACATTGCTGACTGAAATGGTTTATAATGATCATTGGTTTGGCTATGAGACCCTAGTGGGACAAAGATTAACTCATTTCCAAGCTTTGCATATCCAAGTCAGTGCCCCCAGATATTGTTAAATTAGTCAATAAGTATCACCTTTTGTTATGTTTTCAATGAATCAAGAGGTCCAAGAAAAATATCTGCTTCTTATAACACAAGACACACTTCCCATCTTCTGCCATGGTCTTTAGTCGCAATACTATATACAAATGGGAGATGCATTTGCACCTCCATAAATATCTTGTTACTACAGACTGATGGAAGCTTCACAGTATCCCCATCTATGTCCAGCTAATTATTTACTAATGGGAGCTATACAATGGCTAACTGTAAACTGATGAAAGCTACTACAGTATATCTGACCCACATGTAATGTTGCCACCCAGGCTGGTAAAAAATTGGATTCAGGCCAGTGTGAACTCTATGTAGACCATAGCATGGCTGGTATTTTTTTGAGCAAAAGTTGGGAACCCTACCCACATGGGTGCTGTACAATTATCACCATTATTGTCTGCCCAGCTATTTACTGGCAGGATCTACAAAATAATCTTGGTATTTATATACTTTTTTTTTTCTTTCTGAAAAATAATAACTATCAAATTATATTGAGAGGGCACAATTTTCTATTGTTGCCTTGGGCACAGAAAGAGCTAGCTCCATCTCTGCAGAGTTCTCACAGCATATATATGTCTATTTTGATCATGTCTAATTACTTTTGAAGCGTTCTTAATATATATATATATATATATATATATATATATATATATATATATATAATTAAGACCGCTTCAAAAGTAAACGTTCTTAATATCTAACATACAGTAATTAGACATGGTAAAAATAGTAATTAAACATGAATCAAAATGTATCTCTCTCTCTCTCTCTATATGACACACATACATACATATATATATTCAAAGCAGACATTTTTGTCCACATCAGAAAACTACAAAAAGATAGGGTCAATAATTAATTCTCCGTGACGTTTGTATAGTCAATGGTTTTGCAAACACGTTCCTATATTTCCATATATAATTTGTTTATTATTTTATGTTTACAAATGGGAAGAAAACTGAAGTGAAGGTTTAATGTTATTTAAAAATTTCAAACCGTGACTATGAATTGAATTTACTGTCTGACATTTACTACGGCAAAGAAACAAATAAATACAAGGATTATGTATATTGTTTTTGTAATGATGAGCAAGTTGTCAGTATTGTTGCGTTTGCACTAAAAACATTGATACTCATATCCATTATGCTATGTGTTGGCCTTTACAGTAATATATTTTTAAAAAAATATTTCTGTTATGCATAAAGGTCTTCTAGCATCGTAAATAAAATATCTGTTTTTGTTTTCATATGTTAAGGGTTAAAAAAGGTCAGGCATCATCTAGGAAAAGAAGGATTTGAAGAAGCGCGTATGCCAATCACATTATATACACAAAAGGCAGAGCATCAACCCATGGAGGAATCAGATTAACCCCTTCGCGACCTTATGACGAGTTAACTCGTCATAAGAGCCGCAGCATTAGCGACCTTATGACGAGTTAACTCATCATGCAGTCTAGCCGGCGGTGCGCTCCGTGGGCCCCGCCAGCTAGTCTGCAACGGGTCCAGGACTAAGCCTCGCACCCGAGGCAAAGGTGCAATCGGTGCATTTCCGGGCATGTGATCGCAGTGATTGAGTGATCACCGCGATAACATGCAAATTAGATGCAAAGTCAGTGTGTTCACACACTGACTTTGCCTCTAATTCACTCTCTGTGCTTCACGTTCTTATAGTGAAGCACAGAGAGTGACCTGTAAGTAAAAATAAATTAATAACATACACAGAGGTAAAATAAAAATTAAAAAAAATTAACCCTTTCATTGCTGATCACAGTTTTTAACTGTGATCAGTTTCCTTCCACTTTATGGCCCTCATTTAGTTTTTTTTAACAGATTTTTTTATTTTTACAATTTATAAAGTTTTTTTTAATAAATAAAGGTAATTTTAATATATTTATTTAATAAAATTTAACCCCTGCATGCCTGTTGCATGATTTTTACGGATCTGACATCGCACTCTTCAGAGTTTTTTTCTGTCTTTTTTGTTTAGTGGGGTTTGGGAACCAATATTTTTCTTTTTTATTAGTTAGTTAATTAGGGTGGATAAGTGGCTTAGTGTTGCAGTAGTTGTGTAGCTTATTATTGGGAAAATAATGGGGAAAACTTTTTTTTCCTCAAAGATTTCCTCTTTTATATGTATTTTTTAATACTAAAATGTAAATCATTTTTATGTATATGGTATAAAAAGAAAGCTCTAACTGTCCTTTAAAAAACAACATATAACTTGTATGGGTACGTTAAATGAGAGAGAGGAAAATTATGTTTAAAAAAACGCGTATTAAAAATTGAAAAACGCTCTGGTCCTTGGCCCAGGAAAATCCCTGGTCCTTAAAGGGTTAACACATTTCATGTTTTTTTTTTTTAAATATTTTATCTAACAACAAATCCTGGAATTGTAGAATATATGCAATTCCACATTCATTTACGCGATTTCCAATTTCCTGTTTGAAATTCCTCGAATCTACAACCCGGATCACAAATCATTGAACATATTTTTTTTTTTTTTAAATGGAAAAATATTTCAGTGGTGCTGAACTTATATTAAGAGCAATACATTTTATCCTTTTGGTGTGTGCGCTTTTCTGCCAGTATTTATTTTAAATGAATTCTTAAATGTAATATCATTTTATTAAAAACAACCTCTTTCCACATCTAGAATCCTATTTCTCTCCCAGATGCTGTTCTCTCTATATACCTAAGAAGAAAGAAATTTGATAAATAGATTTTTTATGGTCAGCCTAAATCCCTAGGATTAGGATATTGACAAAGCAACATGATTGATTTAAAGGTATTCTCAATATTCTGTACTATAGTTATTACTCATTGGATCAAGAGAAAGGGGGGTAAATCCTGAATATAGATATGTAAAGCAATCCTCGTTCCTTGATCTAAACATAGTTAAAGGGCAATTAAACTTAGTTTAAAGGAACATTAAACATTGTTAAACCCTTGCTTCCGGTTGTCGCGTGCTGAGATTTGCAGAATGCGAGGGTCTCTCACTGTTAGTTAAGGTCACCCCTTCTGATCCCATGCAAAAACGAGGGTCTCTCGCTGCACTAGCAGAGAGAGCCTGTCGCCGACCAGACAGCTGCCTTCTTCCTATGGAAGCATGGCAGCTGTCAGTCAGAGGATGAACTGGCGTATACTATCAAAAGTACACACCAGTTCATCCTCATACTAGGGACAACGGACATTTCTTCTATATTAGAAGCACAAGTGAAAAAAAAAAACCTTTAGTGTGCCTTTAAGGAAGTCACACATCTGTCTTGAATTATGGATTTACTTATTTATAGTTATATAATTTAACTGTTATTTGTTGCATTTGTTACACATATGTTATTATCTTACTGCTCTGAAGGTATTTCAGTGCTTCAATAAGTATAAATACCATTCATAAAGACCTCTGTTGCCAATGCTGGGTGATCAAGTGTAGTCTCCATTTTGTCTTATGTTATATTTTGGATTCTTACAGTATAGATTTGTGTTTTTAGTGCAATCAAATATGTGGTTGAAAAATCACAACCTTAAATATGTGTTTAGATGATTCAATCAGACTTTCAAATGACATGAATAGGAAAAAAGCAGAAAACATGAATAGCATAACACTGTAGCAATCCAGTTAATTTGATGTTCTTCAGTAATTCACTCACATATGTGTGAAGGAAAAAGATAAGATGGTTATCATCTCATCCCCCAGAGCTGGTACTCAGAATGATATCAAAGGCAAACATAATATCACATTAAGAGATTTATTGCACACCAAATATTTTACATGGAGAATCCCAGCAATCGGCATCCAGGCATTTTGAAATTTTGTATATATTTTTTTTTCTGGAGATTGCTGGAAGTTCACACACACATTTCCCCTCATGGTGCTAGCTGCAGACAGGAGATCAGACAGGCTGCTGTAGCTTATACTGCACTCATATAAAGGAGGACATTTTGTTCAGTTCCTTCTTGACTGAAATGAACATAGGTTCTACTTACCTCATGAAATGAATACTGTCCGGCCCCCCAATCTAAGCTTCTGCATGGTATGTGGCCCTTCACATCCAAAACTGCTCGAAAACACTGGTTTATTCTAATCCTTTAAAATGGACTGGTCTCCTAAAATAATTGAGGAGGTCAGGATCTGAGCAACAAACCAGTGAATGTTCGCATCAATAAATCAGAAAAAAAGGAATTTGATATGATGCAACATCTTTACTCTTTCCTTTCTGCATTATATGTGGGCACCTTTATTTTAACTCACAAGTGGCCTGTAGAAATAGTCCATTACTGCCCACCAGAGGCCCTCATGTGCTTAATATGATATGCATATATATTGGGTATTTCCCCTCCTCACCTTCATTCTTTCTCTCTGTTCCTTGCCATTCATTAAGCTCAAGATGACAGCATTAGATGTTCCCAAATGTCAATTTAGGAGTTAATCTCAACTTCCATTTTTGCATCTGCACTTATTGTCATTTCCTATCCTATCCTTCCATTTTGACAAGTCTATAACTGGGATATAGAGGGAATCAATTGGAGTTGCTACCTTGATAAGAGTGCCCATTCCTATCTTGGTTCTAAACTTGTCCAAATTATTAAATACATCTCTGACTACAGGAGATTCAACCTTTAAATTAGAGAATCTGAGCGAATCTCACTAATGGAGAGCAAAGGGATTGATATTTTTTGTTTGTAGTGTTTCTAATTGTAGCCATCTGGGATCATACTCCCTCTTAATATCCCATTCAAATGCATGTGCAAGCACTTATTGTCATGTCATGCCTATGCATAACCATCAGTCTATGCGATTGCAAGCATTGCATTTTATCATTTTTGTTCCTTATCTTTGATCCATATAACAGGATTTCAACAACCAAATCTCTCCATCAGGCTGAGATACTCATTATACTGCTATTTGTGTTGGTTACAATCATAAAGCCAATTATTTGTCTGCAGATTGTGAGTCTTGGCGGTATGTAATAATAGTTCTCTGTATTTGTGGAGCACTTTTATTTATTTTTTCTTGGAAGGGGGATTAAACAGGGTATCATTTTCTACATTAAGAATAATGGAAAAAAAAACTCCTATTAAATGAATCAGTTTATTGTTAGGCATTTTAATAATTTGATTTAACAACCTTGCATATCACTCGATAGTTTAATGTATTTATTGATTATGCATCTTTCCTTATCTCTCTTTTTTCTTTTAAAAAAGGCAAAATGCTCAGATGTTTAAGCATGTCTTTGAAGTTTTATTTTCATTTTTCTAAGTGTACATTTAAGTTCTGTTGCCAAAAAAATTGAGTCTCGTGAGTAAATATACATCAAGCAGAATTCAAAGCATGCATTTTAGTTTTTTTAGATGAATATTATTACTTTTCAGTTTTCATCTAACATTATAGGATGGTGGCTTCTGAAAAAAAATAATATGAGAAGTGAAAATGAAAATGAAGCAAAAGATTCACAAAAGTTCGCCTTTGGGAAACAGTTCTATGCAAGCTCATGTCCAGCTTTTATAATATTAAATTCCCATGTGCACCGTCAGCAGGCAAGATTGAAGGACCACATGAGAGCAGAGCAATTTGCTTGCTTGAGCCCTCTCTGCTTCTGGAAATGTAATGGAATGTACATACTGGTGGTGGTGCTAGACACGGTTTCTCCATATGTGCTAGGCGTGCGCTGCGCTATTTCCGGAGTTTGTGTGCTCCAAACAGAGAGCACGCAAATCCCGGAAATACATCCGGGAGACAGGTGGCTGTGAATTCGGCATCCGAGTCACTCACTGTGTTGCCAATTCGACCAGTATGAATGAATGTACAGTATGACGTATACAAATTTTCGTATAATTTTCATGCTGGTCGAATTGGCAACAAAGGGAGTGACTCTGATGCCGAATTCGCAGCTGCTGTCAGCCCCTCAGATCTATCTTGTGTATTTCCAGGGGAAATACACGAGCGGCACACAAACACACGTAAATACACAAAATACATTGTGCCCCGGCTTGCAGCACACCTGTCACTCAGGAGCATGATACGCCTCTGGGTGGTGCTCCCCAGAATATAATAGTAGATGGCAAAACAAAATATATGCCATTAAATTCCCTGGCTCCTAAAGATAACTAGACTGGCTCCTGGACTGGTCTGTCTGGCTCCCAAAGTATAGAGAAATTTGTCAAGCACTAGCTTAGTGAATGTACATCCAATTTTAAATGAGCATACTGGACATTCAATAAAAGAAAAGTGATGCATATTCTCCATTTCTGATTTCTGCCCTGATCTCTTACAAATAGGATTCCCTAAAAGTCAGCCTCTCAACTGATGAAAAATTCCTCAATACCAAAAGGTGAGTTGGTGTGTCGCATTATCAGTATTAAAGGGCATATTTGGAATGAGTAAAACCGATTATGATCTTTTAACTGCGTCTTTGAAATATTCTGAAAGACCTCACAAAAATAAATGTCACCATTCGCCAACACAATAACACTCTGTATGGAATATTACATAATTTAAATGTCAAAGAAATTTAACAATGCCTTTATTTTTATATTAAAACAGAACAGATACTTAAAAATGCACATCATTCCCAAGGGTAAGCTTTTTCCGCCTTTCAGTTACTATTTTAAGATAAGCTTTTTATCTATTTAAATTTGCATTATATTCTTGATTAGGGACAGTTTCCAACCAGATGCTCATAAAAATGCAAAGGGATTAAGTGCTTCTGAAAATTAAAACCAAATTGTATTGTGTTATTATTGTTTCAGTGTAGGGTTTCAATGTTACAGAATTCTACAGTTAATGAGCCAATATTAACCATAGGAAAGGAAAAGAAAAAGGAAAGGTCACGGAAGGACCAGGATAAGTAGAACCTTAAGAGACAACTGTTGGCAAGAAAAATAAGTTATGTTTAATTGAAACTTTGCATCGAGTGTAGAATTAGAAACGTGTTAAATAGAAATGCTTTAATGATACTTTGCTCTATGAGGGGACTGATATCTTGGGTCAGGTGAAGGAAGATCTGACCCAGGATTCTAAAAAAACATGTCTGACCCTCATTGACCTATATTTAAAAGGCCTACACTGATGGAGGCAAGTCTGGAAAAGGGGATGTCTTAGCCTGCCATTTCAGGGGATTTTGTGAAACGTCATGGGGCATATCACAATCCATTGCCATCTTTTGGGGGATGACATGGGGTAAGTTTTTCCTGGTTGCCCTAACAGTTAGGCATACCAGGATCAACCATTATTTTTTGCATTTATTGATGTGATGTATGTGAAAATCAATAACATTGATCACATGCAATAAATTCAAAGCAGGAATAACAGTAAATGACAATCCGTGTTGTGTGAACACTGATTGTCAAAATCCTTCCCCTCTCTCACTGATACACTTTGATCTTGTATCAGAGGGAGAGAGGAAAGATATATACTGTGTCCCAGAAAAAAAACATTTGTTTTTACATTTTTACACTCTTTATTAAAAATGATACAGTACACAAAAAATAGTCTCAGGTGAGAGACCTATCTGTTCTTTAAAAATAGTATATGGTATGGGAGGATTAATTTTACAAGCAAGCAGGACCTTTTATTTAAACGCACACATAGCTATAGTTGTAAAAAAGCTATTGTCCAGAATGGACATCAAAACAAAGAAAAACTTTGTCCTGAAGGGGTTAAAGCAAGGGATTGCAGGGGGGCCTGTTACAACACCACTGCTAAATCACCCAAAGTATTTTATTTTTTTATCAAGATAAAGGCTGCCAAATACTGGGAAGTGCTAGTCACATAGAATTGTACTCTCTATAGGTATGCACACATTGCGAGCATAGATACCAGAATAAAAATAAATAGGGAGCAAGGGGAGGCCAAAGGAGGGAAAATGTTAGCACTGCAGCAAGGAAACTAAATAGCTAACACAAACTAAAAAATAGTTGCAAATGGTCCTGTTCACTAAAAGGTTAGTTGAGTCTAGATGAGATGAAAATTCAACTATTTTAACTATACATTGTGCAGGGACAAACCTAGAGATTATCCCTGCCCAATGTATAGCTAAACTGATAAAATTCAATTTCCATCTCACCACAACTCACCTTTTACTGAAGAGAAGATAAACCATGCACAAGCAGGACCTCAAAGTTAAATGCACCAGTATGTGCTAATATAAAAGGATGTAGATACTTAGATACTTTAATATACCGTATTTGCTCGATTATAAGACGACCCCCCAAACTTTGGATATTCCTTTAGGAAAAAAAACTAAAAGCCTGAATATAAGACTACCCTATAGGAAAAAAGTTAAATTTGGATATATTCACATGTAAATTGCTTTTTTAATAAAAAAATTATATCAAAAAATGCATTTCTTGTTTTTATTTCCTTTTTATGTGCCAATGCTGCCTCTCTCTTTCCTTTGCCCCCAGCTTTGTCTCTCTCCCCCTCCCTTTGACTCCCCCCCTTGTTTCTCTCTGCCCCCCCCCTTGTTTCTCTCTGCCCCCTCCCCTTGTTGCTCTGTCTCTTCCCCCCTCCCCTTGTTGCTCTGTCTCTTCCCCCCTCTCTCCTCTTGTTGTTCTGCCCCCCCATCCCTCCCCCTGTCTCTCTGCCCCCCATCCCTCCCCCTGTCTCCCTGCCCCCTCCCTCCCCTTGTCTCCCTTCCCCCTCCCTCCCCCTAACATGTAAATAGAAACCCTGGTGGCTAGTGTGGGCAGCGGGGGATGTCTGCACAATACGTGCAGACATCCTCCATGCTGCCCGACACCTCCGTCTATTATGACGGACAGCTGGTCCGTCATAATATACGGAGGTGTCGGGCAGCATGGAGGATGACTGCACGTATCGTGCAGACATCCCCCAGCTGCCCGATTCTCCCTGGTGCCTAGTGGGGCAGCAGAGGATGTCTGTGCGACGAGTGCAGACTCCCCTGCTGCTGCCCGGCACGCTCACTGGGACTTCTGTGACGAAAGCGGAAGTTCCCGGCTTCTTCATAGAAGCCCCGGCGGTCGTGCCGGGCGGAAACAGGGGAGTCTGCGCTCATCGCGCAGACATCCCCTGCTGCTAGAGAGGGGGATCCAGGTCCCCTGCAGCTCTGCTGGGGACCTGGATCCATGTCTTATAATCTGACCTCAATTTGAGGTCAGATTATAAGAAGACCTCGATTATAAGACGAGGGGCAATTTTCAGAAAAAAAATTCTGAAAAAAACCTTGTCTTATAATCGAGCAAATACGGTACTTGATGATATAGATAAATGGTATAAATAATCTAGATAAAGAGTATCTATATAATTTATGTATATCAGTAAGTATATTTAAGTAAGTATCTACATAATTTGGTTTTATTTCTCTCTTATTGCCATTGAAATGCTGAGTGTGGAGGTCTTTAGAAGCTACATGAAAAAAAAAATAGAAATATTACAACATTAATGAATACATTTCTATAAAGAGTTACCTTCAATATGTATGCAAACAGTTTGTCATTTTCAAATCCAAATTGTTATTTTAGCTAGAAGGCAACTGTGCATACAGCTTTGGTAACATTTGGTCACAGAGCTAAACTACCATATTTGCTCAAACATAAGAGAAGTTTTTTTTCAGTTTGTCTCGTAATCGGACCTCAAAGAATAGGTTTGATTACAAGGCTAAGATACATGTTTGCCGCACAGCTGCAGGGACCTCGATCTCACTAAGCATGTTGCTTAGCCGGCACACAGGCATCCTCCCTATGGTGGCCTCTCCCCCAATGAATATCTCCTGAAGTCAGATCATTGTGGGTCACGTGATAACCTCGACTAGACACCAAGGATATGGAACGATATGGATCCAGTGGCAAGTGCTAGTGGGTGCAATATGATGAAGGCAAGTGCTAGTGGGTGTATTATTGGTGCCTGGCAATTCCTAGGGGGTGCAATCTGAGTGTCTGGAAAGTCATTGTGGGGACAATATTGGCACAGTGGCAAGTATTTGTAGGTACAATATGAATGCAGTGGTAAGTCCATGCAGGTGCAATATAGGTGCATGACAAGTCCATGTGGGCAAAATATAGGTGTATGCCAAGTCCTTGTGGGTGGAATATGGGTGCAGGGGAAGTCCTTGTGAGTGCAGTATTGATGCAGTGGCAAATCCACGTTGGTGCAATGTGGGTGCAGTGGCAAGTCTTTGTGGGTGTGACATGGGTACAGTTGCAAGTCCTGTGGGTCTATTATGGGGAAATTGCAAGAGGAAATCCTGTGGGGGCAATATGGCTGCTGTGGCATGTCTTGTGGGTATCGTGTCAAGTTCTGTGGGTGCTGCAATGTGGTGCTGTGTCAGTTTTGTGAGTGCAATCTGGTGCTGTGGGCGCAATGGCAAGTGGGGCAAAGTAAGGAAACAAAAACAATCAAAGTTTTTTTTTTTCAAATTTTTATTAAAAATGAAGAAAAAAAATGTTTTATGTGAAGCAGTATTTACCAGCATTTTTCCTTATATGGCACCTTATATTTGGCCCTTCTCTTTTTTTCTCTCACAAGATCCAAAATGTTGGAGGGATTGCTTATAATCAGGGTTTCGGTATACGATATATATCTTGGAACTATATTCTGAAAGAAAGCTGATTTATATGATTTATTTGAAATCAATCTATAATGGTTTTATGTAAAGTTCTCTATATGATTTTATACATTGAAAACCTTTCTATTTCACCTCTACCTTTTAAGGAAATAGATATATTAAGTCGTGCATACATCTGAATTTCACACACTTCATTTATTCTCCTATATTGTGAATAGAAGCTACAAATGGAAAGGATGTGAACGCTGGTTGAACTTCATTATGAATGGATAACTTCCTTTAGAAAAAATAATAAACAAATCCTGAGCAACTATATGGACAGAGTAAAGCATAATTAGAACATTTGATTTGTGCTGCATGTTGGTACATTTATCATAGTTCTTTCAAACAAAGTGTATTTTTTCCTATGCAGCGAAGAGAACCAGAGGAGTCCTTTCATTATATTAAAAAAGATGTATGTAGTGTATATATATGACTCTTATATTCCCCTTTAGTTCATCACAAACTGACCTTTGGATTCTCTAAAATTTGACTTTGGAGGTCGACTTTATAGAGGAAATGATTTAAGCTATTGAAGTAAAATTCAGGTGCCAAATTTGACTTAGTCTCAAAAATAGCTTTGATCATTTCACCTTCCATTACATGAAATGGGGACGATTCTAACCTGTTTTTTTTTCTAAATTTAACTCGGATGCCAAATTTGAATTAGTCTAAAATTAAAAGTCGACCTCCAAAGTCAAATGTTTGCGAATAGACCCATTTGTCACTTGTTATATCTTGTGCCACTAAAAAGAGTGTGTAAAGTAGCAGTCCAAATATGGTTAAGACTGGCTCCGTGAAGAGTCCTGCATAAGTGGGTGGTCCTTTACCAAAATGGCCAGGGAGGCCCAAACGTAGATGTAGGCTTGGTTGGCAAAGTCATGCTAAAAAATGCACACACTAATCTGGAGAGAAGATTTACATACATACCTCCCAACTTCGGGAGGTATGTATTGTCAAAGAGAAGATATCCTTCTGCACTACATCTCTATACATAGATCCTGCCACATATCCATGCATATAGTACACCAAAGGCAAGATCCTTACCCCTTAAAAGGAGTGTCACAACCTTCGAGAACTAATCTGTAAATGGGCCCTAATAGTTGGCATGGAAAAAGTCTTGATAAAACCCCTTACATTACATTCAACTTCATAGCATGCAAAGTTATTTCAGGTTGCGATGTACATCTTAGTACTGTATATTATTACTGTATTTGTTCAAATTTAAGACAAGGTTTTTTTCATAGCAAATACTCTGAAAAATACCCCTCGTCTTATATTCGAGGTCTTCTTATAATCTGACCTCAAATCGAGGTCAGACTATAAGACTGGGATGCTGCCCGACAGTGCCGTCCATTATGACGGACCGGCTGTCCATCATAATAGACGGAAGTGTCGGGCAGCATGGAGGATGTCTGCATGTATTGTGCAGACATCCCCCGGCTGCCCCCACTAGCCACCAGGGAGCGAGTTA
Source organism: Pelodytes ibericus (assembly GCA_036172795.1). Classification (NCBI taxonomy): domain Eukaryota; kingdom Metazoa; phylum Chordata; class Amphibia; order Anura; family Pelodytidae; genus Pelodytes; species Pelodytes ibericus. The sequence goes on from CM069857.1 coordinate 38,727,140, forward strand.
CAGGTGAGGGGAGGGAGGGAGGGGGGCAAAGTGAGACAGAGGGAGGGGGGCAGAGTGAGACAGAGGAAGGGGGGAAGAGTGAGACAGAGGGAGGGGGCAAGAGTGAGACAGAGGGAGGGGGCAAGAGTGATACAGAGGGAGGGGGCAGAGTGAGACAGAGGGAGGGGGCAGAGTGAGACACAAAGAGAGGGAGAGAGACACAAAGGGGGGAGAGAAAGGGAGGGAGGGGGAGAGAGAAAGGGAGGGAGAGGGAGAGAGAGAAAAAGTTGAGGGAGAGGGAGAGAGAGAAAAAGTTGAGGGAGGGGGAGAGAGATAACGCTGGGGAGAGACACACAACGCTGGGGGGAGAGGCAAAGCTGGGGGGGGGGGAGAGTGAGGCAGCATTGGCACATAAAAGGAAATAAAAACAAGAAATGTATTTTTTTATATCAAAATTTTTATTTTTATTTTTTTCCTAAAGGAATATCCAAAGTTTGGGGGGTCGTCTTATAATCAGGGTTTGATTATTGAGATCCAAAAGTATTCTTAGTGTGAAAATGTTTCCTCTAGATCAGTAAAAAATACATGAGGATTTTGTCCTCACGTAATGCCCTGATACTGCAATCTTTCACATGCTTTTTTCGTTAGTATATTAATAATTAAATGTTACAGAACTAGTCAATGCCCAAGTGCCATATGCAAACTGTTTAACACTCACAAAATTAGAAATGTATTCACATGGCAAAAAAAAGGTGTAAAGTGTTTAGTACATCAGAGATTTCTAACTAGAGGTGTCGTATAATGATCATACGTGAAAAGTAAAGAATCTATATTTACTCTGCAGGAGCATACTAATCTCTGGAAGTCAGTCAAAGAATTTAGGTATGGGGTATTTTTATATTTAAATGTATCTGTTGTTGATTGTATTATGAAATGGTTTTAAAACACATGTTTCTTCTTAAAATATTTATGTTGGTGTTGTTTTGGGCTATGTACCTAATAAAACATATTTACCACTAGACAGATAGATAAACCACATATAGATTATATATAATAATATGTATATATATATATATATATATATATATATATATATATATATATATATATTTACATACATATACACACACTTCCAGGGCAAAAAAAAAAGTCACCAGAAAAACAAAAAGGTCACACCCTCCTATATTTCGTTGGACCGCCTTTAGGTTTGATTACGGCACCCATTTGCTGTAGCATTGTTTCGATAAGCTTATGCTATGTCATAAGATTTATTTCCGTCCAGTGTTGCATTCATTTTTCACCAAGATCTTGTGAAGCAAAGCCTTCTCCAGCACATCCCAAAGATTCTCAAAGGGGTTAAGATCTGGACTCTGTGGTGGCCAATCCATGTGTGAAAATGATGTCTCATGCTCCCTGAACCACTCTTTCACAATTTGAGCCCTATGAATCCTGGCATTGTCATCTTGGAATATGCCCGTGCCATCAGGCAACAAAAACTCCATTGATGGGATAACCTGGTCATTCAGTATACTCAGGTAGTCAGCTGACCTCATTCTTTGGGCACATAATGTTTCTGAACCTAGATCTGACCGACTGAAGCAACCCCAGACCTATTGGCTTAGTTAAATCCAGGTGGCAACTTTTTATTATCAGTTATTTGTATATATGTATCCACCAACTCATATCTATCTATAACATAAGTGAAAAAAATTCTTTGAAATCCATTGAGACACAAAAGGGCATGAGTTAAGTAAAATCCATATGCTTTTGAGCTGTTGGACAAGAGAAGACACTTGCCAACCATCTTTTGACAGTTATTCCCTAGAATTCTACCCCTCCTCTGTACTCATAAATTCTCTAATAAACTCTGAAAGTTTAGCTTTACTTTTTCATGCTATACACAACCCATTATCAATTCCGGTGCAATGATTTTTGCCTCTCTAGGCGAAGATGGACTTTGCCGCCCATCCCCCTTCCACCATTTATGGGGTGGTTTAGTCAAGCCCAGTCTATAGTTCGCACAGATGTGGTACAGTATAACTCCCATTAGTATTCAGCAGGTTACTCTCTATTACTTTTCTTTTCAGCTCCCTATCTCCCTGACATGAGGGGTGGAGTCATGTAATCGTATCCTACACATGAATAGCGCCCCCCCCCCCCCCCGCACAGCACTCTGATGATGAAGTTCCTGAGTCCTCCAGACCTCCTCCATTACTATACGGATTAGCTGGAGGACTTGCAGCCACCTGGCATAGTAGTTGGGTGCTGTGTCTTGTCGGAAGGAGGAGAACTTGGCGCAATCTAATTCAGAGCAATGTCTCTCCTGCCTCCACAACTGCTGCCTGTGGGGATCGCTTTGAGTGCCCCCTGTGGGTCTGCACCCTTGGCCGATACCTACCTTGCCTATAGGTAACGCCAGCTCTACTCATTATCCAAAATACTTCTGGTTCCAAGCATTTTGGATAAGGGATACTCATCCTGTTTTACACAATGTTCAGCAATGCTTGCTGGTTTTATATATACCATTATAGCCCAAGTAGTGGCTGTGAGCCAGATGTGGCTTCCATGTGCTTTTGTGTGGCACCTCTTCTAGTTAAAAAGACAATACCATTTCTATTGTAATCCCTCATAGAATTAATAATGTTCGGCACTCCAACTATAGCTTCTGCCCAGTATTGATGCAGAAGATAACTGTTCATGTTAGAAATGTTTCTAAGAAATTGCACTACCCATAATATGATTTAAAATATGTTGCTTCCAGTTTGCATGTTTCTTGAACCATATATATAATATATATGAACAGTATATATACGGTTACATATGAGCAGTATCTATACAATAACACAGAATGTGTCGGTAGATAAGAACCATTCCGCCAATTTTGCCTCCCCAATTTATGCTTAACTTTAAACAAAAGAAATTAGATAAATACATCTGAATACTTTCATTAGTCCTAGACTTTATGTTATATCTACAATAGCCTTATGCCTATCCCATGCATGCTTAAACTCCTTCACTGTATTAACCTCTACCACTTCTGCCTTAATACTATTCCATGCATCCACTACCCTCTTCTTAGCCTTTTGCCCATTGCATTCATGCTTAAACTCCTTCAATGTATTAAACTCTACCACTCCTGATTTAAGACTATTCCATGCATCCACTACCCTCTCATAAAAGTAATTCCTAGCCGTATGCCTATCCCATGTATGTTTAAACTCCTTCACTGTATTAAACTCTACCACTCCTGCTTTAAGGCTATTCCATGCATCCACTGCCCTCTCATAAAAGTAATTATTCCTGATATTATTTAAAACCTTCCCCCGCTAATTTAAGACTAGTTTTTTATTCTTTTAAATATACTCGCTTCCTTTATGTGTTTATTCCCTTTATGTATTTAAATATCCTCTCTGTCTAGTCTTTCTTCCAAGCTATACATATTATGGTCCTTTAACCTTATCATTTAGTGTATAAAATGTGCTGACCCATCTTGTTGTTTGCACAATATGCTAAATACATCTTTAGCTTGATGAGATCGTTGGTAACATTGTAATTAAATTCCTATGTTTAGTCAGTAATCCATTATTTAAAATAACAAGGCATAGGTGAAACCATGTTCCTAGAACCAATATACATTACAAAATAAAACTCCCTGATTCGGTTTGAGCACAATGTTTATTTTGGGCTGTAACATTCTTATTAATAATTATTGCATACAAGTTTAAATATAGAAATCCCTTCATTACCAGGCACATGTAAACACCATTCAGTTTTTACTTTCCAATCAAATGAGCACAAAATATTTATTTTTATATCCGATGAGACTGCGTTCTAAAAAAATAGATTTTTACAGAAACTTTATTTGGCCAAAAATGGAAAATATGTGATTTTGCAGATACCAGTGATAATACATAAATAGTATGGGTGTGTGTTGATATATTTAGACATATACAAAATGCATGGCTGTTACTTTATGATTGGCATCTTTGGCTGACAAAATATACAAGGGTTTACTCCGGTAACTCTGAAAACTGACCCCAATCAGATCACTTCAGTGATCCGAATGGCCGTTAAATTCTTGCCATTCAAGGATCACCAACGTACCATTTCTTATGTGAGTGCGCTAGGCAGTGACGTAAGTAGAAACCAGCTTGACCTCTGACCATGTGACACATCACTGCAATACCACATACCACCAGTGCAATACACCCCCATTGCCCATGTTCTAGATTTGTCCACACACCACTCACTTGAATCTACAGTGGTCGCAAGGTTTCCAATCCAGTTGCATTGGAAACTTTTTCGACCAACGAACTTACAAGTGCTATGCAGACAATACTAGTACATGGACAGTGGAGGTGTACTGCACATGTGGTATAATGTGGTAATGTGTTACTTAGTCAGAGGGCCACGTGGCAAACTTACCACTACGGCATAGTGGTTTTTACTCACTCCATGTTTCACTTATTATACCCTCGTTGTCGTAGTTTTTCTTCTTTTAAATATACTCTCTTCCTTTATGTCTTTATTTCCTTTATGAATTTGAATATCCCCTAGGTCTAGTCTTTCTTCCCAGTATATACATAAACCTTATCTTTAAGTGTATAAAATGTGCGACCCATCTTGTTGTTTGCACAGTATGCTAAATAAATATTAAACTTGATGAGATCGTTGGTAACATTATGATTAAATTCCTATGTTCAGGCATTAATTCATTATTTAAAATAACGAGGCATAGGTTAAACAATCTTCCTAAAAGCAATGTATATTACATTCAGAAATACCAAACATATGAGGTTGGGCATTGCATTCCACTATCCTGGAGATAGGAAAAGGCATTTCTAAAAAAATGGCTCAGTGTTGGTGTGTGGCCATTCACCCTGTGCACATGAAATGGGGGGGTACATTTAACGTAGCAGGTGGTAATCGTGAACAATAACCGGTGATGTGATGCCATCCTAAAGCTATTTTTTTATTAATAAATATGCTATTATGGCATATTGAAACAATTGCATGTATTCATTTTTTATTATTATTTTTCAATCAATATGTTTGTTGATAATATTTTATATATTCATTTATTTAAACATTTTAGTATTCATTTTATTATTATTTTCATTAACTTTAAAATTAAAATTTGCCAATAGCTGGCACATTTAGATGTCCGTAATTCACCAATTCATAATTGGCTGAAATGGCCATAATTAGACTATTTTAGCTGATTTCGGCTCTTTAAGAATATGGGAAATCCATTGAATGGTCGAGCCCACAAAACCAAAAGGGGGGAAGCAATTCATTAAATTGTCAGATTGATTTCTCCTTGAATCAACAAGCTCTAAATAGAACTCTAACTTTTAATGTCAATATTCTTATAACTGTTCTACTTTCTGAAAAAGCATCCAAAACCCTTGTATGATGTATGCGTATTTATACATGTATGAACCAAGACAAAAAAATTAATATAAATAAAAAACATTTATTTATAAATAATTATACAAACCAACTATTTCATAGTTGTTAGTAGTCAAAGGGCAGTTAACTAAATTATGACATGGTTGCCTTTTATTTTAATATAACAATATGTGATTCTTTAAAAATATCTTAAAGATCTATTGCTTAAAACGTTTTTTACAACACCAAAATTGGTCATCATCCCCCCCAGCCAAATCTATTTAAAAACGCTATTTATAGCTATATATCTAAGCATGATGGATGACTCATGCTATAGAAAAAGCTTAAATAATTTGTCTGTGGACCACTATACCAAGACATAATTAGGTTTGCCAAAAAGAATGTTGCATTTTTAACTCATTTTTGTTTTTGGTTTTATTTTGAACATTTTTTTTTTTAATAATCCAATGCTGGTTAGAACTGTGTGTTTTCCTCTCATGTTGTAAGGTTGAATGCAGAGTAAAAACAAGAATGAACATCTACGAAGGATAACTAAGACACAAACGGATTTAAATATTATTTATTATTATTTACAGTCTGTACAGAACAGATATTTTAACGTGTAGCATTTATGGGACTTTTGGGATGCTAATCCTACTTGCTAATCCTCTGATGTTTTTATAGCCAAGAAAACTATGGAAGAGGTCAAATGAAAAAGAACACAGTTTGGCTACATACAGAATTGAATCCCGACACAGGTATGTGTCAGAAATGCACTTAAGATTCACAATCAGCCTCTTGGTTCATGTGTGTCAGCGACACAACTGAGCCAAGGGGTCATAAATGAAAATAGGAGGAGCTGGGGACTTTCTTAATCAAATAAAGTTTAAAGTAAGCCCCCCCCTTCCAATAAAAATAAGTTTAATTAAGTTAATTATTGAAAAACACTGAGTCAAAAAAATGTTTAGTTGTTCTTTAAGGGAGATCGTCCTAACAAGCATAGATCTTATCACAATCAGGGATAGGCAAAGTGTCCATACAGTGTTACAGGGCTGTAAAGGTCCATAGAACTTCATTAAATTGTCCACCACCGACCCAGCAAATGTCCACCATTAGCAATTTGATGCCTACCCCTGATCACTACCAACATGCCCGCCCCTCCTCCAGACACCCATGAGGGCAAGTATGTTAGAAATGCTTTACTCAATTTAATTAAAAAAAATATTAACAAGGAGTAAAGCTTAATTTACAGTGTTTTATGATGAGACACGGAGCATTTTTATTGGCAGGTCCACCTTAAGCATAAATGTGATACATATTCATACATAATCATATACGTTTTATAAACAGAGTTTTATAAAAATATAATATTACTTATAATGCGTTCAACCTCAGGCTTTAAAGTATTACATTCTGCTGATATTGGAAGCATATGAGCAACAAAATGTCATTTTTCATAAAATAGTTTCTTCAATAGTGTCTTCCTGTAACTTGTCATTCTGCATGAGTTAGTAAAAGGAATCATTACTAAAAATACATTCTTATTTCACCAACTCATTAAAGAGTAGAGAAGATGAAATGTTTTCTGGACAAGAAAAGCTTCTTTGTATCCTATGCACAGGCAAAAGAAGGTGTTTAGCAGTGCATATGATATATGTTCCAAATCAGTGGAGCACAGCGCATTGTGGCCACCGAGGAACATAAACCTGTATTGTATAATGCAAAAGCAATATCTCATTTGGTAATTGGGAGCACAGCTGAGAGAAAATCTAGACTTTGCTAAACAACAAGAAATACAAAAAGCTTTATGACTATATTTCATCATTGTATGATACTCTAAGGATTAACTCTCAATTATATTTGAGAGAAAGGATCAGTAAATGACTTACAATACATCTGGATCTGCTCCGATAGATTTTACTTTATGTACTATGAGAAGGTATTATTGATGAGAAAACATTCTTAACAATGACCAGCATGGGGTTAAAATCGAAACGGAAAAGTGTCATGGAAGTGACATCATGTACAATGGGTGCAGTACCGGCATATCACCATATGGTGGCCCAGTAAAGTATATGTGGTATGGGACACATTGAGGGATATGTATAAAAACTCCTGCACTGCAAAGTGTTAGCTGATTTATTTTTAACAAGTGCAAAAGTCAAAACAATAGTTATTCTAATATTAGTGGATCCACTTTCTTTGCATGAGATGTTTCAACTATTCTGCTGTCATTGGTACCCCTGTCAGCTAATGTTACAGCTCTGAGAAATGGAGATATCAGTTCAATTCTTTTTTTTTTTTTTTGAAAGATTACTTATTATCAGGTGTAGGAATTTTTTTTTTTTTTTCCCCCTCTCCCTCTTTCCCCTTCCCTTCTTCTTTATTACATACAATAAATACATACAAATTCAAAATCACAGTACAGGAACATCACATTAGGCACTTTGATAGTATTACTAATTTCATCCCACTCTTTTTATATATTTTACACAGTCTGTCAACCGATTCTAGGAAGGTCGTTAAATATTGGTTGATTATCTGACTATTGATTTTATTATAAATATCTATGTCAAGAAGAGGGGAGGACGGGGAACAGAAGTAGAGCTTAAGGAGTTCCTGCCAGTCTCACTTACATCCAACCAAAAGACGTAGTCTATCTCACCATACCTACTACTACACACTTACTATCATCTATCATTCAAAGCTCGTTGTCCTCGCTATCTCGGTGGCCCGGGGTCTGACCATGGGTCTTGGGGAGAAGGGGCGGGGAGGTCCCATGAGGGGGAGAAAGGCTAATCAAGATAACCATTCATTGGGGTCCAAATGTCCCGGAAACTTGCCTCTGATTTAGATAGGGGCTTTTCCAATTGTTTTTGGAATCTGGTTTGGGCTTTTATCTCCTTCCACCCTGGAGGGTCAGGATTTCTCCAGCTGCGGGCCAAGCAAATTTTAACTGCGGAAAGTATATGGATAGCGAGAATTTGTTGAGGTTTGGTCATACTAGTACATTCCAGGGCAAACAGAAAGAGCGAAGGTGTAAGAGGGCCATGGAGGTTACATGTCCTCTGCAGGAGAAGATGAAGTCTGTTTTTTATGTCTGATAGCCTTTCGCATTCCCACCATATGTGGTACATGGTTCCCAGTGTTGTCCCACACCTCCAGCACAGTTGAGATGTCCCGGGCTGGAACTTATGGAGACGTGTGGGGACCATGTACCACCTATATAGGACCTTGTAGTAAACCTCCTGTAACGTGACACAATGAACTGTAGTCATATTGAGCTCATCTGCTTTATACCATTGTTCCTCCGAGTAAGATCTTTGGAGATCTCTCTCCCATTTAGTTATAGAGGTAGGGAGTAAAAAATTTTGTCTTTGGTCCATATGCACTGTTAGTTTTGAGATTAATTTTGTTTTATGGTGGGCTGCAATGAATTCGTCTAACATATCTTGAGAGGCGAGTTTGATCTTTTTAAGATAATTCCGTACTCTGAGATATGTAAAAATCTCTGTTTCCGGGAGAGAGAATTTATCTTTAGCTTGTTGAAATGGAATTGGGCCGTCACTATTCATTAAGTCTGAGATATATGTTATTCCCTTATTTTTCCAGACAGAGAGATTTAAGTCTGGAATATAAAATTTGAGTGTTTCTATAGGAGCATTAGCTTTTAAGGGAGTTATCGTCCCAGAGGTAATTCTGTTTTTTTCCATATTATTAAATATGTCTACAATTATTGGGGATTTTATTTCCAGTTTATTAAATTCGTGCTTAGTAACCCAATATAGATGAAATGGATTCATATTGAGAGTTTGGACTTCCTCAAGCTGCATCCATCTACTTTTTGTATCGATCTTACTTTGCCACTCCAGTGCATGCACCAGCATAGATGTTTCATATAGTCTGCGCAGGTCTGGGAATCCCAGACCTGCACAGCTAATGCTTCTTATAAGATCTGCTCTTTTTATTCTAGATTTTTTACCCTGCCATACGTATGAAAGAAAGATCTTCGTAATTAATTCCAATATTCGTCTAGGAACCCGAAGTGGGATCACTCTAAAGAGATATTGAATTTTGGGGACTACGTAGGCTTTAAGGGCGTTTATTCTTCCAATTCAGGAAAGTTCTGTTCCTCTCCACTTCTCCAGTTTATTTTTTAACTCCGCTATTAAGGTTTGGTAATTCAAATTCACTAAAGATTCCAGGGAAAAGGTGAGTTTTATTCCTAGGTAATTAATGATGGAATTTGAGCAGTCAAAATTATATAAGATTTCAAGTTGTGCAATTTGGAGTGGCTCGAGAAAGATAGTCATTACCTGAGTTTTGGTTAAGTTGATTTTATAGTTTGAGTATTCACCAAACTCTTTGATGATATTTAAGACTACATGGATTGACGACAAGGGTGATGTAAGAGTCAGTATTATGTCATCAGCGTATAATGCTAATTTATGTTCTTGAGTTCTTATTGTTATGCCCTTTACTGATTGTGTATGCCTTATGGCCGCCGCTAAAGGTTCAATTGTTAGGGCATAAAGCATTGGGGCTAATGGACATCCTTGTCTAGTTCCATTATAGATTGTAAATGGCTGTGATTTTAGGAAAAGTCCTGTTACATAAGCTTGGGGGTGATGATAGAGAGACATCACTAGATGTTTAAAAGATCCCTGTAATCCAAATATCTCCAATACCTCGGCCAAGTATGTCCAGTTCACCCGATCGAAAGCCTTCTCAGTATCTAGTGCTAAGAAGGCTGTCGGTATCTTGGATGTCTTAATTTCAGAGATCAGATTTATTAATCTACGGACATTATCCTCAGTCGTTCTTCCTTGGATAAATCCAGTCTGATCCGGGTGAACTAGGCCTGGGAGGATAGGACCCAGACGTTTTGCCAACAACTTAGAGTAGATCTTAATATCATTGTTAATTAAAGAAATTGGTCTATAATTTTTGACAAATTCTGGGTCCCTCCCCTCCTTTGGAATCGGGAGTATGGATGCTTGTAGCATCTCTGGCGGGAAGGAATTACCTTCCCTTATATAATTAAACATCTTCAATATTATCGGGGAGATCCATGGGTCCATTAACTGATAAAACATAGATGTGTATCCGTCTGGGCCCGGGGATTTCCCCGATTTAAGCTCATGTATTACTTCTTTAAGTTCAATCAGAGTAAAAGGTTGACCCAGAATTTCAGAATCTTCTGTAGTAACTTTAGGGAGATTAAGTTTTTGAAGGAACCTTCTAATCTGGTGAGTTGATTTAGAGTAGTTACCTATGTTATATAATGAACTATAATATTCTTTAAATGCTATCCCAATTTCAGCCGGATCTATCAGGGTCTCATTTTTAACTTTTAGTTTGGTTATTCTTTTTTGTTCTGTTCTAATTTTTAATCTCTTTGTCATGTTTTTATTTACTCTATTATTCGAGTAATACCATTTTTGCTTATTGTGTAACAAAGTGATACTATATTTTAGTTCTAATTTTTCCCTTATTTCCTGCTGAATAGATAAGATTTGTTTAGCTACTTCAGGGGTAGGTGTTATTTTGTTAAGTGTTGTTTTCTTTGCTAATTCTATATGTAGATCCGCGAGAGTTTTACCCCTCTGTTTTTTCAGGTGGGAATCTGCACTGATCAGATAGCCTCTTATTACACATTTTAAAGTGCACCACAGGGTAGTTGGTGATACTGAGTTATTATCGTTATTCTCTAAGAATTGTTCAACCTGGGATTGGAGCTCCCTCCTTCTATCCTCCGACCCCAGGTTGAATTCGTTTAATCTCTAAGTGTATGTGAGGGGCTGGCCAATGTTGTCGTCTATCTCCAGGAATACTGGGGCATGGTCAGACCATGTAATTTCCCCTATCTGTGATGCTCGACATCTCCCTAGTGAAAAACCCTTTACATAGAATGTATCTATTCTAGAATATGACATATGAGGTATTGAGTAGAAAGAAAAATCTTTTTCTTTTGGATGATGTAGACGCCAAACGTCATATAGATCGTTGGTATATAGCCATTTCGTTAATTTTGCTGCTATGGTTTTAATTTTCGGATCTATGCTTTTACCCTTAGCTAAGCTTTTATCCATAGAGGGGTCAGGGACACAGTTCATGTCTCCTGCTATTATCAATGTACCCTTTGAGATGGTTTCCCATCTCTTCCCTAAGGTATTCAGCTAACCAACCGGTGACTCATTAGGGGCATAGATGTTCACTAATGTGTACAGAACATTATTTAGCTTGCATACCAAAATAATAGATCTACCCATGGGGTCTGATTCTTGGTAGATATATTCAAAATTTATGCTATTAGAGATCACAATAGCTACCCCTCTTTTCTTAATTTGACCAAAACTAGCAGTGTATACTTCGGGGAATTTCCGATAATTCCATCTTAAATGCCCGTTTTCATCCCAGTGGGTCTCCTGGATAAACCCAATTTGTATTTTTTCCTTGATTAACATGTTATATAAGTAAGCACGTTTCTGAGATGAATTTAGGCCCTTCACGTTAATAGTAGCTAGTTTAATTTTCATGATCAGTCTTAAAACCCCCTATTCCCCCCCGCCCCGATCCCGAGACCCAGTACCCCACACCCACGAGGCGCCCGACAACGAGTTCAATCATACATCCATACATTCTAACACTCCGGTGAGCTAGTCACACAATAGTTAGCTCCTGTTCCCGATAAAGGTTCGGAGCCATTCAAGTGTTGGTGCCGCGGTTGGGAAGGGGCCGTCCTAGTAGCCCAGATATTATAATTAATTTTATTAATAAATCCCTCCTTCAATAACCAGATTTAATAGATCTTTAACAGAGCAAGTTTTGAGAAGGCAAAAAGAGAGGAGGGAGGAGCAACTACAAGGTAAGTTTTTAAAAGGCAAGCTTAATTTAGGAGTAATTTTAAAGTAAATTCTCCCGGTTTAATACCTACTATCTATGGAAAAAAGAGAAAATCTTATTAGTGCATATATAATACTATTAATATCATCCTTCTATCGTACAATTAAGTTCAATTCTTAATCTATATGACGCATTGTTATATTTTAAAAATAAACAATCTCACTTCCTATATCAATTTAGTCTACCATGTATATTTTATAGAGTTCTTGCCAAGCTAAAATACTAAAATATCCCATAATTGCACAGAGAAACATTTGGAATTTGGTAAAAAGGTCATTTCACATGAAAAAATCCAATATCTTCTTCAGACACATATTCCACATGACTGAGACATTGATATATGGATGTGATGGAGATAACATATACCTTTGAGTGTATTTCTCCCCCGGATGTGTATTACTCCCCTGTATTGTAATATCTCCAGTACACACTAAGAGAATAGCTCAATGTATACTTCCCATTTAAATATTTTTATAGTATTGTTGTTTGTATCAGTTTTGGGACCATTTGCTATAACTTAAAATGTGCAACACCTCTATGTTTATGAAACACAGAAATATGCATAGCTTATCATGGCATGGCCAATCATTTTATTTATAATTGTATTATGGAATAGATGGACAGACTTAATACAGAGAAAGACCATGTGATTGCAGGATATGTTACATGCACTGCTTTTAGGGGAAACTATGACATGGAGCGCAACACTACATGAAAACGGAGGACCATGCTTTTCAGGACGTATATATACGTCCAAATGCGTTAAGGGGTTAAAATATTGTTCTTTTGAGAGAATGACTATAATTCCCCCCTTGTCTGTAGATGATGACATAAAAGTCTTTATTTAAATCCTCTATGATTTATAGTTCCCTTGTAGTGAAATTATAAGTATCATATTTTGTGAGTTTGATATTTTTTAGATAATGGATTACTTGTTTTTACACTGCAGGGGTCTAGATTTATAAAAGCTAGGGAAGAAAGTAATTGGCGTCAGATGTTCTGTTAAAAGGACAAGGAATGTCGACTATTGTGACATCCATAATGCCCTTTATAGTATGGTATCTTTTTAGGGTGGCATTTCTATAAAACGTATTAATATCAATAAATGCTGAAAAAAGAACGAACTTTCTGGTCGATGCAGATTTTAAACCTCGACCCAGTATAGATAACTGTGCTGCATGTAATGTTTTCCCCCGATAGATGAAAAATACCAGTGTTTATTACCATTTGCCCCTGTTTCCTCCTCTGAAGCTTCTTTTCTTCTCTCTCTGTTGTATCGTCCTTCTCCTCTGAATCTTTCTCTTTGGGGCAGAGGGTTCCGCCACCTCGGAGGTGGTCAGGTTAGACGATGGTCCTGATCCAAAAAAACAGAGGTTTCCTCCATAGATGACAAAACCTGATATTATTAGATAGGACTGTATCATCTTCTCCTGCACTTGGACTAATCCAAAGGATTCTTTTCTCCTTTCATCAGTAATGTGATCGTGCCTATCTCTAATCTTAAATTTGAAAGTAGACCTAAATACAATCTAAGGCCCCTAGGAACGATTTTGTCAAAAATGTATTTTTTAATGGTAGATCTTTAATGCAAAGCCTTTCTAAATGTTGAAAAATATGTTCCAATCCTTTTTGGGCAGAGATTCATTCAGAGTGTTGGATTCACCAGTGTGAAAAAATTGTTCTAGTGCTATATAATATTTATCCCTAAAATAAAAACATGAATCATGAATAAAAAGGGAAAAAAATATAAAAGATATAAAATGTAACTAACTAGCGGCTGGACTGAAGTGAAAAGAAAACAATGAACATTAAAAAGAAACCCGACAAGAGCCATCTAACTGGCTCCATAAAAGCTATACAAGGTACATTTTCAAGATAAGTGTAGCAAAAACTAGCTTTAATATGCATGTAGTTGTCCAGTTTTTATTACAGGAGAACAAAAAAAACAAAAAAAGCAAAAACGGTGTGCGGAAGGAGCTCACAATCAAAGCAGGTATGTGAAAATAAGCCAGAGTTTAATGCTTAAATAAAGCAGGCTAGTACAAAAAAGGAAATGAACCACACAGTGAGAAAGACGCCTTACGGTGGATGCCCTACACCAGTTGATCGACCTGCGCGGGAGGCGATACAAACTTACCATATATTTATTTTATCTACTGGTGGTCTTATTCTATGAGGTTCAGCGGAGAAACTCAGCAGCCCTAAAACATCTAAACGTTATACCCAATAATACTGTCTCAAATTGTGCTGAGAAATACACTCCATATAAAAGTACCTGACGTTGGCTGGTCTATCAAACTGCGATAAATTACATGATACAGAATTTACTGTGACTCGACTGGAACCCTCCCCTTGCAAACCATATAAGTTAATACACGAATAACTCTCTATCCATCCACGAACAGACCTACATTCAGCTTAATTGGGAAATGGCTCCTAAACGTGATAAGGAGAGGGAAAAGCCAGTAAAAGACTCGGGGATTAACACCTACTATTCCCCAAAATCATCTTTAAAAACCCACAACCAGACAACTAAGGCTATACCTAGCTCCTCGGCAGAGGAGAGCATGTTAGACACTTCTTCCAATACTCCAATCTCTCAAAGCATGTTCTCTTCGGCCCTAGATAATCTCTATGAGAAAATCAGGGCTGACTCCAACAAAAATTTTGCAGAAATTAAAGCAGATCTCTCACAACTCCAGTTGACTCTATCGACCCAAGCAGGTCAAATAGACCAGCTACAGGAGGGTCTCTTACAGATCCAGGCAGACAACTTTGAGCTCAAGAAAGAAGTGAACATGCTAAACCAAAAGATTAACGATCTGGAGGACCGTTCGAGGAGACGAAACCTAAAATTTCGAGGAATCCCTGAAAATGTTAAGAACATAGACCTGGAAGCATACCTCATTGACTTTTTGAAACTATATTTGTCACCTGAGATTATTGGGACTCTCCCCTTCGAGAGACTACATAGACTCCCCAGACCAGCCAGTCTCCCACAAGAGGTCCCAAGAGACGTGATTGTATGCTTTCAAAACGCAAGAATTAAAGAACTCTTATTGAGACAAGTCAGAGTAAAACCAACTCAAGATCCTAATTTCTCTACAATTACCTTATACGCGGATATATCGCAAAACACCAGGATGAAAAGAAAAGAATTCAACCAGTACACTGCTATCTTGAGATCTAAAGACATTCAATATAGATGGGGATTCCCCACAAAACTGATAATTTTCTATCAGGGCAAGACTTATCAATGCGACCAACAATCCACAGCTAAGGACTATATGCTTAGTTGGGGTCTAATACCCCCCGAGAAACAGTAGATCACTAAAGACAGTGGTAACAACCACGATGAGAGCAGTGTCGAGGGGAATTACATAATTTTTTTTTTTTTTTTTGATGTTAATTATTATTTTGCACTAGGCAACTGAATCTAACATAAACCTTAAAAGTTGTATATTTAGTTGGATATAACCTTATAGCGTTTAAGACTCCCCTATGTAATAACGCACTATAATGCACTTTGATAATATTTCTGAACTATAATAGATCAAGAAGTATAGGATTGTATAGTTTAAATATATATATATGTATATATATGTGTATGTATATATATGTGTATATGAGTATGTGTTGTTTTTTTTTCTTTTTTCTCTGATATGTAATTCTAATGTCTAATAACTATTGCCCTGCACTGAACTAGGCAACTGAACTATGACAGACCACAAAATCTATACAATTAAATGGATATAAACTTATAGTTTTTAAGATTACCCTATGTAATAACACACTATAATGCACTTTCTTAATATTTTTGCACTATAACAGATCAAGATATATGAAATAATACACTGCTTAATTATATATATATATATATATTTTTTTTTCTTTCTCCTCAATATGAATTATTATATTGCACAATAACACACCTTAATGAATTTTCTTTTTCTTAAATCTATACAGATAATAATTTTCAAGCACTATGTTGTTATTTATTTATTTATCTTTTTTTTTTTTTTTCCTTTCTCCTATTTTATATTTCTTCTCCTATACATGCTCTACACCCTGTACCCTCACTCTTCCTCTCTATAATAATATCCTCTCCCTTGCGGTCGCCCCTCTGCCCAACCCAGTCCAGGCACTAGTTAGTATCCCATGGTGGTTATGGGATTTAAGCTGGCGCAGCGCGTGGCCCATTTAACCAAATTTTTGGTTGGGCAGCGGGCTGCCCCGGTAAGAAGATTGGAAGGATGTATATATATGTTATTGTTCGTTTTTTGTCTATGCACACCTACAGGATTTTTTTTTTTTTCTTTCTTTTCTCCTCTCCCTACTTCTATCTGTGCAGTTTCGAGGCTCCCATCTCCCTCTTAACATCTCTGATAGGACTGACCCACTCAAACTATAGCTATGTCAATTAAATTCATGTTGATCAACTCCCAGGGCCTAAACTCCCCACAGAAGCGTTCTTATCTATACGACTCTATCATTCGAAACCAAGTGCATATCTGCTTTGTCCAGGAGACCCACTGGAGGTTAGGCTCTGCCGGACTGTGGAAATTTAAAAATTTTCCAATTGTCTACGAATCATCTCTCCCAGATAGGAAAAAAAGGGGGGTGGCAATCATTATTTCTGAAAGACTAAAATTTGAATTAATTCATCTTGAAACAGATACCAACGGCAGGTTCTGTGTCATAATCTGTAGACTTAATGATGCCCTCTACACTCTGGTAAACGTATATGCTCCCTCAGACGGAACACTGGGTTTCCTGGGTAAGATTGTAGAGCGAGTCGATAAAATACAGCAAGGAATCACTATCTTAGGCGAAGACCTAAATACTATAGCAGATGCCTCGTTTGATAAGAGCTTACCTATGGGGGCCAGACTGGACTCAAGAGTTAAAAGGAGTGCAGAATCTTTTACACGCTTTATGATGTGTAACAACCTTTATGACACCTGGAGAGTATACAACCCTGGAGTTAGGGATTACACTTTCTTTTCAAACGCTCACAAGTCATACTCCAGGATTGACTTTTTTCTGATGAGAGCTTCACACTTGGATGGCTGCTTAGAGACCCGAATAGGAAATATTTCCTGGTCTGACCATGCCCCCATCTTCTTAGACTACATAGATAAACAGGAATATAGGGACAGGTCTAAATGGCGACTAAACGAATCAATTCTGGCACACGATACAAATAAATCTAAACTTCAGGCTGAGATACGGGAATTTTTTAAAAACAACGATAATGGCGAGGTTAGTGATCAGACACTCTGGTGTGCATTTAAGTGCTACATTAGAGGAGTTCTGATCAAGATGGGTTCGATACTCAATAAAACCCAGGGAAAATCTCTATCAGACTTATACATAGAACTATCCAGGCTAGAAAACATTAACAAGAAAAACCCTACCCTCTCAAGCACAACACAGATAGAGGAGACTCAGAAAGCCATAAGATTGAGATTGAATATATAAGAAGGCAATAGCTCGGCTGAAAATATCATGGTACGCGAACGGGGGTAAGCCTGGCAAAGCCCTTACCAACAAGATTAAATTTAGGACCCGTCAGACGCGTATAGCTAAGATATGTTTCAAAGGTCGAACCTGCCTTTCACCAACTCATATAGGCAGTGCTTTCGCGGAATATTACGGCTCGCTATATGGTCTCCCCTCTACCGGAAAGTCTCCCGATCAGATTAAAGCTTTTTTAAATAAACTCGGACTCCCCAAGATATCTGAAGAGAGACTTTCCGAGCTGAATCACCCAATATCGGAACCTGAATTGATCAGTGCAATACGATCTCTTAAAAAAGGTAAATCTCCTGGACCAGACGGCCTGTCCTCAATATTTTACACCACAGCTCAATTAGAAATTCTCACAATACTACTTAGGACCTTTTCGGAAACATCTCATACGGGAGTATTTCCCCCTGAGCTGCTGGAGGCGACCATCTCTCCTATTCCGAAACCCGGAAAGGACCCCACACTCATCCCCAGCTATCGCCCGATATCCCTGATTAACTTGGATATTAAGCTTTTCTCCGGGATCTTGGCCGATAGACTGGGGAAGGTTATTCCACAACTTATCCATCCGGATCAGTCCGGCTTTATAACCGGTCGTTCAGGGGAAGACAGTACTAGGAGGGTCCTTAATCTCATTCACCAGGCTGGACAGAGTGGAGTTCCAACGGTGTTTCTTGCCCTCGACGCCGAGAAGGCCTTCGATAGGGTTGACTGGGGTTTTCTGGTCGGGACATTGGAGGCCTTCGGTATTGCCGGCTCCTTTATGACTAATACCATGGCACTCTATTCGGCGCCGAGGGCAAGAGTTTCGGGACCTTTGCTTAATTTTTTTCCATTAGAAACGGGACTAGACAGGGCTGTCCATTGGCACCACTGCTATATGCCTTAAGCATTGAGCCTTTGGCCGCCCTGATCAGAAACTCGCCTACCATCACGGGAGTCTGCCGACTCGAACGGGAGAGCAGGATCTCACTCTATGCGGATGACGTCCTGCTCTCTCTGACGTCCCCAGAGACTTCAGTTCCAAAGGTCCTGCACCTGATTAATCAATACAGCGCCTACTCCAACTATAAAATTAATTTAAGTAAAACTCAGGCGCTTTCATTCTCTCTGTCCCCAACACAACTACAGGAACTTTCAACATTAGGTAACATTAAATGGTCCAACAAGAGACTGAGCTACCTGGGAATACAGGTGGCTCAAGAACTTAGACAGACCCTTTACCTTAATTACGAGACTTTAATTCAAGATCTTAGAACCCTTTTAGCAAGTTGGAGAGGCCTGGAAATGGCATGGATGGGACATATCAATATTCTCAGAGCATATATTATCCCTAAAGTCCTCTTTTTGATGAGAGCGATTCCAATGAGAGCCCCAGTAATACACCTAAAACAACTTACCTCCCTGTTCTCCTCATACGTATGGAATAACAAACGCCCTAGAATTGCGATTAACACCTTAAAACGCAACAAAAAAAGAGGGGGCTTAGGTTTTCCAGACCTCTACAGACTACAGGATATATGCCAATTTGCCAGCTTCTTGGTGTGGAAACATAAGATTAATCAAAACACTCCTTGGCTCCAGATGGAAGTCGATGACTGTTCGGGAATTAACCCCTATTACTTCTTCTGGAGCACAGCAACTAGTTTCAATAAACGAAAAATCACAAATCCCATAATTCTGGATGTTACCAAAGGAATGTTTAAGTTTAAGAGGGTGTTTTCCCAGCTACAGGGTTTGACCAGTCTGGCCCCTCTGGGGGCATTGTCAATGGGAATCCAAGACCTAAATATTAAAAAATGGATCTCGGCTGGCGTAACCGCTATCTCGAACCTAATCCAAGACAATAAACTAGTCTCTTTTGACTTCCTGCAGAATGCCTTTGGGCTACATAATTCGGAATACTTTACGTATATCCGTATAAAAAAATTTCTATTATCTAACCCACTGGTGGACTGTACTCCTTTGGATACATCCCTCCAACAACTTAGTAGAACCAATATCATTTCGCAACTACAGTCGATATATGAGAGAACCCTGTCGCAGGACAAACCCACCTCAGTGAATCAATGGGAATTGGATCTGGGTAAGATCTTTCCGAACGACACATGGAACAGCGCTCTTCAGAATACTAGAAGCGCTGTTCATGGTGTCAATCTACAAGAACTCTTTTATAAGACACTTTATAGGTGACACCTGGTCCCTACGAGGGTCGTTAAATTCTCTCCTGATGCCTCAAACCTGTGCTGGAGGTGTGACAGAGAGGAGGGCTCCCAACTCCATATCTGGTGGACCTGTGAACAGCTGGAACCGATTAGAGACAAGACCGCCAAATTAATAAATCTCATCCAACAAAGAGATATCCCGCTATCCCCCCAAACGTTTCTCTTCCACTTCAACCTGGGTAGGAGTAAATCTCCAAAACAAATCCTGTCTATTATAATAATGATGGTGATTAAACTCCTGCTAGCACGCCGGTGGAAGAAAAAAGAAATGCCAACTTGGCTTGAAGTTGAGAACCAAATTGAGTTTCACCTTCAGGACGAAGGGGCATTTTACATATCAGAAGACTTAAGAACTAAGTATCGACAGATGTGGGACCTGTGGGTGAGAATAAAAGCTCTAGCTGGGAGTTGACATAACCAAGTGGGGATATCCGTCACATGAGATGAGAGGGTTGGGGAAGGAGTCGATCTGTGCAGATGGAATTAATTTTGTTTCTTTTAGTTTACTTTCATTTAATTAACCAATTTTTTTTTTTTTTTCCTCCCTTTCCTCCTGGGTGGAGCATTGCACACATATGAATGGGTGGAATGTAGCGTGCACTGTCCCCTTGTATGTCTCAGGATACTACTTTTTCTTTACCTTCGTTTATGCCTTTGTGATTCTTACAATCTTTGTATAACACCATTTCTTATATGTATTGTGAATATTTTGTATGTGTATATGTAACGATAAATGGAAAATGTAATAAAGATTATAAAAAAAAAGAGAAAGACGCCTTACGCGTTTCGTGCTTCAAAAGCACTTAAGTAAAACAGGCTAGTGCAAAAAAGGAAATGAACCACACAGTGAGAAAGACGCCTTACGCATTTCGTGCTTCAAAAGCACTTAAGTGCTTTTGAAGCACGAAACGTGTAAGGCGTCTTTCTCACTGTGTGGTTCATTTCCTTTTTTGTACTAGCCTGTTTTATTTAAGCATTAAACTCTGGCTTATTTTCACATACCTGCTTTGATTGTGAGCTCCTTCCGCAAACCGTTTTTGCTTCCTTTTTTTTTTTTCTCCTATTGTACGAGCTGAATAGCCTGGCGTTGAGGGAAGCTCCACTTTGTTATTTCAACAGGCTGAAATCGGAGGGATTACTTATGTTTGGTTTATCTGACCAGGAGGTCCTCCAGTGCTCTTTTACTGTTCAGTTTTTTATTACAGACTGTAAAGTTGGTTACATCACATATACTAAAGAACAAAAATGTAGACAATCTGGTAAAAAGCATTAACAAATATGTTGTACATGTTTTACCATATCATTTATTAATAAGACAAAGGCAATGTTATTGTGGTACTGGAAGCTATGTAGACAGTTATAAAGCATCTTTCTAGCATCACAATTCCCCTGCAGAATTTGCTGCCTGATTGTTACTCCTCTCGGGGGTCATTTAAGTTGTCATTGGCATTATAATTCTAGTAAGTAAATTTCAAAATGCGCAAAGGCATGCATGTATTATTATTATTATTATTATTATTATTTGCATGATATGCTTCACTGATTCCAATCCTTGCATTAAAGAAGGCAAATACAACATGAAACAGAACGGCCAGGTTTCATTATTAATATTTTATAATTATATTAAATAAATAAAACACAGCCTTCCAGGAAATAAACCCGATCAAAAGTCTATATTTAAATTATTTACATAAACAGGATGTTTAAATTAGATTTAAAGATTGGCGAACAGAACGCACATTCACAATGCAAATACTTTCCATCTGCTTTTTTAATATTTTTCCAAAGATGTTTTCTAATGCAGAACAAGGAAAAGTAAAGCATTGCACTGGTTTCCATGGTTATTGCTCCAGCTTTTGAAATGTTCTCTTTATAAACGAACCCAGCTGGGTGACCATATAGCTGGACCAACAATGTTGGTGCTTCAGGTGAGTGTCATCTTGTGGGAACAGTTTCTGGGTATATGGTTTTTTCCCTGTCTCAAAGTTGTCCGTGCAGGCAGCCATTGAGAGATCCTTAGAGGGTACCAGAAACAATAAGCACACTCAGGGCCGGTGCAAGGATTTTTGCCGACCCAGACAAAATAAAAATTGCCCCCCCCCCTCACATTATCATATTATTATTCCCCTCAATATCCCAGGATTTTGCCCCACAATATGCCAGGACTTAGCCACCCAATATGCCAGGATTATTTCCCTCAATATCCCAGGATTATGCCCCACAATATGCCAGGATTTAGCCACCCAATATGCCAGGATTATTCTTCTCAATATCCCAGGATTATGCCCCTCAATATCCCAGGATTATGCCCCTCAATATGCCAGGATTATTCCCCTCAATATCCCAGGATTATGCCCCACAATATGCCAAGATTTAGCCACCCAATATTCCAGGATTATTCCCATCAATATCCCAGGATTATGCCCCTCAATGTCCCAGGTTTATGCCCCTCATTATCCCAGGATTATTCCCCTCAATATCCCAGGATTATGCCCCTCATTATCCCAGGATTATTCCTCTCAATATGCCAGGATTATGCCCCTCAATATCCCAGGATTTTGCCCCACAATATGCCATGATTTAGCCACCCAATATGCCAGGATTTTCCCCCACAATATGCCAGGACTTAGCCACCCAATATGCCCGAATTTCTCCCACAATATGCCAGGACTTAGCCACCCAATATGCCAGGATTTTCCCCCACAATATGCCAGGACTTAGCCACCCAATATGCCAGGATTTTCCCCCACAATATGCCAGGATTTAGCCACCCAATATGCCAGGACTTTCCCCCACAATATGCCAGGATTATTTAATAATCCTAAATCCTGGCATATTGTGTGGCATAATAATCATCATTATGCCACACAATATGCCAGGATCCTCACACCTTCCCCCTTACTTACCTTCTCTCTGGTGCTCTGTCTCCGGTGCAGGTCAGTGGCTGTGAGGGAAGCGTTGTGCGCTCCCCTCCAGCCAATGCGCATTCAATAAAGTTTGTTTAAAAAAAAAGTTTAAACAAACTTTATTGAATGCGCATTGGCTGGAGGGGAGCGCACAACGCTTCCCTCACAGCCACGGACCTGCACCGTAGACAGAGCAGCAGCGAGGAGGTAAGTAAGGAGGAGGAATTTTTTTTAAAGCAGGGTTCCGGCGCCCCCAGCTAAGATGCGCCCTGAGCACACTGGCTCTGCTACTGCACCCTTCCAGTCTGCTGCCCTAGTCCTGGATCTAGTTGGTCTAGGCAGAAATGCAAAACTGGCCTATCTATCCCTGTTGGTGTGCTTTGACCTGCAACCACTGTTCAACTTTTTTGACTCTTTGGAACTTTGTCAGTTGCCTCATGTTGCTTTGAAAACTCACATATCAGATTGCTGCCATAAGTGAAACATTTTATTTGGCAATCAATATAACATGACTCACTGGTAATTAGTAATTTCTAAGTAGCCGACCCTACTCATGTGTGTTTCTATTATTTAGTCCACCTTTGAATATATATAACTGAGACACAAAGCAAACAGGCATACAATATAAACCTGGGGCTTTTTACTTTTTGAACAAGCAATCTGAACCTGCTCCCTGCCGGTTTAGATTTACATTTAAATAAGAGCTTTTTTTTACTTATTGCTTTCAATGTGTTGAACCACAAATGCTTTTTCAGCTATATTGATTCAGAATTGCTGTGTCTGACATAGACTGCTATATCAGAAATTAGTAAAAGAAAGCCGAGTATTGATGTGACTAAGGCCAGGGTATTTTGCACAGCTTGAAATAAGATTGTGAAAAGTCCATAAAATGTCCAATATGAACAATGACAATCAGTATGCCAGGGCTTAATGTATAGAGTTTGTTTTTTTAAAGCAACTTGGCCAGTGGTGGAAGCCATTTGTGCACAGCAAAGGCTTATAATCTTCAAGGTAAAGTCTTGGAGTGTTCAAACAACTGTGTATAATAATTTTTTTGTTTATTTAATTATTCCCAAATCGATCAGTCTAGTAAACTACACTGAGTACCATAAAAAGAGGATTTAGATTTGCTACAAAAAGTGGTACAAATAAGCTACCGTATTTGCTCGATTATAAGAAAAAAAAATCTGAAAACTACCCCTCGTCTTATAATCGAGGTCTTCTTATAATCTGACCTCAAATTGAGGTCAGATTATAAGACATGGATCCAGGTCCCCAGCAGAGCTTCAGGGGACCTGGATCCCCCTCTCTAACAGCAGGAGATGTCTGCGCGATGAGTGCAGACTCCCCTGCTTCCGCCTGGCACGACCGCCGGGGCTTCTGTGATGAAGCTGGGTACTTCCGCTTTCGTCACAGAAGTCCCGGCGAGCGTGCCGGGCGGCAGCAGGGGAGTCTGCGCTCGTCGCTCAGACATCCTCTGCTGCCCCACTAGCCACCAGGGAGATACGTGCAGATATCCTCCATGCTGCCCGACACGGCAGACTATTATGACGGACCAGCTGTCCGTCATAATAGACTGCCGTGTCGGGCAGCATGGAGGATGTCTGCACGTATAGTGTAGAGATCCCCCGGCTGCCCCCACTAGCCACCAGGGATCGAGTTAAAGGTGAGGGGGAGGGGGTGGGACAGAGAAACAAGGGGAGGGAGGGGGCAGAGACAGAGTCAAGGGGAGGGAGGGGGTTAAGAGACAGAGACAAGGGGAGGGAAGGGGTTAAGAGACAGAGACAAGGGGAGTGAGGGGGTTAAGAGACAGAGACAAGGGGAGGGAAGGGGTTAAGAGACAGAGACAAGGGGAGTGAGGGGGTTAAGAGACAGACAAGGGGAGGGGGGAGAGAGAGAAAAATGGGGGCAAGGGAAAGAGAAAGGCAGCATTGGCACATAAAAAGAAATAAAAACTAGAAATACATTATTTGATATCATAATTTTTTATTAAAAAAGCAATTTACATGTGAATATATACAAGTTGAACTTTTTTCCTATAGGGTAGTCTTATATTCAGGCTTTTAGTTTTTTTCCTAATGGAATATCCAAAGTTTGGGGGGTCGTCTTATAATCAGGGTCGTCTTATAATCGAGCAAATACGATAGTTTTCACACATAAAACAAATGTTTAATGACATCAATTAAAAACAATATGAATTTTAATCAAAACAAGCTATACTACATTGAAATGTAATAAGCATTGCAACATACATTTATGTTTCAGTGAAGAAATGGATGCATTTGAGGTGCACACATTGTGTAAACCCTCCTCTGAGATTGTTTGCTATTGTTACAGATAAATTATTTTTTTAACAGCTGCTACCAACAGCCAATCAGAACACAGGATTTACAAAATAGAGCTGACTAGCTGCCAGCAATCCATTGTGAGAACACGTCTGTTAGAAATCTTCGGCTCATTTGCAAAAACTAAAACTAAAAATGGCAGACAGAAATAATAGTAAACAAAAGATGTTTGCACTTTTAAAAGTATAATAATATCAGGCTTACAATCAAAACATGATAATTGTAGAGCGTCAGGATTATGATTGTCGATAATAGTACAGCAATATTTTCATGCATGTCCTATAGGCATTGCAATAAAGAAAATACACGACCCAGCACTCAGTGTATAAAGTGGGAGTTTAATCCAAACGCAGGCGACGTTTCAACCCTCACGGGTTTTCTTCAGGCTTGAAGAAAACCCGTGAGGGTTGAAACGTCGCCTGCGTTTGGATTAAACTCCCACTTTATACACTGAGTGCTGGGTCGTGTATTTTTCTTTATTACGTTTGAGGATTTGGGTGACATCCCTGTACCTCGGTACCAGGATTATTGGTTGTGCGGATTTTAATCTATTTACTTTCTATAGGCATTGCAGGGAATTGGTATAGGAATTTCAAACTAGGCCGAAGTAACTGAAAATTTCTCCCATTCAGCTGCACTGGTAATTTTTTCCAAGTCGGCCTCATTAGTCTTAAGACTGCTAATCCCATCTCAATACTATGCAATTCTCTAAAAGTCTATCTTTGTTTTGTATTCAAAGGGCTGGGCCCCCAGAAACACAGGGGTGGGCTAGCTGACCCCTAACAGGCGTGCTGTTGGTGTTTAGGATGAATGCTTAGCGTATTTCATGACCCTGCGAGAAGCCTTATAGAGATGTATATGGAGCTGTGGGCTGCATATGGTAGTTTTGGACACTGTGAAGGATATGTTAGTATGTTTAAGGCACCTTGGGGTTGCTTATGGTACTGTGAGGTAAATCTGGGGATAAATATGGCATTGTGTTATTGAGGAATCCTTTAAATAACACATCCTTCGTGATACTGACATCTTGATGCACCCAACATTATGTTGTGTTATTATTTTGACACACGTTATGTTGACATTTTGACTGGCATCATTATGCCGCATAACCATTTTGGAAAAAAGGGTAAGGCACAGCGCTAAAAGATAATATATGTATATAGTGAACTCCACTCCACCAACAAAGGAATAATAAATAACAGAACTAATACTGACCACTGGAGACAGGGAAGGTACACGATGGGGATGGAAAAGTCCCGGATAGTATATGGAGTAGCAAATGGCTTGATAACAAACAATGAAAAACAGGGAAGCAGCTAGTCTTATAATTGAATGCAATGGAAAAATTCACTGCAAAAAAGGAGAGATAATATAAGAGTGAGACAGCGCTAAATATGTATACCACCAAAGTAGTAGACTACAAAGACAGAAATTTTGTAGAAAAAATAGAGTTTATTACAAGGAAGTATAAATATACAAGTAAATGACCATATGTAATATACAGCAATATAATATAAAATCACAAGATGAGACTGACAATATATAAACAAAAATACAATGATACACCAAATAAAGGGCCCCAAATGGGTTCAACAAAGAGATAAATTATTAAAAATACATAAAAAATATACATAAAAAATATAAATAGAGCCAAAAATCCCTTACCCACTGGGTCTGTTCGCCTGGCCAGGTCTATTGAACAGTTAGGATATTGCACTAAACAGAAACACAGCTACACCCCACAGGACGCGTTTCGAATTATCTTCATCAGCTGGTGGGCGGTAGTGCAATATGGTCATTTACTTGTATATTTATACTTCCTTGTAATAAACTCTATTTTTTCTACAACATTTCTGTCTTTGTAGTCTACTACTTTGGTGGTATACATATTTAGCGCTGTCTCACTCTTATATTATGCATAACCATTTTGACTTGCGACATTATGTTAATGCTACATTTCGATAATCTTGGTAGGAGAGCATAGTATTTCTGATGACAGAGGTCCACCTCAGTTTCTCTTGCAGTTCTGTATAGTTATATACTAGATTGCATGCCTATGTAAGCCTGAGTATAACTAAGTATTCATATATGTCTGGTCACAGTAAAAGGTTTACATTATCTATATGTTAATAAATTGAAACACTCGCCAGGTTTGTCCCCGTACGATGTATAGCTAAATTACTGAGATGAAATGCTCATTACGCCTCAACTTTCCTGCAGCTCACCCCCCAAAGATATTACTTTCATTAAACTCCAGTCAATGTAATTACAATATCAGTGGGACATCCTACAGATGGCCATGTGAACGACGTGACCATTAAGAGCAGCAATTCCCTGTTGAGTCCTGGATCTAATGTATATTATTACTCACTAATACATCTAAAGGCCATTCACAGCTTGGAAATCAGTTGTTATAGAAGTCGTTTTTAATTCATTATAATTGATTGCTATGCCTATGACCTGTGAAAATGACCCCTCCTAGGAACACATGTAGATGAGTCATATGTAAGATTTTTATGTCATTCAAATTATTATATTCTTTTTTTTTTTCATGCCTATACATTTTGGTTTTTGCATATAATTCAGAGCGGTAGATTAGCACAGGGGAGGACTGATAGCAATTTTAGCTATGGGCACAATGTGATCCTGAGCCAAATAACATGATATTGTTGTTTTAGTTACACTTCTGTTACAAATAGTATCCTTAGCCAGCTAATGGCACAGAGTGATTTGTTTCTTTAGCTATAGGATGTTTAAATACAATTACAATATTCTCTGAGCACAGAAGAGATTTTGCAGAACTTCAGAGTAGACACTACTATTCTGCATAGATCCACAGTAGGATGGGGTCTATTTATAAAAAGTAGAAGTTCTCCAACTTGTCTATCTGTTCAACTCTTTCATTAATGCCTGAGTTTTGTTATTTTTGTTACACCAAAGCTCACTGCTTTGGACCGCTCAGGTAGATTTTCACTAAGTGTGAGATGCAGGTGAGTTGCAGATGTGTTGAGATGAATATTTCATATCACAGATTTTACTATTCATGTGTATATATTGTGACCGAGAGAAAGGAATTTTGCTGAAGGGATTCTATATATCTCCCCAGATTTTGCCAAGTTCCTACTTTGTGTAATTAGCCCCAGGGAAATGTGTTATGTTAAATTTAGTATAGCACTTTATGTATGTGTATGTGCGGGACCTGGGGTGGAACACTTGGAGAGTAGAGTGGGCCAGTGCTCCACTACACATTCTAGATGTTGCTTGGAACCTACAGGTGAGAAGTCCAGTGTCAGAGTTTCAATCCTAATTTATCTCACCTGAAAAGGATTGTTGATTACAGGTGCTGTTAAGTACTCCCCTGCCAGAGGAGGGGGAGAGATTGTGTTTGATTTCTGTGAGTGGAAACAGAGAGCTGAAAACACTGAAACAGTAATGATGAAAATTTCAAATCACCGATTTAGCTATAAACAATGGGATCTGTTCAATATAGGATGTTTTTCAGGTGAGTTTAGGTGAATTGAGGTGAGATGTCTCTTCTCACCAGTTTAGCTGTACAAACCTGATGAGTTGCTGAGCGGGGGAAACACACCAGGTTTGCCCCTGCACAATCTATAGCTATATTATTGAAATGAAATGCTCATCTCACTCTGCTCATATCACCTTAGCTCACCTGCAATTCACCAGTTAGTGAATAGTTCCAGGAGATTATAGAACTTTTTTTTTCAAGCAACACCAAACTAAAATATATCTTCTACCCATCTGATGTATGTTGACCACAAAGAAAAGAAACAAGTGTGCAGCATTGTACAATGAATAGAATAAATATTAACGTCTGATAATATTAATATAACAATGTTATATAACATACATACCACTGGATACAAATACCAGGACCATGCTTTTGGATTCTAATTTGAAGTATTAACGCACAGCGAAGATGGCACCTCATAAAAGCCTATACATCCCGTAGCTGATCTCAGTGACAGAATTAATATACTTGACAAGCACTGTAAGCATATTTTATGAAGTAAACAGCAGTGACATTGCAATCATAGTCACTCAATAACACCATGCCATAATACATCCAGCCAGGGGCAAATGTGCTAGATGGAAATCATTAAAGCCTCAAATACACATTCATGCACAGATGTGAACTTGGATGCTGAGAGACTGAGATTGTGTTACTAACATCAGCATAATGAAGCAGTTGTTAAATGTAACCAACCTACCTACAATTTTTATAACCTAATGATTGCCAATGCAGAACAATGACAAGACTTGTGTGGGACAAGTTCAACTGTGGACATGTTTCAATAGCCTGCATTTTGGGATGGAACCGTGAAGTATGAAGCTAATTTTTGGAGGGATTTCACCTGTGCCTTTGTGTGTGTAAAAGATTTCAGCCTGCAGAGAAGTCTTTTCACAGTATACATCGGGTTGCTTTAATTGAAGAATGCTATTGAATAAAAAGTGTTAAATAATAGTAAATACCATGCAAACTAATAGAATGCTATAGCAGTTCGTTCCAAATTTAGTGCCTGTTTTGCCTTAATACATCTGCCCCATAATGTGTCTAAGTCTGGACATATTCTTTTCGTGTGGTGTGATACAAACATGTGTGAAATCAACTTGGTTAAGGAGGATGGTACCCACTCAAGAGCAGTTCAGGACTTTTCTAACTTCCACATGTCATTACTGAAGATACTTTTTAAGGAGCGTATCAGACTAACATCACAAAATGACACAAAATAAACACATGGTCATTCATAATCACATGTGTTCTTTATACACCACTTATTTAAATTGTTTTCCCATCACCACATCAAACAATTCGGATATTTATCGCAGTAATGTATCAGGCTCTAGGAAATACTTCTATAATTTGATAACAAGTTCTGTGTTTTAAGTGGAGTCAAGTTTTTACCGTGAATAAATAGGAAAAAGGATGAATTTTATTTGTACAACTAACTGTTCACAAGATATTACCTTTTTATTTAAGCATTTATATCAACCATTTTGAAACGTAATTCTTTGGTCCAGACAATTTTCTGACTCGCCAGTCACCTTGTTAATGTTGCAATATTTGCAGCTCACAGATACATTTGCATCTCAAAGACCAATACAATAGGGACTATTGACTAAAAGGTGATTTTAGGTGAGTTGAGGTGAGATGAACATTTCATTTAACAAACCTGGTGAGTTTGATTTAATGAATAGTTAAAATTGGTGAGATAAAATGTTCATCTCACCTGCAACTTACCTTTTAGTGACTAGCCCTCACTGTATCTTGTGACTGATAGAATCCTTTGAGATGTACCTCTTGCTATGCCTGTGTATTTTGATACGTTCATGGTTCACCAAGAAAGCAACATTGTTGTATACATTTCTGCAGTACAAGTTTAATAAATAAGCTATAAAAAGAAAATTCAAGAAGCAGCTTATTCATGATATTGTGGCATGATAATTTCACCATTCAGGGAAGGGAAGAGAGGCATATCTGTTTAGGTGACTTCATTTATAAGTTTGACCTCCATGCTCTTTCTGGTCTGTAACTACCACAACTATCTACCATTCTAGAAAGCTAGAGAGGAATTACGGGATTTTAGCTCAGCAGCAGCTGGAGGACTGCAGTTGGATGCCCAGCAACAGCTGGAGGACTACAGTTGGATGCCCAGCATCAGCTGGAAGACTGCAGTTGGACGGCCAGGCGTTAGAGCATTACAACTGTTAACATATACAAAATCTGCCACATACATTTTACATATTATTACAAGACATTTCATTCTGGCCCCTGAGCATGTACTTTACATTAAAATACTCATTATCATTTAGCCAATTCCTAGGCACCAACAAAGAAGATTAGGTACACATTCCCATTTCGGGATGTTTCTGTAATATGCAGGGCAATTGGCTTTGCTGCTTTAATGTAACTAGTCAAAGTTTGGCAGCAATAACATCAGGAGTTAGTTATCTTGTCTGTTTTCCACCCACTTTCTTTATAATACTTCTCATTTGTTCTTTCACTTTCCATTCCCGAAAGTCATTTAAACAATTTGCATGGAATTAAGTTCCAACAGGAATATGTTCAGAGGGATTCACATACCTAATTTAAATGGATAAACAAAATAACAAAAAAAAAACATGCGAAGCAAAGCTTATTGATATGTATTCATTGTACAGAGCAGACGAAGAAGAAAATAATTCCAGGTTTATAATACATTCTGAAATGATTCTTTAAAATGCAAGCATGCACGCTTAAAATATAATTTTCTTATAAAAGGTTTCGCTATTTGATTAGCTAGGTTTAATAAGGCTGGTATGCTTAAATTCACTAGGAGGATGTTTGAAATAGGAAGTTGTTGCATATTTGATGTAACACTATTTTACCACAGTCTCTTAACTATTGCTAAAACTAAATCAAAATTTGCCATCAAAATTAACACTGATCCAGATACAGGGGACACATGCTAATAAAGACACCAAATCCACGTATTTTCATGGTAATAATAAGTAGGATGTTGAAAAGGTGTACAAGGACACATAAATAATCCAAAGGAAAGATACAGAAATAGAGCCAGGCAGATGTCATAGTCGAGTGGAAGCAGAAGTTGGGACTGGCAGCACAGAATCATAGAGAAGACTTAGGCAGGGGACAAAACACAGGTTACTGGAAACTGGAAAGGAGCAAAAAAGCAACAAAAAGAAAAAAGCACCAACTCAGAGGAAGTTATTGCTTAAATAGTGAGAGGCAATTATCCCTCAACTAGAAGGAGGTCTGATGGCAAGCTTTCTTTATGTGTTGCTATAGACAGGGCCGCTTTAACCAATGGGCAAAGTGGGCACTTGCCCAGGGTCCACTGGTTAAGGGGGCGTAGCATGCATGGAGAAAGGACATACAGCTGCCGGATATGACTTGCTGTCTTATCCAGCAGGACTTAGAGGGAAGACTGTGGAGGAGACAGCCTGGAGAGCAGCACCCAGGAAAGTACTGGGGATGGGGGAGGGGGAGATTATTTTATTTTATTGGCTGCAGCATATTAATGGGCAAATGAACAGTGGCATATTAATGGGCATGCGGGCTATGGCATATTAATGGGAATGCTGACTGTGGAATACTAATGGGCAAATTGACTTTGGCATAATAATGGCCATTGACTCCTAATGGCAATCTGATTTCTCCTTGGATCAACAAGCACTAAATAAATATTAATGTGCATCCTAACATGCATAGCCCTCTAGGCTCCAGCCCATTAAAAAAAGTATCCAGGCCGCTTTTAAAGACATCTAACGTATTTGCTAGAACCACTTCTTCAAGCAGGGAATTCTGTATCTTAATTGTCTTAACTATAAAAAAAATCCTTTCTGCTGTCGTAGACTAAATCTCCTTTCTTCAAGTCTTAGCGGGTGACCTCTTGTCCTTTGTACTGTTCTGTAAGGACCATCTTTGTCCATATATGGTCTGCTGGCTTTTCATTTCTCTATTATAAGCTTAGAGATTACTAATAAATTAACAAACAACTTGAACTATAAGTTCTATATTATCGTTGGGTAAAACAAAACTAACATTTTATAGAGTTTCAGGGATATATCTGTTTTATTGTCTTGGTTTGTATGGGTCCATACTGTTTACATCCTAACATCATTAGCAATATATTATTTATCACAATAAGAAATAAACAGCTAGGAACGTGAACAAATGTAATGTGACAGATAATATCAGTCACCATTAGGCACAATTAAAATGAAGGAAAAGAAAAAAAGAAAAATTTTGGTGCGCTAAGCTAGTCACAGGCTCAAAACATATAAATGCATAAAATGATGCTTACCGAACAGGTGTGAGCATGCAGCAAATACAGTGGGATTGGCTGTACAATGTATACAAAAAAACAAAAACTGTCTTCGCTTCTCACCCTAATAAAGTTGGAAACAAATATAAAAATATAATATAGATGAGAGGTTTTGGTTATATGAATTGGCCAAAGCATAATTAGGCTCACTCGCCATTTGTATACAATTAAAATTAAAATGATATGTTTCAAAGCAGTAAAATAAAAAAACAATGCTAGTACAACAATATAATTTTGTGTAGCATTTGATAACATAAGTTACAAAAGAGTATTTTTTTCTTCAATTAAAAATATGTATGGAGTTTAATGCACAAGGTTATCCTAGATATAAATAAGGCCAAGAACTAATGAAAATGTTATGGCAGAAATTGGGGAGACTAGATGGGCTGAATGTTTCTTCTCTGCTGACACATTCTATGTTCTATGTTTAGTTGTTCTTTTATCTCTTGCATACTCTTCCTTGCTGCATGTGTTGTGCAATGCTTATGCTCCCTCATGGGAGGTACATATAGGATCAGCAAAGTCTGTGTGCCTCCCTGACTAGTGAACAGAAATAAAGTCATAACATCTGACTGACTGTTGGTTTATTTCACAGGGAAAAAGAATACAGGCCAAGTAATCTCATGCTCCATATTACTTGTAACACACACCATAAATAAGTAAAACAACAAAACAGCAACGTAATCCAAGACCTAAACATTAACATTGTACAGCTCTTAAGATCAAACAAGAGGAAGTGGACGATCGAGGTAGCACCATATATACAGAGCATACTGCGTGTAGACATGGTGACTATAACATTAAAGAAGAAAGGTGTGTACTATTTTTTGTGCTGTTGTTCAGTGTGAAAACAGTGCTCACCTTACCTCAGGTGTAATCTTTCTGCAGATAAAAGCAATACCTAACAGTCTCCTTTGGCTCATGGTATCTGTATGCCCCAGAAACTTAGAGATGCATCCATCCAAATAATTGGAAAACCCACCTTTTTGATCTCTTTAAAATATTTACGTTTTGTGTTTAAAAATGAATTGTAGAATATCATAAGGTATATTGCAGTTGTGTACATTTTTTCCCCCTTATGATCACACCGCACTAATAACTAAAAAAGAGAAAAATGGAAATTATTTCAGAGAAGCATTTTAAAGAGATGGAAAGGATCAGGACCAAAACATCAAACATTAGACTGCATGTTGGGCAATGGATGTATGCCTTTTAATATTTAGATTGAGAACCATCCCATGTGTTGAAAGGTATGGAGAATGGAGCGCTTGACCAATTGGTCCTTAATTAATCAATTAAATCAATCCATGTGGAAAAATAGATTTCAGTCTCAAAACAGCCATGTCTTTTTTTTTTTTTTTTTTTAGACACTCAGACACTTACACAGCATTTGTACTTGAGTAGTGTAATAGTTTAATGGGTCATCCTTGTGTCAATTATATCCATTGTTTGTATTTTATAAATATTATTCATCTTTATTTAACATTTAAAACTTATAATCCTAAAACTCATGAGACACAGATCCATTCCTGTCTATAAGCCATTACTGCAACCCGCTTTCCCATTCACATTATGATCCTCAGCTATTCCTTACATACTCTCATTCAATGGTCCAGAGTACAGGCACGGGGTCCAGCACGGCAACTTCTCTTCCCAGTTTTGTGAATGCACAGTGCTCTATTACTACTTCCGTCATTTTTCCCAATTATTTATCCAATTCCTAATAGCCATGTCAAGCACTAGGGGATTGTGGACAAATCCATGGTGCCAATATTGGCTTTTAACTGTTGCTAACAAAATAATGAGTAGAGATTTTTTATTTTGCAGTGAGATGAGAATGATCAGTTAAGGGAATAATAATTCCATGCCCATGCTGCTGAGAGTCAAAAACATAACTTCAGATGTTGGTGACATAGTTATGAATTTCCATCCAAAATGTGACCAGACAAGACCAGAGGCAAGGGGACAGATCCACATCTTCACTATGAACAATTGGAGTGCTTCTTGTATCCAACAACAAATCTTGATTTAGGTGACATATAAGCGTTATGTAATATTTTGTTGACGTTTTCACTGTAAGATCTAGAAATTAAAAGTTTTGGATGCCTTGTTTGTTTACTGTGGGTCACATGGTGTAATGTCATCATGTAATGCTGATCTATGGTGTATGGGTATTATCCAATTAATAAATGTGTGAGATCATGGAAATGCCCTTAAGTTGTCCAGGAAACACTTGGGATGTCCTTGTTCCAGTTGTGTTAAATCTTTTTTTAAAGGGACACTATCACTTACATAAGCTGTAACTAGATTATCTGTGCATTTGAAGTAAAACTATGTGTAGAATACATGCCAAGATGTTTTTTTTGTGTTTGTTTCAGTAAATGGGAAAAATGAATTTGTCTGTTTATTGCCTGGAGCCATTTTGTGCAATGTTCATATGATGCAACAGCCTCAAAAACCTTAGATAAGGGCTCACTTTACAGCTGGTGGAAAATCCTACACATGATGTCATAAGATATACCCCCGGCAGCCCTACTGGCTCCTGCTTATCAG
Source organism: Pelodytes ibericus (assembly GCA_036172795.1). Lineage (NCBI taxonomy): Eukaryota > Metazoa > Chordata > Amphibia > Anura > Pelodytidae > Pelodytes > Pelodytes ibericus. The sequence continues at coordinate 38,762,821 of CM069857.1, forward strand.
TGGGGTAGGATTAGGTGTGTTTGTTTGCTTGCCTTCCAGCCAGTGGCATCCTGAGCGGGTGCGGACCCCAGCGGGGGTGACACCCGTGCTGCTGGCATCCTCCTGCAGTGCACCACTGAACTTTTTTTTTACACTAGATTCGGCTGCCGAAAATAAAATAAAAAAAAAATTAAAATCATTACGACTGGATATGACCTTACGTCATATCCGGTTGTTGTGTTTCCCTCCTCCATGCACATGTACATTCAGGGGAGGGCTGGCAGCCTTAGGCCTGGGGGGCAAATCCAGTCAAGTGGCCCATTGCACCATCGAATCGCCTCCCCATCCACGGCCATCTTTTCCTTGTTTTATAACGAATATTGCCAGGATTTTCCCCCACAATATGCCAGGATTTGCCATTTAATATGCTAGAATTTTCCCTTACAAAATGCCAGGATTATGCCCCTCAGTATGCCAGGATTATGCCCCTCAATATGCCAGGATTATGCCCCTCAATATGCCAGGATTTTCTCCTCAATATGCCAAGATGATGCCCCCTCAATATGCCAGGATTTTCCCCTAAATATGCCAGGATTATGCCCCTCAATATGCCAGGATTATGCCCCTCAATATGCCAGGATTTAGACACCCAATATGCCAGGATTTTCCCCTCAATATGCCAAGATGATGCCCCCTCAATATGCCAGGATTTTCCCCTCAATATGCCAGGATTATGCCCCTCAATATGCCAGGATTTAGACACCCAATATCACAAAAGTTGGGCACCCCCCCACCCACGTTGCACACCTACGACATGACCCATAACCCACGTTGCACACCAGGACATGCCCCATCACCACATTTACATGCCTCCATCACCCCATTACATACACATTTCCAATATTATTTGCCATTAATATTCCCCAGCCAATTTGTCCCATAATATGCCAGTGTTATTCTGCAATTTAATATGACTCAGTAAATTTGCCCAATAATATTCCAAGGTTATCTGCAATTTAATATGCCCCTGCTAATTTGCCCAATATGCCAGTGTTAATTGCCATTTAATATTCCCCAGCCATTTTGCCCAATAATATGCCAGTCTTATTTGCCATGTAATATTCCCCAGCCAATTTGCCCAATAATATGCCAGTCTTATTTGCCATGTAATATGCCCCAGCCAATTTGCCCAATAATATTCTAGTCTTATTTGCCATGTAATATTCCCCAGCCAATTTGCCCAATAATATGCCAGTCTTATTTGCCATGTAATAATCCCCAGCCAATTTGCCCAATAATATGCCAGTCTTATTTGCCATGTAATATGCCCCAGCCAATTTGCCCAATAATATGCCAGTCTTATTTGCCATGTAATATGCCCCAGCCAATTTGCCCAATAATATGCCAGAGTTTTTTGCCCCCCCCCCCTTACCTTTTTCACTGGTGGCTAGTGGCAGGACTTCCCTGGTGGCTAGTGGCAGGAGGACTTCCCTGGTGGCTAGTGGTAGGACTTCCCTGGTGGCTAGTGGCAGGAGGACTTACCTGGTGGCTAGTGGCAGGCAGCATGGTCCCTCCACGCTGCCTGTTCGGCCTCCCGGCGGTTGTGCCGACAGGTCACGTGATCGGCGCACGTCTGACGTCAGAGCGCCGATCACGTGACTGTCGGCACTTCCGTGTCGGCACACTGCACGGGGAGCCGAACAGGCAGCACGGAGGTTTCTCTGTGCTGCCTGTTCGGCTCCCCGTGCAGCTTTGCAGGCAGAGCGGAGGTGAGAGGGGATCTTCCGATCCCTTCTCACCTCAGTCTCTGCCTGCAAAGCGTTTTTTTTTTTTTTTTAAAACACTGGCCCAGCGGCCGTGTTTTACAAACCTTAGGGCGGCCTGGGGGGCAATTGCCACCCTGCCCCCCGGCCCAGCCCGCCCCTGTGTACATTGTATACATATAATGTCCAAAGGAGGTGCACTCAGCTTGTATAGTGGAGAACAAAGTATATCCTTTACATGTAGTCGACGTTTCGGTCCAAACCTCGGACCTTTATCAAGATAGTCTTGATAAAGGTCTGAGGTTTGACCGAAACGTCGACTACATGTCAAGGATATACTTTGTTATTGCATGAGTTTCAACTAAAGAACACTGTACCTTTTCAACCAAGAACCGTGAGTGCGTGTTTTTCTTTCTCGTATATGGACTGTTATATATATATATATATATATATATATATATATAGGCACTTCATATTATGGGCATCAGTTGCAAAGATAGCAGGTGGGATGGACACACAGACTCCATCCCACCTGCTGTCTTTGCAGCTGATGCCTATAATCTGAAGCTGCACCTTGATGGCGGGGGAAGGGAGTTCATGTCTGGGAATGATTGAGAGGAGTTTGATGCTGCCAGAGAATGGGGGCATGTAGGAGAGGGGAGTCATGCTGCAGGGGAGATGGCAGGGAGGGAGTGTTATGCTGCACTTGAGGGTGAGATGCTTCACTGGATCACTCACTCTCTGAACACACTGACAGAAACGCCCACGAACCAGCACTCTCAGCCAGCACATACGCATACTGACCGGCACTCTCAGCAAGCACATATGCACACTGACCGACACTCTGAGCCGGCACATACGTACATTGACTGGCACTCTCAGCCAGCACATACACACACTGACCGGCACTCTCAGCCGGCACATACGCACACTGACCGGCACTCTCAGCCAGCACATACACACACTGACCGGCACTCTCAGCCAGCACATACACACAATTGTTGCTGCCCATCAAACTGGGAGAGGTTCTAAGGCCATTTCCAAACAATTTAAAGTCCATCATTCTCAGGGCCGTCTTTAACGCGGGGCAAACGGGGCAGCTGCCCTGGGCCCATTTACTCCTGGGGGGTCCCAAGGCAGTTGTCCCGTGGGCCCCCAGCCCTGCTTGCCGCGTTCACAGCGCATTGCGCTTGTGAACGCTTTTTTCCGGCAAGCGCATCCGATGGATGCGACGGCCGAAAAAAAAAAAAAAAAAAAACTGACGCCGGATGTGACGTCGCGTCACATCCGGTGACTGTTTCCCTCCTCCGTGCAAGAGGGAAGACTGCATGGAGGAGACATCCGGCGGGGGACACGGAGCAGCTTCATGTAAGTACTTGGGAACGGGGGGGGGGGGGGGGCGGGGGGCTGACTGGCACAATATTACTGGGCATCTGGCTGGACACAATAATACTGGGCATCTGAATGGCAGAATATTACTGGGCTCTGGCTGGCACAATATTACTGGGCATCTGAATGGCAGAATATTACTGGGCTCTGGCTGGCACAATATTACTGGGCATCTGGCTGGCACAATAGTACTGGGCATCTGAATGGCAGAATATTACTGGGCTCTGGCTGGCACAATATTACTGGGCATCTGAATGGCAGAATATTACTGGGCTCTGGCTGGCACAATATTACTGGGCATCTGAATGGCAGAATATTACTGGGCTCTGGCTGGCACAATATTACTGGGCATCTGGCTGGACACAATAATACTGGGCATCTGAATGGCAGAATATTACTGGGCTCTGGCTGGCACAATATTACTGGGCATCTGAATGGCAGAATATTACTGGGCTCTGGCTGGCACAATATTACTGGGCATCTGGCTGGCACAATAATACTGGGCATCTGAATGGCAGAATATTACTGGGCTCTGGCTGGCACAATATTACTGGGCATCTGAATGGCAGAATATTACTGGGCTCTGGCTGGCACAATATTACTGGGCATCTGAATGGCAGAATATTACTGGGCTCTGGCTGGCACAATATTACTGGGCATCTGAATGGCAGAATAATATTGGGCATCTGAATGGCAGAATATTACTGGGCTCTGGCTGGCACAATATTACTGGGCATCTGAATGGCAGAATATTACTGGGCTCTGGCTGGCACAATATTACTGGGCATCTGAATGGCAGAATAATATTGGGCATCTGGCTGGCAGGCACTATATTACTGGGCTCTGACTGGCACTATATTACTGGGCTCTGACTGGCACTATATTACTGGGCATCTGAATGGCAGAATATTACTGGGCTCTGGCTGGCACAATATTACTGGGCATCTGGCTGGCACAATATTACTGGGCTCTGACTGGCACAATAATACTGGGCATCTGACTGGCACAATAATACTGGGCATATGGCTGGCATAATATTACAGGCATCTGGCTGGCATAATATTACAGGCATCTGGCTGGCACTATATTACTGGGCTCTGACTGGCATAATATTACAGGCATCTGGCTGGCACAATATTACTGGGCATCTGAATGGCAGAATATTACTGGGCTCTGGCTGGCACAATATTACTGGGCATCTGAATGGCAGAATAATATTGGGCATCTGAATGGCAGAATATTACTGGGCTCTGGCTGGCACAATATTACTGGGCATCTGAATGGCAGAATATTACTGGGCTCTGGCTGGCACAATATTACTGGGCATCTGAATGGCAGAATAATATTGGGCATCTGGCTGGCAGGCACTATATTACTGGGCTCTGACTGGCACTATATTACTGGGCATCTGAATGGCAGAATATTACTGGGCTCTGGCTGGCACAATATTACTGGGCATCTGGCTGGCACAATATTACTGGGCATATAGCTGGCACAATATTACTGGGCTCTGACTGGCACAATAATACTGGGCATCTGGCTGGCACAATAATACTGGGCATCTGGCTGGCACAATAATACTGGGCATCTGGCTGGCATAATATTACAGGCATCTGGCTGGCATAATATTACAGGCATCTGGCTGGCACTATATTACTGGGCTCTGACTGGCATAATATTACAGGCATCTGGCTGGCACAATATTACTGGTCTCTGACTGGCACAATAATACTGGTATCTGACAGGCACAATATTCATGGTATCTGACAAGCACAATATTCCTGGTATCTGACTGGCACAATATTACAGGTATCTGGCTGGCACAATATTACTGGGCATCTGGCTGGCACAATATTACTGGGCATCTGGCTGGCACAATATTACTGGGCTCTGACTGGCACAATAATACTGGGCATCTGACTGGCATAATATTACAGGCATCTGACTGGCACAATATTACTGGGCATCTGACTGGCACAATATTACTGGGCTCTGACTGGCACAATATTACTGGGCTCTGACTGGCACAATAATACTGCGCTCTGAATGGCACAATATTACTGGCATCTGAATGGCACAACAATTATGGCATATGTGTGTGTGGGGGGGGGGGTGGTAACATTGCGATGGATGGCGGGATTGCATGCAGGGGAGGGGGCAGGGTCCAGGGGGCCCAAGCAAATGCTTGCCCAGGGTCCAATCACTATTAAAGACGGCCCTGATCATTCTACAGTGAGAAAGATTATGTAAAAGTGAAAACACTGAAGACATTTGCCAATCTTCCCAGGAGTGGATGTCCTAGCATATTCACCCCAAGGTCAGACCGTGCAATGGTCAGAGAAATCGCCCAAAAACCCCCCAAGAGTTATAGCTCAGTTAGCCTGTTTAATGTTAACCCCTTAATGCACCTGGACATATATATATATATATATATATATGTCCTTCAAAGCATGAGGAACATGAGGATGTATATATACGTACTGAGTTTTTAGGCAGCTTTTCTCAGCGCCCGCTTCGGTAACCCCCCCCCCCCCCCCCCGGGTGTGCGATTACCACGAATGTGATCGTATGTGTTCAAACATACAAAGCCAGCGACCAGCTTGGTGTAATTAGGTTTTTCACACATGGCTGTAAACATAGTGTAATATGTCATGTGCTGTTGTTCATCTGAGATTGTATTTATCTAATTTTAAGACCTGCTAAGGAACAGATGATTGTTATTCTCTCCTGGTATGTAACACCAGAGAATCCAAAGGGTGTACTTTCATTTTCCCATGACTGCAGGTAGTTTGGAAAGCAGGTTAGAAGTTTCAGGACCATGGATGGGCAGAAGACTATAAAGTACTGTACACAAAGTGAGCATTTTGAGTGGGTTGTGTTTACTTAGAAGATGTCTCCTTTTCATATAAGCTAATTTTAGCAGTGTAAAGACTATAATACATAAATAAAAGGCACTGAAGTGAAGCTAATCTATAATGCTATCCTGAAGATAAGATACGACCAAGGTCCTGATAAAGTATGAGAATTGGATAGTAGATATATATGGGCAAGCTAGATGGGTCAGATGCTCATTATCTGCCACCACCATTTACGTTTGCCGTTTAGTATGCATCTAATTTTCATTTGGATTTAGTCTGACATTTTAAAATTACTTAAAAAATGTATAATTAGGCTCACCGCTTTGATTAAATTAGATATGTTATTATATTATTTGATTAAACTAGGGATTTGTTTGTGGTTTATGTTGACATATTGCGTTACATGGAAAACAAGGCACAATGTAACATAAAACAAGTTGATGTTTATTTATAAACTAACACATAATGTCTAGAATGTGTCGAAAATGTAATTCATGAATAAGAAGTAACAACATAAACAGTTCTAATTCCACGCTATAAATATAAATGCAAATTGTAACATTTATGCACAAATTGCCATGAATGCGGATTATTTCATTACTATCTTATTTGCAATCTGCTGTTTACATAGTATTGTGCGTACTCAAATACAATATTAAAGTTATATTTTAAAATGTGTAAAATATTTTGGCTCAGGAGTGTTTATTTTAGTTTATTTTGGAAACTCACGTTTTCTCCTTTGCCCCCACTGTGTAATCTATCTTAGTAAAAAAAAGATAATCCCTTCTTCCTAACTCCATGTTGTTTTAGTTTTAGCACATTGGTGGTATATTATTTGCGTCATTCTTCATTTAATTTCTTTATAGGCTATACTTCAGATTGTGATAGTACCCAGAAAGCTAGAGAATCAAAATTCAAAATCAGACACGCATGATACATTTTTGCGTGTTTCTTTTTAATGCAGGCAACCATTTAAGTTTGTTAAAAAGGACTCTATCACCTAAACATTGTTTTTACTATGAATGTAGAAAAAAAATATCAAATACGTTTTTGCTAGGAGAATTGTGAGAAATACCTAAATTAGGAGACAAATGAGATTGAAATGGGTCTGTGGTGTCTCCTGTTTATGACATCACCTGTTTCTTGATATGCAAATGAACAGCTTTTCAATGGGAAATGTCTAATTTGTTTATTTAACCACATGTGATGCCATAAACAGGAGACTTCAGAAACCCATTTCTGCTAACACAATGTATAGATAATTTTTTATTCTCTAGATTGATAGTTAGATGAAATTGTGAAATTACAGCAGTTTGAAAGAAACCAGGACTGCCCACACTAGCTGAGTAAAATTCAATTTCCTTTTTGTTTTGTTTTTTTGGGTTTTTTTTGGTGCAGGAACCAGTGAGAAAAATGTAATTAAAATGAATGGAATGTCATGTTTCTCTAGTGCTGTCCTCAGACAACATGTTGCACTGTTAAGAGATCCTACTGTGTAGGGAAAAGTTTTATATGCGTTTACGCTTTATATGCTCAGTCTCTAAATAATCAGTGCTGCGGTAGTATAGATGCAGAGTAATCACTGGGGGAGGGCTTGAGTAAAATACCAAAAATGTGATTTATGCAGAATGCCTGCATCAAATCACACGGGAAAAAAGCTTTTGCACTATAGAAGCAGTAGAATATTAAAATAAAGCAGAGGCATCCAATTGGCCAAATTCAGCCAATCTAACAGAAATGTGCGGATAAACTGACTTGACTACCTACATTATCATTAGCTCTGTACATGTGTTGTTTGGTTTGAGCTAATTTGATTAAAACTGTTTTGTATTACTTATAAATAACCAAACATTTATCTACAGCTAACAAACTATTCATCGTTACTGTAAATACAAAAAATGTAAGCATCCCAATACACATAAGCATTTCTGATTATATGGCAGAGAAACTTGAAATGAAGCATTGCTAGAGATTGAATACACCGTGTTCTACCCATGTAGTTTTATAATGACGTCTGCAGACACTAAAGTGTCTACTTAAACCCTTAGCGACAATGGACGATGTTGAGGCAATAGCCAGCACCAAAATGTATTTTCTGGGGCACCCATGATCACCCCATGGAGCGATCGTGGGAGCCATTTTGACGGAGCAACATGCATTAAATAATTTTTAGCATAAGAGATAGGGTTAAAATTAAATTAAAATATATTAAGAGATAGCATAAGGGTTAGAGTTGGGGTTAAATTTAGTGTTAGGGTTACATTTTGGGTTCGGGATGGGGTCAAAAGTTTTTTTTTGTAGTAAATTATAAGATATGATGAACATAATTGTATCTAATGAAAGCCCTTCTTATGACGATAAAAACAACATATAATTTTTGTGTGTACAGTATGCGAGAAAGAAGAAAATTGCAGCTAAACACAAACACCCCAGAAATGTCAAAACAGCCATTGTCATCAAGGGAAAGTCAAGGTGAAAATGTCTTGTCACCAAGTGGTTAATGAAGAGAGAATTGCAGAGAAATGATGTGAGAATTTTTCCAACCCAGTTACTTTGGACTTAAGTTTGAAATTTCTGTCTCCCTTCCCTGCAATTCTTTATTATTGAGCATACCTTTAGGTGTATGTAATTACAAATATATTTTTTATGTCTTTATAGGTATATAAGGCATTTACATAGCTCCAGACATTTCCAATTCTAAACTCTTACGTCTATATTTTTCTATTAAAATCTATAGAAAGTTTAAAAGTATGAACTGAAATGCAAATTGGTGAAGAGTGTGAAATTCCAGATTTTTAAACTGAAATGTAAGTAAACAATTGACATTACACTAAAGGATCTACTCAATAAAGAAATTATTGCAGGGAATTGACAAGGGAATTTCAAACTGAAGGCCAACGTAGCTGAATTGGAAAAATTCTCACATTCAGCCCCATTGGAGAATTTTTCAACAACTCAACAACATTGGCCTAAAGTTTGAAATTCCCATCTCAATTCACTGCAATTCTCTCTTTATTGAGTAGATCCTTAGGTATTAAGATTGATTATAATTATAAAGTGCAAACACTTCTCCTCCCCTTTAATTTCGTTTTTTCAAATGTGGGAAAGTGTTTTGGTTTTAACTTTGTCCCATTCTAGAAATGATAGATTTGTGTAAATAAATAAATTAAAACATGTCACATATTTCAAGTGTGAATATAGATGAAGGCTCTTTACATTAACCTATTTATAGTTGCTGAACTACGCACAGATTAAGGCACATTCATAAATGATGCATATCCTCAATGACATGCATCTATATGTGTCGGTAACAGGCAGATCATGTGAATGTAAGCTGGGAATATCGGACAAACATAGACGCTTTTGAAGACTTGTGAATCCTTATTAAAATGAATGAACTGAAATAGTAATTGGTTCTGTTTTCTCCATCACGTAAATTCATGTAGATGGGAGCAATGAGATCTCAGTTTGCTGCAGCCCTACCTACAGTCCCAGAAAATAGTGTAGAAAATGGAAAAGTACTATACCATTTAGAGGATATCAAGCTAATCTGATGTTCAAATGTAGAGTCTTTCCATCTTGAGCTGATAAGGGACATTTTTATGCTCTAAAAACCTTTTTTTTTATTTTTATTTTGACTGATCCCCCACCCCCCATCCCACTATATGAGTGAAATAAGCTTTATTTATTATATTGTTTACATTGTATTTATTAATGTTGAGCAAAGGGTGAGTCTTTGAATACTTATCTTACTACAGGGAGTGCAGAATTATTAGGCAAGTTGTATTTTTGAGGATTAATTTTATTATTGAACAACAACCATGTTCTCAATGAACCCAAAAAACTCATTAATATCAAAGCTGAATATTTTGCAAGTAGTTTTTAGTTTGTTTTTAGTTTTAGCTATTTTAGGGGGATATCTGTGTGTGCAGGTGACTATTACTGTGCATAATTATTAGGCAACTTAACAAAAAACAAATATATACCCATTTCAATTATTTATTTTTACCAGTGAAACCAATATAACATCTTAACATTCACAAATACATTTCTGACATTCAAAAACAAAACAAAAACAAATCAGTGACCAATATAGCCACCTTTCTTTGCAAGGACACTCAAAAGCCTGCCATCCATGGATTCTGTCAGTGTTTTGATCTGTTCGCCATCAACATTGCGTGCAGCAGCAACCACAGCCTCCCAGACACTGTTCAGAGAGGTGTACTGTTTTCCCTCCTTGTAAATCTCACATTTGATGATGGACCACAGGTTCTCAATGGGGTTCAGATCAGGTGAAAAAGGAGGCCATGTCATTAGATTTTCTTCTTTTATACCCTTTCTTGCCAGCCACGCTGTGGAGTACTTGGACGCGTGTGATGGAGCATTGTCCTGCATGAAAATCATGTTTTTCTTGGAAGGATGCAGACTTCTTCCTGTACCACTGCTTGAAGAAGGTGTCTTCAAGGAACTGGCAGTAGGAGTGGGAGTTGAGCTTGACTCCATCCTCAACCCGAAAAGGCCCCACAAGCTCATCTTTGATGATACCAGCCCAAACCAGTACTCCACCTCCACCTTGCTGGCGTCTGAGTCGGACTGGAGCTCTCTGCCCTTTACCAATCCAGCAACGGGCCCATCCATCTGGCCCATCAAGACTCACTCTCATTTCATCAGTCCATAAAACCTTAGAAAAATCAGTCTTGAGATATTTCTTGGCCCAGTCTTGACGTTTCAGCTTGTGTGTCTTGTTCAGTGGTGGTCGTCTTTCAGCCTTTCTTACCTTGGCCATGTCTCTGAGTATTGCACACCTTGTGCTTTTGGGCTCTCCAGTGATGTTGCAGCTCTGAAATATGGCCAAACTGGTGGCAAGTGGCATCGTGGCAGCTGCACGCTTGACTTTTCTCAGTTCATGGGCAGTTATTTTGCGCCTTGGTTTTTCCACACGCTTCTTGCGACCCTGTTGACTATTTTGAATGAAACGCTTGATTGTTCGATGATCACGCTTCAGAAGCTTTGCAATTTTAAGAGTGCTGCATCCCTCTGCAAGATATCTCAGTATTTTTGACTTTTCTGAGCCTGTCAAGTCCTTCTTTTGACCCATTTTGCCAAAGGAAAGGAAGTTGCCTAATAATTATGCACACCTAATATAGGGTGTTGATGTCATTAGACCACACCCCTTCTCATTACAGAGATGCACATCACCTAATATGCTTAATTGGTAGTAGGCTTTCGAGCCTATACAGCTTGGAGTAAGACAACATGCATAAAGAGGATGATGTGGTCAAAATACTCATTTGCCTAATAATTCTGCACTCCCTGTATTTGTGGAAAAGTACCAACTGCTCAGAGTACAAGTCAGAAGGAAATAGGAGGAAACAACTTAATTATTTACACTATAAGTTGTTTCTATGTTGCTATTTTTACAAAAAGGGCTTGGATTAGGGTGAAGTGGAGTCACTGTGTATATCTATACTACGGGTTTTCAACCTGAGGCCCTCCAGCTGCTGATGAACTACACCTCCCTTAATGCTCTTTCATCTAACAGGTTGCCAGAGGAGTATGGGAAATGTAGTCCTGCAACACCTGGAGGGACGCAGGTTGGAGACCCCTGATCTATACAATTATTATTTTTTCACTTTGTTGTAATGAATAGCTTTTCATTAGTCTCTATTCATAGGTTTTACAGAATGCTAATAGTGAATTGTTCATTCATGTCATCTTTAGATATGTCTTAATCTAATACACACAATGAAATAGGTAGTCAGTATTATTAAAGCAAAGTTTTTATATAACTTTAATATTATAATGGATGATTAATCAGGCTCAAATAGGGTCACGTGGTAATGTGCTGCTTAATGATATTGTGAAAGTCTTGGATGACCTTATCTGGGCAAAACACTGACTCCTGTCTTTAAATAATTGTAAAATATGGAATAAAATATAAAAGACCTAGAAATAAGAAATAAGATAAAATAATGAATTACTGCGTGTTTTCATGGGTGAGAATGAGAGGACAACAAGGAAGAAACTACCAGGCAGAGAAAACTTAGTTATTTCATGAATTACAGACAGAGTCTGCGTCTAATACAGCTAAATAGTTCCATATCCGCACCTTGAAAGAACGTATGTGCAGAAGCTCCAAGATGCCTCCCAGATCTCCAACAATCAAAAATAAAGATGCAGAGCCCAGCACTCAGTGTGAAGTGAGGATTTATTCACACGCTTGGCGACGTTTCAAACCTTACAGATTTTCTCCAAGGCTTGACCAAACAGGATCGGAGCTCGCCAATCCAACCCCCCCCCCCCCCCCCCCGTGTGATATTGTGATATAATAGTTACATTGCCCTCCCATGCAATGCAAGTCTATGGTCAGAGTTCTGACTTTTAGACTGCTTTTTGTGTCCCCAGCCCCATAGTGTGGTATTAGGTCACTGTGGGGTGGCACTCGAAAACACTACATTTCACAAAATGGAGGCGCCCAGTCACACTTGTTTAGTAAAATATTTACTGTGAGTGAGTAAGTCAGTTTGTAAAACGAGCGTACATTTCTAAACTCCAGGATTCTCTAAATGTTATGGCCCTTCAATTCCAATTGATATACATTTGTCAAAACTCATGCTACCAGGCCCTTTTAGTAATTATATCATTAGCTTCAAAAATCTATTCTCTAAGGTCCTCTTAGAAAGAAAATTTATTGCAACAGACTTCCTGGGACTTATAAAGTAAGACAATCAATCAGTCGCTTTATTGGCCACAGAGGTCATAGGTCATCAGCAACGCTTGATATACAAGAGAATCTCTTGCAAGTAATAAAAATGTGGAAACTAAGGGAACAAATTTAATTTATCCTAATTGTGTATTTCATTGATATTTGTATACCTAGTGATTATTTTATTAAATATTAATCAAATGAGATTCATTTTGGAATAAAACAGACCGATGAACAAACTCATGTATGTTTTTTTGATTGGTGTACTAAGTGGTTATTAGTTTGTCTTTAATGTAGTTGGCAATACATTTTTCTGTATATAACAAGTTTTTTTATTTGAAAAGAGGCAGATTTGGCAAGTCTAGAGAGCAAATATGCGTGTGTTGTTTTACATTTTAAAGTTTGATAAGGATCTGCCATGAGTGCCAAAAGCTCTAAGTATGCCCCTGGTCCATGTCGAATTGGCTTCTGACTGCCAATTTATTGCAAAAGTTATTTTTTCAGCAACCAGGACATGGATAATAATAAGTTACTTATGTCCATGTTCAGATAGTGTAGGGCTCCGGCTAGCGGAGTGTCAGGGAAGTAACCCAAGATGTGTAGAGGTGTAGCCTTACATTAGAAAGAAAGTCCAGAATACAGGCAGAGCTAAGAAATGGCAGGCGGCTGACAAAGGGTAAATCCAGGTCACAAGCAGGGTCAATAGGCAGGCAGCAGACAAAGGGTTAACCCAGGTCACAAGCAGGGTCAATAGGCAGACATCAGGCAAAGGGTTAATCCAGGTAACAATCAGGGTCAATATGCTGGCAGCAGGCAAAGGTTTAATCCAGGTCGCAAGCAGGGTCAATTTGCGGGCAACAGGCAAAGGGTTAATCCAGGTAACAATCAGGGACAATAGGCAATAGGTATGCAGAAGGTTAGCTAAAGACTCACTCTGCTCACAGGGACAGCCAACGATAACTGAGCACCATGTTGAGGGAGCTTGGAGTTTTTATAGGACTATGGGGTGGATCCTCCTCATTAGGGCCTTTTAACACCACCTTTCAAACCAGGTGTGGCTAGTTTTGGGGGGCGGTAAGATGTATTCGGCTGCAAGGCCCCCCCCCCCCCTGCACTGCTGGCTCCGTCACTCTACCCAAGGCGGTACCTCCACCCCCACACAACAGCATGGTGATCGGAGTCTCGGACCCCCAGGACCGCAACGGAGACCTGCTGGAGCTGGGGGAAGACTCAGTCACCTTATTGTACCTCCCCCGTCTGGATAGCATGGAGATGGCGGAGGTGAGTGGAGATAGCGGAGGTAAGTGCCTGACAGATGTAATAGGTATATTCCAAGTTTAGATCACAAAGAGCTTTTATCTGGTTTGCTATCTCCTGACAGAATTTTTTTTTATTTTTATATAGTTCCACCAGATATGAAGTCTCCCTATTTCTACTAATCTTTCTATTTTATACCTCCAACACTGGTCAGAACCAGTCTGCTCCATACCAGGTACCAGCATAACGCTTTTTAATGGTACTATGAGTTGATTTTTAACTCCTTAATGACTTATAGTTGTTTGGTACCCAAAAATCTTGTGTACCTGAGATCACAGGAACAAAGAAGCACAAACCTGATAGAAGGCCTTGTGGATCTCTGCCACTGGATAGTAGCATAGTGTATCATGGAATGCCTTGGTGCATTTTTGCTTTCATCACGTACTTTAGAGTCCATGTGGTTGTTTGAGTCATGTGTTTAGGAGTGGCATTGCATGTCCTATTGCCTATTAAATACATAACCTGGCACCAGGAAGTCTTCTATGAATATATTTATATTTCAAGACATATAACCCAGACAAATAGGTGTGATTGGTGCGCTAAGTAAAATCCACCAAAAAATGTATACAATTATATAAAGGGAAATATAATATTTGCCTGAGAAAACTGGTATTTCAGTGCAGTACAATGAAGGTCTTCAATGTCTCACAATATATATATAAGGGGACAGAAAAGGACAAACAAACATAGTGTAATACAGTAAATATAAATAGTAATGGTGCAGTGTGGGTAATTGCACTCACAAACAGTGTAGATTAAAATGGCTCATCTATTTCTTGTAAAGATGTCTCCTCTCTTCTTAATATCCCGTTCACAGGCAGTAAAACAAGATGAAGAGATGGTATGTTAGATAGTAAAAGATAGAAATTTAATAAAAAAAACAATAGCATCTTACATATGTGGTTATAGATGTCAGATGTTTTTCTGTGCCAGCAGAGATCCAAATGGAGGACAAAGTCCAAAAGGCCAATACAGCAAAAAGCAAATCCAGAAGGAGTCAAAAAGTTGATGGTGTGAATAGAATATGGCAGTATAGGTAAGCACGCTACGCGTTTCGCCGCTATTTGGGCTTCCTCTTGGCGTGTGCTTACCATACTGCTCTTAGGTCCTTTTAAATGCTGTGATCTTCGTGCGTGTGTATACTTCCGGGTTCTGTCCAGCCTCGCAATTCTTACGAGGTTTAGCAGCTCAATAGATATAATATACCATGGGGGATATGAAAGCAGGGGACAATGTTTTAACAAATGGAGCCCAGCAGAACATCTGTATACAGTACTATTTTATAGCAGCAATGTCCAACATACATATATGTTTATGTACATGTTAAAAAGAGAACAAATATGTTCCAAAAATAAGGGAAATAATAATAAAAAATATATATATAAAAATAATATATTTTAATAAAAAACATATGTATATTAAAAAGCGTTTTTTTATATTTTTAAATTTTACCATATATGTTTGTTTTTTAAAAATTTAAAAATAAAAAAACGCTTTTTAATATACATATGTTTTTTATTAAAATATATTATTTTTATATATATATTTTTTATTATTATTTCCCTTATTTTTGGAACATATTTGTTCTCTTTTTAACATGTACATAAACATATATGAATGTTGGACATTGCTGCTATAAAATAGTACTGTATACAGATGTTCTGCTGGGCTCCATTTGTTAAAACATTGTCCCCTGCTTTCATATCCCCCATGGTATATTATATCTATTGAGCTGCTAAACCTCGTAAGAATTGCGAGGCTGGACAGATCTCAGCAAGGCAAATCTCACGAGAATAACCAAACCACACGAGGCGACGGATTCACGGTGACGTCACCATGGGAGGAACCCGGAAGTATACACACGCGCGAAGATCACAGCATTTAAAAGGACCTAAGAGCAGTATGGTAAGCACACGCCAAGAGGAAGCCCAAATAGCGGCGAAATGCGTAGCGTGCTTACTTATACTGCCATATTCTATTCACACCATCAACTTTTGGACTCCTTCTGGATTTGCTTTTTGCTGTACTGGCCTTTTGGACTTTGTCCTCCATTTGGATCTCTGCTGGCACAGAAAAACATCTGACATCTATAACCACATATGTAAGATGCTATTGTTTTCTTATTAAATTTCTATCTTTTACTATCTAACATACCATCTCTTCATCTTGTTTTACTGCCTGTGAGCGGGATATTAAGAAGAGAGGAGACATCTTTACAAGAAATAGATGAGCCATTTTAATCTACACTGTTTGTGAGTGCAATTACCCACACTGCACCATTACTGTTTATTTACTGTATTACACTATGTTTGTTTGTCCTTTTCTGTCCCCTTATATATACATTGTGAGACATTGAAGACCTTCATTATACTGCACTGAAATACCAGTTTTCTCAGGCAAATATTATATTTCCCTTTATATAATTTTATACATTTTTTGGTGGATTTTACTTAGCGCACCAATCACACCTATTTGTTTGGGTTATATGTCTTGTTTTTTGCAAGTGTGTCTTCAGAGGAACACATAGATTGGTGCTGCTTTGTTACAGTTTAAAGCGCCAGGATCTATCCTTTCTGTCTATATTTATATTTCAGTCTTGGTATTGATAATTAAAGAAGAGGATTAAATCAAGCTGGAAATTTGAAACTGATATAAAAAAAATCATATATTTATATATTCATGGTTGCCTGTTATGTACTTGCAAGAGTTAGAGGGGATCTCTGTGTACACCAGCAGACTCCTTGAAAAGAAAGTATTTGTTCAAATCTTTGTCATTTAAAATATCACATTGTTTTATTTTGCATCTCTGCTATTTACAAGTAAACACTTTAAGGTTAATTTACAAGCTATTGTTTGTTTAATTACACAGAAATCTTGCTGAATTTACTTCTTATTCCCACTGATGTCAATTGAAGGATCACTCCAGTCTAAAACAATCCTAGACAAATAAATGCATGTTCCTTGTAGTATGTAACATAATAACTGAACTTTTGCAGACCTTTTGCAGACTTTCTGTTCGGTATTGATCATTCCCACAATAACCTCTCCACCAGAGTCATGGCTAGGGTGAGGCACCAGCATCATGCGTGCTGATCAGGGGGTGCACTGGGGCAGTGATGATAGCGTGCGACCCAAAGACTGGAACACTCGGGAGCTGCACGCTGCATATAAAAGTGAGCAAGCAAGCTGCTCAGCAACAGTATGTCAGCGACCTGCCCTGAAATTGGGTAGAGGGGTGTTCTGGCCGAGACCTGTCTTGAAAATGGACAGAGGTGCCGTGAACTAATCAGAGGGGAGGCGGGAATATGAAGTCATAGCCCGCCCTTGTGCCCTGCATGAGGCACTTGCAATTCCTACAGTTCCCCAGAAAAGAGCCCATTCAGACTGCCAGGTAGGATATGAGTTGAAAAATAAAGTTCAGAACCTCAAGAAGGTAGGAAAGGGTGATTGTATTTATGGAGACCATAGGCATGTACATTATATTTTCCAACCAAAGACATAACTGTTCCACCGAGAGGATCATCTGGATAAACGCAATATCATGCTTGGGCCTGTTATTGGCTTAGCCCCAAAGGTTGAACCCAGAGACGTTGGTGAAATAGCTGGCACAGTGTGTGACAAATAGCTGCTGAGCTTCCTCAGCTAGCCTTTTATAGGATGGCCTCATTCTAGGTTTGTTTGAACTGTCTGGGACTGGTTGAACCTAGCCAACTTAATTGTGACTATACCAATAGCAGACGACGGCATGTTTTCTGACCAAGAAAAAGGACTGCAAAATAACCCAAGTAGCTTCTCAGGAAGATAGGTAGAATCTACCGTTTGTTTCATGTAATGTAATTTTCCAACACTACTTATATTCCCTACAAATGCAATTACTATTATTTAGTCAACATTCCATCACACAATTTCAATATAATGTTAAGATCCCAGCTGTACTCTTTATTAAGAGTATGTTACCTCCTATAGGACTGGCTAGTTTACCACTGTCTTTTCTCGGTGAGATGTGGCTTCCATTTCTTTTTTTGTCATTCTTTTTTTTTAACAATCTACTCATTATATTAATATGCAGTATAGTATGTCAAGATCACTGATGGCTGTCGATTCTAGAGACGCATGAAATATAAATTATAATTCCTGAAATCAATATATTTCTATTTATTAGAATAAGTATATTCCTCTTTGCATTTCACTGGTAAAGGTAAAGTGATGGATTTATTGAATGGACAATCTTCCTTGTGTACATATATTATTCCAGAGTTTGTGCATCAACAATATGTCATGGATATGCAATATTAGATTTAGGCCTTATCTAATCATGCAGTAAATTTAAGTATGATTTGCTTAACTGCTGAACAATGTCTTCATAGGGTTTAAAATGAATTTATAACCTTGCCTGCCTCTGACCTTCTGATGCCCTCATCTTCTTACTCTATGGTAACCACCCAAATATTCCACTGCTTACAAATCATATTTGGTGTCCAGATGGCCACTGCTCAGTCGTCTAAAGAAAAAGGTAACGCATCTGTGCATACCTACATTTTAAAGAGGCACTTCCCCATAGCTTATTTTTTGCATGCTATAGAGTTTTTTTTCATCATGTGAAGTACACTTAGTTTTACTCTAAAACAATTTACAGTTGTCCTGTAGTGTCTTCTTATTTTTTTTTTTTACCGTGGCCTCAAAAGAGGCAAGTCCGCAACCAGGAATTTCAGGGCCCCTTACTGAACACATTTTCTGGGCCCCCTACCCCCCGACAATATCTCCCACTCACCCCACCTACCCTCACAAGCATGTTATCCAACTCTAGTGTAATATGGAGGGTGGTTGGGAGCAGATGGTCAATATGCCAGTAATATTTTGCCACTCAATAAGTCAGTATTTTGTCCACTCAGTATGCCAGTATTTAGTCATTTAAAATGCCAGTATTTTGCCCCTCAAAATGCCATTCTTTTTCCCTTTTAATATGCCAGTATTTTGCCCTTCAATATGCCATTCTTTTGCCATTTACTATGCCAGTATTTTGCCTCTCAATATGCCATTATTTTGTCTTTCTATAAACCGAAATAGAGTTCTCATTCATTCGAATAGGTCAATTGACCTATTCGTATGAACGGGGACTCACTTTCGGTTTATAGAAAGCCAATAGCATTACATGTATTCCATAAACCGAAAGTCTATAAGCCGAATGTCTTTGGGTTTATAGACTTTCGGTTTATGAAATACATGTAATGCTATGGGCTTTCTATAACCGAAATAGAGTCCCCATTCATACAAATAGGTCAATTGACCTATTCGAATGAATGAGGACTCTATTTCGGTTTATAGAAAGCCCATAGCATTACATACAATGTAATCATCGAACCCCGAACTCCAACCCGAACATACAGTGAAATGTCCGTGTTCGTGTCCGGGGTCCAAAAACCGTAATGTTCGGGTTCGGGTTCGCTCAACACTAGACAGGTCACTTGATCAGCGTGTGTCATGTAACCTGCCAACGTTCACATGACCTTCCACGATGAGAGTAATGGGGAACGCAGGAGACAACTGAAGACAGAGCAGCGGGAAGGTGGGTAATGGTATTTTTTGGGCAGACTAATAGTGGCATATTATTGGACATATTAATGGTGGCATATTATTAGGCATATTAATTGTGGCATATTAGTGGGCATACTAATAGTGGAATATTATTGGACATATTAACTGTGGCATATTAGTGGGCATTCCAATAGTGGCTTATTATTGGGCATATCAATTCTGGCATATTAAGTCTTGCATTCTATTGAGCATATTAATTGTGGCAGATTATTGGGCATATTAATTGTGGCATATTAGTGGGCATACTAATAGTGGCATATTATTGGAAATATTAATTTTGGCATATTATTGGGCATATTATTGGGCATATTATTGGGCATATTAATTGTGGCATATTAATAGTGGCATATTATTGGGCATATTAATTGTGGCATATTAGTGGGCATATTAATAATGACATATTAGTGGGCATATCAATTGTGGCATATTAGTGGTTATACCAATAGGGGAATATTATTGGGCATATTAATTGTGACATATTAAGTCTGTCATTTTATTGAGCATAATAATTGTGGCATATTAGTGGGAATACCAATAGTGGCATATTATTGGGCATATTAAGTGTGGAATTTTAATGAGCATATTAATTGTGGCATATTAGTGGGCATACTAATAGTGACATATTACTTGTGGCATATTAGTGGGCATATTAATAGTGGCATATTATTGGACATATTAATTGTGGCATATTAGTGGGCATACTAATACTGGCATATTAATGGGCAAATTTGCTGTGGAATATTAATGGGCATAATAGTGGCATATTAATGGGCAGACTAACAGTGGTATATTAATGGGGATATTGGCTGTGGCATATTAATGGGCACACAAACAGTGGCATACTAATGGGAGAATTGGCTGTGGCATATTAATGGACAAATAGTGGCATATTAATGGGTAAACTAACAGTGGCATTTTAATGGGCATATTGGCTGTAGCATATTAATGGGCAATCAGTGGCATATTAATAAACATATTGGCTGTGGAATATTAATGGGCATAATAGTGGCATATAAATGGGCAACCTGGCTGTCTGAATACATTTTTAAAGTCTGGGGGTATATTCACAATCTGAGGTGCAGATTGACAGGTCAGTAGGGCAGGGTAGCAAGTTTTGGGATGCATTGTCAAGTCTGTGGGGCAGATTGGCAAATAAAAGGAAATCAAATCAGTAAATGCATTTTCTCAATCATTTATCAATCAAGGTTTTATTAAATATGTAAACATCAGTTTACAGTGAATTATTTATTACTAGTAAAACTTTTTTTCATGTAAGGTCATCTTAGATTTACTAGGAGCCTCACAATACCTGTAGCCCAGGGGCCTACAATGTCTGAATCCGGCCCTGAGTCCCACATGTAATCATATTCACAGTATCACATTTGTTTATCCCAATGACTTGTATTATTATTGCTCTGCAGTAACATGGTTTTTCTTATTTTCCTTTTTTCTTCCCTGTGTTTTATTTTAAATTTGAAAAATCTTTGAAGAATAAAGAATTAAAAAAATACAAATTTAGGCAAACTGTAAAATATCTATTTTTGCCATATCGGAGGAGTTAATATCGCGTGCGGTGACCGTAGTGCTTGGGGGAGGGGAGATTTCTGTACTGTGTGATGCCTTGATATTGAGGTATCACAGCAAAATAGGTAGCGGTTGTTGACCGAACCACCCAATTGCTGTGACAACCAGGCACAGCGATGGCCAGTTAAAAATGACATGCCAGTGATAGTGATCATTGTCCTGTAAATCACATCCCCAAAAAGTATTCAAATAGGGTGAGGGATGTTCCCGGATGCCTCTGAATTGAGGTAGACCTTGTACGCCACAATAAGGGGCAGTCTGGGGCTATAAATGCCAAGGATTGCTGTCCTAGCAATTGAAAGAGAATTTGACAAACCATGGAGCTTATCATGATCCACATCCATCCACCCCCAAATTTTGGGAGGTGGATGGGATGGATTTATCCTGGTTGCCTTAAGAGGTAGACATTTTTGAAATGTATTCATGTGATCACTGTGAAAGTCAATTAAAATGATCCCATATAATAAATTAAATAAATTAACATTTTATAATTCTCCCTTTCGCTCACTGACACACTTTATTCAATTGTATACATCACACCAGAGTGAAATCTATCTGTCCTTAAAAAACCCAATATATAAAATGTGGGGATTCATTTAAAAAAAACACTGACCTGAATGCTTTGAAGAAATAAATTTCAGTTTATAAAGTTTAAATGCATACAGAGCACCCCAAACATTGGTTCATTCCTACCAATATGTTTCCTTTCATTGTCAGTGTAATAAACAGAGCACATTGCAAAAACAGTATGTCTTCAGAAAGATGTATATTTCTTTCAAATATGAATACATATCCTTGACAAACAAGCCACTTGTGGAACAGGTATAAAAATTTAATTTTGTTATACTTATTTGGAGATACTTGGAAAAATGTTATTTAAAGTTCATAAAATATACTTTAAAGCTTATTCTGAGGTATGTAATGATTCACTTGTAACTAGTTCTACACTCACCGTATATCACCTCAAATATCTATTTTAGGTGTTTCATTATATGCAAATTGCCTGTTCCTACCTGTGTCAGCTTGATCAGATGTTGCACTGTTAAATCAGAGATTGTTCTTTTGTAGATCTAATAATAATTGCTTGGAAGTCCTCTTTCAGTCTTATAATTTTGGGACTGAACTTCATATTTATTGCACTTACCATGCAGGCATTAGACACACTATGAACATGAAATTAGTCATTATTGTAAGAGAAATAGAGATTATATTGAGTAGCCCTGGAAATGTCCTGCTATGCTTTAAAATAATTACAATTTGATTTTCTTGATAAAATGTCTTGATCTACTGTTCAATAAACCTTAAGCCTCGAATCATGTAATTATCATTACCAATCTTCATATTGTGTTGGTTATCTAAGAATTCAATGAATGGTGCTTGTAAAAGTCATAGACCAAGTTAAAAAACATCATCAAAATAAAACATTTCATTTTTATTTATCATAGCCAATTTTATTATAGGAAGGACTTAATTTTCTTGGTTACTAGGCAGATTAGTCCCTAGATTGATGTTTTGCATGATTCCAACTAATTAGTAACCCTTAATACTAAGCCTAAAAGTAACCCCTAGCACTAACACTAACCCTTACTACTAAGCCTTAAAGCAACCCCTAACACTAAAACAAAACCCTAATACTAACCCTAACTCTACCCTAAAATGAACCCCTAACACTAAAATTAACCCCTAATACTAACCCTAAAATGTCCGCTGCTGAAAATTCCTCAATGAAACTGCTGCTCTGAAAGCACGGTGAGGAAAAGGCCCATTCTGCAAAACCAGTCTAGTGGCCTATGATGCAAGTTCATCAGCCAAGATAGAAACAGACAGATAAGGTATTAGGATTGTTATAAAGACAAGACAATTGTATAGAAAGGAAAAAAATGCTGTGCTCTGGGGCATTTAAAAGTCAAAACTGCCCATTTATTCAGACCCTGTAATTGCCTCTCTGCACCCCTTCTCTGCACCCCTTGTCAGCCCTCCCCTGCCCTCAGGCTACTAGTTTTGCTGACTGGTTAGGAATATCTACTCAGCTAGCCTAGTGTCATAATATTTAAAACAAAATAAGGCAGATGCTGGATTTTCATGATAACAGTACTGTTTCACATGTTACTTCTTTGACATGTCTATGAGAACCAGAATGTGATAGGCAGTGTGTGTAAGAAATGCCTACAACATGCTTTATGTCTTCTTTCTTGTTTCTAGACTGAACCAGTTTCATTACGAAAACACGTTTAGACTATAGAAACCATTTTGTTATGCTACACAACTGACTTAGCGATAATAATACAGTTGGATTAGTGAAATCATGGCCTTGTTTACTTGTTGATTTGTTATATTACAGTTTAATTAAACATTATTTCCAATGTAATTATACTTTATCCCAATAGAGCTGTTTAAAAAAAAATAGTTAATTATAGTGTAAGCATCTATGTTACTTATTACTCTTATTTTATGGATTTAGTTCACATAATATGTTTATATTCATTTGCACTGAATAAAATATATTGAAGATAATTTATTACTTTCACATCCCTCTTTTTATTGCTTGTACTTATTATTATTCACAGTTAACAGAGACCTATTCTGCTTATACAAAATGATTGTTAAAATATCCATATAGTTAGCCCTGTTAAACTCTAATGGGGTCTTTTCATGTAGCACCGAAATGCTACCGAATTGACTAAATTTGGGTAAAATAGCTGAAATGTTTTACTGATAAAAAGACAGCACTTTTTTTCCATTGTCAAGTTAAAAGAATTTTCCCAAAGGGCAACCTTTTAATGTGTAAGATGGTGCAATTGATGTCATGTATAGTGAAACAAATATGCTTCCTACAGTAATGTGTGCTATAAGAAGTAAGAGAAATGAAGTAATATGTGCAGAAATAATATATGTGGTTTTCTATATTACCTGCAGCTCTTTATATTCATTACTGGTTCATATTTATTGTGATAGAATGAACATTACCAGAGAATGAGTCATCTGCTCATCAAATTTTCATTTTGTAGATAATCTATATTAGGGTCCTTGATAAACGTTTCCTGTGGTGACATGTTTGTAGAATACCACTCAATCAGTATTATTTTGAAAATCATTATTTTTACATAAGCCTTTATTTTATGCCATGTGAGAACGGTTAACCACTACAAATCCCTGTATCTGTGGTAAGATACATCATAGATCTGCTATTGAAGTTATTAATTTTACACAAGATAAAGATGAATGCAAAAACATTTATTGATCATTTGATTATTTAATGATAAATTGAAAAAATGTGCACAGGGCTCTCTACATCAATGTATCACTCTCCTCAGTGTTGTCTTTCTACAGGTTTTTAAACATGGATGCACTTAAAATACCTAAAATCAGTTTTAATTAGGCATAAGGCTTCTTCTGCCTGCAATTTGAACTATGCTCCTGTTATTGAGCACTTTTCAAAATATATTTCTTGTTAGTCTTCGAACCTGGGTTTTTTTCTAAGTGAAACTCAGATGCTGAATTTGACTTAGTTTCAAAATGAAAGTCGACCTCCAAATTGGACCATAGTGAATAGACCCATGTGTGAATGTAGAGATCAAGAGGAATAGCGAGGTTTCACAAATTGGTGACACCTTTCCGTTTAAAGACAACACTGAATTACTGATAAGCTAATGTTTCTTTTTATAGAAGTCCTCTAGGATTATGAAACTGTACTTATATTATTAAACAGTGAGGAAACCTGCTCCATTAAAAGTCTAATTTGAATGGTGCACTAACTGTGCACCATGCAAGAGATATACACACTACACTACATTAGACGAACAGAGAAAGGAGGTAGAGAGAACCTGCCTGCAATCTTACAATCTAGAGGGAGTGGGGATCAGGAGACACATAAGGTGAGTGGATAGGTCAAAGGGAATGTGGTGGAAGTAACAGTGACAGATGAGCTTGGCAGCTGCATTTTGAATAGATTGCAGGGGAGAAAGATGAACCAGAGTAAGGCCAGTCAGCAGAGTATTACAGTAGTCAAGAAGGTAGATCACAGGCAAGTAGAGTAAGCTTTTGCTGGGCTCTTCATTGAGGATCGGGTAAATAAGAACAATGGTTCATAGGTACAAACCACAGAATTTGGTCCGGAGACTGAACATGGGAGGTGAAGGAGAGAGTAAAGTCAAAGAAAACCCAAAGACATCAGGCTTGGTCAGTGGGTACAACTGTAGCATTTTCTACAAAAACAATGAAGTCAAAGCTCGATGGATGGAAGATTATCAGCTCGTATAAAAGCAGTTCCTTTCAGTCTGATAGTTTCACTGCAGCGAAGTGAGAATCCTTTGGCTAATTCAACCATTGGGCTAAACCGATTGGAGGAAAGAGGTCAGGGTGAATAACTTATGTGACCTGGACTCTTCAGACAGTTGCTTAGACACTACCATTGCATTTTCAGATTCTTACCATGTGCTTCAAATTCTGACCTCTTAATTCACCTGCATCCATGGTAACATTTGGTGATACCTGCCTCCAAACTGCTAGATCACTGTCTCTTCGGTATTGGGTGTTGTTCCAATGGTACTCTGCTGTGCTCCAGCTTAACTCCAGCAATAAAGGGGTGATCATACTATCTATAAATGATGCATCATTGATGTTGCCTCTCATTTTAATGCAGTGTTTAACCCCTTTGTGCTTGTAGGAATGTCTATGCCATCCTATTTTTTATGCCTAAAAGCTAGTAGGACGGCATAGAACATCCTCTATTTAACAGCTCATCACAGCTCCCCTGCGATGAGCTGTGTGCGGATCCCACTGCAGGAACTTGCAGCGAGGTCCCTACTGTCAAATGAGGCCACTTTGAGGAACCCAAAGATGATGATTTGGTGCTTAGGTTGTTAAGGACCAAAGCACCATCCGGCAGGAAGTGGTTGATGCATTTTAAAAAGTGTTTTTCACAGAAGGTTATCATCAACACTAGGTATTCATGTTGTTAATAAAGAGTTTAGGCTAATCAATCTCAGTGTGCCTTAATCAAAGTAAGATTCACTGCTAATGGTCTGTTGCAATGTTAGTTCATACATCTAACTGATTACAGTTATCACCAAGATGTAATTGGCATCACAAGTTCAAATTACAAGCTCAGAAATAATGAATATTACATTTGCTGTGTCCTTGTTACTTTGTTGTGTTACATAAGTTTATTATTCAGTCTTTTTTAAAGACTGAAATAATAAATGCAGGGCAATAGACAGGCTCTTAAACCAGTGATCCAGATTTTTTGGGACAATAGTGCCCGTGGCTGAGACAGCTGAGGTTCATTGAATGCATGCATGCTTGTAACAACAGGGGCATACTCTTGAGGAATAAATCTGTAATGTCATTTATGCAATTCTCAATTTCTTTCTAAAATGCTTTATACTGCAGGAACATCATATTTTACTAAATCTTTCTTTTGTCATTGAAAATTTAGTTAACTGCTACACAGGTTTGAAAAGAAACAACTTTTACATACTGCTTGTTTATAGCTCACTCCGCAAATAAATGTTGATTTTATCTGTAATCCTGAGACTATTTGGTTTGTTCAACAATAGACTGGAAAGGGTCTTAGCTGGGTGAAAAATTTAATGCAAAACATTGTGGTTTGGAAAAATGTAAAAAGGTTTATTAAACAACCCAACAAGCGAGAGAGGGAAACCTGGCAACCGAGAGAGGGAAACCCCGACAACCGAGAGAGGGAAACCCCGACAACCGAGAGAGTGAAACCCCGACAACCGAGAGAGGGAAACCCCGAGAACCGAGAGAGGGTAACCCTGACAACCGAGAGAGGGAAACCCCGACAACCGAGAGAGGGAAACCCTGACAACCGAGAGAGGGAAACCCCGACAACCGAGAGAGGGAATCCCCGACAACCGAGAGAGGGAAACCCCGACAACCGAGAGAGGGAAACCCCGACAACCGAGAGAGGGAAACCCCGACAACCGAGAGAGGGAAACCCTGACAACCGAGAGAGGGAAACCCCGACAACCGAGAGAGGGAAACCCTGACAACCGAGAGAGGGAAACCCCGACAACCGAGAGAGGGAATCCCCGACAACCGAGAGAGGGAAACCCCGACAACCGAGAGAGGGAAACCCTGACAACCGAGAGAGGGAAACCCCGACAACCGAGAGAGGGAAACCCTGACAACCGAGAGAGGGAAACCCCGACAACCGAGAGAGGGAAACCCTGACAACCGAGAGAGGGAAACCCCGACAACCGAGAGAGGGAATCCCCGACAACCGAGAGAGGGAGTTCCCTGCGGTGAAATCGCCCTTATGGTTTTCGTGCCTGTGCTTTGTCTACCACTAAGCCACAGTGTTCTGTATTACATTTTTCAACCAATTTAAAGCCATTTCAAATTTCCAAGAGAGAGACTACCCAGAGGTAAAATCTCGTTACGCATTTCACGTCTGTGAATGTCACTTAGTCATTGATTTAATGTGTAGTCCAAAGAGAAACATTATATTTGGCTGAAAAGAAAGCATAAGTTGAACAGAAGAACCTTCTGCCTGCCTTCAAGCATAGCGGCTGCATGATGTGGAGCTGTTTTTCTATATTCATACCTGGATAGCTGACTTGAACTCATTGAGGAGTATTCACAAAAACTAAACTAACAAGTGAACTACACGAACTAGGTACAGGTGATCCCTGCTATAACGCTTGGGTTCCACAGACTTAACAAGATCATGATGTGAGTTCAAAAATCTCACTAAACTTCTGCTTTAATACGGAAGTTAAAGGGAGATGGTGTAACGCCCCGATGTGGGGGTTCAATGGAAAGGAGCCCAATATGCAGAACACAATAAACAAACAGTAGTACTTAGAGGAGATGAACGGCAGTGCACTCTGAAATGGTTAGAAACAGAACTGAGTATGCAGGGTTAAACTGCAGTTGAAGAGTAGTCACAGACAGTCCCAGGTCACAAGGGCAGGCAGCAGACAAAACGTAGTAATAAGGTAATCCAAGGCCACAAAGGTATGAGGCAGGCAAAAGGAGTGGTCAATAGACAGTCCAGGTCACAGTGGCAGGAGGCTGGCAAAAGGAGAGGTCAATAGACAATCTGAGTCACAGTGGTAGGAGGCTGGCAAAAGGTGAGGTTAGATGAAATCAGGGTTGGGAGAGGGGGATCTCAGCAGGAGGACAAAAAGGGAGCACAGAACATGACAACTGGTCAGTAGCAAGGCTAATCAATAACTGAGCACCGGCATTAGGGCAGTCTGGGGCTTATATATGGGCTGTCCAGCGTGACATCATACAATACATCACAGGCCACGCCCCCCAGGCACGCACCACTCACTAGATCCAGAGAAGGGGGC
This sequence comes from Pelodytes ibericus, assembly GCA_036172795.1. Classification (NCBI taxonomy): domain Eukaryota; kingdom Metazoa; phylum Chordata; class Amphibia; order Anura; family Pelodytidae; genus Pelodytes; species Pelodytes ibericus. Next base: position 38,791,334 of record CM069857.1, read on the forward strand.
GTTAATGTCATGGACCAAAGCCCTGCACCCTCTGCTGGCTTCTGCAGCAACCCACCATCGCCATCTCCCTCTCCTCGTGAGGACATGGGGAGTGAAGACACAGATGGCAAGAAGCGCAACGGACGCCACTGCTGGTAGGGACAGGACCCGGCCGCATGTCCACGCCCCCCACTGTAGCGTGAGATGGAGGACGAGGCCCCCGATCACGAGGTATGGGCCTGCCCCATTGCTCAATGGGAGCTATCCGAGCACCATGTTATAAGTAGAAGCTCATTATAATGGATGAAATTCTAAGGAGTTTTACCAATATTAATACCTGAGTTGGATAAATGCACCAACTTGCCCATTTTACCAACTCCAGTGTCAATGCCTGATTTCTGCAGTTGTAGTGGATAGTCTCCATTCTTTTTCAAGACAGTTCCACCTGGTCCTAGAGCTAAATGTTCACATACTTCTTCACACATAGGTACTGAATACTAAACGCGGTGTTTATAAATGTTTGCAATTTGAGTAAACAACATTCTGGGTGTGAAGGATCTAATAAAGTTAAGCTTTTTCTCACCATTGTAATTCCCTCTTGGTTATTGATAGTAAATGGAAAGTACTGGCTGACTTTTTCACATTTATGACCTGAGTTAATCAATTATAGTGGTTCCTAGAGGATCCCCAGTGTGATTAATTAATTGGTTTCTTTCCGGGAACATGTGGCTGCTGGGGATCTCTTTCAAGTAGCATGTGTAATTTGCATGTATCTAATAAATAAAATGACTTGGATGGCAACCCTACAGAGAAGCCATATGTATCAAAGCTAAAACAATGACTCAAGTTAATGGATCTCATGCCATTGAGTACCATAGACTGTAATAGAAACATTTGAGTCAAAAACCAGTGATAAATGATATTTTACATAATTTAATCAAATCCCTTTATTCTATAACTGGGCAATCTGGTAGAGGGCTGGGCAAAATGTATTTATGTCCAAGAAGAAACATGATCACTGCACAACAAGATATGATGCTTTGCCTGTACTTATTTAATCAAGGTAAGTTAACATTCAAACGATTTAGAATTATAGTCAAAACAAAAGTTAATCAACGTTTAACTTTCAGCCTCCTGTATTGCACATGCCTTCTGTGCTCACAGCATCATTGCCTCATCACTTTTGTTTGACTGTTTGACTTGCACTTTAGTTCGACTTCGGATAGAAGTGTGCGACACATGTCCCCTGAGGAAGTTAGGATAATACGCATAAGGCTGCTTATCTCCTACACATCATCTTTATTTATACTTAATATTTGCTGATTGTGGATGCCCTCTGTCCATCATTAGGCTCAGTTTGATCTCGTGGTGGGTAAACACCCATGTTTTTAAGCTTGTTTTGCAAAACTGAGCTGGTGTCGTTTGCACATATTACTTGTGAGTGCCATTTATACAATAAATCATTTGTATATTTTTCCAGGATGGTTTCATGCTATGGTCTTTCCCTTCCATCCCGGTCCATGTTGTTCTGTATGAGACCCACTTAATTACAGATTCAATGCTGGGAAACTGCTTGATACAGTCCTGGTGTTCTTTAGATATAATTTCTATTTCTACTACATAGCATGATAGTTTAAAAATAAGTATTAATGTACAATTTGGGATAGTCATGTCACCCATATTTAACGGATGAGTGAATTTCAGCAGTTGGGTACATGCAATGTCATAAATTAAACTACTATAAACATATTACGTTTTGGAAAAAGGATCAAACTTCATTTCTTGTATTGGTGATTGTGATTTTTTCATAACTTCCCAACAGTTTTATGGCAATGTTTATACATATGCCCCAAATGCGCAGTTTGTAATCCCAGCATGCCACTTGGCAGGAATTTTGTGGTCATGCGCTGAGCATTGTGGGAGTACTGTATTTGCATGTCCACGCCTCACTAGAAGGAGGACCAGTAAACAAACTCATGTGACAATATTCAATCTCTAGCCTCGCTTGTGAAGGTAGCCATGTCATCTGCATTTTTATTCTAGACGCATCCACATGTTTATGCAAGACGCATCCACTTGTAGAAATGAAGAAAAACACGGATGGCTCAGCACTGATCCAGTGAAATTGAATGTATTCCACAAACTGCCAACGTTTCGACCCAATGGGTCCATCAGGTTGAAGCGTTGCCAGTTTTCGATATAAATTCCATTTCACTGTATTAGTGCTGAGCCATCCGTGTTTATCTTCATTCATTGGAGGTTTGGTGGAGCCTCTGGCTTGAGCATTACACCATGCTGGTGCTCCTTCAACCACACCTGTTGCATCCACTTTTAGATGAAGATGTAAGAAGCTTTTTCTGTAACCATCTCCTGGTTTTAATATTATGCATACATTGCTGCTCATTGACATCAAGCTGGTTTTCACAACAGGACACATGAACATACAAATGAATGCTCGTGTTTTACTGATTTGATGAAAGTAATTGCATTAATTTGTACACCAGCTTTTCAATGTAGAAATATAACAGTGCACTGCCTCAGGAGCTATGACTCATACACTGTTTGATATGTTTCCCCATTAACAGTCTCATATAAAATATAACATAAGCTGGCTATGTTTGATAAAAAAAAAAAAAATGTTATACTCCATCAGCAAATTAGGTAAGTGCTGCTAATGGGCTGAACGAGCAGTGCTTAGTCCTCCTGCGCCTTTCCATGACAAGTGCTAATTTTCAGATTATAAAAAACTATTCTGTGAATTACTAAAAAGGTTCATCAAATCATTTGTGTTTTTCCCCCACTTTTTTTTTTGCATTAGAAAATCAATGTAATCAAGGATGGTGCTGTACAATAATCCTTGTCCCAGAGCAGTGAGGCTGCTTGAAAATTATGGGTTATATAGTCAGCAAACATCTGCAGTGCCATGGTTAGCCATCACAATCCTTGCTCTCCAGCTCATGTAAAAAATACTGCTCCCAACATTGTCAGTCGCCTGTAGCGTGCTTTTAATTGAGCATCGACGAAGAAGCAATATGAAATGGCTCAGTCCGGTGATAGCATGTGTGTCTCAATTGGTTTATAGTTGGAACATCACGTGTATAAAAAGAGTAGCAAATAAGCAAGAAAATAAGCTATGCAGATTTTACTGTAGATAGCATCTAACAAGCATAATACAAGTTATGGGGGGTAAAATCAACATGTAAAATTCAGCAAGGCAGTAGATCTTTACTAAACATGTCTGCACATGACAAACAAGTCAGCAGACCTGTTTTATTGCATAGAAACCAGTCTAGGATGTGGGGATATGTTTTTTGATATAATGATTATTTATTTGCAATACTTAACTTAAAAACTCACCTGTTGAAGACTTTCTCCTTGGGTCCTCAGCTCAAACAACAAAATGGACATCCCTTGAACTACCTGGGAACAAACCATTGGTCTCCTGATGGGGGTGCCCATTGTACAACTGCATGATGTCAGTACAGTCAAAAGTGGCAAAACTATTCTGCTCCCCCATTCACTGCTATAAACCTAAATAAAGGATATTACTGAACATACTCAGTTCAAGAGGACCCAGTTAATCTGCACTTATCCTTTTGCAATGTAGATACCGTATTTGCTCGAATATAAGACAAGGTTTTTTTCAGAGCAAATGCTCTGAAAAATCCCCCTCGTCTTATAATCGAGGTCTCTTATAATCTGACCTCAAATTGAGGTCAGATTATAAGACTGGGATCCAGGTCCCCAGCAGAGCTGCAGGGGACCTGGATCCCCCTCTCTAGCAGCAGGGGATGTCTGCGCAATGAGCGCAGACTCCCCTGCTTCCGCCCGGCACGACCGCCGGGGCTTCTGTGAAGAAGCCGGGACCTTCCGCTTTCGTCACAGAAGTCCCGGCGAGCGTGCCGGGCGGCAGCAGGGGTGGTCTGCGCTCATCGCGCAGACTTCCTCTGCTGCCCCACTAGCCACCAGGGAAAAGCGGGCAGCTGGGGGATGTCTGCACTATACGTGCAGACATCCTCCATGCTGCCCGACACCTCCGTCTATAATGACGGACAGCTGTCCGTCATAATAGACGGAGGTGTCGGGCAGCATGGAGGATGTCTGCATGTATCGTGCAGACATCCCCCAGCTACCCCCACTAGCCACCAGGGAAAGGGGGGAGATAGAGAGAGAGGGGAGGGAGATAGAGAGAGAGGGTAGAGAGAGAGAGAGAGGGTAGAGAGAGAGAGAGGGTAGAGAGAGAGAGGGGGAGATGGAGAGAGAGAGGGGAGGAGAGAGAGAGAGAGAGGGGGGGAGATAGAGAGAGATAGAGAGAGAGACTAGGGGAGGGAGGGGGGAGATAGAGAGAGAGACTACGCTGGGGGGGGGGGGGGGAGGAGAGGCCGCAAGGAAATAAAAACAAGAAATGCATTTGTATAATATCAATTTTTTATTACATATTAAAAAGCAATTTACATATATACAAGTTAAACTTTTTTTTTCCTATAGGGTAGTCTTATATTCAGGCTTTTAGTTTTTTTCCTAAAGGAATATACAAAGTTTGGGGGGTCGTCTTATAATAAGGGTCGTCTTATAATCGAGCAAATACGGTAAATGCAAAGGCTGAAGCAGGAAACTTAGGAAACGAGGTACAGTTTAAACACTTTAAGCTACATGAAGGTTAGTTTGGTGTCTAGAATGTCTCTTTAAAAAGCACAGGGGATAATAGACTGTACCAGAGCCTGTTATTGTCACAAGTTAACCCCCATGCAGTCTCATCCAAGCTGTATCTAGCCATTCCAGTATCATTTTTGCTTTGTTTTCCTGTTTATTACTAATGCTTGTTCCTATCTGTTCTTTGTATCTTGTTGCCCTAGCCTAGCTATTGTCCGTCTCTTTCCCAAGTCTAGTCACAGACCGGTACCCAGTGGCGTCACTAGGGTTGGTGTCACCTGGTGCAGAAACTCATGGTGTCACCCCCCTGGATTTCCTCCATACAATGCCAAACAGATTCCTTAGTAATGCCAGTTAGATGGCCTATTAACTATGCCACACACAGGAGCCCCATAACTTATGCAACACCAGAGCCCCATAACTTATGCAACACCAGAGCCCCATAAATTATGCCACACCACAGCCCCACTATTTATGCCTCACCTCTGCCCAATTAATTATGCCACACACACAGGTGCCCCATAATTATGCCACACACACACAGGTGCCCCATAATTATGCCACACAAAAGAGTCCCTTAATTACGCCACACAAAAGAGTCCATTAATTATGCCACACATGGGGCCCAATAAATATGCCACACACAAGTGCCCCATAATTATGCACACATGGGACCGCCATAAATTATGCAATACACAGGAGCCCCACGAGGTGACAATCTTACAATTATAGATACCAGTAATATTGTGCCATTCAGATCCCAGTAGTATTGTCCCACTCAGAGGCCAGTAATATTGTGCCACTCAGAGCCCAGTAATAGTGTGCCAGTCAGATACCAGGAATATTGTGCCATTTAGAGCCCAGTAGTATTGTCCCACTCAGAGCCCAGTAATATTGTGCCAGTCAGATACCAGGAATATTGTGCCATTCAGAGCCCAGTAATATTGTGCCAGTCAGATGCCAGTAATATTGTGCCAGTCAGAGCCCAAAAATATTGGGCCACTCAGAGCCCAGTAATTTTGTGCCAGTCAGATACCAGGAATATTGTGTCATTCAGATACCAGTAATATTGTGCCACTCAGAGCCCAGTAATATTGTGCCAGTAAGATACCAGGAATATTGTGCCAGTCAGAGCCCAGTAGTATTGTCCACTCAGAGCCCAGTAATATTGTGCCAGTCAGATACCAGGAATATTGTGCCAGTCAGAGCCCAGTAATATTGTGCCAGTCAGAGCCCAGGAATATTATGCCAGTCAGAGCCCAGGAATATTATGCCAGTCAGAGCCCAGTAATATAGTGCCAGTCATAGCCCAGTAATATAGTGCCAGCCAGAGCCCAGTAATATAGTGTCAGCCAAAGCACAGTAATAGTATGCCAGTCAGAGCCCAGTAATAAACTGCTCGTTTTAAACCACCCTCCTCCCCCCCTTCCCCATCACTTACCGAATTGCTGCTTCTCTGTGCTCCCGTGACGGACGCCTCCTCCCGTGCAGTCCGGCACCTGCCTAAGCCTAGCCACAAACCAGCACCTGCCAATGTCTAGCTATTTTCCGGCACCTCCCCAAGTTTAGCTATAGTCTGGCAAATGCCCTGCCCTCTCATAGAGTCCAGTTTTTGCGAATGTCCTGTCTTATATGCCCTGTCATAGTGTTCCAGCCCTGTCATAGTGTCCAGCCCGGTCTTAAAGGAGTCCAGCCCTGAATCACATTGCTTCTTAGTTGTATGTTACTTTATCTGTTGTTCCATTCTGGGTTTTCCTTGTCTCCACCTTTGACTCTCTGCTCCTATGTAAAATGCACCGCCTGTTTGTTCAGCTTCTTTAGTTTAGCGTTAGGGACTTGCCAGATTGTGAGGTACCTTGACGCTGGTTGGCAAACTTCTTCATTTTATGGGAATTTGGTGTTAACCAAATCCTGATTCCATATCTAGTGTTAGGCTAGTCCCTTTATTTATGTTTGTATGTTTATGTTCCCTTAGCCTTGTCCTTTGTTTGTTTTATGTTACATCTGTATATGTGTATGTTAGACATGTGCATTCGTTTTCGGACGAATGCATTTTCGTCTGAAAATAGCATTTTCGTCCATTCGTCCGAAAAACGAATAACGAAAATGCTAAGCTAACGAAAGCCGAATGAACGAATGGTTAATAAACGAAAATCATTCGTTCATTCGTAGTACTATTGCATTCTATAAGCCGAAATAGAGTCGGTTTATAGAATACAATAGCATTTCACTTCACGGAGACAAAGTCTCCATTCATAAATTTATGAATGGAGACTCTGTCTCCGTGTAGTGAAATGCCGACAGCCTATAAACCGAACGTTCGGTTTATAGGCTGTCGGCTTATGTAATACATGTAATCCTATTGCTGTTCTATAAACCGAACGTTCGGGTTATAGAATAGCAATAGGATTACATGTATAACATAAGCCGACAGCCTATAAACCGAACGTACGGTTTATAGGCTGTCGGCATTTCACTACACGGAGACAAAGTCTCCATTCATAAATGTATGAATGGAGACTTTGTCTCCGTGTAGTGAAATGCCGACAGCCTATAAACCGAACGTTCGGTTTATAGGCTGTCGGCATTTCACTACACTGAGACAAAGTCTCCATTCATACATTTCTGAATGGAGACTCTGTCTCCGTGTAGTGAAATACTGACAGCCTATAAACCGAACGTTCGGTTTATAGACTTTCGGCTTATAGAAAACATGTAGTACTATTGCCTTTCTATGAACCGAACGAGAGCCCCATTCATAAGAATTTATTATGAATGGGGCTCTCGTTCGGTTTATAGAAAGCCAATAGTATTACACGTATTCTATAAAACGAACGAATAAAAATGAACGAAACGAAAATAATGAACGAATTTCATCTGAAACTAATGCAGTAATGAACAAAATTTGTTTTAGACGAAATAAATAACATTTTCGTCCGAATGGACGAAAACAAAACGAAAATTTTAGTTTTGCACATGTCTAGTGTATGTGTCCTTTGTTCTGTAGTTATACTTCATGCTTTATCCTTCTTCCTTGCTCCGAGTCTATCCAGGGTCTGACTGGCCCACCGGGATACCGGGAAAAATCCCGATGGGCCGCCTTTCCCAGTTAAAGTGATTCGGCGGCCGCCGCCACTTTAAGAAATTTCTTAAAAGCGGCGACGGCCACCGAATTGCTTAAAGTGACAGTGGGCCCGTTTACTTACCTCCTTTCTTGCTGCTGTGCGCACAACCCCTCCCTCACAGCCACGGACCTGCACCGGGAGACAGCAGCAAGGAGGTAAGTACTGGCTGGGGAAGGGGGGGGGGGAGGGTGGCATAACAAGCATACTGAATGTCAGTATCCTGGCATATTAAGTGTCTATACCCTGGCATATTCATTGGCAATATCCTGGCATATTAAGTGGCAATATCCTGGCATATTAATTGGCAATACCCTGGCATATTAAGTCGCAATATCCTGGCATATTAAGTGGAAATACCCTGGCATATTAATTGCCATTCTCCTGGCATATTAAGTGGCAATATCCTGGCATATTAAGTGTCTATACCCTGGCATATTAATTGGCAATATCCTGGCATATTAAGTGGCAATATCCTGGCATATTAATTGGCAATACCCTGGCATATTAAGTCGCAATATCCTGGCATATTAAGTGGAAATACCCTGGCATATTAATTGCCATTATCCTGGCATATTAAGTGGCAATATCCTGGCATATTAAGTGGCAATACCCTGGCATATTAAATTGCAATATCCTGGCATATTAAGTGGCAATATCCTGGCATATTAATTGGCTATATCCTGGCATATTAAATGGCAATATCCTGGCATATTAATTGGCAATATCCTGGCATATTAAATGGATAAATCCTGGAATATTAAATGGCTATATCCTGGAATATTATGTGGCAGTATCCTGGCATATTAATTGCCAAAATTAAGTGGCAAAATCCTGGCACTACAGGGGGGATGGGGTGAAAGACACTACTGGGGGGGATGAGGTGAAAGGGGGTACTACAGGGGGATGCGGGGAGAAAGAGACAATACAGGGGCAGGGGGGGAGAGAGACACTATAGAAAGGACAGAGAGAGAGATGCTACAGACAGGACAGAGAGAGACGCTACAGAAAGGACAGAGAGAGACGCTACAGGAAGGACAGAGAGAGAAGCTACAGAAAGGACAGAGAGAGACGCTACAGGAAGGACAGAGAGAGACGCTACAGAAAGGAGAGAGAGACAGACGCTACAGAAATGCGAGAGAGAGAGACGCTACAGAAATGCGAGAGAGACGCTACAGAAATGCGAGAGAGAGACGCTACAGAAATGCGAGAGAGAGACAGGCTACAGAAATGTGAGAGAGATGCTACAGAAATGCGAGAGAGAGATGCTACAGATATGCAAGAGAGAGACGCTACAGATATGCGAGAGAGAGACGCTACAGATATTCAAGAGAGAGAGAGAGACGCTACAGATATGCAAGAGAGAGGCGCTACAGAAATGCGAGAGAGAGAGAGAGACACTACAGAAATGCTACAGAGAGAGACAGGCTACAGAAATCCAAGATAGAGACAGGCTACAGAAATGTGAGAGAGAGACGCTACAGACATGCGAGAGAGAGACAGGCTACAGAAATGCAAGAGAGAGAGACGCTACAGATATGCGAGAGAGAGACGCTACAGATATTCGAGAGAAAGAGACGCTACAGATATGCGAGAGAGAGAGACGCTACAGAAATGTGAGAGAGCCGCTACAGAAATGCGATAGAGAGAGACGCCTCCGAAATGCGAGCGAGAGAGAGACGCTACAGAAATGAGAGAGAGACAACACAGAAATATGTATTATATTATGCTATGGGGCTGGTTTAAAATTGTTATGCTATGGGGCTGGTATACAAATTTTTTCCAGGGCTGGTTTTTGTTCCCAGTCTGGCCCTGAGTCTATCCTATAGCCCTGCACTCTGTATTTAGTTACTTTGTTTCTGTTCTGCTTTAGTTTGCTTCCCTGCTATTCTCTCTGCTTCTTCTACCTCTTACTTTGTCTGTCCTAGCCTTCCACATCCGGCTATCTTATCATAGTTGTTTTCCATGCCTGCTCAACGATGTTTGCAAGGTTTCAGGGACTTGGTATGTGGCTGCATAAGCCTGGAGTCCCTTGATACCGGGGATGTGCAGTTACCCACCACCAGGCCCTGTGTTTCCATACCTGCAACGTGGACCCTGAACTCAGGTGATCAGGGTCCCCTGCCACCTGAAACCTGTGCATTACAGTTTTCACCTACTATACTACATTTAAATAGCCATTATTATCTATCATAATAAAAGTCCCACACCCTTTATTACCTAGTGTATGGAGTAACACAACCATGTTCTCCATTGCCACAAGTACTGTCTACAAATATGACTTGGCTGGATTGTCATTTCAAATATATACAAATATGAACTAAACAAGTCTGAACTTATCAGCACCAACATTTGTAAGTTTTTCTCACCATCTGCAGCTCAAATGGTTCAATCGATACATGCATATTTAATATTTTTGCCTAAACTGCAAAGTAATGAACAGACATGAATAAAATCCACTGGCCTTCGGATATTGCCAAAAGTACTTTAAAAGACGGAACAAGCCCTAGCTTGTTTTCTATCACAAGTGCCAGAAAGTTTTAAGTGATATCCCTGGAGCTGTGCATGTTAATACAGACATATTTTATACAGTGCAAATGCTTTCTGTGGAACATCTGTGAAGTTAATGAAAAGTGACATGTTTAAAGGACTGTATCTTTGAAAAGTAGATTTGTTATGAGAGAGCATTATTAGGATTACATATTAAAGTTATCATATTTTTATTTGTTTTGCAAATTACCAGGTCAACTTAGTATGCACCAATAATAAAACGGAGCCTCCAAATTGCGGACAGATTCCATGGGTATATTTGACCTGAATGTTGAGCTTCCCAGGTAGCCACGATGTGCTATCTGAATAGGTTTGCAATTCAGATATCATAGTCAGTTCCACCCAGATGTCTCCTGACACTGAAATAAGCTGAAATTCACCAAAACTAAGTGGCAGCCTTGATTCTCCACATAACCTGCTTATTTCAGGGATCCTAGGCTAGGTCATGATTAAACGGGGAAACACGCAACACGCTTAAGGTGATCTTCCCCTCCGCTGCACAGTCTGTTTCACTGCCTGCCTGGTCTCCATTTTTCACTGAATAAAAGCACTTTTTTCATTTACAAATTGCTGGAGTATAGAGTGCACATTTCTTTGTCTTTTTCAAACATTCATATAAGCCTCATCAGCAGTATGAAGCACCCACCCTCCTGAAGCAATCACCAGTAAGTGGAGCTGGCTCTTGCCTCTTTGGAGGTTACTGCACTACTATGAATAAAGCTAAATCCCTGTCGAAAAGTCAAAGGAAAGACTTTGACTGCAACTGAACTCCTCCCTAAATGGCTCAAACTGTTATAAAAATAAATAAATAAAAAATATAAATATGAATTAAATACATTAATAAAGTACATAAAAGCCAAAGTAAATTAACATAAAATGTTTTATTAAAACATAAAAATACTTATATTAATGTAAATATACTATTATAATATATAACATTAATATATTATAATTGTAAATACATATTTTGTGTTTAAAACATGTTTTCAAAAACAGCCTCCTCACTGGTATAAACTCGGTGTGACCCACCGGCCTGCTGTTCAGCCCTATGCCACCGCAGGACACACAAATGTGAAATAGACAGAATAGGGAAGTGTAGATTAGTCAGGCCACAAAATGAGAATTATGACTTCACCATTCCTGGCAAATCTACATGTCCCTATTCTGTCTATTTCACATTTAAAATATGTTTACTTTAATAGTTCAACACGTTTGTATTTAATTCTCCAACTAAAATATGGAGAATTGAAATGGGCAAATTTCGCCTATGTTGCCTGGATTTGGATCATGTTCGGGGGTGATTCATGCATACTGGGAAGCTGAAAACAAATGCTTCTCATTTAAAAAATGTTCTGATCCGCACGCCTCCAATGCTTTGGTTTCTGGACAGCCCAAACTGCTGATTCGGACACAAATTCAAGGATACTGAACAAGTGCATTGCAGTGATTTGTGAAGTGCATGACCCGAATCCATTTCAGGACACATTGCTGTATGTTGGGTCAGAGGCATTACTAGGGTTGGTGTCACCCGGTGGGGTAACTCAGTCACCCCACTGGATATCCTCCAATACCACACCAAACAGATTTCATACTAATGCCATAAATATGCCATAAAGGAGCCCCATAAATTATGCCTTGTACAGGAGCCCCAGAAATTATGCAACATACAGGAGCCCCACAAATTATGCCACATACAGGAGCCCATTAACTATGCCACACCCAAGAGCCCAATTAATAATGCCACACAGAGGAGCCCCATTAATTATGCCACACACGGGAGTTCCATTAATTATGCCACACACAGAAGCCCTATTAATTATGCCACACACAGGAGTTCCATTAATTATGACACACACAAGAGCCCCTTGATTATGCCACACACAGGAGCCCCATAAATATGCCACATACAGGAGCCATCATAATTATGCCACACACGCCTTGATTATGCCACACACAGGAGCCCCATAAATATGCCACATACAAAAGCCCCATAATTATGCCACACACGGGAACCCCTTAACTATGGCGAACATAAGAGCCCAATTAATAATTCCACACAGAGGAGCCCCATAAATATGCCACACACAAGAGCTTCATTAATTATGCCTCATACAAGAGCCCCATTAATTATGCCTCATACAGGAGCCCCATTAATCATGCCACACACAAGAGCCCCTTAATTATGGCACACACAGGAGTCCCATAAATAAGCCACACACAAGAGCCCCATTGTCAGGCTTTCATTTTTACTTTAGTTTTTTTCCCCGCGATCGTGTCATTAGGCCACGCCCCCTTCATTAGGTCACGCCCTCTTCAATGACGCGATCTTCCTGTGACTATAAATAACAGTCTGCAACAGACACAAATCGCTGAGTATTGTCTCTAGCAGTTGTTGTTCCTGACTCCTTAGCTCCAAGCTACCGTCCCTGTTATCCTGCATTTTTCTCTATCACCTAATCGCAAGTACCTTCCATATCTTCAATCAAGTGTTCCATCATATTTTTTACTTAATACTTCAATCAAGTTACATATATTTTTCCATATTATGTCAAACCATTTATTTTTTCTCTGCAATCAAAATCAGTCAGTTTTTTCTTATTTTTGCTGCTAACTTTAATAAAATAATTGCTTAAACTGTATACCATGTGTGGATTGTCATTTATTCCTGCAGTTTAGTTTCCAAATATTCTTAGAGCCACAGCTACACTGACACCCATTAATTATGCCACACACAGGAGCCCAATAAATATGCCACACACAGGAGCCCTATTAAATATGCCACACACAGGAGCCCTATTAATTATGCCTCACACAGGGGCCCCATTAATTATGCCATGCACAAGAGCCCCACAAATAAGCCACAGTGGAGCCCCATAAATATGCTACACACAAGAGCCCCATAATTATTCCACACACTGGAGTACCTTAATTATGCCACACATGGGGGCACAATAATTATGCACCATTATTTATGTGACACAAGGGGAGCCCCGCAAGGTGACACAGTGGGCCACTTATATGAACTTTTTAATATTATATTCAACTATTTTCATATGTAATAAAAAATTGTATTTCTTGTTTTTTTCCCTTCCTCTGTGCCCAAATTGCACCTAAAGGACTTAACACAGCACCATACAGTACCCACAGCACTTGACATGCACTCATACGGCACCCCCACAATTTGGCATGCCACTGTGTCACTTTGCCCCGCAGAATTGCCCCTGCAGAAAAAGCCATAGTGTCACTTTCTCCCATAGTAAATGTTATTTTGCCCCACATAATATGCCACAGCACCACTTTGACAATTAAAATAAGCCACTGTCAGGTACCAGTTAACATGCCACAGTCACTTTGTCATTAACATATGCAACAGCCAGTTTGCCTATTAAAATATGCCAGTATTATTTTTCCCATAAATATGCCACAGTCAGCCTGCCAATTATATGCCAAAGCCAATTTGCAAATTAATGTGCCACTGTTATTTTTCATGCAACAGACAGTTTGCCTATTAAATATGCCACAGTTTGTCCATTACATATGCCACATTTTGCAAATTAATATGCCACAGCCAATTTGCCCATTAATTTGCTAGTGTTAGTTTGGCCATTAATATTCCACAGTTAATTTGCCCATTAATATGCCTGTTTGAATTGCCCTTTAATATACCCGTTTTATTTTGCCCATTAATATGCCAGTTTTATTTGCCCATTGATATATCTGTTTTATTTGCCCTTTAATATACCAGTGTTATTTTGACCAATTTTCCCATTACCATGCCAGTGTTATTTGAAAATGAATATGCTACAGCCAATTTGTGTCCATTAATATGCCACAGCCAATTTTCCTATTAATAATAATGAGTTTTATTTCCCCTTTAATATACCAGTGATATTTTGCCCATTAATATGCAACAGCCAATTTGCCCATTACATGCCAGTGTTATTTGCCCATTAATATGCCACAACCAATTAGCCCATTAATATGCCAGTGTTATTTGCCCATTAATATGCCACAGCCAATTTGCCCATTAATACACCACTTTTATTTGCCTTTTAATATACAAGTGTTATTTTGCCCATTAATATGTCACAGCCAATTTTCCGTTATTATGCCAGTTGTATTTGCCCTTTAGTATACTAATGTTATTTTGCCCATTAATAAGTACAGCCAAATTTCCCATTAACATGCCAGTGTTATTTGAAAATGAATATGCTACAGCCAATTTGTGTCCATTAAAATGCCACAGTCAATTTTCCTATTAATATGACAGTTTTATTTCCCCTTTAATATACCAGTGATATTTTGCGCATTAATATGCAACAGCCAATTTGACATTACATGCCAGTGTTATTTGCCCATTAATATGCCACAACCAATTAGCCAATTAATATGCCGGGTTTATGTGCCCATTATTATGCCACAGCCAATTTACTCATTAATATGTCAGTGTTGTTTGTCTATAAATATGGCATAGTTAATGTATCCATTAATATGCCAGTGTTATTTAATTTGATGTGAGGAACTGAAGAGAATTTGAGCATCATAAAATTTTTTATTTTTCAATCTTCATTTTTTTAAAACTTTTTTTTACTATTCAAAGCATGCCTTTATAATGGGCCAGTCAATGGATATCATAATAAACTTTGCACCCAACCAAAATTCTAAATGTGATGCTACTTATTTGTAGATGTAGAAGAACCATATATGCTTTTCTTTTGCTGTTTAGAACTTTTAAAAATTGTTATTATTTGATGTATACATTTCTTCACACAAACTATCAGCAGCACTAACTAAAGCAATGGGTCTTAAATGTAGATGTGTTTCAAACTGTTATACCCCCACATTCACAAAAATTCGAAACACAGGCAAAAACAGGGACTGAATAGATAGAAAATCTTATTAAAAGGTTGAAAACAAAATACCAAATAAACTGCTCATGAAAAAGTAACCAGCATTAAACTAGATATGCATATATAGTATACAATAAGATGACGTAATTCCATCTATGCCACAGGTCAAGAAAGTCTTTTCTCCCACGGTAACTAATTCAAGTCATTAATTTATGTATCTATTCTTAAGGTTCCTGGAGACTCAAGATCATTTTCAACTTAATTCAAAATCCCTAATAGATATTATCAGGAGGATTATTTTCCTGCAATATGCTTTTTTTTAAGATAACAATGGGAAAAGCTACACTATCCAGATTAGAAATCTATTTAGATGCCACAACAAAGCATGTCACTAGGGAGACTTGAAAGTGAGTTTAAATTACATGTCAGATCTGCATTGTTCATAAATAAAGTAATGGCAGAGTATCCTCTACTGACAAAGCTTAGTAAAATCACTTTCTTCAGAGGTGAACCTTGATCCAATGGACTCTATTCAGTAACCTCTACTCATTGAATACTAAAGACTGCACATAGAACATTTTGAACTAAAGATCACTCATAAGTGCTAACTCATGACATTGAATAGATCTCAAGGCCACATTTTTACATAATGTCCCACTTTCTAAAGACTGCCAATTCACCCCAAAATATACATATGCTCTATTTACTCCACTGTCCATACAACCATAATTATTAAAGTAAGTTTATGCTATAAAAGTAATTGTTAAAATTAAATACTCTCACTTTGCAACTAGTCACTTCAAGCAAAGCTGTGTAACATTGGAATGCATTATAAATATATGCCTTCTATTGTTCTACTTTATGTGTCTCTAATAGAGATGTCGCGAATAGTTCACCGGCGATGTTCGGTCCGCCCCCTATTCTTTATCATTGAGTAAAGTTTGACCTGACCCTGTACCCTGTACCCTGAACCGAACGTTTACTATTGGCTTTCACTACACGGAGACAGATTCTCCATTCATAAATTTGTGAATGGAGATTCTGTCTCCGTGTAGTGAAAGCCAATAGTACTACTTTTACATTCATTACAAATTTTGCCATGGATCCCCCTCTGGCATGCCACAGTCCAGGTGTTAGTCCCCTTGAAACAACTTTTCCATCACTATTGTAGCCAGAAAGAGTCCCTGTGGGTTATTAAATTCGCCTGCCCATTGAAGTCTATGGCGGTTCGCGGGGTTCGCCCGTTCGCGAACATTTGCGGAAATTCGCGTTCACCGTTCGCGAACGGAAAATGTTATGTTCGCGACATCACTAGTCTCTAAGAAGTATGTCTGGAAAACATATCTCCTTCTAGCAGTGAATAGTGTGGATGGTCTTCTATTCCATAGTCAAGCTCGACACAAACTACAAATGTGAAATTGATGTTTCATTTTAAAGGTTATTCCCATTGGAATAAACTATCAAGAATTAATTTAAAGATTAGAGGTTTCATAATAATCATTCAGATATAGAAGTATAGAAAAAACTTATTTTTGTTAGTGTAATTATGATGAATGAGTGTTTAAATGTCATGTCTATTACCACAAGAAAAAGAAAACTATAAAATGGAAAGAGAAATCATTGCAATAAGTTTAAATAAAAGAATTATGGGAAGAATTTAATAGTTGGCATAATACCAAATGCATGATGTATTTATAGTGCTGTTAAATATTAACCATTGGTTTAGCCTTTTTAAAAATGAATTGATAAAGCTGGTGAGATGGCTCACTGAGTGCAATCGCTAACAATGCTCAAGCATTGTTGCTGTAATGCCTTAATGTCGAGGCATTAAGCAACAATGAAATTCATTGCTCAGGTCATCCGTGATCACTCCATGGAGCTGCCCTCTTGTGGGTAGGAGCTTTAGAAGTGATGAAATATCACTTCCATCACTCTGTTACTGCTGCAACACTTCCCTTTACTGCAGTCAGTAACATTGGTTAAATTACCCTTAGATCTAGGGTAATTTATAGTAGGATTAGTTAGGATTAGCATAAGGGTTAGGGATAGAGATACATTAGGGTTAGCATAAGTGTTAGAGTTAGGTAAAGAATTAGGGTTAGGATTGGGGTCAAAAGGTCACTGCAGGAGAAAATAGGAATCAAAAAACACAACTTCAGTTATTGCTCTATGAAATGCAGAAAAACATAAGCATGGCATATTTATAAACTATTTAGACAGGGTATTTTTTTATCATTTATAATTGTGTAAAAGATTTTTCAGGTCAAATTTAGAAAAGGTGTTTTTTGTTTCCACTTTTCCACCATATTTTATAATATTTATTGTTGTAAATTAAAAGATGCAATGAAAAGAAGGATATTTAATAATAAAGTACTTTTTGTGGCGATAAAACCAATATATAATTTGGGTGGGTACAGTAAATAAGAAAGTATTTAGCTGAAGCAAAGCTTCCTGCTTTTTGTGGTGCTCAGCAGAGGGAGAGTGATGACGTAGGACGCTCTACGTAGCGTGTGGCGTACGGGGGGTGTGTCCGGCGGCGGAGGAGAGAGAGGAGAAAGAGATATGTCCTGCTGATGTCGGGTCCCGCTACCAGATAATTGGCCATCGACTGCAACGCTACGGTAGAACAAGAGCGAGGTACTGGCTTACCGGACTCGCGGGTCTGTGTTAGGCTACACGTGGAAACGTTTAAGAAGGTTGCAAGGAGATTGGAGAAGGAAAGGAAAATAAGGTCGGTGAAGATTGTAGGATAGACATTTCTAGGAATGCACTGTGCCGACCCGCTATTTCTTGCTTAAAGTGAATGAGCATAATAAGGTCTGTCTTGTATGGCTTCACGATTGACACTATATAGACACACTGTGGGGTTTACCGCCTTATCCTACGTGGTCTGGCGGGAACAGGGATTGGCAGATCTTTTTATGAAGTGAGACTGCAGGGATACTCCCAGGCTGAAAGTTCTATCGATCTGGGCTGGAAATACAAAGCTAATTATAACGCTATTTCCACTGGACTCTTAATATTGATGCCTAAGATAGCCTCTTAAAAAGTATGCCCATAAATAAACCTGTCTGTGTACTGTGAAGCTTTGATGGCACCTAGTTATACCACGTAATAGGCAATTGCCACTGGATGAAGACCGGTAATTGGCTCTGGACTCAAAGCTAATTAGGTAGACAAGCTATTCAAATATTAGTAAGACTTCTCAAGAAACTGTGTACTACTCGAGCACCTGGGTAAAGGCGCAACTTTTTTGTTTGGGCGAGATTCTGTACTAAGACTGGTTGCATGGTTCCTGCCACCCTTTGTTTTGGACACTATAATCCGCCCCATGCGGGGTTGATGCGGGAAGTGAACTAGTTTAAATATTTCTACGGGGAACATAGTTGTTGCTGAGTGACATTGAACCTACAGGGCTGCTATTTGAGATACTGTTCTTCTCTAGGCTGAGACCTTTGATATTAACGAGAAAACTTGGTTCACTGAGTGGCCAACATGCCGCCTAAGATCGACAAACACGACAAAACCGACAAACAGAAGAACTCCAACAAATCCGGCAAACCGCTGCCTATGGAGTCATACTATTCTCCGAAGAGTCAATTAAATATGTCAGCGGCTGTGGATAAAGGTTCCCCAGATCGGACTTCGGATCTTCCTTCTCCAGATGTTCCTACTTACGTTACTCAGCCGAATCTCATCGCGGCCCTAGATGTGCTGTACATAAAGATTAAGACCGACCTAGACAAAATGCTAAGCGACAATAGAGAAGAATTTGCTCAATTAAAGGCTTCAATAAAAATCCAGTCTGCAGAAATTGAGATTTTACAGTCAAAAATTCAAGAACTACAAACACAGAACGCAGTCGCCAACCTAACTATAAACAGGCTTGACCTGAAGGTTACTGATTTGGAAGATCGCTCGAGAAGAGCAAACCTGAAGATAAGAGGGATCCCGGAGGATATCAACGACTTGGAGACCTTTCTATTGGAATTATTGTCTATTTATATAGACCAGAAGAAAATAGGGGTAAATCCCCTAGACAGGGTACATCGCCTTCCGAAACCAGCTACCGGGCCACATATTACGTCGCGAGGCGTAATTGCATGTTTTAGCAGTTGCAAAACAAAAGATGATCTGGTCAAAGAATTTAGGAAGAACCCGTCCAAATCTGCAAAGTTTTCACAACTGGCTTTATATGCAGACCTCTCCTTTGCCACAAGACTCACTAGAAGAAAATTTGGTGACATAACCAGATGCTTAAGAGACCATAATATTCCGTATTCCTGGGGATTCCCGACTAAGCTGCGTATTTCCTTTGAGGATAAAATTCATATTTGTCTGGATGTCCAGCAGGCCAAGGACAAATTGACCTTGTGGGGTCTCTTGAATGCATAAATGCTGTTGGAGGGGTTTGGGGGGTGGGAGGGAGGGGGGGTTCCCCCTTGTTCCCCCTTGTTTTCTGTATGGAATGAGAAATTAGAACGAAGATATGCGATTACTTGGGGGGGGAGGAAGAGATGGAGGAAAATACAAACATATTGTTTGTGTTTCCTGAGTCACAGATAGCAAGATAATCATTTCACTGCATAGAATTATGTTTTTTGTATACAGCGCAATTCGAGAGTGTTGGATGTATAGCTGCCTGGGAGGAGAGATGGAGAGGGGGGAGGGAACTTGTCTTCTCTCTCTTTCTCTCCCCCTTTTTTTTTTTTTTTTTTTTTAACACACTGGTTTGATTATTAATGTTTGTATTTCCTGAATCACAGATAGCAAGTTAAACACTTTATTGCACAGAATTATGTTTTTGGTATATATAGCGCAAATCTAGAGTGTAAGATATATAACTGCTAGGGGGGGGAGACGGAGAGGGGGAGGGAATTTTTCTTTCCATCTCCTTCTCTCCCCCTCTCTGGGGGCTTTTTTTCTTTTTTTTGACACACTGGTTTGATGATTAATGTTTGTATTTCCTGAATCACAGATTGCAAGTCAAACACTTTATTGCACAGAATTATGTTTTTTGCATATAGCGCAAATCTAGAGTGTAAGATATATAACTGCCTGGGGGGGGAGGTGGAGAGGGGGGAGGGAATTTTTCTTTCCATCTTTTTCTCTCCCCCTCTTCGGGTTTTGTAATTTTTTTTTTTTTTTTTTTTTTAAAACACGCCGGTTAAAACACGGCAGTTTGATTATTACTGTTTGTATTTCTGGAGTCACAGATAGCAAGATAAACACTTTATGGCACAGAATTATGCTTTTCTGTATACAATGCAAATTTGGAGTGTAAGATATATAGCTGACTGGGGGGGGAGATGGAGAGGGGGGAGGGAACTTATCTTTCTCTCTCTTTTTCTCCCCCCCCCCCTTTTTTTTTTTTTTTTTGGGGGGGGGGGTTTCTGGCTTTTTTTGGGGGGGGTTAATCACGGTGATATGATTAATATTGTTTGTAATGTTTAGATCATAGAAAGTAAGATAAAACATTTGACTTCTCAGAAATTGATTTTTTGCATTTAGTGGGGATGTAGAGGTTAAGTTATATAGCTGTTTAATGGGGGAGAGTGAGAGGGTTTTTTTTTTTTTCTTTTCTCTCTCTGCTCATCTGTTGTGTTGTGATCTTTTTATAATATGGACTAGCACTAAAGGATGTGTTAATTATGTAGACTATGGATCCATATTTAGAACAAAGACAGTGTTGGCCCCCCCAGGGACCCCGGCATATCTCAAATATTCCTTTGATAAGAACTGTAATATATATAGTGATATTGGTTAAATGAAAGGTTAGTGATTTAATGGAAGTCTGGGGGACGTCACTAGAGCTGAGACTCGGGGCGATGGGTCGGATGGGGGGGTGAGAGGGGGGAGGAGGGCACTTTACTCTCCCCTTTCCATTTATTTATAAATATGTGTGTGTTAGGGGAGGGGGAAGGGAAGGAAGGAAAGAAATTTTTTTTTTTTTTTCTTTTCTTTCCTCTTTCTCCTCTCCACTCTCCTCCTCTCTTTCCCTCTCCCCTCCTCCTACCGCCTGGATCGCACTGTGGCAACCCGGTGGCCAATTGGGCTTCTGGGTGATGTAACCTGATAAGGCGGGCTTGATAAGAAGTGAACTTTCCCCGTCGGACCCCCACCCCCCTACGCTCCCTGGTGGTGTCAGGGAATTTTGATTCATACAAATTGGGGAAGATTTCTCTGATAAGTATGAAGATATGTGGTGTGTGTGTGGGTGAATGGGTGGCCGATGTGGATAGGTGGGCTGGGCACGGGGGTGGAGGGACGTGTCAGGGGGAAAACGATGGCTATCTGCTCCAGGATGACAATTAAATTAATGTCAATAAACTCACAGGGTTTAAATTCCCCGCACAAGAGATCATATTTATATGACTCACTGGTAAGGGAGAATATTGATATCGCCTTTATTCAGGAAACCCACTGGAGGCAGGAAGAGAAATTACAGTGGAAATATTCTAAGTATCCACATGTTTATTTTGCTGCCATGGCGACAAAGAAAAAGAGGGGGGTAGCAATCATAATCTCGGCAAAGAACAAATTTGAGTTTATTCATCAGGAATCTGATTCTGACGCACGCAGATTACTCTTGATTTGTAAAATCAACGATATACTCTATACTTTGGTTAATCTGTATGCCCCCTCAGAAGGTACCATAAGGTTCGTAAATGTATCATCGGATCATATTGAAAGGGTGGCTAGGGGCTTCCTGATTGTTGGGGGAGATCTCAATGCGATAGCTGACTTTAACTTGGATAGGAGAGCAGAGGGACAGAGGAAACAGGAAACACGTATGAAGGCAAGAGCGGTGGCCTTCTCGTCTTGCCTGTTTAGACAAAATCTTTATGACGTATGGAGGGCGCACCATCCGTGTGAGAGGGACTATTCCTTTTTCTCGAGACCGCACTCAACTTACTCCAGGATTGGCTATTTTTTGGTTAGGGGCCCGATGCTACGTCGATGTCTTAGATCTAGTATGGGAAATATTACCTGGTCAGACCATGCCCCAATATTTCTGGAAATTAAAGATAATCCGGAGTACAAAATTCGTAACAACTGGAGATTAAACGAACAGCTGATAGAGTCAGAAAAAAACGCCCGCGAATTGACCGAACATGTTAAAACCTTTGTAAATATCAACGACAATGGCGATACATCGGTGCAGAATCTTTGGTGTACCCTGAAGTGTGTATCAAGGGGATATTTGATCAAAAAGGGGGCATGGTTAAAAAAAAGAAGGGGTAGAGATTTGGCGGAGCTGTACGCAGAGCTGGCAGTCCTGGAGGCAGGGAATAAAGTGGACCCGACCGAGCGGGCGGGCGGAGAGATCCGGGTAATACAAGAGCAGATTAAGAATGGTCTCCGGATTGAAGCAGAGAGTGCAATGACCCATTTAAAAAGTAACTGGTACTGCAGCAGTAATAGAGCGGGGAAAGAATTAACAAAAAAACTTAAGGCGCAGCAGGCACGCTCAAGAATAAAAAAGATAATACAAGATGGGAAGACCTGCATCGCGCCCGAACAAATTGCGGCAGCTTTTAAATCGTATTATGAGACACTGTACAATCTGCCAAAACCGGAGACACCCGCTGCAGACTTGATCACATTTCTTGGATCTCTCTGCCTACCCCGTTTGTCGGAGGAACGGGCTGAATCCATCAATACCCCGATAACGTTGGTTGAGGTCTCCAGCACGATTAGAGACATGAAGAAAGGTAAATCCCCGGGCCCGGATGGGTTCTCAGCATCCTTTTATCAGGTGTTGGATACGGTCATAGCTCCCATACTGGTTAGACTGTATAACTCCTTGATGACAGGCGAGGGATTTCCGCAGGAGATGCTGGAGGCTGCTATTTCCCCTATTCCGAAGCCGGGGAAGGATTCGGAGGTGGTAAGTAACTATAGACCCATCTCCTTGATTAATGTGGATGTGAAGATATTCTCTAAGATTTTGGCAAATCGCCTGAAGTCAGTCATACACGATCTGATCCACCCCGACCAAGCTGGATTTATGCCAGGGAGGGAGGGTGCAGAAAACACCAGGAGGGTTTTCGACATAATCGATATTATACATCAAAGGAAAATCCCCTCTGTCTTGGTCGCTCTCGATGCAGAGAAGGCCTTTGACAGAGTGGATTGGAGATTTTTGTCGGAATCCCTCCGGGTTTTTGGCTTCACGGGGGGGTTCTATGATGCAATATTGGCATTGTACGCAAATCCACGGGCCAGGATTAAGGGTCCTTCTCTGGCTTCGGAGTTTTTGGAAATTCGCAATGGTACGAGGCAGGGGTGCCCTCTAGCCCCGCTGCTCTATGCACTCACCATTGAACCCCTGGCCCAGTACTTGAGAAAATCGCAGGAGGTGAAGGGGGTGCAGATCGGACCGGATGAACATGTAATCTCATTATATGCAGATGATGTCCTTCTGACTCTGACGCACCCCAGATCCTCAGTACCAGCCCTTTTGGAGGCTTTAGATCTGTATGGCTCCTACTCTAATTACAAAGTCAACCTCCTTAAGACACAGATCATTTCTTTCTATATGCCAGTTTCTGACCGCCAGATGCGGCAGACTTTTGGCGAAAAGGGCTGGACAGCTGAGAAAATCGATTATTTAGGGATAAAAATCTTTAGACAAATTGATAAAACGGTTCCAGGGAATTATGGATTGTTATTAACTGACTTGCAAAAACAGACCTCACAATGGGCCAAACTGGAGATATCATGGCTGGGCCGTATTAATATTCTGAAAGCCTATATTATACCGAAGCTTCTTTACCTAATGCGCACGATTCCTTATAAAGTTCCAGTAAAGATTCTTAGGGAGTACGATCTATTATTTGCAAAATTCGTGTGGTCAGCTAAGAATCCCCGTATTCCTAGCCAAACTCTGAAACGGGAAATGCAATATGATGGTCTGGGATACCCAGATCTACGTAAATTATACGAGGCATGTCAACTTGCACATGT
The DNA here is from genome assembly GCA_036172795.1 of Pelodytes ibericus. NCBI lineage: Eukaryota > Metazoa > Chordata > Amphibia > Anura > Pelodytidae > Pelodytes > Pelodytes ibericus. The sequence goes on from CM069857.1 coordinate 38,815,458, forward strand.
ACTAGCGTGGAAAAATCAAAGGAACAATCCTTGCTGGTATACACTGGAGAAGGCGGCTTGTGACAATTTAGATCCTGCCCTATTGGTCTGGCTCCCTAGGGAGTTCTTTCAAAAGCTGGATCTTTCCCTTAAAATAGTTACCGATGTGATGACCTCATGGTATAAAGTTAAGAGATCACTAAAAATAATAGATAGGATATCAAAAGTAGCTCCCTTACAGGTGGTCACCGTATGTATAGAAAATATCAATTTACAGAGGTGGAGGGAGGCTGGGATCAATACAGTAGGTGATCTCTATATAAACAATAACCTGGCTCCCTTTGAAACATTAATGAAGAATTATAATCTCCCAAGTAGGGAGTTGTATAATTATTTGAGACTTAGATCTTTCCTGGGGGAAAACCCTCCTACGGATGGTACAGATTGGGATAGATTTATAACCACTGTAGGTCATAAGGGAGTTATATCAAGATCCCGACGGTTTCTCGACTCGGGGGTGACGGTCGGGAAATCGTCGGCGATCAGTCAATGGGAAATAGACTTGGGTAAATCATTCCCACTACGGGAGTGGTTCGTGACCTGGCAGGAACTTAGGGGTGCAATCCATTGTATTAACATACAGGAACAGTTCTTTAAGTTACTCCATAGATGGTACTTGGTGCCCAAGAGACTGGCAAAATTTGATGTAAACGCCAATGATTTATGTTGGCGTTGCCAATTAGCAATTGGGTCCCAGTGCCACATATGGTGGGAGTGTGAGGAACTGGCTCCGATCAGGCAGAAGGCATCCTACCTCATAGAAAGAGTGACACCTGGCCAAGGGCTCTTGACTCCACAAGCCTTCTTATTTCATTTAGATTTAATGGAAACTAATAAGAATCGAAAAATCCTTTGTATTAACATTTTAACAGCCTTTAAGATTTGCTTGGCGAGATATTGGAGGAGAGAGGATATTCCATCCTGGCCAGAAATTAAGTCACAGATAAGTCTGCAAGCTGCTGCAGAAAAATATTTCTTGACAAAGTCTAAAAATAGACAAAGTAAACAGATTTACGAGGAAATATGGGCAAAATGGCCAGAGCTATCTGTCTGATCTCCTCCAGAGGGATTCGGTACGCAGAATCTGCAAAACTAGCCCTCGTGAGTACAAATCGACTCTTCCTGGAGCAGATAGGACTACCTGATATAAGCGACCATCGGTTCCCATAGACTATAGGAAACAGTATTTCGATACCCCTACCCCCCTCCCCAGTCCAGAAGTGGTGGGAGATCACAAGCGGCCACGAGATGAGTGTAGTAGCGAATGGTGTTTGTGTGGATTGTGTATGGATGAACAAATGACGTCAAACGGCATAAATGTATTATGAATTGCGGTTGCTATTATAAAAATAGGAACGATGTAAACATGCCGTGCTAGAATAGCTTGGTCGTATATCTATGTATCTATGTAAATTAATGTAAGGACCATGCTTTGGGAATGATATTTTTCCTTGTTTTTATTGTCTGTTGTTTTGGCATATTAATGTATATTAATAGAGAATGAAATAATAAAAAAAAAAAAAAAAAAGAAAGTATTTAGCTAAATATATACACAGCAGAAATGTTAAAACAGCCCATGTAACAAAGGGAAAGACATGGCCATGGAATCATGTCACTAAGTGGTTAATGATATAATAAAGATGAACATGTATCATAGCAAAACAGTTACTATGGTACTGTGTCAATGGTTAGTTTAACTATTATTTTTGAGTATATAGAAGCAATGAACTAGTCTGCAACACGGTCTGAATCAGAACCCATGCAAAACCAGTGATTCAATAATTTGCTTCTCCAACGAGTGCAAAACTGTTTGTTAGTGATATCATATATACCTAGCAAATAGTAGATCTTGGGAGCTATTCACTAAAAGGGGAGGTGAGGTGATATAAACATTTCATCTTTAGCTATAGACAGGGATAAACCCAGTTAGTGTCTCCAACTAAGCAAAACACATGTTTGTCGCTGCACAACGTATCGCTAAATTGATGAGGTGAAATGCACATCAAACCTGAAGTCCCTTGCATCACAACGTTTTAGTGAATAGTCCGTTTGGTATTCACTGGAGGTCAATGTACAAAAATTCCATATCACTGTTTTTTCACTGACTACAAAAATTCCAGGCTTTTTTTTCTATAGAGTTTACATAAATACTTAAAACGTTGTGCCTGAAACAATTGATTTGATGTACATTGGGGTTTACATCGGAAGCTGAATTTCAAGCTACACAATCTGCCCTGATGTGACCAATCTGCCCTGATGTGACCTGTCACAATTCGGCAATCATGGCAGATTTCAATCTGAATGCTTTTGAAAGCCAAAGCAAACTGAAATACACCAAACCAAAAATAGTCTCTATCATCCCCATAGACTATGGGTTGATAGAGACTCACTTCAGGATGATCTCAGCTACTATTGAAATAGCCGAATTTCTCTTGAAATAAAAAAAGAAAATGTTTTCAAATAAAATGTAAAAAAAATGATTAGCCACAGTCAAGAAAGGCAAGAAACCCTGAACTCCCCACATTAAAAGTGAGGCTGGGAGTCACAAAAATAACCCTTCCTTTAAACATATGGGGGATCAGGGCAGGTAGCCCTGACGCCCTGTCAAAAAAGACCTCAGCTAATTAATTAATTAATGAAATACGTTTTTAATTTTCAATTCACCTTCTAGGAAAACATGAATTAAAATGTCTGTAATACAGCAACATCCCGAATCAGAATTGTATTTGGGGCTGATCGTCGCATGTTGTGTAACCAAAAAACTACTGGTTTTATGGCAAAAATGTTCCAATCCAAAAGCCTCCAATGGTTCGGTTTCCAAATGGGCCTAATAGATGAATCGGTCCAGAAATTCAGCATACTGTGTAGCCGAATTTCGGATCAAATCAGACTATATTTTGTTTCACAACTGCCTTATTACCTGATCAGAAGTAATTGGATGAATTCAATGTTGGGAGTAAATAATCTCACAGACATATTCACTTATCTTAATATTACTAAACTCTTAATATTGCTAAAAACAAAAAGAAGTCAGCAGGCATGTTCTGAGAATTTCCTCCATGAAATAACAGAACAAGAAGGTAAAATGTTTTTTTTGACCTGAGATAAATGGACATGCCATTGAATAGAGCTATTTAATGCTTACTTCAGAAATTCACTTCTTTTTATGTACAATTGTAATTTTTCCTCAGTCTATTCTCTTCATAAAACTACTTTAAAATGTACGTATATTTTTTTTCCATTCCAAACTATGATAGTATTTGTTTAATGTGACACATGGATACAAAGCTTGCTTTTCTGACCTTCTAAAAATCTCTGATTAGATTATATATAAATCTTTGTTCATTTATCCAAATAATGCCTCTTTTTCAGTGTTACAGTTGGATTAACCACATACAGCCTGGAACGGCTGCAAAGGCTATGAATGTGGTTTTCAGGAGCACATGGCGCTCATTGCCCTGATGAGATTATCCATACCAAATCACCTTCCCATATAGTTTACTCAGTCACAACTCACATGAAAGAAGATCTGGCGATGTTTATTCGTCATATGATCTGTAGAATGTGCAGTTACAACAGGTAAAAGAACGATTCTTCCAAACAGGTTAGGAGAGTTACCACAAGTCACATATGAAGGTACAGCATAAAAAACACTAGAACAGGAGAGGGGGAGGGGAGTATCTGAAGCAGCAAGCAAACTACAGAGTGGCCCAAGAGACAAACTTAAGATGAACATTAAAGAAACAGTACATTATAATAAAACAATATCATGTAACATGACAGCTTCAAGCTTCCCAAACAGTTCCATTGAGTAGTTATGGCCACATGGGGATTTGATAAATGCATTGAGTGATTTCATCTTTACCTAGTAACCCATACCTCCAAACTGTATTGCTTTTCATAGGACAACATCGATACCAATATAGTACCAATTTAGGGAGGCCATCCCACTGTCCCGCCAAGCTCGACCACTGTACCTTTTGGTGGGATATAGGAATGTAACACCACAATACTTCATTTAGTGGTTCTGTCATTTTATCAGATCCATCACATGTGCCTACTGAGGAAGGACAGTGCCTTTTTTTTGTCCCAGTTCCCTCTGTCCCTCTTGCCTCCTCTTGAATTTTAAATGCCTAAAAGCAATAAAACTCATTATATAATGTGTTTAAAATGCAGTAAATGTATATACATATTCGTTTTTGTAAATAAAATCCATTGTTCTTATCCTTAATAGCTTACAAAATGTCATAAATAGAGCTCAGTCTGCCATCAGGTCACCCAAAACTGTACCACCTTTAGCCACACTTTCAGTAACTCACCCCAAAAACCAAGGCATCCCTTTTGAAATGTTGAAAGGTAGGGTGAACTTCAGACCAACATCAACGCTTTGTGGGGGTATTAAAACCTTCAATGAGTAGAAGAAACCAAAGAACATATTGAACTGCATAATGAAGCACTTGACGACATGTGGATTGTTTATAAAAGAGACAAGTAGCCTCCGTCAGATTTGTTGGATTACATTGAGTGTTTTGAAAGCATTGTACAGTGGTGCAACTGATAAAGGACATTTGTAAACTTAAAAGCATCTAGCGTAATTAATGTATAGGATGAGACAGCTGGAAGCTATCAAGACAGAATGTATTGGGCAATGATGCTTTTTCTCATGCATGGTAAAACAAATGTTGGTTTTCTCTTGTACACTAATTGGTGGTTTTTATGATGGTTGCACTCCATTCACAGGATTTGTTATTGAACAATCAGAACAAAAACTATCACGAGAAGCTGTCCCATCAATGGTCTCATTATCTAATTGAATTTAGCATTATTGGTTTGTCTATATTTAAGTACATTGCATTTATCTATGCTAACCTTTTTTGGCCTCATCTGACTGGGATTATACATTTTTATCAGATTTATACAATTCCCCTTCCTTTCATTAAATAATCTCACATATAGACAAGTTCCTCCTGTCAGAAGAGTAGTAAGAGGAAGAGGGCTTAATGACTCACTGAGCATCATGTGATATGATACATGCAGTGCCAAGGTTAGTCATCACTGCACGAAATAAATCACTTTGTATATTAATCACAATCTGGAAGCTTTCCTTTGCTAGATAAAGGTGAAATGACCCATTTAGCAGGTCAGTGTGTTTACCAACTTCACCTGTTGGGAAGGCTGATGCTGTATGTGGTTAATCCAATCCCAACGCTGATAATTATGTATTATTTGGATCAATCAACTGACAATGTCAAACAGTTTCTTGTAGCAATTAATATTATGATTCAGTGTAAAAATTAAAACTGACTGTTCAGTAAATTAAAAAAATACTCATCAATTATTTCCATGGGTCAGAAAACTGCACATTTTACAGTGGAAAGAATATAAGTTCAAATATTATAATTATGGAAAAGCTTTATTTAGAAAACAGAAAAAAGTGTTGGTAAAAAAATATTTGTAGCTTAAAAGGCCATTCCAATTTTTTTGTTATGTTATGCGTTAGATGGTGCTATAAATGTCACCTTTTTTTCAAGAAAATACAGGCTTATTTGCTTCCACTGACTTAACATTCAACTTTTTACCGACCTGTTGGTGGTGCATGCAGTGGTGTATTCTGGTTTTGTGTTGCCCTAGGCATGAGATTTGAACATTCTCCCCTCCATTCATATTGCACACCCAGGCAGGGACGGATCCAGAGTCTGATCTCGGGAGGGGCACATGTCCGCCTTTCTTTTCCTCTCTCCCATGTCCGTCTGTCTTTTTCTCTCTCCCGTGTCCGTCTGTCTTTTCCTCTCTCTTGTGTCCTTCTGTCACGCTCCTCTCCCTTCCCATGTCTGTTGCACTCCTCTCACTCCCCGTGTCCATCTATCTCTCTTCCTTCCTATGTCCGTATCTCTCCTCTTCCTTCCCATGTCCGTCTTTGTATCCTCTTCTTTTCCATGTCTGTCTGTCTCTCCTCTCATTTCCCAGGTCTCTGTCTCTCCTCTGGCATCCCATGTCTGTCTGTCTCTCCTCTGCCATCCCATGTCTGTCTGTCTCTCCTCTGCCATCCCATGTCTGTCTGTCTCTCCTCTACCAACCCATGTCTGTCTGTCTCTCCTCTACCATCCCATTTCTATCTCTCTCTTCTCCCTTCCCATTTATGTCTCTCTCCTCTCCTTTCCCATGTCTGTCTGTCTCCTCTCCCTTCCCATTTCTCTCTCTATTCTCTACCTCCTATGACTGTCTCTTTATCCCTCTACCCATGTATGTGTCTCTCCTCTTCCCAATAGCTGTCTCTTAGCTGTCAGAGCGCCGGTCACGTGACCTGTTGGCACTTCCCTGTCACACTGCACGGGGAGCCGAACAGGCAGCACGGAGGTTTCTCTGTGCTTCCTGTTCGGCTTCCCATGCAGCCTGGCAGGCAGAGCGATGGTGGATCTCTGCACCAGCACCGGCTCTACCCGGGGGGGGGGGGGGGCAATTGCCCCATTGCCCACCCCCCTGGATCCACCACTGCACCCAGAACATGCAACCACATTGCAGGACCAGGATGTGCCCCATCACCCACATTAAACACCCAGGACATGCCTCATCACCCACATCGCAGACCCATGGCTTACTCCAGCACCTCAGGACATGCCCCATCACCTCATCACCTCTACTGTTCACCCAGGACATGCCAGATCACCCACACTGCACGCCCAGGACATGCCCCAGCACACACACTACATAGACAGTTCATGCCCCAGGAACCACATTACAGAGCCAGGACTTTCCCCAGCACATGCCCCAATCATCCACATTGCACACCAAGGGCATGGCCCATAACCCACATTGGACACCCAGGACATGCTCCATCAACCACATTGCACACCCAGGACTTACCCCAGTTTCCCTGTTTTTTTTTAAAAATGGTCAAATAAGCATAGTGTTTGCACATTCGAGCAAGTAAAAATGTAGCATACTCTACCCCATGATACCTTGTTTGATAATGTTTGTCATAATTCAGTGCCAAGTGACCAAGTTGTGTTTTAGACACATTCAAGAGGCCAGTTTAAGCAAGCTTTGAAAGTTATCCAGTAACTTATGTTGGTATTATCTCCCTTTCTGTGAATGTAAAGTATTCCAGCAGATCCGTGCATTTATCACTTGTCACAGAGATTATGATACTTTTCAGGATCCCTTTTGGGATTGCGGAGCACATATGGCCTTATAGAGATTTTATTCAAGTGTGTCATGATTTAGTGATAGGACATGAGAATTTGCTCAAATGTCACTGCAGTTAGAAAAGAAAGGAATTATACCATTTTTATAGAGCTATCAGATCTGAGTTTAATCACTTTAACCCTTCCTTGACATGCAAGGATTTTCTTATATATATATATTTATGAGTAGTTACAAGTTCTAGAAAATGTTTTGCAGTTATTTTGCCTATGTCTTTTTGGGAGTATAAATAGGACAACAGTGATGCAGTCAGAGGTTTTCATTTTTAGCATTTTATCCCAGAATTGCTTTTTATATATAACCTGTTTATTTTCACTAAAACTTGGTCTTCTTCAGAGTAAACCCCATAGTGCAAAATCCTCTTCTAGATAACTTAGAACAAACTTGCTTCACTCTGTACTTCATTGGATCTCTTGGAGATTTTTAAGACTAATGCCATTGAAATGAATATAAACTCAACTCAGAACTCAACCCCAACAGCAACCTCACTCGGGGGTTTAATCTCGGGTGTTTGTCAACAAACGAGTGACAACTAACAATTTAATAGTTTTGTCTGATTTTCTTTTTTACAGATTGTCTGCACTAAGATGGGTTGAGTAGACAAGAGAATTAAACTAAAAAGTCCTCTGCCACACCCAATGAAATTTATGTTGACAGATTTTCCTGAATAGTTAACCTTGGGAAAATTAATCACCAGTCCCTGGGTTTCCTGATTTGAGTGCTGAAGATAATTCAAGTCACTGGGGAGATATGTTGTGCAGACACATGGAAAGCAAAGGTCAACCATGAGCCACCTGCTCTCAAGTCCCACTCAAGTTGCTCCTGCCACATCCACGTGTTTTAAGATCCTATCCTGTGTTTTAAAGGTACATAATTAGTGAAGAAATCCCAGAAAGAAGTGCTAGCAAATCCATCGAACATAGAGCACAGAATAATTACATGTAGAGCAACTTAAGAACAAAGTGTTAAATGTGGAGCAAACAGTAAAAACATTCCACTGATTGTATTGTCCATTACGCCCTATTTAGAGCCAGAATTGACCCACTGTTCGTAGATATGGACCGTTGCATGATTTATTGCCTATACTCTATGTCATTGCCCCATTACCCACACTGCACGGCTAGGACATGCCCCAGCACACACACTACATATCCAGTTCATGAGAGAAACTAATGTATTATATGAATAATGTTTGTCATAATTCAGTGCCAAGTGACCAAGTTGTGTTTTAGACACATTCAAGAGGCCAATTTAAGCAAGCTTTGAAAGTTATCCAGTAACTTATGTTGGTATTCTCTCCCTTTCTGTGAATGTAAAGTATTCCAGCAGATCCGTGCATTTATCACTTGTCACAGAGATTATGATACTTTTCAGGATCCCTTTTGGGATTGCGGAGCACATATGGCCTTATAGAGATTTTATTCAAGTGTGTCATGATTTAGTGATATGACATGAGAATTTGCTCAAATGTCACTGCAGTTAGAAAAGAAAGGAATTATACCATTTTTTATAGAGCTATCAAGTCTGAGTTTAATCACTTTAACCCTTCCTTGACATGCAAGGATTTTCTTATATATATATATATATATATATGAGAAGTTACAAGTTCTAGAAAATGTTTTGCAGTAATGTTTCATTCAATCATTGTGTACACTCCAAAGCTATGTTAGACTTATTTGAAATGTTATTTTGCCTATGTCTTTTTGGGAGTATAAATAGGACAACAGTGATGCAGTCAGAGGTTTCCATTTTTAGCATGTTATCCCAGAATTTGAAAATGAATCACCAGTCCCGGGTCAATGTTTTCGAGTTCTGAAGATAATTCAACATTGAAGTCACTGGAGAGATATGTTGTGCAGACTCAGGGAAAACAAAGATCAACCATGAGCCACCTGCTCCCAAGTCCTACTCAAGTTGCTCCTGCCACATCCAGGGCCGGCGCCACCAGTAAGGCGACTTAGGCAGCTGCCTAGGGCGCATCTTAGCGGGGGGCGCCGGAAACCTGTGTCAAAAAAAAAAAACCTCCCCCTTACTTACCTCGTCTCTGCTGCTCTGTCTCCGGTGGAAGTCCGTGGCTGTGAGGGAAGTGTTGTGCGCTCCCCTCCAGCCAATGCGCATTCAATAAAATTTGTTCAAAAAAAAAGTTTAAACAAACTTTATTGAATGCGCATTGGCTGGAGGGGAGGGCAAAACGCTTCCCTCACAGCCACAGATGGGCAGATGAGCGCACCGGGAGAGCAGCAGCAAGGAGCTAAGTAAGGGGGAAGGGGGGAGGATCCTGGCATACTGTGGGGAAAATCCTGGCATATTGGGTGGCTAAGTCCTGGCTGGCATATTGTGGGGGAAAATCCTGGCATATTGGGTAGCTAAGTCCTGGCTGGCATATTGTGGGGGAAAATCCGTCCATATTGGGTGGCTAAATCCTGGCTGGCATACTGTGGGGGAAAATCCTGGCATATTGTGGGGGAAAATCCTGGCATATTGTGGGGGAAAATCCGGGCATATTGTGGGGGAAAATCCTGGCATATTGGGTGGCTAATTCCTGGCATATTGTGGGGGGAAATCCTGGGATATTGAGGGGCATAATCCTGGGATATTGAGGGGCATAATCCTGGGATATGGAGGGGCATAATCCTGGTATATTGAGAGGCATAATCCTGGCATATTGTGGGGCATAATCCTGGCATATTGAGGGGCATAATCCTGGCATAATGAGGGGCAAAACCATGGCACATTGAGAGGCTAAGTCCTGGCATATTGGGGGGCAAAATCCATTGGTGTTTGTCTCCAGTCCCCAGAGCCAGACCAAGAGCCAGACTGCAGCCAGAGACCAGATCATCTTAATGTCCTGGTGGTAAGTAGACAATTCAATATGTTTATAATTTAGTTGTTTAGTTATTGATACTACATTGGAAACTAATTTACCTCACATTAAAGGACACTATAGTCCAAGAACCACTACAGTTTAATGTAGTGGTACTGGTGTCTATAGCCTGTCGCTGCAGAGAAAAGACAATGTGCAGTATATAGTGCACTCATTTTCCTGGCACTATATAGCCCTTAGGAGTGGGGCACCCTCGTGTCCTCCTCCCACTGGGCTGAAGGGGTTAAAGCCATTTACCTTTCTCCGGCGCCAAAGCTGGGAACTTTCCTCCCCGATCCTCCTCTCAGCTGCGAATGTTTTTTTGTTTTTTGTGGATGTTCCGCGTCCTCCCACTGTAATGTTCACAGTGAGAATCACGGAAGCACCTCTAGCGGCTGATAATGTGTGTGTGTGGGGGGGGGGACAATTTTTATTTTGCCTAGGGCGGCAAAAATCCTTGCACCGGTCCTGGCCACATCCACGTGTTTTAAGATCCTATCCTGGGTTTTAAAGGTACATAATTAATGAAGAAATCCCAGAAAGAAGTGCTAGCAAATCCATCGAACATAGAGCACAGAATAATTACAGGTAGAGCAACTTAAGTGTTAAATGTGGAGCAAACAGTAAAAACATTCCGATTCTATTGTCCATTACGCCCTATTTAGAGCCAGAATTGCCCCGCTGTTTTTATATATGGACCATTGCAGGATTTACTGTCTATACTCTATGTCATTGCTTCCAGCTTTATTTTGTCTTTCTCCTGTAAATACATACGGATGTGCTTCCTTTCCTCATTACTCTGATTTTGATATAATACATCATGAGCTATTTAGGTGAAGCATCATTGGTTTGGTCTTAATGTTATACCTTAAGCAAAACATAAAACATTTCTATGGCAACTGTCTCAATGGAATCAAAGGATATGAAATAGAATTGTTGCACATTTCCTACAATTACCCTCATATTCTCCAGTTGGGAACGCCTGTGAATCTGATGTCGTGTAAGTACAAAGGGACCTATTTTTAGATCACTATACAATTTCAAAAACAATCAACACATTGCAAAATGAGTTGTCTTTCATTAGGGACTCCCTCCCCATTTAACATATTGTGAGTATAGGAAATACAAAAATAATCTACATGTTGCATATGCAAAATTACAAGCAAATGTGTAGATTAAGAAAAAAATGTGTATTTAATGGGACTTTAGTAGAATAGCCATCAACATTGTTCAAGGTGGACATTTACTGGATTTTTTGAGGGACAATTTAATAATGTTCTATAGACCTTCAAAGACCCTGCAACGAACGCATCTGTCCTCAAATGGAGAATTTGCTTAACCATGGACTGGAGTGTTTCCTGTTCATGATGTCACCTTGTGGCTTGATATGCAAGTTACACATGTCTCATTAAAAGTTGATAAGTCACATTGGGATCTATTCCTTAGAAAAATGAACTTCAGTGAGCTTTTAATGCTAGCATATCTCAGGACCCCATCAGATTGTTCCCATGGTGATGTTCAATGTGCAATAGCACAACATCAGCATCATTTAGAGCATTCGAGCATTAGAAGTCCTCAGAGAGGACTAACTGTGCACATAATGTGAAAGTACCCAATATCATTACTTCTAGTGTGGGTTTGTGCTTTCAGTTATGCATGGAAAAAACATTGAGTGTCCTTTATGCAGCATGCTTGACCAAATGCAAAAGAACATAATTTATATCAGAGTGGACTTAAAATAAATGCACATTCTGGTGAAAGTTTGCAGTTGCATATTGTGCAATAATCTCAACACACTATCATGCCCTCGGAATTGTGTTTGGAATGCTCTCATGGGATTAGCTATGGACATCCTTCTCCTTGTTTGCCACAGGTGCTTCTAGTGCACATGAACAGTGTTGTATAGACATCTTCTGGGTCCTATGTGCGCACTACATACAGATCTCACACATGCCCAGTAATGTAAAGGTCCCCCACAAGTACTTTGTACCAGGTCCTTTGTACCAGATCTTTGAAATGATGTATGTTCTGCTTAATTGTAACTCCTACTCACATTCACCAGCTAAAGTCATCAAGACATCTGCAAGCAATCTCAGGAGGAGGACATTGTGAATAGATCTGTCTCTGCACCTGAATGCTACCTTAGCACCATCTAGCATTACAGGCCTTTAACCACCTCTATGGTTTGAATTCCTGTTAAAATAACACATAAGAGCAGGATTATATCTAGATGTTTAATCCAGTAAATTAAAGAACTCAACACAGGGATTGTCCTTACTTCCCAACGAGAAATAAAGGTGAATAGCTGGCACTTATTCCACCCATGCAAAGGAAAAGAAGGCGTTTTAAAACACTGAGGATAGAACTGCGCTATTGATGTATTTTTACTATAATATACATAACTTTTTTTTAAGTGTCAAAATAATCTTGACAAGCATCAACCAATGTCTTGAATATGTGTATATGTATTAGTTATTAGTGGTTTATATAAAAATGGACAAAACCAGATAATAACATGAATGCAGAAAACTCACTTATTCTCACTTATTTTATGGATTAGAGCAATTCTCCTAGTTTTCTTGATCTACCGACCACTCGGGTCTCAATTAAGATGTCAGATGATGTTGATGCTCTAAGATGATCGATTAGAGTATTTTTATCTCTATATCAAGGTTAAACAGAATATATATATATATACTATATATTAATATGAATGATGCTTATATTATCCTATCAGTCAGGGAAATGGTGCCATAACATTCTTTTATTATCAGTTGGACTAATTATAAACATGTGCTTCGATCAGCCTCAGATAGTGAGTCATAGATACGTTTTAGCTCTTTTTGAGCAACAAAGGGCACAGTAGGGCCCTATAGAACTTGATGGGTTAAAGTACTTCCAGAGATATGTTAATCTGTTTATGTTTAAATTAGATGATAAGTATTTTAATTACACCCAGTGGATTGACAGCTGGACGACTTAACAAAAAATAGCACACATTGGGATTTATCTAAATGTCACAATGTATGGATTGTGAATCCCTAACAGCCTGTGTGTATCTTTCATGGGAAATAATTGAATTATAGTTTTCATAAGACTTTAAAAACACAGACCTCCCCACTCCAAGAAGGTACTCAACATGTAACCTTAAAAAATGGACTGCTCCAGGATACATAACATATATTGTTACAAACAAAATTTATAAAATATTTACACCTTTTTAAGCTGCAAAAATATCATTGAGAGTATTGTGACCTGACAGACATTATGTCAGAACAAGTGATCTTTCTGTTGCACAGCTAAAAACTAATGTAAATTGACATTTAACATCATTTGAGTGACTCATCAAATATACCTAAAGTACTGAAAAAGAGACGAATGTGAAAATCGCGCGGAGGAGAGGATTTAGACAACTAGAAACACCAGGAACAGCCCTCAAGCCTTGTTTGCAAAAGATTTATAGAGAAATGTGTGATTACTCACATCTCCTAATATAAGCAATTTGGTCTTCATTGTTTCTGTGAACAAAATATAAGTCATCATTTTTATTTCATATGTAGCTCAGGGTACATTTACCTCTTCCCTTTACCGAGTGAGCTACTTAAGGCCAGATTTATCAAGGCAAAAATGGTGCTATTTAAAAAAAAAAGGGCTAAATTTGAAGCAAACTGACAATACATTCCACTGGTTTCCATTGTAATTACTATTATTTTAGTACTTTTGCTTGAAATAGCACCAGTTTTGTCTTGATAAATATGGCCCTTGGTGTGCTCCACATTCTGCTGTTTGCTGTGTTATCAGAACAATCCTCAGAGTACTTGTGCAATCCTGGCTAGTTCTAGCCAATATAGGGCATTTGTATATATTGTAGACCAGGCCCGGACTGGGACAAAAAATAGGCCCGGGCATTTAAGACTGAGCAGCCCATTTTTATTTTTATATGCCAGGATATTGCCCCCAATATGCCAGGATATTGCCCCCAATAAACCATGTTATATGCCAGGATATTGCCCCCAATAAACCATGTTATATGCCAGGATATTGCCCCCAATATGCCATGTTATATGCCAGGATATTGCCCCCAATATGCCATGTTATATGCCAGGATATTGCCCCCAATATGCCAGGATATTGCCCCCAATAAACCATGTTATATGCCAGAATATTGCCCCCAATATGCCATGTAATATGCCAAGATATTGCCCCCAATATGCCATGTTATATGCCAGGATATTGCCCCCAATATGCCATGTAATATGCCAAGATATTGCCCCCAATATGCCATGTAATATGCCAGGATATTGCCCCCAATATGCCATGTTATATGCCAGAATATTGCCCCCAATATGCCATGTATTATGCCAGGATATTGCCCCCAATATGCCATGTATTATGCCAGGATATTGCCCCCAATATGCCAGATATTGCCCCCAATATGCCATGTATTATGCCAGGCTATTGCCCCCAATATGCCATGTATTATGCCAGGATATTGCCCCCAATATGCCAGATATTGCCCCCAATATGCCATGTATTATGCCAGGATATTGCCCCCAATATGCCAGATATTGCCCCCAATATGCCATGTATTATGCCAGGATATTGCCCCCAATATGCCAGATATTGCCCCCAATATGCCATGTATTATGCCAGGATATTGCCCCCAATATGCCATGTTATATGCCAGGATATTGCACCCAATATGCCAGATATTGCCCCCAATATGCCATGTATTATGCCAGGATATTGCCCCCAATATGCCATGTTATATGCCAGGATATTGCCCATATATTATGCTCGTTATGCCACCCACCTCCCCCCCTTCCCCAGACCCCAGTACTTACCTCTTTGCTGCTTCGTCCCCCGGTACTCTGAAGGTCTATGGCTGTGAGGGAAGCGTTGTGAGCTTCCCTCCAGCCGCGCGGTCAATAAAGTTTGTTTGAAAAAAAAGTTCCAACACACTTTATTGACCGCGCGACCGGAGGGAAGCTCACAACGCTTCCCTCGCAGCCACGCAGCTTCAGAGCACCGGGGGACAGAGCAGGAACAAGGTAAGTATTTTTTTTTTGCTCTGCTGGGATCTTCCCCGCCGGCCTCGGCCCATGGCCACCGCGGCCCACCGGGCATTTGCCCGGTGTGCCCGATGGCCAGTCCGGGCCTGTTGTAGACAGATCTTTAGACAGCAGTATGATTCCTACTTTGGTGAATTTCTTCAAGGTTATTCTGAGTATTCCAATGTTAATTGTTCTGTAGCAAGGGAGATGCATGTAGGGTTCCATCATTCACTAGGTGGAAGCATTGTCAGATATCTAGAATGTTCTAGAACTACTTTTTAGCTGACTATTATTCCCTGACTGCTCAAAGTTCCATCAGTGTGCTATGACAACAGCCAAATGATAGCTGATTGGGATGGTCAATCGAAGCTGCAAACCTTATATTTATTCAAAATATATTTTTCAAAGAATGTTAATTTGGGTGAGTATAGCTTATTTTAACACATGTTGGTGTTGCCCTAGGTATCATCCTTGCGTTGGGTTTTTATCTTCTTCTCTGGGACATGTCCTTTGAACCGAATTCCCTGCCAGAAGTTGCCTTGCCACATCTTGATGAAAAGTGCTCACATTGCATTGTTTTGTGGCCACTAAGATAATCATAGTGAGAGGGCGGAAGCAAGACGAGAACCTCTCTCTGAAACAACTATATAACCAATTAAGGTTCCAACTTGGGATGGCAAGGGGAATATTTTTGTCTAAAGGTTCCTCCTAACAAGCTTTTCAAACTTTGGTCTCATATTTAGAGAAGCTAGAAATGAAGCCTAGTTTAGGTGTATCGGTGGTTTTGGACCAATCATGAGCAATCTTCTTAGAAAATGTATACTTTCTCTGGTAAAATATTATAATTTTCTCCATCTCCTATGGTAAAAGTTGTCTGTTTTATTGTAAATTATGATATATATGCAGTAATTGTATCTTATGAATAAAACTTTTCTATGTCATGTATGTTTTTTTTTATATGGAAAATGCTTAATAAATATATATTTTTAAAAGTTCATATTTACTAGTCACATCTGGCAAATTTAGCTGAGATTAAAAAAAGACATTCTAATAAATTAACCCTGAGAATAGCCTCTGCTTACTATTTTTAGATCTGCATAGTTTGTTCACACTATAAATAACGGAGGATAAAAAAATCACAGGAAAATGATTTATATTGATTGTCTTACATAGAAGATTTGCCACAGGACATATAAATCTTTAGGAAATGTATTTTCTTATGGGATGCCTGGATGATTTATGATGTAGCATATCTTGAGTATAGCTAATAACACATGGGCCAGAATATAATAATTTAAATTTATGTACACTTATTATGCTAGAAATATTTGATTGTCTTAAAGAAAAAAAAAAAAGATGCTCCATTATACTTAGAAAGAGGTGTGAATAACGTTGTACAGAGAGGCAAGAATATGTTCTTTAAATTATTTTAAAAACAGTTTAAATTTAAATAAATTGGTTGATTGTATCACTTTTTAAATTAACATTTCACCTGAAATGACCTATACATTTGCTATAGGTCTGATAAACGAATTAATTATCCTTTAAAAGGTTTAAGTCTTTAAAGGCCCAGTGCACATTTTATTGTTTTATAATGATAGTGTGCAACGTGCATTTTATTGGTCTGGTCTCTGGTTTAAGTGATTTGTTTTATAGACCATAATGTTATTTTATAATATGTTTTTATTTGATGTACTTATTTTTTGATGGATAAAAAATAGTTTTTTCATCCTTTTCTTTCAACATGAGTGACATACATCTTAGCACACACAAACAGTTTTTTTGTTTTGTTTTTTACTTCCTATTACTTTCCAGAAAATATGATGATTCAATACTAATATCACATTTATTAGAAGTTAAATAACAACCACCATTTATTCATTAAACATGCATATTGATATACTATAATGATTGTCTGCTAAATATCTTTTATTGGTGGTGTCACTGGTTTTAGTGCCTTTGGTTATTGTTTTATAGAACTATAATATTATTTCATAAAATGTTTTTCTTTTATGTAGTTTTCTTTTGATGGATTAAAAATAGTTATTTCATCACCCAATCATTTCAGCACTTTTTTTTTACTTCCTATTGCATACGTGAATATCCAATAATGCAATAACTAATATAAAACTTATTAGAAGTTATATAACAAACAACACTCATTCTTTAGCCTACATATTTGGTTGAAGTAAGGGGAGGGCGCTGACAGCTAGATTATATATGCTAAATGACTTCTATTATTGTCGTCTTTTATAAAATCCTTACAGGGACAGTCTACTCTCCAAATTCACTTTGGTGTATGTTGAAGATTACTGCTAGTATAGTGCACAGAATTGTTACAGTGGGATTTGATGAAGGAATTCTGAATAAATCACGTTTATAATATTTTACTCAAGCCATCAGTGATTACTCTGTACCTATACTACAGGTGCGGCAGCACTGATTATATAGACACTGAGCATGTAAGGTTTTGCTTAATTTAGTCACTTCCTCTGCTGCTGGAATAGAATATATCATGTGGACTCTAAGTGACCTTGTTCTTGTATACAGTAGGGTCACTTAACAGTGCAACACATTGTCTGATGACATCACTAAAGAGACAGGAAATTCGAATTGGTTCCTGCAGCAAAAAAAAAAGGAAATTGACTTTTAATCAGCTAGTGTGTGCAGTCCTGGCTTCTTGCAAACTGCTGTAATTTTCAAAAAAAAAAAATTTCTTAGTCCTTTGAGGATATATTATTGTTTTATTTTTGATTATTTATTTAAAATAGCGCTTGTCAACTTTTATTGTATGTGTGTTTATAATCTTTTAAACAGTGTGGCACATTACACACACATTCACACCTACACAGGGTCACACTTACACACACACGCACAATGCATTACACACACAATGAGTCACACTTACACACACACACAATGAGTCACACTTACACACACACACAAGAGTCACACTTACACACACAAATACACTGAGTCACACACACACAGAGTTACACAGACAGAGATAGTCACTTACAGACACGGAAACACAGATTTCTTTTTTTTTGTTTGTTACCCGGGCTGTGGACTAATGATGGGGCTGCTATTCCAGCTGAGAAAGTTCCAGCTGTTCCTTTTTTTCTGTCTTCCCTCCCTCTGACCCGTGCACATGACATTACGCGCAGGGTGGAGGAGGGATAATGCGCCCGACATGATGTGCAGCATTCTGACGGGGAACTTAGTTCCCCGAAGCTGCTTCTACCTACACATGCAGTGAGAGGTGCAGTAACCACTGCAGCTCTGGTGTGGGCCGCATCTCGATGTCCCGCAGGCCACATTTGACCCGCGGGCCGTATGTTGGATGCCCCTACACCATGCCAAAACCTCATCATATCTGTCAAGATTGTGGCAATTCTCAAAATGATATATTTCGTCTATTATTGATTGATATTCAATTTTCTGTTTAACTCACCACCAGTCTAATAGAGTTTCTTGTTCCCATTGTCTTGAAATAATAATTATTGTGGTTGAGAAAATATGTATAAACATGTATTAGTCTGTTCTTGTTTGTCTAACTTAGTATGTAGCCCCCCTCTAGTCTCAATAATAATTTCCTGGTATGTAGCCTGTTGAAATTGATGAGCCATTTCTAAAAGTCATGTCATAATACTTGTCTCAGTGTTCGCAGACTTGATAGAACACTGCATTTTGTTCAGTGCTATATGGGACAAGTTCAGTAAGAGGTGTGAGTGACTGGAAGTGAATAGAGAACATCAGTAAGTATTGGGTGAGACATTATAGATCACACTTGACAATTTGTTTATATTTTACAATTACAGTGACCCAACACAATTGGGAAAATAAATTCTGACTACACAAGAAAGAAAATAATTCAGCACATAAAATATAGTATGTTTCTTATGTTTTGGTATTGTACAGTAGAGTTATTAGGCTAGTTTTAATGGAATACCTTCAATTTATTTTTGGTAGAGCCAAACACAGTCAAGTGTGAGATTATGATCCAACTTAATTTTGTGAATGTGGTTCTAGATTTTGGTATATTTGGCTCACATTGAAGTCTTAAAGATGTATTTTAAATGTGTCTCTTGTTTCTGACATCACTTGTGGCTCTATATGCAAATAACCTACTTTCTCTGGGAAATGTATAATCAAGTCACCAGGTGATGTCATACCGACCTATTTAAAAAATGCTTCTCTTAATTTACACATTTACGTTGAGGTCTGCATAGGTCATTTTTATTCTTTATATTCCCAATATAACAGATATTTAGATGGTAAAACCCCCTGTAATGAATCAACCGTATATATATAAAATGTGTTCAGTAGTGCTATACCGTATATATAACAGAAAATAAAGTCATCTGTAGGCCCTGAATTGAGACCATGTTTCTGAATAGTATTCTGGGTTATTTTTTCTTACAAAGAATTACATTATTTTACTAAAATGACATTTCATTGAAATTGACATTTCACAGTTAAAATGAGCCCTCTCTTGAAATTGGCTTTATAGCATAAGCTAACGTCAATCCGCCAAGAAAGGATGCTTAAGTTGCGCATTTTTTTCAAGGTTTAATTAAAAGCACAAGCAATTTTCCATATGTTGGCTAATAACAGTTTTAGAAAAAATGTCACAAAGCTTGGAATATATCAAGAAAAAGACATTTACATATCTCAATTAAAGTTCTACTTCAGAACTGGAACAGCAAACTGTCATGAAATATTAAGTTTATCTTTTATTTATTTATTTAGAAAGTGTTTTACCAGGAAGAATACATTGAGATTTCTCTCGTTTTAAAGTATGTCCTGTTGCTAAAACCTTAATACCACTGGAAGAGGATCACTCCCCCTATTTTTTCCAAATGGGTATTAATGGCAGAATCAATCAGACTTTTCGAGGATCTGGTCTTACTTATATACATTAAAATACGAGCCTTGTTAGGTTTCTAGCTATGATTTGACAAACAGTTATTGTGTCTGGAGAATTTGTATCAAGGTTCATCTAGCAAATTGGGAATTGTGGTGAATCGACAGCCTAGCTGCCAAACTTAGAAATACATCATCAAGTAGTATAAATAGCAGAGTTGTAAAATTTGTCCAACTCTACGCTATTTTGTTTTACAACTTTGTTCTCAGCTTAGTGCATGGATTTAGTGCAAGGGTTCCAATTCTCATCAAAGTCTCATGACCCCTTTCAAGTTCTATTGGCCCTTACTCATCAATGACTTTGATTAGATTTGCTGTTCTGTCCTATTCCCAAATGTAGCGTTATGATGTTGTTACTGGAGCCATAAAGAATATCCAGACAGTAACAAATCTCCTTCCTCAGAGACATTGAAAGAGGTTTTAGCAGATAATAACAATTTCGTCCATGTTGTCTGTCCGCCATGCACACCCTTGGTTGGGAAGCATTGTTTTAGTGAATAAACCCCATGGTGCATATATGATAAGTGCTTTTTATTTACTTACTCATGCAAGTTTTCCAGACTAATTATTGTTCTTAATACTTTTGTTAAGAAATACAAATTCAACGTTGAAATTAAGTTTTGTGCGTCCCTCTTTCAATGCATTAGGCTCTAGTTGCTAAAGTAATTTTAATCTTCATAACCTATATTTAATTGTTTCAGTTTTCTGGTAGAAGAGCCAAGGACAACCTTTGTAATAGGAATTTCTAAGAGATTGATAGGCGATTGATTTTGCCGGATAGATTTGTTATGTTATTCCATTTTACAATTCAAAGTGCCAGAAAGACAAATAACCATACTTCACTTGCAATTTCAGTTGTATAAATTACTCCCAATGCTAGGTGTTTTTGTTAATGTTAGACATATTGCGTCAAAGGTTGTTAATTATCTACTGTCAAGGTCCAACACGCAACATAATTTTATCAGACTTAATATTTCTCTTTCAAGGTGAACTTTATTTTAAACATATTCAAAGTTTAGCAAGATGACTTTGATATAGTTAATATAATGGAATAATACTCCAATGCCTGCTGTCCAATTTAGAAGGTTAGATAACTTTGATATGGTTAATATAATGCAATAATACTCCAATACTTGCTGTCCAATTTAAAAAGGTTTTGCTTTGTATGGTCACCCATGTAGGACACACACTATTCAGAGAAAGTGAATGCTGTTTTAAGCACCTGTTGGATCTCCGTTCTTGGAGATCCTGTTGAACAAAACACTTTTTTATAAATTCAAATAATCGGTTGGACGATAACTAGGGTTACCATATCTTGGAAAAGAGGACATAGACACGCATCCCTTTCATTGCACTCACAGCACCTGATTACACCACAGGAATTACCCCAGCACCCATTCCTCTGAAATGACTTGCACCAGAACCCAGATTGCACTCATAGGACATGATGTAGCATTCAGATTGCACTAACAGGACTTGTCCTAGCAGCCAGATTGCATTAACAGGACTTTCCCCTGTACCCAAATTGTACCCAAGGCATCTTAACACTCACATTGCAACCGCTGGTCTTTCCAGAGTACCAAGATTGCATACCTAGAACTTTCCCCAGTAGCTATTCAACTCACAGGACTTGCCCCAGCACCCATTAAACTCACAAGACTCACCTAGAGAACCCAGGTTGCACCACTGAGTTGCCCCGGCACCCACATTGTACCAATTACTTGTTCCCAGTACCCACCTTGCACCAAGGACTTAACCCCAAAGTGAACTCACAGGACCTGGTCCCAGAGCCTAGTGCTTACTGTGCTTCTCTGCTACTCTGAGTAGTCTGAGCTATGGAAGATCACATGACTCCTGGTGCTCTGTCATGCAAGGAGCGTGAGTCAGCCTATGAGAATGAGTGTGCTTTTGGGCAGCACACAGACATCGGCAACCTGCCATCCTCACAATGATGGCTGGTAAGAGGAGATCTTATTGATTTCCCCAGTCATCGTCTCTGGCACCCTATAGGTTTGCGGATAGAGTGCAGATGATACTGTTGTTTTTTTATATGACTGAATAAATTGCATATAAAAGGAAAAATAGAATTAGGTTCAAAATCTTCTAGCCAGTCTCACTTTACAACTGTTGCCAAAGCCTGCATGATGATGTAATAAGATACACCCCTGCTCTCTTACTGGCTGCTGTGTACAACTTTTTTTTGCCTGCCTTCCAACACAAAGAGAGGAGATTAACCTGATCCAACAGGATAATAACTCTGCCCCTTATGATGTAATAGTTACATTACCCTCCCACTCAATGCATCAGAATTCTGACTTATAGCCTGCATTCTGTGTCCCCAGCCCCAAAGTGAGAAATGTATGCTGTAAAGTCACTAGGGGGTGGCCCCCATAACACCATTTTTCACAAAATGGCGAGCCCCCAATCACACTTGTTTAGTAACATATTTTATTAAATACAGTCACACAAAAACAAAACAATATCTGAAACCAACAATACAAAATAAAAAAAATAATAACCTTTTTCATTTTTTGTTGGGAGTGTCCCTTGATGATTAATGCTGCATGTTAACCTTTAAAGAAACTTCTACCCACAAACATTTTGTCAAATGTAAAAAACCTGCCAAGGCGGATTGAACTGTCCTCATGAAGAGGACATATCTGGGGAAAAGAGGACGTTTGACAACCCTACAATAACTCCCAAAAATTGGTGTTGGGTGATTCATTTAGATTTGGTTCCTTGTCCGAGTCAATGTTCTTTTTCATTTAACTATCTTTGCCTTTGTTTGACTTTTCTCATTTATTTCCATTAAGCTTGAAAGGTGTCAGGTTCACACTACTTAGTATTCAGTGAACCTAAAGAAAAGAAATTGAGACCGAAGTAGATTAAGGGGTGTGAATTTCACACAAATAAAATGTTGCTTCCACCTCACACTGACGCTATATACATTTTACATTAAGTGCTGAGTGGTA
The DNA here is from genome assembly GCA_036172795.1 of Pelodytes ibericus. Taxonomy (NCBI): domain Eukaryota; kingdom Metazoa; phylum Chordata; class Amphibia; order Anura; family Pelodytidae; genus Pelodytes; species Pelodytes ibericus. The sequence goes on from CM069857.1 coordinate 38,838,515, forward strand.
TACATAGCAGAAACTTGGAGGAGTTCCGGTCCTATTTACATTATGATTGATGGGTTAGAGCAGTGTTGTCCTTTGGAAACAAATAGTGTAGTTAACAATAGAGGAAACATGGATTTGGTCCTTGTGCTACTCTGTTAGTTATGCTTGATAATTCATAAAAACTATATTGCTCATGTTACAATTTATTTTTAAACGCTATTTACTTTCTCACCCATCATTTATTTATACAAAACAAATACACATTAAAATAAACTATATATTACTCCAGTGACAAATTAGATCAGTATTAGTGTTCATTGACATGTTTTTTTTATAGAATTCCTACTTAACTGTTCAAGAGAAAATCCGATTCTGTAACCAGATGGCAAGCTGTTCTGTGTACGAATGAACTCACAATTATAGGGATTTTACATATGTATGTGGATTAGTGGTGGTTATCTGCATCAAGGCGTCGAGAGCAAATAATCAGCACACATACATTCGGGGGGAGGACTGGCAAGGGAGCAAATGCCCCTCCTTCCATATACCAGGCTGCTCCATACCTAACTCAATGGGTTGGGGTTGCACTATTTTTTCACTTCTAAATGCCAAACTGTCTACCCAATTGTCTTGTCTGTCTATCAATCTCTGTACTGTATCTGTCAATATACCTGTCTTACCTGTTTATCTGTGTCTACATTAATTTTACTTGTTCACATAGTAATAAAAAGTAAGCAATATATATGGCATGTGATATGTTAAGGCCAACTATATCCTGTTTTAAATTATAATAGAAGTTAACTTCCACTGTAAATGTTATAGATAGAGAAAAAAACATCCAAAAAAACTATATTATACACTAAGGTAAATTATACCTTCTCTACAATGAACAAGGTATCTACATAGACCAGCATGCACAGTTAAAACATTATGAAGAGGAATGGACAGCTAGGCAAGTTGAGGAATTTTTCAAAGTCATCTATTAATACCAGATTTGTGTCAGTTCACCACGGTTCACTTGTAAGTGAATAGAACCTTGCTTATTTTCTATAATCCTGAATATACAGTGTGAGGGACTACTGAAGATAAAAACTATCTAATAACACAGTGTAATCAAAATGTACATTCCTTATTTGTGTGCTGTTATCCTTGTTTTGGTGACTGAAATTACGTGTGTAAAAAACATCTTGATCAGACTTAATACAAACATTTTCTCTCTGTGTTTTAGAGGTTTGAATAGGTTATGATTCTCCTGAGATGTATGAAGCAAAAAAGACCAAAAAGAAAAAAAAAAACATTTCGCCAGATAGTAATACCAACCTGGATCAAGATCTTACTGACATGCTAACAGCAAAGTATGCAGGTATGCTAAATAGTTTCCTCTCTCTTTATTTTTATATAATCTAATGACTTGTATAAACAGATATAAACAAATGTGAATGTATACATATTTATTAAAGTCAATATTAATAAAGGGATGTTAAGATGAGTGCTGCTTTTTTCCCAGTAGATAGTAGGCAGCCCATATCGATGTAATGTCTTCACGCCTATTTGGTTTCAGTCCTACTTTCCTCGTTCTTTCTATTTGCTCTTTTAGTTGTCACAACTTATTGTTCTTCGTTTTTCACTGCCTCCTGGTGTAGTAAACACTTTCTTTGAAATCCAGTGCCACTTATACACATTACTGATAATACATACATATACGTTGCCTTTAAACTCATGGGCACTATCACCCTACCACCTCCCAAAAAAATTCCACAACTTAAAACTCAATATTTGAGTTTATTTTCTTTCTTTTTTTTTGCACTCTCACTTCACTTCCATGTAACATCCATCTTATCAGTCAATGAAGAAACCATTAATTTGGTACATCAAGCTTGCTGCCTTGGTGTGATTGATTCTACCATATCATTCACTCCTTACATCTAGGCAATCTATCAACACTTCCACTTCCACTTTGAAAATATTTCTTCAGTTAATTTTTTCATGAAATGCAACCAGCTCCCATCTTGACCACCAAAAACAATTTTTGAATTACCGACTTCACTACATGGTCATCCCAAATAAATGCTACAGTGAGGGTAATTTATATTACAGATATAATGTTCCTACAGCATTTTCTACCCACATTTTTCAAGACATACCCCTCACAGTGACAGTCTTTGTCCAAGAAAAGTCAATCTCAAATGTTTTGTGTCTGGAGACTAATTTAGAAAGACATTGCATTTCAAGAGCCACCTTCCTTCTCTAATGTCATAAACAAGAGAAATGATAGACACATTTATGACATCACCGTGCCTTGGTCCGCAAATAAACCACTTTGCAATGATGTCATAAAGAGGAGACATTTAAAATACATTCTTAAAGTGTGCACTTGCTCTACATTCACAGTATCAACACAATAGCTTATAACACGGTGACTCATTCACAATAAATAATGGATAATCAGAAAGCGTTATATAATGCAATTCAGGAGGACAGCTCAGTGGTGTAGTAGTTTCTCTACGGGATCAATAAAAACAAGGTCAGCATGATTGCTCTTACAAAGTTAAATTCGTACAAGTACCAGATGAGATGTTGCTCACCGTTCTGGCACAAAAGGAGTTAATGTGACTGGCGTTGCACGTTCCCAGCTGCACAGCTCATGTCTGAAAAGCCTGAGATATGCAAATGTGTTTTGTATCATTGTCATCACATGAGGCACTCACAGTTCATTTCAAACCAAGAAACAGCAACACCAAGCGAAGCATGAATGCATAATCGGAAATTTCACACATAAAGGGAACAATTAAGTAAGGAGACCCGGCTCATATGAAATCAGAATCATAAAGAGCTGTCAGATTCTGCAATGGGAATTGCCCTTTCATATGTATTTCCTCATTTCTTTCTTTAACAACGCAGGGTTGCATTGTGTAATATAGATTTAATGGATATAATGTGTATACTGTGCAATCCACTTGATCATAGCCTAATAGTTCAGTGTTCATTCACCATTTGGTAAACTAGTTTTGAATTGGTTTATTGTAAAAAAAAAAAAAGAGTATTTAATGATATACACCGATCAGCCATAACATTATGACCACTGTCAGGTGTCAAGCCAGCGGAGGCGGTGTGATGTTTTGGGCTATGTTCTGCTGGAAAACCTTGGGTTCCTGCCATTCATGTGGATGTTACTTTGACAAGTACCACCTACTTAAGGTTTGTTGCAGACCATGTACACCCTTTCATGGAAATGGGATTTCCGGATGGCATTGGCCATTTTAAGCAGGAAAATGCGCCCTGCCATGAAGCAACAATGGTTCAGGAATGGTTTGAGGAAAACGAAAATGAGTTCAAGGTATTGACTCGGCCTCCAAATTCCCCAGATCTCAATACAATCAAGCATCTGTGGGACGTGCTGTACAAACAAGTCCAATCCATGGAGGCCCCACCTCACAACTTACAGGACTTAAAGGATCTGCTGCTAATGTCTTGGTGCCAAATACCACAGCACACCTCCAGAGGGCTAATGGAGTCTTGTAGTGTGAATATCTTGTTAAAATCTCAGGTGGAAGAACGTGGACAAATAATGGCCCGGGTTTGTTTGTTTTTTTAGATACAGGCCCACAGATTGCTCTACCATGTCATAACATAAAACAGAAATTGAATGTTAGAGTTGTACTGCTGTTGTACACTCCAACCGCACATTACTGTGGTGGGTTTTGTTATGGAGCTCTGTGATGCACTTATACGCAACATATGAACTTTATTGTTGTGCAACTCTGTGATACACTTTGCAGTGCATTTCCTTTTACTGGAGCTATATGATACAGCATTAATAGCTGAGTTGGAAATCTTTCCTATCTATCCAACGTTGCTATAAATGCCAGATTTGTGCAGTTCACTAGTTAGTTCACCCCAGTTCACAGGTATCTGGTGGAGCTTATAGAATAAGGGATACTGATGAAATGACCAATATTTAAAAATATAATATATATATATAGAGTGATCAGTCCGTACAAACTGAAAAGGGTACACATTTTCATAAAACTAAGGTTTTTTTCTTAAAGCTGCATAAAAACACCTACAACAAAATTGAAGATGTAGTCACATTATTATGCTCAGTCACTACTGTGTCTGCCAATATTGGTACACATTTGCTAAAAAAAAAAAAATTGCCCCAAAAATCCTACTGTTAATATATTAGAAGCTAAACAAAATTATTAGATTACATTTTACAGATGTTTCAGATAATACTTAGCCCTTGCTGTTATTTTAAATGAAAGTATGTTTGTTTAGAGTTCTTTCATCCAACACATTTAATGTCATGTGCTCATTCTTCCCCACTCTGCATTTGCCTTTGTCTTAATTAGATAATTTACCATGCAATTTTGGATAATCATGTTTACATAGAGCCATTTCTGCTTCTTGCAGGTGCCAATTTGCACTAATGCTGGGTTTTTGACTGACACATTTAACCCCTTAGTGACATGACTTTTTTGGCTTGTCCGACGCTTGGTGACATGGGCTGTTTTAACATTTCTGAGGTGTTTGTGTTTTGCTGTAATTTATTTCTGTCTCATTTAGTGTACCCGCACAAACTATATATCGTTTTTATCGTTATAAGAAGGGCTTTCTTTTGATACCATTATTTTGATGATAGCATATAATTTGATGTAAAAAAAATAATAAAATATGGCAAAAAAATTGAAACAATTATTTTTTTATGACTTTTATTTGAAAAATCGTATACTCATGTACAAGAGACAACAAAAAAACACTGCTAAAAAGTTTCTGATATATGTCCTGAGTTCAGAAATAGCCCATGTTTTTATGTTTTTGTGCTTTTTTATTCATGTTACAGGGCCAGAACTATAAGTGGTGCAAAGCTATTTTAAAATCCTTTCTTTCAAAATTAGCGATAGTGACATTGTAACACTGATTTCTGTACTAAATCCATGAATGACCCCCAACATGTACATATTTTTGAAAACTAGACAACTCAGGGCATTTAACTTGGGGTATTTTGACACATTTCATGTAGCCATTTTACCAACAATCTATGCCAAAGTTTGCAGCAAAAAATCTTTTTTTTAAATTTTTCACATATATTCAATTTAGGTAAACATTACCTTAAAATGTGAAGGGGTATTTCAAAATAACACCTCAATATGTGTTCAGCAACATCTCCTTAGTACAGGGATACCACCCATGCATAGGTTTGTTGGTTTGTTTTGGGGCTAAAAGGCCACATTTAGGGGGTGCGCATTTTGGTTTTCCAACTTGGAATTCTGACAATCAGAAAACTTGTGCCCATGTCCCATTTGGGACATTTTTGAAGCCAGAAAGTGTATTCTACCCCACAAAACCATATATTTTTTTAAACTAGACACCCTAGGGTATTTCAAATGGTAGTATTTTAACACTTTCCATGCACTAATTATACTACCAGCCTATGTCAATGTTTTGGGTAGTAATTTTTTTTCACATACATTGTACTTTGGGAATGAATTCACAGATCCTGTTATATGTCAGTGCCAAACAACACCTCAATATGTGTTCAGCAACATCTCCTGAGTACAGGGATACCCACCATGTATAGGTTGGTTAGGTTATTTGGGGGTTAAAAGGCCACATTTGAGAGGTGCACTTTTTGGTTTTCCAACTTGGAATTCTGACGTGCAGAAAACTTGTGCCCATGTCCCATTTGGGACATTTTTGAAGCCAGAAAGTGTATTCTACCCCACAAAACCATATATTTTTTTAAACTAGACACCCTAGGGTATTTCAAATGGTAGTATTTTAACACTTTTCATGCACTAATTCTACCACCAGCCTATGTCAATGTTATGGATAGTAATTTGTTTTTCACATTCATTGTACATCGGGCATGAATTCACAGATCCTATTATGTGTCAGTGCCAAACAACACCTTAATATGTGTTCAGCAACATCTCCTGAGTACAGGGATACCACCCATGTGTAGGTTAGTTAGATTATTTGGGGGCTAAAAGGCCACGTTTAGGGGGGATGCATTTCCAACTTGGAATTTTGACATGTAGTAAGCCTGCGCCCATGTTCCATTTGGGACACTTTTGAAGCCTGTCAAAGTATTTTACCCCATAAAACCATATATTTTGGAAAACTAGACATCCTAGGGTATTTAAAATTGTGGTATTTTAACACTTTCCAAGTGCTAATTCTACCACCAACCTATGTCAAAGGGTTGGGATGTCATTTTTTCCCCACACACATTGTAGTTCAGGCAGGAATTTTCAGATTCTGGTATTTGCCACTGCCAACCAACACCTCAATATGTGTTCAGCAACATCTCCTGAGTACAGGGATACCCCCCATGCATAGGTTTGTTGGTTTGTATTGGGTCTAAAATTCCACAATTAGGGGGTGCGCAATTCCAACCTGGAATTTTGACATGTAGTCAGCCTGCGCCCATGTTCCATTTGGAACATTTTTGAAGCCGTCCAATGAATTTTACCCCATCAAACCATATATTTTTGGAAAATAGACATCCTAAGGTATTTCAAATGGTGGTATTTTAATACTGGATAGGTACTAATTCTACCACCAGCCTTTGTAAAAGTTTGTGGTAGTACTTTTTTGGGAGTTTTGTTTCCACATGCATTGTACTTCAGGCATGAATTCACAGATTCTGGTATATGTCACTGCCAAACAACAACCCAATATGTGTTAGCAACATCTCCCGAGTACGGGATAGCACCCATGCATAGGTTTGTTGGTTTGTTTTTGGCTAGAAGGCAACATTTGTGAGATGCGCATCTCAAAATTCCAACTTGGAATTTTGACATGTAGTCAACCTGCGTCCGTGTCCTTTATGGGATATATCTTTGAAGCCAGCCAATGTAATTTACCCCCACCAAACCATATATTTTTTTATCGGTAGACCCCCATCACTACTTGTGGCAAGGGCTCAGCAGCCACCGATACATCGCTAGATGATGTATCAGAAAGCTGAATAGGTTCAAAATCGAACCGAGTCCGCGGCCTCAGAATCAGTTCCTAAGCAGTGATCTCGAGCAAAGAAGGGGTTAATAGCTCTTAGAAGAGCCTATCTAGTACTGTAATACATTTCAGTACAAAGAAATTAATCCATAAAACAGTGCAGACAGCAAAACATACTGTTGCTGTGCAAGATTACTTCTTACACAGTGATGAATGGCAGGGAAGGGGTTAATACACAGTGAAAGACTTTCATAAAACCTGCCAATTTTATAAAATGTTATTTTATATCACTAATACTGATCTGTCTCTTTCCGTCACAAAAATGTAAGTGAGGAGAGGGAGGCAGATCAATATTTGTGAATATTGATCCGATTAATTTTGATCTGACCAGGGCGAATGGTGAGCTTAATTGAGAAATCACCAAACCGCCTTTGCCACTAATTCGCTGTTACTGATCGCTATGCGCTCAGGCAGCTTAAAAAAAAAAAATCTAATATTTTTACTTTACATGTAATCCCCTAGCGGGTATGTGTAAAAAAAAATAAATAAATAAAAATATGCAGACAGATAAAAATTGCTTTGGCGTCAATATCATTATGTAAGCAGTGATCGACGGCAAATAAGGGGTTAATAACTCTTAGAAGAGACTTTTTAGTACTGTAATAAATTACAGTACAAAAAAAATTAACCCCTAAAAAATGCACAAACAGCAAAAATAAATGCGCTGATGTGCACGATCACTGCTTATGCAAGATCAGTGGCAGGGAAGGGGTTAAACGCAGGGAATTGCTTTAATAAAAATTTTTTTATTGTTTTATTATTTGTGTGTTGTGTATTTATTGTTTTTTTTTAACTTTTACTTACTTTTAGAACTTTGATCTGTCTCTCTCCCTCACTAAAAAAAAATGTGAGGAGAGGGAGGCAGATCACAATTGGTCAGATCAATATAGGGTTAATATTGATCTGACCAGTCAGTGGGGATGTTCAGGAGAGCATCCCCACTGCCTGTCAGTGTGCCTGGCAGTCACTGATTGTCTCTGTGAAGAGGCAATCGTGTGACAGCCAGAGAGCACAGGAAGCAGGTACTTCCTGCCTCCTGTGCTCTTGCCCTTAGAAGGGCAGCGCCATCTTGGTCACTCAGTGACCAAGATCGTGTATTTTTTTTGGGTGTTTCTGATTGCCTCGACTTGCGAGGCAATCAGGAACACTTACTGAGCATAGGAAGCGAAAGATTCGCTTCCTATGCTCATTTTTGAAATGCCCGCATTTTAAAGGCACTGTGCCTTTAAAACCGGCATTTCGATCGCTCTCCGGAGCGATCGAAATGCCGACGGGCATTTTTTTTAGTATTGTACAATGCTTCCACACGGAAGCATCGTTACAATGCGGCTTGAGCACTGAAAGCGGAAAAACTCCGCTTTCAGTGCTCGTTTTGACACAGGACGGACTAGGTCCGTCCTGTGTCACTAACGCCTCGGCACACAGGACGGACCTAGTCCGTCCTGTGTCGCCAAGGGGTTAAAACCAGGTCGCATGATTATTTGTTTCTTAAAAACAAATATGAATCCCAGATCCTCAGCACTAGACATGTGCAAAACTAAAATTTTCATTTTGTTTTCGTCCATTCGGACGAAAATGTTATTTATTTTGTCTAAAACGAATTTCGTTCATTACTGCATTCGTTTCAGAAAAAATTTGTTTATTATTTTCGTTTTATTCGTTCGTACGAATCAATTGACCTACACATTCCATAAACCGAAAGTATATAAACGAACGATTGGCTTTCTATAAACCGAACTAGAGTCACCATTCATAAGAAATTCTTATGAATGGGGACTCTAGTTCGGTTTATAGAAGCCAATAGTATTACATGTATTCTATAAGCCGAAAGTCTATAAACCGAAGGTCGTTCGGTTTATAGACTTTCGGTTTATAGAATAGCATAGAATTACATGTATTCTATAAACCAAAAGTCTATAAACCGAACGACCTTCGGTTTATAGACTTTCGGCTTATAGAATACATGTAATACTATTGGCTTTCTATAAACCGAACTAGAGTCCCCATTCATAAGAAACGTTGTTCGGTTTATAGACTTTCGGCTTATAGAATATATGTAATACTACTGGGTTTCTATAAACCGAACTAGAGTCCCCATTCATAAGAAATTCTTATGAATGGGAACTCTAGTTCGGTTTATAGAAACCCAGTAGTATTACATATATTCTATAAGCCGAAAGTCTATAAACCGAACAACGTTCGGTTTATAGACTTTCGGTTTATAGAATAGCAATAGCATTACATGTATTCTATAAACCGAAAGTCTATAAACCGAATGTCGTTCGGTTTATCGATTTTTGGCATATGGAATATATGTAATACTATTGGCATTCTATAACCCGAAATAGAGTCCCCATTCATGCGAATAGGTCAATTGACCTATTCGTATGAATGGGGACTCTATTTCAGTTTATAGAATAGCATAGCATTACTTGCATTCCATAAACCAAAAGTTGTTCATTATGTCGGTTTATGGAATGTATGTAATGCTATTGGTATTCTATAAACCAACTCTATTTCGGTTTATAGAATACCAATAGCACGAATGGGCGAATGGACGAATGATTTTCGTTTATTAACCATTCGTTCATTCGGCTTTTGTTAGTTTAGCATTTTCGTTATTCGTTTTTCGGACGAATGGACGAGAATGCTATTTTCGGACGAAAATGCATTTGTCCGAAAATGAATCCACATGTTAGCACTATACACCATGCTGTATTGCACTCTTGGCTCCTGCCCCTTTAACTCAAGTCAGGATTTCAGTCAACAGTAACACAGGTAGTTGTGCATGCTGATGGGCAAATTGTCAGCACAAGTGCACCAGACTCCGAGGCAAAGTCCATAGAACATCATCAAATTGTCCATCACAAAAATATGCCCAACATGAAAAATGTTGGTGTCTACCTCTGGGTCTGCAAATGAGACAAAACCTATTCTTAGAAGATCCTTAATTAGGCTCTACTACTCATAAAACAGTGACATGAAGAATTTTTTTTTTTCAACTAGAAATGATAATGCCATTCAATGTATAGCTATACAGGTAGCAACATAATAGTGCATTACTTGTTACACAATGACTGATAGAGAAAATTGTTTGCTTTTAGTTGACATGGGAGAAAGCACCGGTCACCCTGCTAGAATACGCTTAAATGAGCTGACAGCATGATTACTCTGATTAAGCCAATTAGACTTGTAGTTTACTACACTATATGCATTATTGCTTTCCTTGTACAATTATAACATAACTGCCAAAATGTCAATTCTTAATTAGACATAATTGTATTTTATGGAATAAAAAAGAAAGATCTACATCGAAATCAATCCAATCAGTGAGTTAATGGGGTGTATTTATTAGCTATTAATTGGGCAGACTAAATGGTCTGCATGGCTTTTATTTGCCAACACATTCTATATTTTTTTTAAATATATGTGTAGAACATTCCCTCATAAATCAAATTTACCCATCACTTCCCACATTTCCTGGGATCTATTATTTCTAAAAATTGCCTCTTTCAGTAATGTCTTAAATCTCCCATTTCATGTCCCAGGACTTATTAATATGTCATGAATTTGGATAACAAATGTCAATCATTGTATTAGAGAGTTGTTTTAAATATTTTAATGATCAATTCAATATGAAAATGTGTGTCATCCTTGGCAAAAACTGCCTTTCAACATCAAAGAGACTGTAGTATGGATTTGATCATCTACAGTATGATCCAAAATACATGTAATGAATATAATTCATATTTACTACTCATACTGAAAAATCAATAACAGCAAATAAGAATTTAAGTGGTCCATCTTTTTCACCATTTTACATTTTGATGTCTTAAAGAGCCACGATAGTCACTTACCAAAGCTAAAGTGTAAAGTACAGTCATCCCAGTCAGGGAATAAAAGGGCATGTACTTTGTAAGGTACATGCCCTGTATTCACTTCCAGGCAGCCTCCATCCGCAGGCTGACCCAGTTGCCTGTAAACAAGTCTAAGACCTTGTTGTGACATTGTTCAGTACCTGTAATCCAGCTGCTACTCATCCTGCGTCACCTCTATTTGGCTTACCTATGCACTGTTGCCTTTTTCCACCCACTTATCCCTGGCTTGATGTAAATATTCCTTTACTCATATCTCATTTGTCTCATCTTGATGTTGAGGGACAACATCTCTGTTCACTGTGGACATTTACTGGACTGTGGAATGGAAAATCTAAGGATGTTCTATAGACCTTCATAGACCTTGTCATGACACTGGTGTTCTTGTACAGACAGCCTGCATTATATTGCTGAATGATTTATAAGTGAATTTGATTCTAAGTGAATCTATTGATGACTCAAAAAACTAGCTTCTCAACTTCAGGGAAACGTGTATTTTATTGGCAGGAGCTCTAGATAATCAGGCTGCTGGACTCTAACACTATACATCAGAATCATTACTCTACCACTTGACAATATGCTCAGTAATGCACAGTGTTATCTGGTAACTGGATCCCACATGGATTAAATCTGATACCCAAAGTTTAAGAATATTTACTATATTAACTCTAAGTGCTTCCATGGAAAATCTGTCCAATGCATTCATTATAAAATCGTACTTTTCAATGTCACCACTGACTTCACAAGGTGTTTCACTTTTTGTTCCAAAGGCTGCTAGAGTGTACAAACATATTCATTAACATAATCTTGTATGCCAACATTCAGCAACACAGACAGTCACTTAGGCCATGCTAATCATTGCTTCATTAGTTATCTCCACATAATTACAAGCTTGAAGAAAGCAAGTCAGCCGTAAGAAAAACTGATTAATAGATTGTGAAAGCTTCATCTCTGAACCTTGGGGTTATGTCATCATATCATCTAAATGCAATCTGCATAAACAGCTGTACAGTATGTCATTGGAATATGGTTAATAAAAAGCAAGCTATACATTTTTAGTTAGTTTTTTTTTTTTTGTTTATAGGTTCGTATACTCAATAAACAGAGAACTGTAGGAAATTGAAATGGGAATTTCAAACCTTAGGCCAAAATAGCTCAGTTGGAAAAACTCTCTCATTCAGTTGCATTATAGAATTTATCCAAATCAGCTACCTTGGCCTGAAGTTTGAAATTCCCTGCAATTCTCTCTTTGTTGAGTTCCCTCTTTAATATCATAACAATTTCTATAGTCTCCACTTGATATTGGAAATAAGTTGCAGGACGCAAGTCATTTAAATAGTTAAATGAATTAAGATAGCACTGTTAATATAAATTGAGTTTGGTCCAAAAGTCTTAGTCAGCATCACCATATCTGAGTCAACCATATTATTTGATAACATATTATAAAATAATAGATTATTGTATTCTGTTGATACACATTATGTAGATAATTCAACATGGATATAAAATCCATTTTTAGTATCTGTATGGCTATTGTGGTGATCTAAGTACAAATTTGGTTTGTGAGTGCATAGACCTACCTTAATTATGTGTGTTTAATATACTAGACTTTCTTTGTCTTTCGGTTTATATACTTGCGTCTTATAGAATACATGTAATGCTATTGGCTATTCTATAAACCGAAAGTCTATAAACCGATAGACTTTCGGTTTAAAGACTTTCGGTTTATAGGCAAACCTCGAACTCCATCACGGACATACAGTGAAATGTCCGGGTGCGGGTCCGTGGCACGGACACCCTAATATCCGGTACGAACCAGAATAGTGCGGTCCGGGTTCGCTCAACACCAATCATGAGTCAAATTCTCAAAATGGATGCTAGATAAAGACACCTAATTTTATTTTTGCCTTTACATGCAATTAATTAAAACATCGAAAAAAACTGTGGCATATGTCGTATATATGTTTTTGTTTTAAATGCACAGGTAAACTAGTTGTGTCCCTTTACCCTTTTTTTTGCCCTGTCTGAGACTGTGGAAAGGTTAAAATCTTTCACATAATTGAACAAAAAAATATATATTTTTGGTTTAATTTTTTATTTATTAAAACCCACCTTTATCAGATTTTCAAAAGTAATGTTTCACAATAACATGGCCACCTCACACTCCCACCACATATGCACATAATTTGCACTTTGCTTATTGCATCTATTGTACTATCATTAAGTGATGAAAACTTTGCAAGTCTGTCAGGAACAAAGTACCAGAGGTTAGTGAGCTTGGATTGGTTCTCTAAAATACGAATACAGTGTATAGCTCCATTGGATCCCTTAATTAACATCCTCCATCCGGGCATGCTGAATGTTCATAAAGCTGTCTAACAATATCAGAAAAACACGTCAAACTGGCTAAACGCTGTTGTGTTTCTCATTTCTTTGGACTGTATTCATATGACTGCTGCTATTTATTTTATTTACACAAGTTCCTGGGTTGTTCGTAAGTATACACTCACCTTGCAGGGCACTCCAGATCCCAGTGATACCATTGTAACATTTATTCCAGCCTGTATAAGAGATCCCCTGTATTCTGTTCTGCTCTATTTCTGACACCAAGGAGCAATGTCCAGTTGGAAAGCTGCCTCTGGTTTGGAAAATATTATTATTGGTTATTTATCTTGATTCACTGTAATAGGTGTACACTTTGTTTTTGTGTGTATTTTATTACTTTTTTTTTTCACTTATGTAGCGGATGTTCCAGCCTGTAAGAATGAAAGATTTTTTTTTAAAGAATATGTGTAGGGAATGTTTTTTTTCTTCATTATTTCATTGAAATAGTAAACAAGTATGTGGATATCATTGGCAGTATAAGACGAAACAAACATTGTAGGAGTAGGATATTTGATCGGTGGGAGGGTGGGGGGGCTGGTCTGTGCAATGAAGCAGGTTATTAAATGGGTCTGAAAAGGTAATAGAGCTTTGAATTCAAAGGCTAGAGAGTGTGAAAATAAATCCCAATGGTTGAATGGTTGTGAGAGATGTAACCGTGAAGTGTTAAGATCCAAGAAAATAAATAAAACAGGGATGAGAGAAGCTTATCAGTAAGATGAATTGAATCCTGGCAAAAATCTGAAATTATTTACACAACAATACTTATCTAGTCCAGAATACCAAACACATAAACTGACAATCCATCCAGATTTACAGCTGGATAAAACTTTACAGCTTTTTAGATGAATGTTTAAATTGTGAGAACTTTCATTTCAAATTCAATTCCAACATTCTTTCAACAATTATAGTGGAGAAAATCTCTTGATCCTTGGAGGCCTATACATTAAAATGTGTAATCCAAATAAAAAAAGGTATGGGCATGTGCTTACAGAACACATTAGTCCAGAAAACTGTGTGCAGCTAGAGGTAAAAGGCAATGTGATGCAAAATATCCAGTAAGTAAAAACAGAAATCACCCAGAGCTCAGGGACTTTGCCATGGTGCACAATGGCGCACAATGCAGCAAGTCTTTAATGGTGTGCAATGTCTAAACACTAACTGTAGTTCCAACTTGACAACATGCTCTGAGGCGTGAATATAATGAATTGGCGGCCAAGTGGGTGGACCCACTGCCAAAGTGACGGAGGGGCTGCATAAAAAACAAGGATGCTCCAAAGAGCATACATACCCACAGCGTCGGGCAAAGGTGTGTCTATGGGAGGGAAAACACACTAAAGAATGACAGGAATAACACACATAGGGACAAATAAAGAGACCAAGTATCAGTGAAGTATCTGATCTATTACATACAAATGTGGCAATATTGTAGAAAGTCTGTTGAAGTCCCTCCATGAAATAAAGGAATTTGAACCCCTGAAGACCTGGAATAACTCACACAATGTAAAACCATACATAGGAATATTAATATAAATTAACATGCATTCATGCTCAAAAGTTTGCACAACCTTGGAGAATTGATAATATATTTACCATTTTTTTAAAGAAAACATGAGTGAGCAGGTAAAACACATTTCTTTTATTTCTTATGGGATTCATATTCAACAGTAGGTTATAACAGAATGGCACAATCATGAAACAAAACATGGCAATACAAGAAAAAAATGAAATGACCCCTGTTCAAAAGTCTGTATACCCTTAGTTCTTAATACTGTGTATTGCCCCCTTTAGCATCAATGACAGCATGCAGTATTTTGCAATAGTTGTCTATGAGGCCCCAAATTCTTGCAGGTGGTATAGCTGCCCATTCGTCTTGGCTAAATGCATCCAGGTCATGCAAAGTATTTGGTCATCTTTGTTGTCGGGAATATTGTAACCAAACTTTTTTGTGGAACTGGCACAGCAAAGGCTTCTTTCTGCCAACTCGACCATGCAGCTCATTTTTGTTCAGGTATCATTGTATTGTGCTCCTTGAAACAGCCACACCATCTTTTTCCAGAGCAGCCTGTGGGTTTTTCTTTGTATCCCGAACAATTATTCTCGCAGTTGTAGTTGAAAGCATTCTTGGTCTACCTGACCTTAGCTTCAAGAGATCCCTGAATTTTCCAATTCTTAATAAGTGACTGAACAGTACCGACTGGCATTTTTAAGGCTTCAGATATCTTTTTATATCCTTTTCCACCTTTATAAAGTTACATTTCCTTGTTACAAAGGTCTTTTGACAGTTCTTTTCTGCTCCCCACGGCTCAGTATCTAGCCTGCTCAGTGCATCCATGTGAGAGCTAACAAACTCATTGACTATTTATACACAGACACTAATTACAATTTTAAAAGCCACAGCTGTGGGAAATTAACCTTTAATTGTCATTTTAACCTGTGTGTGTCACCTTTTGTGTCTGTAACAAGGTCAAACATTGAAGGGTATGTAAACTTTTGATCAGGGCCATGTGGGGGATTTCTGTTATCATTAACAACTATGGGATAATAAATGGTTTCATATGATCACTATTTTTCAATAAAATATGTTTTTGGGCATGATCAGTCATATTTTCAAAATTAATGCCAAAATTTCAAAATTTCTGCTAGGGTATGCATAATTTTTAGCACAAAAATATATACAAAATGACTGCAAAATACTGGACACAGAGTACTTCCTTAGAAAGATAGGAAAGTAATAGGAAATATTTTCACAGAAACCAATGCCATTTTAACTTTAAGTTGAAACCATAAGGATTAACAGTATCTAACAAATACATCCATCAGATTGCAGCAAAGTTCGTTCTCTATTACCACCTCTGCTTAATGGTGGGGCATGATTTAGAACCTGGTGCCTAAGTTGGGGTATTACGGCCAAATTTACAAAAGTGTTGTGCAACTGTGGTATCAAAAATGTAACTCCTAATGGGTGTCTTATGTTGTGAAATACAGTCTTTTAGTGCGTTAATGGTTTCCCTACATAACCAAGGCAACAGGGGCACTTTAATAGGTAAACCACATATTCTGTCTGTCAGGTAAAGAGACCTTTAAGTTTAATGTGTTTGACTGTCCATAAGTGCAAGCAAAACTCCCTTTTGATAACTCCTCTGTCATCTACATGGATTAAAGTGATTTTTTTTTTACTTATTTCAAATTCCCTGAGCGCTGTGAGTGCTTCAATTGATTCCGATTTGTTACTGTTTCGTGAATCTTTCACCCAACAGATTATTGTCAGTGTGTTGGATGGAT
This sequence comes from Pelodytes ibericus, assembly GCA_036172795.1. Classification (NCBI taxonomy): domain Eukaryota; kingdom Metazoa; phylum Chordata; class Amphibia; order Anura; family Pelodytidae; genus Pelodytes; species Pelodytes ibericus. The sequence continues at coordinate 38,855,056 of CM069857.1, forward strand.
GAATGTGAAATAAATAAGTGTATCTTTCCTTGACTAGCATCCTGCATCTTATTGGTATGTAAGCAAATGACACAAGCTTGATGCAATAACTTGTTATTTTGTAGCAGAAAGATAATTAGCAATGTCTCTTTATAATTTGTTGCAGAATCATAAACATTGGAATAGCAGTTCTTGAATAAATTCAGCTTTACGTAGCCTATGAGTGGGAAAGGTAATGTATTTCATGGTCTCAGCAGACAAAAGCTATGTTCTCCTGAATATATTCATAAACTACTATTTAACTATGACATTCCAAAGTTTGTGAAGTTCAAAAAACAGATAAAATGGCAGATTTATTAAGCAATATTTAACTACTAGGAGATCTCACCATTCTCACTTAGGAATTATAAAGTAAATTGGTTCCAGTGTATACCTCAAATTATTTATGCATTATTGATGATTCTGATTCTTCCCATTTGTATGTTTAGATTTGTGTATTTGATAATTTGACTAATAAAAATTTAAGGAGAAAAAAAAAAGATTAAAAAAACAAAACACCATTATGTATACAATTCATTGGAGAGAGAAACATTTTGTTTATGGAAAAATCCCTCTAAAATAATCCCCACGTTAAAGATCTAGCAAATGATTTTGAAAAAAGGAGAGATAGCAAATATTTTGGGACCTTTGTTCCCGGTTCCTTACAATAATTCTTCTTCAAGGATTTCTTACCAGGGCTTGACTAAGTTCAAAAATAAGCAGAGAAGATAGATACCGGTACGTGTCTTCAAGCAAATTCCTAAAGGCACAATTTAGTCTCTTACCTTTAGAGAAAATACTATACTATATACCGTTCATAAGTTTGGTTTATAAAGAAAAGCTACATTTTTCTATTAATAGAAATATAATATGGATGAGAAACAAAAGTGCAGACAATATTTATGTTGTAAATGACCATTGTAGCTGGAAAAAGATGATTTGTTGGTATATATAAATCTATTTTGTATACAGTTGAAAACTGTTGTTCTGATTAAAGAACCAATAAAGATGGCCTTCTTTTGAATTTAAATCATTATCTCTAACCTTCTCAACATCTCTGTACTTCCTATTTATTTTGCAACTCATTTAATGTATATTTTCATGAAAATCAAGGAATATCTAAGTGACCTCAGACTTTTAAACAGTAGTGTATATTTGTGTGTGTGAATATATCTACCTATCTAGCAACCAATGTTTCAAAGCACTCACGGCTCTTAAATATAGAAACATAGAATGTGTCAGCATTCAGTCCATCTAGTCTACCCAATTTTCTAAATACTTGTATTAGTCCCTGGCCTTATCTTATACCTAAGATAGACGTATGCTTATCCCATGCATGCTTAACCTACTTCACTGTGTTAAACTCTACCACTTCCACTGGAAAATTATTCCATGCATCCTCTACACCAGGGGTCCTCAAACTTTTTAAACAGGGGGCCAGTTCACTGTCCCTCAGACCGTTGGAGGGCCGGACTATAGTAAAAACAAAAACTATGAACAAATTCCTATGCACACTGCATATATCTTATTTTGAAGTGATGAAACAAAACGGGAACAAATACAATATTTAAAATGAAGTAAAGTTAAATCAACAAACTTACCAGTATTTCAATGGGAATAGTGTGCCAGTCAGATGCCCAGGGATATTATGCCAGTCAGAGTCCAGTAATATTATGCCATTCAGAGCCCAGTAATATTATGCCAGTCAGAGCCCAGTAATATTGTGCCAGTCAGATGCCCAGGAATATTATGCCAGTCAGATGCCCAGGAATATTATGCCAGTCAGATGCCCAGGAATATTATGCCAGTCAGAGCCCAGGAATATTATGCCATTCAGATGCCCAGGAATATTATGCCATTCAGATGCCCAGGAATATTATGCCATTCAGATGCCCAGGAATAGTGTGCCATTCGGATGCCCAGGAATATTATGCCATTCAGATTCCCAGGAATATTATGCCATTCAGATGCCCAGGAATAGAGTGCCAGTAAGAGCCCAGGAATATTATGCCAGTCAGATGCCCAGGAATATTATGCCAGTCAGAGCCCAAGAAAATTATGCCAGTCAGAGCCCAAGAAAATTATGCCAGTCAGATGCCCAGGAATAGTGTGCCAGTCAGATGCCCAGGAATAGTGTGCCAGTCAGATGCCTAGGAATATTATGCCATTCAGATGCCCAGGAATAGTGTGCCAGTCAGAGCCCAGGAATATTATGCCAGTCAGATGCTCAGGAATAGTGTGCCTGTCAGATGCCCAGGAATATTATGCCATTCAGATGCCCAGAAATATTATGCCATTCAGATGCCCAGGAATAGTGTGCCAGTCAGATGCCCAGGAATAGTGTGCCTGTCAGATGCCCAGGAATATTATGCCATTCAGATGCCCAGGAATATTATGCCATTCAGATGCCCAGGAATAGTGTGCCAGTCAGATGCCCAGGAATAGTGTGCCAGTCAGATGCCCAGGAATATTGTGCCAGTCAGATGCCCAGGAATAGTGTGCCTGTCAGATGCCCAGGAATATTATGCCATTCAGATGCCCAGGTATAGTGTGCCAGTCAGATGCCAAGGAATATTATGCCATTCAGATGCCCAGGTATAGTGTGCCAGTCAGATGCCCAGTAATAGTATGCCAGTCAGATGACCAGGAATATTATGCCAGTAAGAGCCCAGGAATATTATCCCAGTCAGATGCCCAGGAATAGAGTGCCAGTAAGAGCCCAGTAATATTATGCCAGTCAGATGCCCAGGATTATTATGCCAGTCACAGCCCAAGAAAATTATGCCAGTCAGATGCCCAGGAATATTATCCCAGTCAGATGCCCAGGAATATTATGCCATTCATATGTCCAGGAATATTATGCCATTCAGATGCCCAGGAATAGTGTGCCAGTCAGATGCCCAGTAATAGTATGCCAGTCAGATGACCAGGAATATTATGCCAGTAAGAGCCCAGGAATATTATCCCAGTCAGATGCCCAGGAATATTATGCCATTCATATGTCCAGGAATATTATGCCATTCAGATGCCCAGGAATATTATGCCATTCATATGTCCAGGAATATTATGCCATTCAGATGCCCAGGAATATTATGCCATTCAGATGCCCAGGAATATTATGCCACTCAGATGCCCAGGAATAGTGTGCCAGTCAGATGCCCAGGAATAGTGTGCCAGTCAGATGCCCAGGAATATTGTGCCAGTCAGATGCCCAGGAATAGTGTGCCTGTCAGATGCCCAGGAATATTATGCCATTCAGATGCCCAGGTATAGTGTGCCAGTCAGATGCCAAGGAATATTATGCCATTCAGATGCCCAGGAATAGAGTGCCAGTAAGAGCCCAGGAATATTATGCCAGTCAGATGACCAGGAATAGTGTGCCTCTCAGATGCCCAGGAATATTATGCCATTCATATGTCCAGGAATATTATGCCATTCAGATGCCCAGGAATAGTGTGCCAGTCAGATGCCCAGTAATAGTATGCCAGTCAGATGACCAGGAATATTATGCCAGTAAGAGCCCAGGAATATTATCCCAGTCAGATGCCCAGGAATAGAGTGCCAGTAAGAGCCCAGTAATATTATGCCAGTCAGATGCCCAGGATTATTATGCCAGTCACAGCCCAAGAAAATTATGCCAGTCAGATGCCCAGGAATATTATCCCAGTCAGATGCCCAGGAATATTATGCCATTCATATGTCCAGGAATATTATGCCATTCAGATGCCCAGGAATATTATCCCAGTCATATGCCCAGGAATATTATGCCATTCATATGTCCAGGAATATTATGCCATTCAGATGCCCAGGAATAGTGTGCCAGTCAGATGCCCAGTAATAGTATGCCAGTCAGATGACCAGGAATATTATGCCAGTAAGAGCCCAGGAATATTATCCCAGTCAGATGCCCAGGAATATTATGCCATTCATATGTCCAGGAATATTATGCCATTCAGATGCCCAGGAATATTATGCCAGTCAGATGACCAGGAATATTATGCCAGTAAGAGCCCAGGAATATTATCCCAGTCAGATGCCCAGGAATAGAGTGCCAGTAAGAGCCCAGTAATATTATGCCAGTCAGATGCCCAGGATTATTATGCCAGTCAGATGCCCAGGAATATTATCCCAGTCAGATGCCCAGGAATATTATGCCAGTCAGAGCCCAGGAATATTATCCCAGTCAGATGCCCAGGAATAGAGTGCCAGTAAGAGCCCAGTAATATTATGCCAGTCAGATGCCCAGGATTATTATGCCAGTCACAGCCCAAGAAAATTATGCCAGTCAGATGCCCAGGAATAGTACAGTGCTCGTTATACCTCCCTCCTCCCCCTCCTTCCCCATCACTTACCTCCAGCTGCTGTGTCCCCGGGCCGGACGTCTCGCGCAGTGTTCCCTCCTCCCTGCACGGAGGAGGGAAACAGTTACCGGGTCCGGATGTGACGAAACGTCACATCCGGTCGCGGTGATTTTTTTTTTTTTTTTCGTTTTCCTGCAGCCGCATCTTCTGCGGCTGCAAGGAAAAAAAAAAGGTAATCAGCGGGGAGCGGGGGGTGCCGGCAGCACCCCCCGCGGGCCGGACAAATGTGCTCGGCGGGCCGCATGTGGCCCGCGGGCCGTAGTTTGAGGACCCCTGCTCTACACCCTCAGTGAAGGAATTCTTCCTGATTTTACTTTTAAACCTTTGCCATATATTTTAAGATTATAAGCTATTATAAAAAAATATATATATGTTTATAGTAGTACAAAATCATAGATGTTTTTTTTTTTTTATCAAGACAGCAAATATTTTATACATGTAATTTATTTTGTAGCCCTTACCTTGCAACGTTAGTGCCATTATTGAGATTCTGCAAGAAATGCACTTATAATATTATCCAATTTATTTTGCTACTAAAGCCATGATATAATGCAATATATATAATATATAAATAATTTTTCATCTTCTTCTTTTGTCTTTATTCAGACATCATCTTTACCATGTGAAGTGGCATTTTAAAGAATAGAAATGGATATAGAAAACTATACGGATTACAATTGCACTGCGGAGCAACTGACAAAAGGGATCACAAGCAAAATTATTGTTTCACTCTTATTGTCTATATTGACTTTGATGACAACTGCAATAAATTCCCTTGTAATTGCTGCAATAATCGTGACACGAAAACTCCATCATCCTGCCAACTATTTGATATGCTCTCTTGCTGTGACAGATTTTCTGGTGGCTGTATTGGTGATGCCTTTTAGCATCATCTATATAGTGAAGGAAACATGGCTTATGGGCCAAGCTGTCTGTGATATCTGGTTGAGTGTAGATATAACATGCTGTACATGTTCTATATTGCACCTCGCCGCGATTGCATTAGATCGTTACAGAGCTATAACAGACGCAGTGGAGTATGCAAGAAAAAGGACTCCTCAGCATGCTGCCATCATGATTGCCATAGTGTGGATACTTTCTATTTTCATATCTATGCCGATTTTGTTTTGGCGACACCAAATCACCAACAGAGAAGACGAGTGCATCATTAAACACGACCATATCGTTTTTACTATTTATTCTACATTTGGGGCTTTTTACATCCCACTGGCATTAATACTCATCCTTTATTATAAAATCTACAAGGCAGCCAAGACACTGTATCACAAAAGGAGTGTTAGCAGAGTCGAAAAAGAACAAAATGGTCAGGTCCTCTTAGAGCCTTGCGGGAAAAGTTCTACGCTGTGTATAGCCGAAAAGTCTTTTTCAGACCATTCTACGGATTTTGATAGAATTCACATCACGGTGAGGAACACAAGGTCGGAAATGAGACAAGAAAAAGCTTGGCGGAAACAAAAAATATCCAGTACCAGAGAACGTAAAGCAGCCACGACATTAGGATTAATTTTGGGGGCCTTTGTTATTTGCTGGCTGCCGTTCTTCGTAAAGGAAGTAATTGTTAATATTTGCGAAACATGTTACATCTCCGATGATATGTCAAACTTTCTTACATGGCTTGGATACCTCAATTCTCTTATCAACCCTCTTATTTATACCATCTTCAATGAAGACTTTAAAAGGGCATTTCAGAAACTAATGCGATGCAGACATTACCTTTGAAAAAAATACTTGAAATAGGTTTTTTTTTGTTAAAAAATATTCAAAAACTGAGTGTTTCTTAATATAAATGATTTTGATTGCCTTCTCAGCCACATGTAACCGTATTTTCAGTTTAAAAAAATATACGTTCATGCTGATATCATATATTGCATAATTTGTTATAATGTATCTTCGCTTGATTTTATTTTTTATCCAATCGCATATTCCAAAGCAACAAAAAGTTCACATTACAAAATAACATGCTGAGCTCAACAGTCCATTTTGTTTTCCATTGAAAAATGCTTTTGAAGCAGTTTATAGTTCAAAATGCACAATGTGTTGCCAAAATATAGTACTGGTTACAAAATGGTTCAAGTGAGAGATGTTATGTTGGGTACATTTCCCCATATGAAAATGCTATCATCCTGCCAAATACTTAATATACATTCTAGAAGTGGCATATTTAAGGTTGCTGTATTGGTGATGCTTTTTAGCATCACATATATAGTTAAAGAAATGTTTATTATTGGACAAGCTGTGTGTTTTACATGTACCAGTTCTAAATTGCTATTATAAATAGCATTAGAGATGCTGTGGTACACTAGCAAACTGGCTGCTTGGGGTGATGACTATAATGTCCGCTTAGCCATCATGGCTGGTGGTGCATATAAAGGTTGCAGGCCATAGCAGTTGGAGTGCTGAAGTTGAAACGTCCTTTATGTACTAAAATGTACAATCATAATTATCTATTTTGTTAGTTTTTATGTATAAAAACCATCAGCAAACAAAGCCTTAAAATGTGTTTTGAATAAGTAACTGATGATTACAAAAAGTTAAACACAACTGGGCTACTTACTTAAAGGAAAACTAACCTTTTTTAAATAAACCATATGAATTTTTGATCAGGAGAGTCCCAAGACCCTCCTACTTTTCTTCCTGACAATTTACAGCAGAGTCATGGTCATATGCATCGCTGACTAGTGTTGCCACCCGGCCAGTATTTTACCAGTAACTGAGAGTTCAGACCTAGTGCCAGTAAAACTAAAATACTGGCAATGGAAAGACTAGTATTTGTTTTGCAGGCAGTGGGGAGAAGTGAGAAACAAACACTCTGCTATCACATAGTGTGGCAGGGCATGTCAAATCCTAGGTCTTATTTTCTAGTGCCATGGTGACCTGGTGCCCGGGATTTGCCATGCCCTGACACACTATATGAAAGCAGAGTATTCAACCAGTGTCAGACTTCAAGTTCTGCCCCCTCATGTTTTATTGTCTTCTGACACTCAGGACTGCTAGGAGTGAAGTTTGGCTCTGCTGCACAGACCAGGCAGGCAGCAGCAGGAATGCCCCCCTTCCCTTGCAACAGAAGTGAGGGGGACGCATTAACAAAGAGAAGTGCCCTTTTTCTGCTTTAAAAAATTGGCATATGTGTGTGTGAGAGAGTCTGTATGAGAGACTATCACTGTGTGTGTGAGAGAGACTGTCTTTCTGTGTATGTGAGAGACTCTGTGTGTGTGTGTGTGTGTGTGTGTGTGTGTGTGTGTGTGTGTGATAGAGAAACTACCTGTGTGTGTGTGTGTGTGTGTGTGTGTGTGAGAGAGAGAGAGAGAGAGAGTGAGATAGAGATATATTATGTGAGAGAGAGAGAGAGACTGTCTGTGTGTATGAGTGTGTGTGAGAGAAAGTGAGAGATTATGTGTGTGTGAGAGAAAGAAACTGCCGGTGTGTGTGTGTGAGAGACTGTATGTCTGTGTGTGTGTGAGAGAGAGAGAACATCTGTGTGTGTGTGAGAAAGTGACTATGTGTGAGAGAGAGTCTCTGTGTGTGTGTGTGTGTGTGTGTGTGAGAGAGAGAGAAACCATCTGTGTTTATGTGAAATAGAGAGAAACTGTGTGTGTGAGAGACAAAGAGAGAGTGTGTGTGTGTAAGAGAGAGAGATAGACAGAGAGAGAGAGAAACCATCTGTGTGTGAGATTGAGATAAACTGTGTGTGTGTGACAGAGAGACAAAGAGAGAGAGAGTGTGTGTGTGTGTGTGTGTGTGTGTGTGTGTGTGCGAGAGAGAGAGAGAGAGGCTGTCTCTGTGTGTGTGTGTAGCGGGCCCCACAGCTATGGACAATATTTATTTTAGAAAAAGGTGGCAACCCTAGATACAACTGGGCCTAATTTCTGCCATGTGCACAGAATAGCAGACACTACCTGTGTCGGCTATGCTGACTTGCAAAATGACTGGAAATTAAAGTGATATAGTGCATGTGCATGTACAATAAGTGGTAACATAATTTATCTCTTGCTTACAGCAGAATCAATGGGAACTACATTTCCCATGATTCTGCGTTGGAGTAAGCGCACGCTTCCATTTTAAGTGGCGATGAGCAGAAGAACAATTTTGTGAAATTCTCAGCATGTCTGCTGAAGTCGAAAAATCGAAGATGATGCCTTCTCTTTCTGTGAAGACTGAAGAAAACAAGCTAACACTAACTGAACTACTTACATTAAACCTGATGGAGAAATTTGACTAAGGTTACTTATATAAGATTTAAGTATGTATATCTCACATATAAAGTTTAGTTCCCCTTTAAGGTTGGAAATATAAAAAGAGTAAGGACCCTAACATAATACCCACCTGTTTCATGCCTGATCCAAAAAAGGGGATGAGCAAGAAAATGTGTGTCAATCTTGACAACTGGTAATTTTTTCTTCAATTTGAATAAGTAATTGGTGATTATTAAGGGCTAAAAACCACACAGGCCACTAACCTAAAAGTTAAAATATAAAGAGTAAAGACTTCAACATAATCTAAAGCCTGGCTGTAAAGGGTATGGACAAAAAATATGTGCCAGCCTTGCCAACAGCTTATATTTCATTAATTAAAACAGCAACTGATGATTGCAAGGGGTTAAAAAGATCAGGCCACTAACCTAATGATAGAAATAAAAATAAGTGCATTTATGAAATTTGCATCTATTTCTAGACTGGCCTAAAAATGGGATGGGCAAGAAAACAGGTGCCACCGTTGCCATCTACTTCAATTTGTATTTATTAAAATACAGAGCGTAAGGCCTTCTAGATCACATCCATCTTTTCCTATTTGTTCATACAGACCCCCCCCCCCCCCCCCCCGAAACGTCTGCTTGTTTGGATCTGCCACTAAACAACATTAAAAGTGGTTTCAATTTATGTGTTTTCCTGAGGTGTTTATTTTTTGTTTTTACCTTCTCAAAAATGGGATGGGCAAGAAAATCCATGTCAGCCTTGCTGCATTATAATTTCTTATTCAATTTGAATAAGTAATTGATGATTACAAGTAGCTAAACACAATTGGGCCACTAATCTAAGGGTGGAAATACTAAGGGGGTAAGGAAGAAGCAGGAGAAACGGCACTCCAGGAGCCAATTTAAAGTTGAAAAAAGTTTTCTTTTATTCTTGCACAGAAAAAATAAATCCACAACGGAAGTGCAGGTGTCAGGTATACAGTATAGCTTATAGTATAGCTATAACAGTACCCCTAAATAATATACATCTGTTAACAGCCTAGCCTAAAGACAAAACACGTGCCAACAATGTCAACTGTTTACGTTTGCTTTATTTTTATTTAATAAGTAACTGATTAGTACAAAGGACTAAATACCATAAGGCCACTTACCTATGCTTGCCAATTCCTTAGATGTTCTTCAGTTTGAATGATTACAAGTGGTTAACTACTTCATGCATGCGGGGGTCCACGATGAGCTGTTAAGTATAGGACGTTAGATGCCATCCTAAGAGTGTTTGATCCCTGTATTTTGGGATATAACATCCTAAGGTCCCCAAGTGGTTAAATACCATTGAGCCACTATTCAAAGATTGGAAATTCAAAAAGTAAGGAGCCTTACACGATATCTATATTTTTTTCCAGTGTGGCCTGAAAAGATGATAGCTCAGTAAACAAGTGCCATCTTGGCAAATGCTTATTAGTTTATTCAGTTTGAATTATTTGAATATTGCAAAGTGTTAAATATCATGATCGCTCTTGAAGCTGTAGTGTAATTTATCACACTGGAAGCAGGATAAACCGTCCTTAACTAAGTGCTTTATTTTAAAATTTTGACTGCAAAAGCACCAATGAGGCAAAAGATCAGCAAGGAGCTGAAAATATCACTTTATGCTTTTCAAACCCAAACCGGGTTTTTAATCAAAGGTTGTGTTGTTGGAAATGGAAATTAAATAGAGAAACTACCTTAATTTAGAAATACATAATGTCCATGTGAATTTACACAGTGATAAAGTAAGTAAAACATAATAGCATTTGAAATTATCAATCTAGCGTAATATGAAGTCTTATAACAAACAAAGGAAGTGAAACCTACCACACATCTGGATACTCCATAGGTTAACAAATGTTGACAAAAATGCAACACCATAAGATTTTACCAATCAACTCTGTTGATATGGCCTTTGATACAAATGAAACTATTCAACTCCTATGATATATACTACCTGTTTTGGAAAGTGAGTATTATTAAATGCCCAATATCTTATACTTTATATTTTGGCCCCCATAGTTACTCAAACAAATCACAATAGGAGTCAAATAAGCACTACCTCAACAATGAACTTATATATATGGTTAAATGTAACAATATAACAAGTGCATTAAAAGTTATTTTTAGAGAGTTGTATTCAATAACCAAATAACAGAATATCCACATAATTGATTAGGAAAAGCATAACAAAGTTTAATGATAATTCTACAAAAATATCTACTATAGGTTAAACAAATAAACAATGCTAAAATGCTCAATATATTAATAGAAACAGGCAAAGTTAACTCCATACAAACAAAAGAAGGTAAAGTAGAACTCTGAAGATAGAAGATGGAAAGATTGGCTTCAGCAGCTTCTTCTTATGTGGTCTTCTTGCTTTCAGCATGAGGAGAGTTCTAGAATCGCTTTCCTGTGTATCTCTTTATATGGAGGTTTTTATTGGTTTAGCTTATATAGTAGTAAAATTGGTCAGGTGACAAGACTGTCTTCTAACTGTCAGACTCCATGTTGTTAACAGTCCAGTCTTAACCCCTTAGTGACAAGACAGTTTACCTTGACTTTCCCTTGGTGATTATGGCTGTTTTGACATTTCTGGGGTGTTTGTGTCTAGCTGTAATTTTCTTCTTTCTCACATACTATACCCACACACATTAAATGTTGTTTTTATTGTCATAAGAAGGGATTTCATTAGAGAACATTATGTTCATCATATCTTATAATTTATTACAAAAAAAATCATAAAATATGATGAAACATTTTAAAAAACCCACTTTTTCTAACTTTGACCTCAAATATGATTTACACAAATACAATCATTAAAAAAGACCCCATCTAAATAGTTTCTAAATGTTGTCCCGAGTTCAAAAATATGCATGTTTTCATATTTTTCGGTATATTTTTGCGAGTTATGGGGCAAAAAACAAAAATAGTGTTTAACACTAAATTTAACCCCAACTCTAACCCTTATGCTATCCCTTAATATATTTTAATTTTATTTTAACCCTATCCCTTATGCTAAAAATTATTTAATTTTAACTATAGGCTAATTTAACTATATTACCAGTTTTAAGCAAATTAAAAACATTTTTACATTGTTATGTTGGTTGCTGCCTCTAGGGGCACAAGCAGCATATTCAGAGCGACGTGCCTGACACGTACATTGTCGCGAAGGGGTTAAACAATAGCCAGTATGTTTAACTGGAAACACTGCTGCTTAGACCCCCTGCCACCTTCAATGTTATTGCATATACCACACACTTATAAACCTATATATATATATATATATATATATATATATATATATATATATATATATATATATATATAATATGTATACACATACAAATACACACAAATATTGTTATTTAGGTGATATCCGTGTATAATATCACCAAACTAGCATATATGTGAACCATGTCTGTAACAATACCCTAAAATTAGGGGTAAATATTTCAATGTAACTATATTTGGTTCAATAATTTAACCCTATAGTAACCTGGTATTAATCAAAAAGGTTCCAGGTGACATCATCAAGATTACTGTTCACAAAAGTGCCCACAAAAGCATTTAATCACTCAAAATATTTTGAAGAGGAAAAACATTATTAATATACAAAGTAAAAAAAAAGTAAGTGAAAAAAATTTCATCAGACCTCACACATGAATTTACAGTAAGTATGATACCAGATCACATAACTATATTACTTGATAAGGTAAAGGATACATAGTAATGGAATGACCTGCAGTCAGCATACATATTGTGACATCCAGGACCAGTCTATATAACGGAACAAGAAAGAAGAAAAGGTGGGGATAGGAACGACGTGGCAGGTTAGATTAATTATACGTTTGCCAATTCATATGCAATGCAGACAGTTTTTGTTTTTAGTAGAGAGGAATAATTGTATTTTGTTAAAAAGTGTAAAAAAGACAAGCCTTCCTAAAAACTGCATTAAAATTATAATTTACTGCTGCCATTATGCTGATATTTATTTATTTATATATTGGAGCGAGATTAGAGACACGTGGATCCCAGTCAGATGTACCAGATATAGCCTGTATTACAATATCCACATAATCGGAATCAATCAGAACCCAACATGAAAACCACTCACATGGATCCGAGTCAGAAGGACCTGATATATCCTGCATTGTCATGTCCACATAGACATAAGCAATTGGGACCAAACATGAAAACCACTAGCAGTGTCATATCCACAATGTAGCACCATTATGATAAATATGATTCTATAACAATATAAATCTAGTGGTATACTAATTTAATTAGGTCTCAATCCTTATTCATCCTTATATATACACATTGCAAAAAATGTGAATAATTGAAAGATCCAATAATCTTTTGGTAAGGACCGCTTGAATGTCCATACCCCACCCTGGAATGTAAAAATGCTCCATTCCTCCAAAATTACATTCTCAAAAAAATGAAAGATTTTTACTGACTTTCATTGAGCCACTGTTTGTGCTATGATTCCAGTGCCATATCTTTAAGAGGTCTTCTAAACCTCCACAGAAATTTATTAGTAAAACTCAATAAAAAATTATTTGAAGAGAAATGTATTAGCCAGTGTGGTAATTTTTTTGGCAGGTGAGGTAATATTGCCACACTCGTTAATCCCCTTTAATGCCCATTAATTTACCGCTAACGCCATTTTTACATTTGGATGACAGTATTAATACGCATGAAATGGTAATTATACACAAGGAAAAAAAAGTTGAAATTATATTTACAGCTTCGTTTTTTTTTAGTCTGTCTAATTCTTTAAAGTAAAGTTAAGTAATGTCGTTTATAATAACCATAGTCTATTCATGAGTATGCTAAAGGGGAAATTAATACTATGGGATCTATTGATTGAGTTTCAAATTTGCTGTATTACGGATCACTTCATGATCAAAATGGCCTCTTAATTTGCATTTTAACTCTACATGGAGTAAATCCAATATACACTTTTTGTATTTCAATTTATGGGCCAACCCAGTTACAGGAGAGAGAGTAACTAAGAATTAGAGGAAATCCATTTGAATGAATACATTACTTCTGTCCACAAGCTGCCACCCAGAGTATTCTATCTCTGGCATTACATGAGGAGAATTTATCAGATTAAGTAGAAATTGTTCTACTATTAAATGCATTCTTATTAATTCATTTAGTGTACGCATTTATTCACTGTGCCTAACCAAGCCAATAAAAGATCATCAATATAGCAACCAAAAGATCTTATTTTTTAATGTTTAAATTTTTATTAAAGCGTTTTCGTCATTATATTATACAAAGGTGAGATTCTTGTATAAAAACACAACAAGAAACTTGACATATACATATATGCATCTTCTAAGGTGTTAGTGCCTTATTAAAGATTTAATAATAACAAATTACATGCATATCACATACTCCATATATAAATATACACTACATAACCATTGTGCGCTATCGGCAGGGTGCTAGGCAGGGGGGGGGTATCCAAAAGATCTTATGCCTCGAGCGTCACCAAAGTCATGGGACCACTCTCTCATGATGCACAGTTTGTTATTTAAAAGACAACAACCTTTCCTGAATTGCTGATATATTAGACTCAAGGTCATGTAATACTCTCTGAATATGTTGTGTAAGCAAGTCCATGAATTCAAAATTAACACTTATTCAATGCATCATAACATTAGTGCATAAAGTACTATTAACTTTCCACCACATACAAACATCCTTAGTAACCATTTTCTCCAAGTCCTAAAATAAAATTTTAATTGTATCATATATACATTCAAGCTTCAAATCACCTCACATTTTACCAGACCTCCATTTCTTTTTTCGGATGCTAACATGATGGTGATGTCATCCGACACACAGATGATTATCACAATTTCAAGAAGCCCTACAAAGAGTAATTCTATGTAGTTTGCCACCATTTTCAACCCTTCGGCATTCATTATATTATGGAGGAATTGTTCATCTTTGGTCTTCTTTGACAAACATGCCTGAAAGTTGAAGGAACCTTTGGTAAACAGTGTGATAGGGAGAGGATCCAAAATTCAGATAGGAAAATTGCACCAGGGTCTTTTGACTCAAAAACATCATAACAGGACAAGTCATATACTATAAGATTCTCTACAGAATTTAGTATAGAGTTTACTAATTTAGAATAAAAAAAAAAAAAAACTCCAACTTGATCTCTTTTATGAGGGTATACTAAAGAGGGCATAAAATTTGTTCCCAGAAGAGCTATCCCTCACAATTTACAAATACAGGTAAGAATGTCAGTCGAATCAGACTATATTTTAAAAGAAATGCACAAATGTGGTGCAAATTGCTGTAGATAATGTTTATATGATAAATCTGGAAGGACATTTCTATCCTCAGTAACTCACAGATAATATGAGATTCATCATTTTTTAAATTGTAACAATTATTTTTTATTTACTTGATCAGAAGCACAAACTGTAGTTATCAATATGTTGGTTGCACAGTCAGACGACTAAAAGAGAGGATCAGGGTACATTTAACACTCGAGTGACACGTCATATGCCCCTGTTAGTAGGCATTTTAAAAATTGTCACATTTTTAAACCATTGAGAGGGTTAAGCCTTGACCCGATGTGGCAATCACCAGATACATTTAAATAAAAAGGGATTGGATTTTCGGACTTGACGCTTGTTACCTTGATGGTATTAACTGTGAACAGGATCTGAATGCAGTGCTCAGACATCAGCAGTGTGTGTTTTATGTTGGGTAACTTACTTTATTTGATTCTGTTTGTTCTCTGTTTACCAGCAAGTTTTAGGATTGTTATCCCATACTTTTGTACCTCTACAAAATGATTACTTGGAATTTTAATTAATCTAGAATGTCTTTCAGTGTAATTTGTGCTTCCATAAGGAAAATGGGCATTTACTCCATCTCCTTACATATATAATTCTCCTACTTTTATTTCATGATCAAGTAACGTAACTGTTTATGTACAAGTCCAATAGTCCTGCACTCAGCCTCTAGTAACACAAAATAATCCACATGCCTAGATCCTGTTCAACCAGTATACAGATGTCTTAAACATTAAGCGCAACAATGGGGCTTCCCGATGAAGATAAATCCAATCTTTATTATCGAATTACATTGACTATTTTGACAAATGGTCTGTATTAGAGCCTGAAACATCACTGTAATAATTCACTAATAAAGATTTGTTTTATCTTCATCAGGAAGCCCCATTAGTGTGTTTAATATTTAATGTATATATATACTTTTATATATATATATATATATATATATATATATATATATATATATATATATATATATATATATATAGATAGATAGATATGCATCCACGAAAAAAAGGAGGACTCATGGGTCTTTTAATCAGGTACAAAATTGATTTTATACAGGTACACATCAATGTTCCGGCTCCCTCTACTCAATTAAGCAAATGAACACAGCTGTGAAGTAAAACCATTCAAAAGCCTGGGATGGACATAGAAAAGTCAGAGTGGCAAATACATCACAATTAGAGCTAATTCATAAAAGAGCTTATTTAACCACAAAAACACCTTTTCAACAAAACATATAATCTTAGATTAAAAGGCTGATACAGACATTAGTCCCAATGACATTCAACAGGATATGTGATCCAAAATTAGGGAGAAATTATACAGGAGGTCTGGGTACAACAAACGTTCTATTGGGGTTCTAGTCTTAAACGAATGTATCATGTGGTCTCGGTAAACATGCACTATCCCCATCCCACCTCAAAGGAAAGACATAGTCAATAGCAATGAAACTGGGTGTAGCCTATATTACAAAAAAATGGTTTTGTGACCGGTTTGTTGGTCTTACCATCTCTGAATGTCGTTATGGCAGATCTAGGGCTCCTTATTCAGTCTTTCAAAGAGAGGTCCGTCTTGCCAATTTAATTCATTCCACAAGAGCAAATAATTTCATTCATGACATACTCTGTCTGGCAAGTTATTTTATGTTTAATCTTGAAGTGTATCCCATTCATGTGACTGCAAGTTACACAATCTGTACACTTATAGCTTCCTGGTTTGCCACTTGGTGGTAAACAGGGGCGTCACTAGGGTTGGTGTCACCCGGTGCGGAAACTCATGGTGTCACCCCCCTGGATTTCCTCCATACAATGCCAAACAGATTCCTTAGTAATGCCAGTTAGATGGCCTATTAACTATGCCACACACAGGAGCCCCATAACTATGCCACACACAGGAGCCCCATAATTTATGCAACACCAGAGCCCCATAAATTATGCCACACCAGAGCCCCACTATTTATGCCTTACCTCTGCCCAATTAATTATGCCACACACACTGGTGCCCCATAATTATGCCACACAAAAGAGTCCCTTAATTATGCCACACATGGGGCCCAATAAATATGCCACACACAAGCGCCCCATAATTATGCACACATGGGACCGCCATTAATTATGCAACACACAGGAGCCCCACGAGGTGACAATTGTACAATTATAGATACCAGTAATATTGTGCCAGTCAGATACCAGTAATATTGTGCCATTCAGATACCAGTAGTATTGTCCCACTCAGAGCCCAGTAATATTGTGCCACTCAGAGCCCAGTAATAGTGTGCCAGTCAGATACCAGGAATATTGTGCCATTCAGAGCCCAGTAGTATTGTCCCACTCAGAGCCCAGTAATATTGTGCCAGTCGGATACCAGGAATATTGTGCCATTAAGAGCCCAGGAATATTGTGCCAATCAGATGCCAGTAATATTGTGCCAGTCAGAGCCCAAAAATATTGTGCCACTCAGAGCCCAGTAATTTTGTGCCAGTCAGATACCAGGAATATTGTGTCATTCAGAGCCCAGTAATATTGTGCCAGTCAGATACCAGGAATATTGTGCCATCATCCGGTTGCTGTGATTTTTTTTTTCTTTTTTCCGGCGGCCGCATCTAGCGGATGCGGGTGCCACAAAAAAAAGTTAAGCAGCACGATGCGGGGGGTGCCGGCAGCACGGGTGCCCCACAAAATATGCCACATACAGGATGTCCATTAATAATGTCACATACAGGAGCCCATTAGCTATGCCACACACAGAAGCCCCATTAATAATGCCACATACAGGAGCCCATTAGCTATGCCACACACAAGAGCCCCATTAATAATTCCACAGACAGAAGCCCATTAGCTATACCACACACAGGAGCCCCATTAATTATGCCACATACAGGAGCCCATTAGCTATGCCACACACAGGAGCCCCATTAATAATACCACAGACAGGAGCCCATTAGCTATGCCACACACAGGAGCCCCATTAATAATGCCACACAGCAGTTTGTAAAGGGCCTTTGACTGTTGTGCTGAAATTGCTGCAAACAATCGTGATGATGTTAAGACGCAAATAGAACAAAAACTGGAGTTAGATCAAATACAGAAACAAATCAGTCAAAAATAACTAGAAAAATGATGAAATGCATGGAAAGATAATAGACCTGACCAGTTAATGACCAACCAGTTTCAAAAAAAAGCAGAGGCAATTGCAAATATTTTTAAGGAATACTATGAGGACCTATACAATCTACCTGAAGTTGCCTCTAAAAATGAAATCAAGAAATATCTTTACGGCATAGGTTTGCCAAGTCTATCAGAGCAGGAAGTTCAGCATGTAAATAGAGCATTCGAAAAAACTGAAGTCTTACAGGCAATTAATAATTTGTTTAAAAATAAGGCACCCGGTCCTGATGGGTTTAGTTGGTTTTTTTTCTACAAAATTATGAAGATAGATATAGTAGACCCACTTTTAGATACATATGAATAGATCTCCAACAAAGGAGTATGCCCAAAGGAGATGTTGCAGGCCAATATTATAACAATTTTAAAGAAAAATAAGTCCCCTAAGGATATACTTAACTATAGACCAATCTCACTAATTAATGCGGTTATTAAGTTGTATTCTGCTATATTGGCAGACAGGTTAAAAGTAGTTCTTCACACTCTCATTCATGTGGATCAGATTGGCTTTATCCCTGGTCGGGATTCCGCCAATAATATTCGCCGTTTGATACATGTGATGGACTTTGCATCTAAGAACAATGTTCCCCTCCTGGCCCTGTCATTAGATGCGGAGAAGGCGTTCGACAGGGTCAGGTGGGATTACATGAGGAAGACTTTGAAGCCCTTAGGAATATCGGGATGGCTGCAAACAGCCATAATGGTTTTATATCTATCCCCCAGTGTGTGAGTAAAGGGTCCAGGACTTAGTTCAAACTGGTTTGACCTTGATAATGGAACTCGCCAAGGTTGTCCCTTATCTCCAGTTCTCTACATACTATGCTTGGAGCCATTTGTGTCATGAATTAGACAAAATAGAAATATATGTGGTCTGTCAATAAATAGAGAATAATATAAATTGTCGCTATAAGCGGATGATGTGGTGGTCTCTCTGACAAAACCACTCACCTCTCTAGTGCATTTTATGAGGGAGGTCGAGTTATTTAGTGAGGTGGCCAATTATTGGCCTTAATTATGCCACACACAAGAGCCCCACAAAATATGCCACATACAGGAGCCCCACAAATTATTCCACAAGGAGTTCACACACCACCATACAATACCCACAGCACTTGACATGCACCTTTATTTCACCCACAGCACTTGGCTTGCACTCATATTGAATCCATACAATTTGTCATGCCACAGTGTCAATTTGCCCCCCAGAACATACCACAGTGTCACTTTGTCACACAGAACTGTCCCTGCAAAACAAGCCACAGTGTCACTTTCCCCCATAGTACATTATATTTTGCCCCACAGAACATGCCACAGCATCACTTTGCCAACTAAAATAAGCCACTGTCAGGTACCAATTAACATGCCATAGTCACTTTGTCATTAACATATGCAAGGTGCAGAGAACAAGGGGGGGGGGGCACTTTCACCCTTCGCGTTGCAAAACTGATGTCTGGAGCCTCGGTGTCGGCTCTGTGTGAAACCTTAGCGAAACTGGGACGTGCTGTGTGCCAGTTCAGACTTAACTTCTTGGGTGGGCGACTGCCCTGTTGCCACCCCCTGGATCCACCAATGGTTCTAATATACACACATATGTATTTATTATTAGTATGTATATTCAGTATTCATCTCCTTATGGTTTTGTTGATACAATTGATAAATATAATATTTAATCAGCATTTTAGAAATTCTCTAGACATTTGCAACATATGCAGGTTTTATCTCTATGGTCTTGTTATTATCATTTATATATCCTAGCTGATTTTCACAATTCCTATACATAATCATGTCTCCTACCAGTAGAGAATTTGCCTTTGGAAATGAGTAATGTACTTTATCCCTTCAATGAATTCTCTATTCTTAATTCAAGTACAAGGTGATAAGTAATTTAGCTTAGCATTAGGAATAAAATATGGACCACAAGACTTGTCATCTCATTAATGGACCTTAATATATCTCCAGTTATGCTCCAATTACTGATTTTTCATTTATGAGTCATCTGTCTAAATCTTCTTCCTACATCTTTGGTATGTATAGTATGAATGTTTTTTTTATTTCCAATCACAGTTCAAGTGTGTGTCGGAAGGACTTAATAAATAGAAAACTGGCCCAAGGGCATTGCAAATCCAAGATGTTGATTGCACAATCTGATAACACTATCATAATAGCCTGATGAAGAGCTAAACATACTTAATGTGGTAATTGCTTAAGTTATGGACAATTGACAGAAGGAATGCAATTTTCTACATTTAAACGTACACTGGGTAGATATACAGTATCTGTATAGCCCTCTATTTATCAGCTAATTTGCTCAAAAAAATTGTAATTAGAAAGTAAAATTCTTTTTTTTAATGATTTTGCATTGTCTTTTTAATAGTTAAATACCTCATTCTATATGGAGATTGACTTTTCATTGAATCTAACCAGCATAATCTATTTCCATTATCGCTCTTGATCTGTCCACTTTTATTTAACAAGTCATGAATATATTTTGCTTAAATTATGAAAGGACACAGCTGAAGTCAATACCATTTCAGTGCCATATACACAGGATGAGTTGTACAGACAGACCATTCAGTAACACGACAATATTGGATGCAAGCTGGAAGGTGCCGAGTGCCAACTGGGTGGCTGGCAACTTTTGGTCCAGTGACAAAAAATGATTTAGTGGTCCACATTGCACTTCATCAGCCCACCTACTGGCATTATAGATAGTCACGAATTACAAATAATAATACAGAGAATAGAAAAGAAACCACTACTTACATATTTAATACACTGACTCTTACATAATTGTCTAGTATCAATTAAGACAGGATAATGATACAGTAATTAAATAAATTAAGAAAAACCTCTGAATTTGTGTTAAAGTTCCCTTTATCAAATGTAATTTTTTCTTACTAGACCTAGATTAAGAAAAAAGATAAATACCACATATATAAAAAGACACGCACATTCATTCCTTCACCTCTGTTGCCCCAGAAGGTTCTGTGTTTTAACTAATTTGTACACTATGCAATAGTGTAATAGTTAGTTTTTCTATCCATTTTGCCATATTTGCATTCTTATGCCTACAATTTTATCTTGTGCTACTATACATAACTCCCTTTTAATTCTATATTAAACTTGTGTTTGTACTGCTGTCCACCTTATTCGAAGTGGCGTTTCCCATACTTTTGCTATTGATAATTTAGCTGCCACCAAAATATTCAATATCCAGGCCAAAAATGTTAAGAGCATTAACATCTATTTAGAAAACCTAGCATCTATATTTAAATAATTCAATATAAAATGTGACATGCTCCTAACAGGAAGAATAACATTTTACTATCAGTGTTGAAAGTACATTAACCATTTTTAGACCAAAAATTGGTGGTTTCTTATAAATGGGGGTAACTGATTGAGAGGCCATGCGGTTGCCATGGTTATTCGTTGTAATTACATTTTAGTTCTTCACAGGAATGAGTCAGGAAGTGTCTTGTCTTTGTTAATAAAGTTCACAATTTGTTATAGAACACACAAGGGTCTATTCATTATAATGCGAATATGGAGGTCGACTTTCATTTTGAGACTAAGTCAATTTCGGCACTCGAGTTTGACTTAGAAAATGAAACCTAGCTTCAAATCTTCTCCATTGAAAGTAATGGGAGATTAAATGTTTGAAGCTATTTTTGAGACTAAGTCAAATTTGGCACCATAGTTTGTCTTAGTCTCAAAAATATCTTTGATCATTTCACCTCCCATTACTTTTAATGGGAGAAGAATCAAACCTAGGTTTTTTCAAACTCAGATGCTGAATTCAAATTCAAATTTTAGTGAATAGACGCAGTAAAGTTTTATTTTGGTTACAGAAGCCATTTTAGTTTCAGAAGCAGGGAAGTGATGCTCTTTAATTATGCCTATAAGAACCATTTTGCCCATTGAGTCAGCCCAATTCCCCGAATACTTTAATTAGTCCCTGCCCTTATTTTAAATCTAGGATTGCATAATCCCTATCCCATGGATACTTGAAGTCCTTCACTGCATTAATCTCTACTATTTCTGCTGGAAGGCTATTCCATGTATCCACTATCCTCTCAGTAAAGTAATACTTCATGATAAATAAAATAAACTGTGACAGTGGAGACGTAGTGCAGACTGTTTAAACAATTCCCTCTGATGACAATAACCCCCTTGGATAGTTCCACTCACTGTGGAGGAGCCTACAGGACAATGGGCATAGAGTAAGTGGCAAGGTAATTCCAATGCCAGCAAATGAACTTGCAGAATTTCAGGCAGGCAACAGACAGTAGAAAATGGAGGAGAAGCAAACAGTTGTGTAAATAAGCAAATGGTTTTAATTAAAAACAATGCAGTATTGCTTACATGTGGGTTTCTTGTGAACAGCGTGTATGTGATGATGTTAAAAGCTTATTTGGAAGGCTCTAATTTTCCACTTGTGCGATAGCTCCTCCCCCTTCCGTCTACGCGTTTCACAAGGCTTTGCTTCTTTATGATATTACTTTAAAACTTGTGTCCCTCTAATTTAAGACTAACATAAGACTATGTTGTCTTGTTGTGGTAGCTTTTCTTCTTTTAAATATACTCTCCAACTTTACTGTGTTGTTTAAATGTATGTATTTAAATGGTTCTGTCATATCCCTTCATTATCATCTTTTTTCCATGTTAAGCTCCTCTAACCTTTCATCTTTCACGTCTGTAATGGCCTAATACCATTCATGATGTGATACAACCTCAATGTAATATTGTTTTTTAATCCACCACACCTCCATTAGTTGCGCATAGATTGGAATACATTCCCTGTCATTAACAAGCATGTAATCCACTTGAACAATCCTAAAGAAATAACATTACTCCCCTGCCCCCCCCCCAAAAAAAAAAAAACAATTCCATCCTATATCTTTTAGCCATCTTCTTCAGATGTTTCATCAGCTGTGAAACACGGGAATCACTTGTAGCACACGTGTCTCAACCTATGATACTTCATTTTTTCACAGTATGATGTCTACAATCCATATCTTTTAAAAGGATTGCAAGCTGTGTCTTCCATTATTCTGTTGTTTTTTTTAATCGTTATTTCCTTTCCTTCTCATTTGTTTTTTCTAAAAAATATAATACGTTTCTTGCATGTTTAGGTCAAATATCTCAAGGGGAAATAAATTCTTTAAAATGTATTGATTTTTTTTTGTGATGCTTCTTTCCATGTAACAATACTGCTAAAACTGTTTTGTACCAGGATAGCAAACATTGTCTAATTTATCACAAAATCTCAACAGTGTGATTCAAAGACTCAGGTCACTGATAAAGGACAACTTTGACTTGAAAATGACCCACTGTTTTCCTGCAAATGAAACTTATATAATTGTAAAAAAATCTGTGCATATATTAAAATGTGAACATCTGTATTCTAAGTATGTTTAATTTATTCACAAATAGTTAGTAGCCTCTACTGACCCACCCACCCATCCAGCTCTGCTTTCATCATATGGCTCGAGTCTGGGAGGAAAGAAAGTGCTTAAAAAATGCAAAATGCAAAGTAAAAATGATACTTTCACTGTGTACTAAATTAAATTGCACTGGAGAAATCTCCAAAGGCTTTTACCCTTCAGGTGCATTGTCAGGATTGCCATCTCAGATGGTGACGTCATGCCAATGTATATGTGGCCATTCCCACAACTTTTGTTGGGGTGACTAAGTGGTGTATGTGATATGTGTGTAATGTTTATTACGTGACTTGTTGATTGATGTGGCAATTGTACCATTTTATGTTATAAATCCATATTTTAATAATACATTCTAATTAATATTTTTTTCATAAATAAGCTATTAGGAAATATTAAGACAATTACAATGAAAAATGAATGTATTATGTTTTTTATTGGAATTTTCAAACTCAGATACTTTAGCCTAAAATTCAAATGTGTGTCTCAATTCTGTGCAATTCTCTCTTTATTGAGAAGACCCTCATTTGTGTTATATTCTTTTTTTAAAAATTATATTATTTATTTATATTATTGTTTAGTATTTTTAGTTATTTTTATTTTTTTTCAGGAGGACTTTAGCTATTTTTACAATATCAACAATATTGGCTTCTAGCAGAAATTGCCCAAATCCTCCCGTATAAGTCTATGGGGCTGATGTAGACTATCATTTCGGTCAGCAGATAGCTGTGCTATTATAGGTTCTGCTGTAAGAAATGGTTCATCTCACCTCAACTCACCTGCTATTCACTTCAACTCTACCCACAGTGTGTTCCCACCCTCCACACTGAATGCAATAGCTGGTTTTCAGTAATAAACAGTGATTTCCAGCATACCTGGTCTCCAGCGTTTTTTGTCCTCCCTGGGACTGTCCTCTATCCCCTGCCGTATGGCTTCATACTTCATGTGTTCAGCGTGAGAGCCGAGAGGATAGTCGGCGGAAGGACCGCCAAAAGAAGTTCCGGCCGTCTTACTCATCTTTTTTCAATTCACTTCAACTCACCTGCTGTTCCCTTCAACTCGCCTGCTACTCACCTCAACTCACCTATTATTGAAAAGCCCTAATAGACACACAATGGAGTCTGTAATGTAACCCTCGGTATTCCGACTGATTACCTCCGTTAAAAGCTCTGCTTCCTTGCTCAGAGCTGCTCTTCCAAAAGCAGCCTATTGTGGCATGAACCTAAACCTCTATATGGAACCAGTGCTGTGATTAGTTAGCCCTTACAAGAGCTTTAGCATTATCTGCTCTAAAGTCACTAGACGATCCCAAAGTTAGAGTTAAGTAAGAAAGACATTTTATTAAAGGAACAGCACACATATATACAGACCTAATTACATCAACAGGGGATTATCATACAATACAAAGGGGAGGCCACTGTAGTTCCCCACTAGGTCCAGTCATTAAACTGGTACAGGCATCCAATGGACATAATCACTTAACAGTAAAACTAATTAACAACAACAATGGAATAATGGATGAGCCACCCAGAACTTGTACAGATTTAAACGTGACATGAAATATAACAAACAGAAGTGTATTTTGAGCACTCTTAGAACTGCAGTCCAGTTACCGTGACAATACTCCCCTGGGACCCACTGTAATTAATGCAAAGTGCAATCTTACCCATTGTGCCTACCTCCCCAAATCTAAAACCCCTTTTTAATGCTAGGGTCCATAATATATAGGGAGGAGGCAAGCCATTAGTTCTCTCCAAGAACGCCAGCGCTGGAGGTTTCTGTCACAGAGTCCATTCATTAAATAGAGAACTGTGGTGACCTGACAACTGAAATGCAAATGCCAGGCACTGAGAGCTGAATTGTATAATTGTGCAGTCTGTCTTTCTAACCCAGCTACTAAGTCCTAGTTTTTTTTTACTAATTCCAGTTGTCAGAAAAGTGCACTATGCACCATTACGTCTTGTAGGTTGGAGTTAGGGTTGCCGCACAGCGCATATTTTACTAGGAGGCTTTTAAAACAATTCCTCATGTCTAAGTTTATGGGGGCAATAGCATTAGCTGTATGTTTTTTTAGTGAAGAAAAGGTGGCAACTATAGCTGGAGCACTTGCTCCTTACATTGCATCATGTAACCCCTCCCCCTTACATTGCATCATGTAACCCCTCCCCCTTACATTGCATCATGTAACTCCTCTCCCTTACATTGCATTATGTAACCCCTCCACCTTGCATTGCATTATGTAACCCCCTCCACCTTACATTGCATCATGTAACCCCTCCACCTTAGATTGCATAATGTAACACCTACCCATTACATTGCATTATGTAACCCCTCTTCTTTACATTGCATCATGTAACCCCTCCCCCTTACATTGCATCATGTAACCTCTCTCCTTTACATTACATCATGTAACCCCTCCCCCTTACATTGTATCATGTAACCCCTCCCCCTTAGATTGAATTATGTAATCTCTCTCCTTTACATTAAATCATGTAACCCCTCCCCCTTACATTGCATCATGTAACCCCTCCCCCTTACATTGAATTATGTAACCTCTCTCCTTTACATTACATCATGTAACCCCTCCCCCTTACATTGCATCATGTAACCCCTCCCCCTTACATTGCATCATGTAACCCCTACCTCTTACATTGCATCATGTAACTCCTCTCCTTTACATTGCATCATGTAGCCCCTCGCCTCCTCACAGCACAGGGACCCTTCACTGACATTTGGCAGATGTGTGTATCTCCAAAAACCAAGGTTGTGATTTGCAAGTCTATCCAGCAACAACAATGAGTGTGAATTAAGATTAGGAAATGTTATAAAGAGGTTTCCTTATTTCAAGACTGTATTCCAATTCAGAGGCAAGAAGTTACATGCAAGTAAAATGTAATCTGGTATATAGAACACAATTGACTGTGATTTATTTAGACAATATCCTAAATTCTAAGAAACCATGGCTCATTATGTAACTCCAGTTTGCTAGTTCCCTATTTTGGAATCAGAAGCTGTCATACAATATTTAATCAGCAAATACTTTATAAAACCTTGAAGTAAATAAGAAAAAGTATCTCCTTGCCATACAGTCTGTCGGTCAATGTCATGCTCTTTTAATTTTTACATTGTTATAATTTAAATACAATTTAAAACATTTTTTTTTAAAGTGAACTGTTATAATCAGGCATTAAAGGTGCAGGGTTATGGTTAGCAAATGAGTTAGTGTCAACATTAGGGTTAGGGTTAGCATTAGGGTTAGAATTAAATTAATGCTAGGGATAATGATAGGGTTAGATTTAGAGTTAGGATTGGGGTCAAAGGGTACATAAAAAGCTGGAACAACATCTTCAACAGTGAGTAACTGTGTTGGTGACCTCTGCTGGCAATAGCACATTGAACAATCCCGGTTCAGCTCAAATGCATTATATGTAGAAAAGTCTGCAGCAAAGCATCGACAGAGCTCAACATCCAGGTGCAAGTAAAAACATAACTTTTATTTAAGTCATCAAAAATTTAATCACCGTGATCCCAGGAAAGATCACTGTAGGAGAAAATGGTTAGGAAACAAAAAAATGCAACTTTCAGTTATTGCCCTGTAACTTGCAAAAACTTGTAAACATGCTCTATTTCTAAACTCAGGACAAATATTACAATCTATTTGGCAAGTTGTTTTTATTTGCATTTCTAGATGTGTGAACGATTTTTCATATAAATGTTAACTTTTAAATTGAGAATTGTTATCATATCTAGTTTTTTTTTTATATAGTAAATGAAATGACATAATGAAAATAAAGGCATCTAAAAAAAAGCCCTTCTTATGTAAATAAAACCAATATATATTTTGTGTGGGTTCAGTAAATGAGAAATTAGAAAATGACAACTAAACACAAACAATGCAGAAAAATTAAAACAGCCCGTGTGACCAAGAGTAAGACACTGCAATTCATAAATGCAGTGTGCATCCTTACAACATGAGACATTGCCAAAAAGTCATGACACTAAATGGTTACATAATAACAGCTGTTGCAACCGCAAAAGTGCAAATGAGAGAGCCACATTCCACAGTAATAGCATGAAAACTGCTGCACAGGGAGGCAGCATGTGTGTACTCCCTCTCACATATGTCACTGTAATAAGAGGTCCCAGAAGTTATTTTTAGCGTAATATTACGGGTGAACTGCAACTTGTTTTAAAGTACAACTTACGTTTTTTTTTTAACCCTTGCTTCCTTTCTGGTGTTGTGTGCTGACGGCATAAACACGTGCACATCCTATCAGAGCAGGGACTTGTCTTTGCTCATCTGATCGGGTTCTGCACAGAGCAGGAGTCTCTCCCTGCTAGTGTAGTTAATAGTTAATAGACAATAGTTTTCAAAAGGCGATCAACAGAGAACTGAGGGTTTCTCTCTGCATTAGTAGAGAAAAGACAGTCACCCACCAGACCAGTCTTCCTGCTTCCCAAGGAAGAATGGCAGCTACCAGTTAGAGGATAGACTGGTATGTATTATCAGAAGTACATGTCCGTTTATCCTCATACTAGGGGCACTACATTTTTCACTAAACAATGTTTAGTTGACCTTTAAGGTAAAAATAAGTTTATTAAACAAATGCCAAAATCATGCTTAGTATAAACACTATACAAATAATGTATTGTGTGTGGACATACTTTGCTGCACTTAGGTATTTCATGTAATACTCATAGGGTACTATTCACTAAAAGGTGAGATGAACATTTCATCTCATCAAGTCATCTATACATATTGTGTAATTGTGCCAGCTCAGCTGGCCAGGGATAATGCATTATGCTGGACCAATTCTGTTCTTCTTGCAGGAGAAAGTCACCACGTTTGTCCCTGTACCATGTATTGTTAAACCATTGATCTGGGCTATTTATCTCTTCTCTTCTACACACTGTTAACTCACCTTTTCATGAATGCACTGCATTGTTAACCAACAATTTTACTAGAAAAAATAACAACTATCAAGGTAGATTTTTGGAATGCCTAAGGTAAACTGGCAGCAAATCTTGCTGTATTTTAGGTTTGCAAAAATAGTTTTTTTTAGGTTTGCTCAATGGCAACTACATGCAGTGCTGAATCATTTCCCTTCTTTGGGGTGATTTATGTTTAGTCCATGGCAGAGATGAGAGCTTTCGATCTCATTCACTGGAGCTTAAATGATTTTGTGCAGAAGAAAGACATCCATCAATTGGCTTGTGACACACGGATGATGTCAATAACTATTGGAGGGATAGGAGAGGATCGGGCAATTGCTTTAAGTGGAATCACAGCGGGTTGCTCTTGCAGATAACATCTGACCAGAGTTATATTTTAGATCCTTCTTCAGATGAGTTATGGATCTTAAACACGCATACACACTTACTACATATGGAGATGAGGTTCTGTATTGACTTGAAATTCCCTACTGAATAATAATGCTACAGCAAATAATTTTGGTGCTTTACCTTCTTTTAATAACAATACGGGTTTTATTAGTGAACAAGGGTAGATATCACTTAATACAGTTTATTATACTGAGTGCCATTTTAATATATTCCACTAGGGGAGCAGTGAACACCTTTTGGATGATTCCTTTATTCCCATGCCATGCCTTCAATGGAGTCTGAAAATTGGGTGCTTGACTCCTCCCCACAACGTGATTAGCTAATGACAGTCACATGGTGAGTGTCTTTATAAGGTGATTCCACAGGTTTGAGCATGGGAACCTTTCTGTCACATGAATGGGGCATCTTCCACCCCCCCACCCCCCCACCCCCCAGTAGTGTAACTAAATACAACAAATGGTTCTCCTTGTAATCTTTTTTTGAGCCTGATAAGTATAATTTGTAATATAATAGAATTTGTTTGGATTTCTGTTTACCTGCAGAGTTGTGATCTGCAACACGAAGCTGAGTGCATCAGATTTTGGATATATATATATATATATATATATATATATATATATATATATATATATATATAAATATATACATATATATCTTACATACTCATTTTTATGCATATAAATTAAACATATATCTTTTACACAACTACTCAAGTGCGTGCGTCAAGTTAGGATACTCATTTTTGAATACACATCTTCAAGTCTATCTTTTTACTTAGAAATGAGGTTGTTGACTTAGAGAGTGTTATTTGACTCTGCCTGTGATTCATGCCACATGGATAGTAATTCCATTTTGGTTTTCTCCACAAGGTGAATGGTGACCCCATTTTGGATTCCCTCTATTTTGTGAGTTAATCCAAAGTTAACTGATACCATTTGCGGTATGATTTTAGAATTCAGCTATCTCCAAATATATTATTTGCAAATACATTAATGAAAGAGGGAAATTGCATGGAATTGACAAGGGAATTTCAAATTTAAGGCAAAGTAGCAGAGTTGGAAAAATTCTGGAAATTGAAATGCTTTTGACTGAGTTGGATACCTTGCTTTAAGTTGGAAATTCCCTTGGCAATTTATTCTTTAAGGCATAGATCCATAAGGATTACAAATCAAATCACACAAGCAAAGTAAAGCATTTTACTTATAGGTTGTAGTCGTTGGGGATCCAGGCTTCTACATAGGTGTGGTGACAGATCCGGGAAATCCCAATATTTTTGTTGATAAATGAATTGTTATTATTCATAATAATCTGGTACATTTAGTTTTTTTTTTGTATTCTAATATTGTACACATCTATCACCTCCAAAATGTCTAATTTCATTTTAGTTTTAGATGCAATGACTGTAAGCATGTATATGGGCACGATATTAGGCTAAAATAGCAATGCTGTAAGGAATTCTACAACTCATTATTCCCAAGCAGCTAGTTGGTCTGATATTTTGCAATAACCCATATTTAGTTAATTAATCTCCTTATCTATTTAGAGTAATTGTTCACTGGCATGCAAATCTATGGTATTTGCCTGGCTTATTATCATGCAAGCAAAGGGTCCAACATTACCCAGGACTACATACTCTGATGCTCCAATTCTGTGGGAAACTGGTGGAAAAATAATTCTGCTCTTGTGCATTTGGGTTGTATCAGTAGTCCTGATACTCCACATTCTAGACACACCTCCTGGCATCACTGGTCATCGAGCATGCTGAGAGGTATGTTATATATGATTAAAGGTTGTTTTGATTGTGACAAGAAGTTCACTAACCTGTCATCTCAAAAAAATAATAATTAAACATGTGGAAAGGACACCTGTAGGTCTTTAGTGGCCAAAATGCTTTAATATCTGCTTTAACAGGTAAAAGTGTATTTTCTATATTGTACATAGTTGCCCCTTTTTTGGAGTCCTGTCACGTCAGGCATTAATACTGCCTATACACAGTGCTTTGCACTGTGAATTGCATTTAAAGTGTTGTGTCTAGACATACACAGCAAACATGAGTATTGAACTTCCAGCTCCCGCTATCAAACGTTGCGTTATGTCATGTGGTGCTGTGTTCGTCCTCTTTTTTTAGACACACCTCCACATATCTGGGGAGGTGTGTCATATAAACTCAAAGTCCACAAATAAACAAAAAAAAAAATCTCAACTGAATGAAAAAAAGCAGATTAAACTAAATTCACAGAAAGGTCACTACACGTGCGTGACATAGAAAAAACTTTTTCGTACAAAATGACAGCTTGAATTTTAGCCTGAACTGCTTAATACAGCAGAGTGCTCAGATGCCACCTGGCTTGTGGCTATCCCAATGCATAAAATAATTGAGCAAGGCTGACAAAAAATATCGTTAGAGCTTTGCAGCGGCTGACACTGTGCTGTCAGTCAGGTTAAATAATTGAGCAATAAAGGTCAGGGAATGACACAGACATATGGTATCTATCTTGACATGAAACAATGTGTATCAGTGGGGCAATCACTTTTCTTGCCTTAACCCTGCTTTCAAAGCATGTGTCAGTATCTGACATTAGCTTTCCTTAATTTGGCCAAATGGGTAAAAGTCTATAAAATGCTAGCTAAGGTTAATAAAACAGTCTACCATCTGGTCAGAACGTGCTGTGTTTTGATAAGTTTAACAGAAGATGAACTTTTCTAAGACTTGTAGCATTTAGAAAAAGTTATCTCATGCAATATCTTGGGAATAGCACGTTTATTCACTAAACAGTGAGCTTTGGCGAATTGACAGCGGATGGTACAAAAGGTGATAGATTAAACACTTCACGACAATGAACTCTGTTACCGACAATGGACGTGCCTGGCATGTCCTGCGGTGAATCAAGCGTAAACTGCTTTAATGGTGCTGGTCGACATCGAGGCAATAGCCAGCACAGAAATTTATTTTCTGGGGTACCCACGATCGCCCCACGCAGCATGCTCGTCAATATGGCTATGCCCTCTGGAGGTCTGAGGTTCGGAAGTGAAAGTAACTTCACTTCCATCGCTCTGAATATGCTACTTGACTACCCCTAGTGGTAGTTAAGTAGCATAGCAATGTAAAAAAGTAAAATTAAATATTTAATTATATAAAAACTGGTTATATAGTTAAATTAGCCTATAGGGTTAAAATTAAATAATTTTTAGCATAAGGGATAGGGTTGAAATTAAATAAAAATTAAAATATATTAAGGGATAGCATAAGGGTTAGAGTTGGGGTCAAATTTAGTGTTAAGGTTACATTTTGGGTTCGGGTTGGGGTCAAAAGGTCAATATAGGAAAAAAACATAACTCGCAATAAAATACCTTCAGAAACATGCATATTTCTGAACTCGGGAAAACATTTAGAAACTATTTAGTTGGGGTCTTTTTTAATGATTGTATTTGTCTAAATTATATTTTAGGTCAAATTTAGAAAAAGTGGGTTTTTTTAAAAATTTTCATCATATTTTATGATTTTTTTTGTAGTAAATTATAAGATATGATGAACATAATGGTATCTAATTAAAGCCCTTCTTATGACGATAAAAACAACATATAATTTGTGTGGGTACAGTATGTGAGAAAGAAGAAAATTACAGCTAAACACAAACACCCCAGAAATGTCAAAACAGCCATTGTCACCAAGGGAAAGTCAAGGTGAAAATGTCTTGTCACTAAGGGGTTAACCTTACATTAACATTTTTTTATATAGCGCCAACAATTTACGTAGCACAGGAAACAGAGCATAGAAGGGAACTACATACTAAGTTGGACAAATTAGAACAGACTGGTACGTGAGGTAGAGAGACCTGCTCGCAAGCTTACAATCTAGAGGGAATGGGGTACATGAAACAGATAAGGGAGAGACGAGGACAGAGGGAAAGTAGTTGTAGTAACAGTAATGTGGATGGTTGGCACTAGGTGGGTTTGGACAAAGATTAATTGTGTGTGTTCTAGCTGGATCAGTTAGCTACCTGATATTAACAGTGATTGAGGACAGCGATAGATAGGTGGGATTAGCTACAG
This sequence comes from Pelodytes ibericus, assembly GCA_036172795.1. Taxonomy (NCBI): domain Eukaryota; kingdom Metazoa; phylum Chordata; class Amphibia; order Anura; family Pelodytidae; genus Pelodytes; species Pelodytes ibericus. The sequence goes on from CM069857.1 coordinate 38,888,011, forward strand.
GTAAATCAACTGGTATGCTAGTTGGATGGGTAGAAAGCTTCGTTAAAGAGATGAGTTTTGAGGGACTTTATGCCCATGCGGAAGAGGGTTCCAAAGAGAGGGGGCAGCTTGGGAAAAATCTTGGAGGTGCGAGTGGGAAGAGGTGATGAGGTTGGAGAAGAGCTGTAGTCCCATTGAGGAGTGCAGAGGTCATGCAGGGAAGTATCGGTTAACGAGGGAGGCAATATACGGAGGGGCTGAGGATTGGAGGGCTTTGTAGGTTAAAGACAGATTTTTAAATTTGATCCTAGAGCAGATGGGGAGCCAGTGGAGTGCATTCGAGAGGGGGGCCGCCTAATCAAACCGACGAGCGAGAGAGATGATAATACCTAATAATGAAAACTTAACCTTTATTAACTATGTTTAAACGAAAACAACAGAAATATATATATATGTGTGTGTGTGTGTGTGTGAAGAAATGTGCTTGAGTGTACAAAGATGTGACAATAAAATTTATAACAGGAGGGCACAATCTTAAATTAGAGGCAAAGGTTTTAACATAATATCAGGAAGTATTATTTTACTGAGAGGGTAGTGGGTGGATTAGCCTTCCAGCAGAAGTGGTAGAGGTTAATACAGTGAAGGAGTTTAAGCATGCGTGGAATAGGCACAAGGATATCCTAGATGTAAGATAAGGCCAGGAATATTGAAAGTATTTGCATTTTATTATTTTAATTTAAGTTAGGCAGAAACTGGGCAGACGAGATGGACGAATGGTTGTTATCTACCGACACATTCTATGTTTCTATAAAACATCTTTTTCATATCATAGTAAAAAGAATCGACTTTGTCTTGTACTATGCCAGGTCACATCCAGTTTGTTTAAGCCTTAGCGAGCCTACATCAATGACATATTTAAGATGCCCTTTTGGTCTTAATAATTTAAATGCGAGAAGTAGCGCAAAGCGCCAACAGCTAATCAACTCTGATCCACAAGGCTGAAGGGATACATGGGTAGCACTAGTTAGTCTGCAATTGCTCTACCATAATGAATACCTCCCTGCTCCATGCTAACATGCTTACTTATAGCATGCAAATAAATCTATATACCTTAGGATTATGTGGGGCTTCAGTATACAATGATCTCATTTGGGGGATTTTCTTATTATATATTGTTTCCTGAACCGCTATACTTTACTGGATAAAGGCAGTGACATATATAGTGGGATATTCTGTACTGTAGTAAAGCCATCTGGTTCCATCTATCACCCTATTAAAATACTCACCCTAATAAGCTGTTAAACAGTGTTGTAATTTTGCTTCATATTTTTATGAAATATTGAATGTATTTACCATTACCTATTACAAAATATACAATTGCCAATTGTTTTCTATTTGGGTTTGAGACATAATATCCCAAACCTAACTAGCATAAACATCTTTGCATCTTATAAGCTTGGTCATATAAAGTAATACATATATTGTGGAAAACTCTCTTATGCTTTTTTTAAAATGTAGTGTCTGTGTAAATAGGGGAACACTTTTCAGATTACTTTATTCTGATATGAAGAAGAGTTATCTCTCACTTGATGTCTCAATTTATGAGATATTGGATGATATCCGTAACCAGAATCAATAACCATAGCCAGATGTATTTATTTTATTTTCACATCTTTCATCACTCTCTTTTCATTATTTTTAAATACGTATCCAATACATAAACACACTCACGGGGCTTGTACTTGTCACCAGCAGTAGTTTATTTAATAGAAAAAAACGTGCCCCATCAATCAACATTGCGGGTGGTATTAAGCCCTTTGTATAGACCATATTTTTTTCAGTATGATTTGGTTTTAACATATTTAATAAAGGTTAAGTTTTAATCAACAGGCAGTAGTATCCTCGTTTGTATCGTATATACAGTATGTTATACTTGGGTATAATTAGAAACAGAAAAACTTAGACTGAAACTTAACACATTGGGAGCTATTCATTAAATGGGAGGTGTGGGTGAGTTGACATATTTAACTATGCATTGTGCAAGAACAAAGCACTTGAGTTTCTTCTGCTAGGAGAGCTCAATTGAACCTGTATAATGCATAGTTAAATCTTTAAATAATCAATAAATATTCCCTTGTATGAATATTGAAGAAATATTCACCTCAAATGCACCTTGCCTTTAACTCCCTTTATGGATTCTGTTAAAATGCCAAGGAAATATTTTGGAATGAGTACTGGTATGGATGATGGACAGTTATCTGTGGATGAAACAAATTTAATATATACTGTAAAAGCACAAACAAAAAATACAATAAAACGTGCAATCTGTAAAACCAATTAAAGTATACCTTCTTCCTTAGGCCTTCATCAAATAGAAATATCCAAACTTGGAAAAAACCCTGATAGGTATTGTGTTGTATTGTGCCGAGGTATAGCCTTAGAATAAGAGTACATATCAACGGTGTGTTGTTTATTCAAAAGCCAGCTGTGTGGTTATTTCATGAGTGATAAACCGGCATACATCATCAGATGTAGATGTGTAAAGTGCTTTACTTCTGCCAAACACTGCTTAATATTTTAGAATTCCTTGACAGGTATGTAGACCCACTGTTTGTTAAAGCAGCTGAAGCTTGATGACCGAGCTCTTTAAAGCACTAAAAGTCTATTCCCTTAGCACTTTAAGATTGTGAATATACATTGTTGCAGTATGCACTATAAACCCAAAGATAGGCCTGTGTTCAGCAGAGAACACAGTGGCTCTACATACTTGTCCTATGGATTCCCTAGGCCAGAGGTGGCGAACCTATGGCACTCGTGCCACTACTGGCATGCCGAGCCCTCAGCTGTGGCAAGCGGTCAGGTTCAGCTCTCACCGCTTATCTGCTCCGTTGCCCTGGAGGTGCAGGCATCAGCGTAATAGATTGGCGCTGCCGGTCTTCTGCTTCTTCTCCAGATGATTGGCGCATGAGCGTTCTGTGAAGAAGCGTTCAAGTCGGAAAGCAATTAACTGTTTGATTTCTGACTTGAACACTTCTTCACATAACGCACATGCGCCAATCATCTGGAGAAGAAGCAGGTGACCGGCAGCGCCCGTCTATTACACTGATGTCTGCACCTCCAGGACAATGGAGTAGATAACCGGTGAGAGCTGAACCTGTATGTGTGTGTGCGTTTGTGAGTATAAGTGTGTGTGTGAGTATACGTGTGTGTGTGAGTATAAGTGTGTGTGTGAGTATAAGTGTGTGTGTGTGTATGAGTATAAGTGTGTGTGTGTGTGTGTGTGTGTGTGTATGAGTATGAGTATGAGTGTGTGTGTGTATGAGTGTCTGTATGAGTATGAGTATAAGTGTGTGCGAGTATGAGTATAAGTGTGTGTGTGTACAAGTATAAGTGTGTGTGTGTATGAGTGTGTGTGTGTTTGGGTACATGTGTGTGTATGAGTGTGTGAGTATAAGTATGAGTGTGTGTGAGTATATGTATGAGTGTGTGTAAGTATAAGTATGAGTGTGTGTGTGAGTATAAATGTGTGCGCATGAGTATAAGTGTGTGAGTATGAGTATAAGTGTGTATGTGTATGAACGTGTGTGTGTATGAGTATAAGCGTGTGTGAGTATGTGGTGTTGGCACTTTGTGGTTTGCAAATTTGTGTCGGTCAAAAATTGGGCACTCGGGACCAAAAACGTTCGCCACCACTGCCCTAGGCCCATCTCCCTGAACCAAATATGTCCAAAAACACGCATTAAATTGGTCATATTGAGTAAATGTATTGTGGATTTCGCCACAATTTGGCTAAAACCCCCCATCTGGCCCCATTTCAGGCCATATCGGGATATACTGACTAGACCTTCTAGAGACATGTACCCCTTTGATAGTATTCCTCCAGTGCATATGCATGTTGATATTAGTCACAGAAACATTATTTCCTTTTACTATCTTATGTATTTATATTGTCTAGTAAATTCACACATCTTTGTGGTCCAGGGGGTGGATATTGGGTTGGAGAAATATGTCAGGGCAGATGGAAGGGCAGCACATGTTAAAATAACTTTAAAACTGCACTTTTAATAGCAAATCTCTCAAAAAAGTGCAGTCTTGCTCCTAATATTTGTAGTACATAGTGATTAGCTGTAGGGCTATTTACTCAGATTAAGCCCCGGACTTTTGTGACTAGATGGTGCATTTACCTTCCCACTTTTAAAACATACCCCACCTACTTTTTGCCTAATTCCCATCTATTTCTTCCTTGATGAAGTGGAAGGATCTCATCTACCTATGTCTCCTTGTTTGCTTTAAATAGAAGAGGCAATATGAAATATGCTTCTATCTCCTACGGTAGTTCGTTAACCTATCGATTAGTGCAAGCTTATGTGCTTCCTCATTATTATAATGATTCATTAATTCCAGATTAATACAAATTACTAAATAACTTCCTGGTAACATTCACATGACTGTGAAACAGCATACCTTTCTAGCCAAAGAGTTAGCTCAGTGATTTAATGCACAAGCTATAGAATGTATTCCACCCTCGGTTGCAGGTTCAATCCACAGTGGGGTTAATTTAACCTTACTGAGGTCGAAAACATGAGTAACTTTAAATCAAGCAATGGGGACATCCTCAGGGTTCTATTTGAAAATCAGAGACTATGTGAATTGTGGTTTATCCATTCTAAATAATATGCAAATATTTCTGGGCATAATTCCAGCTAAGCAAAGAAATCATCAATGCATAGCAATATTTATTCACTTACAGGATAGCTATCTTATACTAGCAAAGCAAATAATTAAATCATTCCAACTATGAATTTAGAACAAAATGAATGACCTTGTTACATTTCTAGAAAGATTTTAATGAACAGAATTTTTGTGGATCCTGTAATGTATTTACGTGAGAGAGCTCAGTTGCAGTACTTGTTTGCACCTGAAGGTGGCAGAGTCAAATCCTGGCAAGGTGAATTTAGCCCTTCATCCTTCTGAGTTCAATAAATGACTGCTATTAATTTGGGTAATAATAACATATGTTATTCAGTTGCTGATTTGGTTAATCTTTAATATACCACAGTGTTTTATTTAAAAAAAAAAAATGTTTATTATCACATCCCCTTTAGGTGTCAGTTTCTCTAGTATAACTAATATTAGGATAAACAACACACTCAGTCTTTCCATTGCATAATAAGTAAGTTTAATTTTATCTAAATTAAAGGAACTAAAGGAACAACGCTGATCACCTGTGACCCCCAAAAAATAAAATAACGTTGAACTACCCGGCATCAAACACAAAATAAGAAAAATACATTACCATCTCTGCAGTGGGGTGTTTTTCCCTGTTTCTGAAAACTAAAGCTCCTGACATGAGCTGAGCAGTAACACATTATCAGGAAGCCGCCGGCAAGGACAAATGATGTCAACTGCTGGATTGGAACCCTGACAGGGTGTGTGATTCCTGAGAAGAGAAGCATGAAATGGCAGTCATGAAGAAGATAAAAAAGAGGCTTATCCAGCTGCCCATTCTAATGTATGTACAGTGTTCCTGCCAAAGAGATGCAGACTATAGGTGTTAGGAACAAAGGTTGTGTAGCAGAGTCAGGTTAAATTACACTGAGTTACAAAATAAGGAGAGTTGGTGACTGATTTATACCTGTAAAATACATGTCACACTGAAGATTTAGGAACACTATGATGAAATACCTCAAGATCAATCAGACTATAAGACTATGAATAAATAGGTCCATAGCCAGTGGATATAGCTTGTGTTTAATTGAATGATTGTATCATGTAAATATGTTTAAAATACACATGATTTAGAGAAAGAACACAAATAGGTAGCTTTATGAGGGAGTCAATACAATGTTGTATTTCTGCCTAGACTAAGTTTGTCATCAAGGGGTGGCAGCAGGCTGAAGGGGGTGAGAAGAGTCACTGCTAACATTGTTAATGGTATGTCCTCCTTCAATGTCTTGCACTGAATGCAAAGACATTTTGGGGGCAAATGATGCAGCAAAGAGGTAGGTCGGTGAAAGGGACCAAGCCTTTTACTGAGGGGGTCTACTCAGCACTTCTCTGATATTCGGCAATGTATCATCTCTGATTTGTATTCTCGTGGTGGGTGGTGTTTACACATCTTCGAACATTCGAAGAGCCACTTAATTCATACACACAAAGTTCTTCATTAGTACCTCTGAAGTTTATTGTAACGACAAGCATTTATATAGAAGCAACAAAGCGTTGGCTAGTGTAACATCACTGGTTAATATTTGTGCATAAAATGGAGTACAAAAGCAGTGTAGACATAGAATACATACATGTTACAAAAATATGTATTTATATATTTAACTAAATGAAAGATATCTTTGGTTCTTGTTAACTAATTGGAAGAATGTTGCAACCCACTGAAGTGCAGGGAGGAAGAAACCTCCTGTCCACATCCCACACCAGGCCTTATCGATGTTTATAAATAAGAACATTCTTGTGCTGGTCAATGAAGGCCCTTAAAGAGACACATCTGTATGTGTGTGTAAAAGCAGAGAAAAATAATTTGCTCCCTCAAAGAGGGGAGGGGGGTTTAACCCTTCTCTGAAGTTAACTCTTCCACTGCTGAATTAACTCTTGTGATGCTGTTAACATAAGAAATGCTGAGTTAGCCCTAACAGGGGGGCAATCTGACTCTGTGGACAGGAATGTGGGGCAATTTGGTATAGTGGAAATGTTATGCAAGGAAGGAATTCAGTGCAACAAATTAGGGTTGGGGGTGCTTGATTTTAACCAGGCCAAGGCAGCACGAAATCTAAATTGTAAGGATAATTAGGAATTATGAAAGACTAGATTCCATTAAAGATGGCCAGTAACCATAAATAAAATCAGTATCTTCCAAGTTTGTTGTACAAGGTGATAAAATAACATTTAATTAAACGATATCATCAATAATGCACTTGGTTGTTAAAATATGAAAGTTTATTAACATACTAATATGGAAATAACACAATAATAATAATAATAAATTGATTGAGCCGAATATATCACAATAAAAACACCTATTGATAAACAGTACTAGAAATGTAAACAATGTAAAGTGCTACACTGGTTGACTTTTTCAAAGAGAAAGAAAGTCCTCCGGGGGGATAATTGTTTTAGTAGCCGACTAAAACCTGGTTGCTTAAAGATTCCATGGTGTGGAGTCTAACTGTTGTTTAAAAAGTAACCTTTAATCGATATAATTGTAAATGTACAGATAGATGGCTCATGGTACTTACCATGCCTCAAATTACTGTGCAAGAATAAGAAAAGAAAGAAAATATAGTGAGTTTAAAATCCATTTCCTCACCATGAGGTATTGAGACAGGGCTTAAATGCCACTTACTGAGTCATATGTACCTAATTGTATAATTGAATCATTTTGTTGTGGCTTACAGCCCTGCTAATTGTCGGATTGACACCTTTGGACTATATTGCTTAATATCAGGTTTCTGTGGTCAGCTGACACTATTTGGCTCAATATTTGGTCTCTCGGGGTCTCACCGATTTTTGAGGAGTGTGCCTCTGATCAGGCACCCCATTTTGTTAATAGTCTATACATTTAGACTTATATTGATTGATTAGTGTAGCTGGGATGGGTAACCATAGCTCTCCTTGTTGCATTGTCACATAGTTTAAAGCAGTTTAATGATTGTTTAGTGGATGTGCAATATTCAAAAAGATTGATGGTCTGTGCCTGCAAGCTTAGTGATGCGTAGCCTGCTGTCTTTGGCTACACCATCTAAGACAGTCCCAATATATAGTTTGCACTAACACCAGGTAGATCCTACTGGCAACTGAGAGTCTGGGTCAGCATCCCAGGAAACCATGTGCCCGATGCGCGTTTCTCCGCAACTCCTGCTGTGGAGCGCGCAGCTTTATCAAGGGATTACACAACTATGAATGAGAGATTTTCCATTTAAATATCCCCGCTACAGCCTATGATTGACCACTGCTCCCTTCGCGGCAGACCAATCTGTTAATGGTAGGCGTGGTTTCAATTCGGCAATCCCTGAATAGACTATTCATATCTTTTTAGGTTTACTTTCCGAAAGGACACTTTACTAACAGTGTCCTTCATTACAGAAGACCGTGTGAGAACGGTCCATTATGCATCAATAAAAATAGATGTGTTAAATCTGGCGCAGTGATCGCCATCATTGACCCCTCCAGTGCCAGTCAATTAGAAATATTATTATCTTGTTTGTTTGTATATTTCTTTTCAATGCTGTGTCACTTAGGTTGGAGGGGGGGGTTGGGTTAGGGGAGAGGATACTTTCCCTCAGTTTATATTTTAATGTGACCTCAGTCTGTGGTCACTCTCATTGTCAGTGGAATAGTAATACCCCCTGGGCACTGAGTCCCATTTTATTTGGTTTTATTTAATTTTAACCCTGGTTAAATCATTTCAGATAGCGTCAGGTTACCCCTTCATTCTCATTTTATGGAACATTTTATTTTTTTTAAGTATGATAGATAGGGATAGGTGGTATATATGACTTGCTAGATAATGTTGGGTCCTATTTTATAAATGGACCGAAAAATAATCCCTCATTCAGTCCAGACGGTGATAGTGATTTAAGTTGAAAGATCCAGAAGGATTCCTTTTGTAGTAGTTGCTTGTTGATATCCCCTCCTCTACGTAGGGGGGAAATTATATAGATCCCTTTGAATGTTAATACCTTTGGGTACCCACTGTGGTAGACGTTCACATGTTTTGATATTGGTGTGTTCGTTTTATTGATTATATCGTTCAGATATTCCAGTACTCTCCAGTTCTCTTATTGTTTTTCCTACATACATCATACAACTTTGATATGTGGCCATGTGCACTACAAAATGTGTTTTACAGTTCATGAATGTCTTGATATCATAGGTTTTTGTATTGGCCGAGTTGCTCAAATTTTTCACAGTTATCATAAAGTTGCAGGCCTTGCATATTCCACAGTGGTGGGAGCCTGGGGTAGGTTTTACCCAACTAGATTTTGACTCGGTCGTGATTTAAAATGACTTTGGACTAGTGAATCCCTTGAGCTTGGTCCCTTAAATCCTTAAAGACTTTCAGCATGAAAGCATGTTACAAGTGTCAAGTGAATCCAATTATAATTGTCAAATGGTGGATAAAAGGAGTGAGGGGGAGGTTCAATAGCAGTCACCTGATGGAGCCCGGGGCAGGGGCAAAACACATAATGAGAGATCAAAAGAAGAGACCAGAGGGTGTAATCACTGTCGCTAAGAAACTTCAAAAATATTGAGCTTTTTATTTGCTTCACATTGCACGTTTAGTGAACAGCCTTGCGGCCATGTTCACCATCATTTTAAGTAAGCTCTTTATCTGTTATTTGTATATAATAAATTGTACGGATTTACACTATTATCGTATCTCTCTCCCTCCATCTTTGTTTGACTGATTGTAGCTTTGTGGATCCTGTGGGCATTGAATCTATTTGGCTTATCAGCTGTCCAACCATTTACTTTAAGCTATTATCATTGAGCAGTGTCCACCTGCTCTAATACACATGAGTGAATTGTCAATAGCATTTGATTTAGCAACATGTCTTCTTTAAAACAGTGTTGCACTATATATGTATCCCTCTCCTTATTTTATATGAGTCAATGAGTTTTTCTTCAAGTCTAGAGGACAAACACTGGGCAAAAGGAAAAATGTAAGTATAATTAGATAAACTGTTTACACAGAAGTGTTAGTAGTAAAAGTAACACTCCACTATTTTGTCTCACAATAGTACTAGAAATGTAGTTACAGGCCTGAGAAAACAGTAAACATAATACAAACACAATCAAAGAGACATTTACCTAGAGTAATACAGTGACATAAATATATACATCATCCACTGAAAGAGTAACCAACTCTATAACAGCATCTTCCTTAAACCAATTTTACTCTTAATATCTAACCTTACCTAAAGTCAATAAATAAAAAATAAATAAATGTACAGTAGTGTTATATAGGCTTCCTTAACTTATCTACTGGGTATTTCTGCATGTATGTGTAGCATAATATATGATCAATTGAATATACTACAATAGAGGAGACAGGATCATTTCCTATAGTTACTTACGTCAGAATTTTCCTTCTGCAGTTAAAAAATATGACACACTAAAAATCTACCATAGACTTGTAATTTACAGTCGTAACCCAATTTGATTCACCATATATGATGCAAAAAAAGCACAATATATACATATATATATATATATATATATATATATATATATATATATATATATATATATAAATATATATATATTTACCAAAAGACTATATTTACCAAAATGTTAGTAGATTCTCAAGCTGCTATCTGAGTTACTGGTGGTAGGGTCAGTCTGGTCTCTTTCTCCCCTCCTCTTTTTTATCATAGCATTCACTACCCCTTTTTATTTAACTTTTTACAGTGTTAAACATTACCAATAAAAGGTGTAGCGAACATGTGTCCAGCTATCATGGAACCCCCCTTAGTTAATATTTATTAGGATGCGGTCACCTGTGTTTACAAAACTGTCCTTAACAATGACATATATTACAAATTCATTACTTAATAACAAAGTAATAAAAATATTGAATATGTGTCTTCTAAGATGTCTGTCTATAAGTTAAATTCCCCAACATGAGAGAAGCCCAAATGGTAACAGGTAATTGGTGAACTAATTCAAGAATATATAGGGTATTCTTAATCCTTATAACACACGTACATTCAAGTCACTTTGTGATCATTTCTGATTTGGAATCAATATTGTTATAAGCCATTTAAGTTATGATATATCAGACTAACATCTAAGCATTGATTATACTGTGCAATGTAGAGCATATCTTTATGGAAAAACTGTTTTAAGATTATATTTAGATACGGCATTCAAACATAATGAAGAGTGATCACATTAAATAGATATCCATACGGTGGTGTATACCCATAATTAAATACGGAATATAGATATTCATATTTATCTACACCCACACATGAACAAATATACCAACTCTTTATGTGCCCTCATGTATAAACATGTTGTATTTCTTAATTCACTTAGAATGTCAAATTGAACTTTGGACCCTGCAAGCTAATGTTTACTTGATACAACTGGAGTTTATTTCTCTCAAATAGAATTCTATCTGTATATTTTTGTCTTCCCATCAGAAAACAGGCTATTTTATATAGCCCACCTGGACTTCCCATGCTCCTGAAGATATCTGTGACCTTCACACAAGTTGGTTACCTGATAAGAAAAAACACATAGAAACCAAGAAGCAACAACAACAAAAATAGAGGGAGGTTATGTAATATGCTGTAACCTCAAGTGATGTGTCCATTTTCTCATTTTTGTTTAAAATATACCAAATATCATGAAAAAATACACCACTGGACCAGGGCCGTTTTAACCAATGGGCAAACTGGGCACTCACATTTTTTGTTTCTTGGCAGCTGCATCCAGTTAAAAAAAATCATTGCCACGTCATATCTGGTGACTGTATTTCCCTCCTCCGTGCAGGAGGGAAGACTGCGCGCAGGAGGCGATCAGGGACAGGGAGCAGCCAGGAGGTGAGTACTGGGGAAGGGGGGAGGTTATTGTCAGACTATAAGAGGACCTCAAATATAAGACGAAGGGGTCTTTTTCTGAAAAAAACCTTGTCTTATATTCTAGCAAATATGGTAATGGAAGTATTACTTTAATGAGAGAGCAGTGGAAGCATGGAACAGCCTTCCAGCAGATGTGGTAGATGTTAATACAGTGAAGTAATTTTAAAATGCATGGAATAGGCATAGTGCTATCCTAGATCATGATAAGGCCAGGGAGTAAAAAACTGGGCAGACTAGATGGGCCAAATAGTTCTAATCTGCCAAGACATTCTGTGTTTCTATGTAACAGTAAATTAGGTTTAAAAAAGGCCTGAGTCCATCAAGATTAACCCTTCTTAGTAATATTGATAATTTCCACTGCAATTGCGGTGCCCCAAGGAGCCAAATTTGGGTGTTGCTTAATGCCTCATTATCAAGGCATTATGGAAACAGAACCTGAATGGTGAATGAAATCATCGATTGCATCCATCGCTCATTTTAACCTAGGATGTTCCATGCCGGCACTGTGTACTCAATGCTCAAAAAGTGCACAACAGCATGGTGTCCTCAATGGGTAAATGTACAGCTATATCCTTGCAAAATTCTTCTATTACTGTAGGCATTTATTTTAGCCAGGGTGAATTATTAGTCATCTTCACTGATTCATTCCTCACGTCATTAATGATGGTATGTCTTCAGAAGCAAGAATGAGATAAATGGAAGTATGTTCATCACAATGTGTAAATAGTTAGGAAGGATTTAGTCCATAACTAAAAACTCGACTAATTCCGAAACTATTCCAACAAATATCTAACAGATGCTAAAGTTGTATAAACTGCCTTTAAAATGAACTTGTCATCCACAATTGATGACCTGCCAATATGTAACTATAGATAAAAAGGTTCCCTTCAGGTAAGGAATGCAATTTAATAGACACATTTGCTGGTGAAGCTAATCAGGTATTAGCACAAAGAAAAAAAGTTCCCATAGGGATAAGCCGGCTCTACCTATAGATGTAAGTGATCTTCTTGTGAGAGACTCCGGTATATAGGTGCTCCGTCTGGCTGTGAAGGCTCCTCTGTAAACTCACATCTATCAAATGACTCATTAGTTGTTTTCCCTAAGTGAGGTCCCTCTCACTCTTTTTCATTTGTAAAAACTGAACAAATGATCTATACATTGTGTCAGCAAAATTGCAAATGAATCTCCTAAATTAGGAGAAAAATATATTTTAAATATGTCTATGGAATCTCCTGTTTATGGCATCACCTGCGGCTTGATATGCAAATTAACTTTTTTAAATGTGAAATGTGTGATGCCATTAACAGGAGACTCCACAGGCACACTTAAAACACGTTTTGTCCTAATTTAGGTATTTTCTTGCCATTTTGCTAACACAATGTATAGATCATTTTCAATCTTTTTTTGTGTCTAAATTCACAGAAAAATGCACAGTTTAGTTTCAACAAAATACATCATCCAACAACTTAAAAATATAATTTATTGTGCAGGCAAAAATCTACTGTCCCTTTAAAGCATTTCTTTTTTCTGTTTTACTTTTCTGATGCATAATCATATCAGTTTTCATGTCCTTACCTTGACCTTTCTTTATGCACAAATCTGCCACCATGGAATTTAAGTGAAGCGTTCAAGAATATTATCAGGCTGACCAACTGTGCTAGGCCAAAAAAGAAAAAAAGATTGAGACATACACAAGAGGTGTCTATTTCATAGCTGACTTATACATGTCTTTCCTGAGCAGCATTTTAAATAAGGGTTTTAATGAAGATGAAACAAGAGAGTCAGAGAGTACCTGTCAGAGCATATTATATTATTACTGCAAACGCAGTCAAGTGAAACATTACAAGTCAACTGTTTCAAAAGAGATCTTTTATTCTGGTCCTAATATACTGTTGCATATTAGTAATAATGGATGAGTGTTTGGTCATGAAGGCAACTTTGTGACTAATCCACACCTGTAAATGTGGAGCAGAAGAGACATAAATCAATGATGACTTCAATTTTTAAATACCGTATTTATCGGCGTATAACACGCACTTTTTCTCCCTGAAAATAGGGAGCAAATGATGGGTGCGTGTTATACGCCGATCGGTGGCTGGGGAAAAAAAAAAAATCTAAAACTTACCTCGTTCCTGTTCTTTCCCCCAGTGCTCTGAAGGTGCGTGGCTGTGAGGGAAGCGTTGTGAGCTCCCCTCCAGCCGCGCGGTCAATAATGTGTGTTTTTTTTTAAACAAACTTTATTGTTCCTCGTGGCTGTATCATGGCATATTAAATGGCATATTGGGGGCAATATCCTGGCATATTGGGGGCAATATCATGGCATATTAAATGGCATATTGGGGGCAATATCCTGGCATATTAAAATGGCATATTGGGGGCAATATCCTGGCATATTAAAATGGCATATTGGGGGCAATATCCTGGCATATTGGGGGCAATATCATGGCATATTAAATGGCATATTGGGGGCAATATCCTGGCATATTAAAATGGCATATTGGGGGCAATATCCTGGCATATTAAAATGGCATATTGGGGGCAATATCCTGGCATATTAAATGGCATATTGGGGGCAATATCCTGGCATATTAAATGGCATATTGGGCTTCAAAGTTCTTTATTTGAAATTTAAGGTTTTTTTCCTGAAATTTCCTTCTAAAAATGAGGTGCGTGTTATACGCCGGCGCGTGTTATACGCCGATAAATACGGTATTTATTTTCTAAAATGTACAGGGAAAACAAACACTACATTTTTTTTTATCACCTGTAATATACCAGAACAGGTGAACAAAACATTGCAAAATGTAACGCTGTGCTCTCCTCTATTCATGCTAAGGGTTAAACAACAAAAGATTTGTCCCAAGCAGGTTGACCGGGCAACATCTCAGCTTAACAGAGCATGTAATTTCCCGCTTTTTTTTTCTTAGAGTGAAAATGTGTAGGTTGGAATTTTCCAAGAATCATTGACTCTTTCAGTTTTATGCCCTGAGCTAAGTTGCGTCAGTGGATATAACTGGATGTATTTTGTTATATGATTTCCTGTCAGATAAGAGAAAACGAAAAACAAAACGCTTGCATTTGATTAATCCAAGTCAAACTGTTTTGTACCATTTACATGTTTCTTATGTGGTTTACATTTGCTGCAAAGAACCCGTGTACTTCTGGTGATAATTAAAATAGGAAGATAGAAATGTATTCATGGAACAAGCATGAACCAAGAAACAGAAAAAGGAACATTTTTTGTAAGGAAAGTAGTTAGATTAATTACATATTACAAAAGTGAATTCCTGACATTTTAAATGATGGCCAGTGATTTTGTCACAAAAACAACGAGATCTTAGTCATTTGATCAGTGGTCTTTTTTTTTTCTCTTTTTTTTAAATTTATTTTATTTAGAAAAATAAAAAATATTACATACATCTATTATACCAGCTATACATTATCAAAAAATAAAGTGCTTGTATAAAGACATACAACATAAAAAACATAACATACAAGACATACACTTTAATAAATGCTCCCATTTTGGGAGTATTTCAACCCTTGGTACAGTAATTCACTATGTGGTATGTCTTTTATGTATTCCCTGATACGTTTGCAATTTATTAAACCAACTTTTCTGTGTAGGTTTCCTTCCCCTCCCCCCCCCCCCTCCCCTTTTTTTTTTTTTTTTTTTTTTTTGTATGGGGGTTTGACAATCTCCAAATCCAGCAGTCAGCTGACGTTTATTAACATAGTTATAAATCAAGTTCACATTGCATTTGTGTAATATGCCTGTGATTTTATTGGCTAATTGATTATATTATATTTTTTTATGTAAATTAACATTTGTGTTACTTTGTCTGTGGTTATTATTTTTTCGTTTTCAGTGCTTTTCTTGCACTGTTTAACTCTGTGTAGTATTAACCTTTTTTCTTGCTATCATATGTCTGCTTGCCTCTGTCCCAGGCACGCACCGAGATACCACTATGCCGGCTATGTGGTTCTGCTATGCGTTGCCTTGGTAACGACACATGCAGCTACATACTGATAGACACTCCCACCCTCACACATGTTTCTGCCATTAGCTGCTCTATTTAAAAGAGCTGTGTCTGGTTGATGTCAGCATGCTGGTCTGTTTGCTTAGAGGCTGAAGAAGTTCCCCGAACGAAACGCGTCCCTCTTGTTAAAGTGAAGTTACCTGGCCAGGTTCTCAATTCTTCCTTCTTTACTGACCAGCACGTTTCTATATCCATGTACTATTCATGGTATTTTGCTAACCCAATCAGCAAGTGAGTAATTTGACACTCTGCCTGTGGTTACCTTTGTATCTGTGTCTGTTGATTTGTATTTAAAGGCACATATCTTTGTTTCTTGTTTTTAACAATTTGTCAATTTTTTTTTACATTTGTGTATATTTTTTCTATATGTATTTATATATTATATTATTAAATTTATATATTTTATATTTATTTACTATCTTTGGTTTTTTTATATTGATTGACACTTACTCTGTTTAACTGCCAAGCGCTGTCTACTCACCTTCCCATTCTGTTTCCCTTTACAGTGGCTTGCTCCACTGTTTTCTTATAAAGACTAGCAGCTTATTTTCTCAATGCGACTCATCTGTCCAATCCACTGAGATATTTCATTGTCAATATCCTCAATCAGTGTACCGCTGGGTTTGTATACATTTATAATAATTATTTAAATTTTTTTTTTTTTTTGGCGCTGTGTATATCACATTTCTACTTTTAATAAATGCATCTGACTCAACTAGCCGGCTAGGTGTCCTACTGATTTCATCAATATGAGCATGATGCACTAACTGCCTCGTGGTTTTACAAAATTTTTGGAAATTCTCCACCTGGCTTACGCTTCAAAATCTCCTGCATTGGCTGTAATAATTGTTAAGGGCTGGGGCGTTGCTTCTTTATTTTACTTTCTCTTTTCCTTCCCTTTTTCCTCCTTATCCCTCATTCCCTCTTATTCAAGCCCCTCTGCCTATTACCCCAGAGTTAATCTGTGTGGGTTGGTGTACCGCATTTCTTGGACGCATATCTTGGACGCAAGACTTGTCTCAATTCTCCTTAGATTTTTCTAGGGTCTCAATCCATCTATCCCAGCCTACCGCAGTGTTGGCCTTTTCATAACATTTTGAGATGAGCTTCTCTATTTTAAGATAATGTACAACATTAGTTATTATTTTCCCCCATTTGGAAAAACTGGATGATCTCCAGTTTCTAGAAATTGCCAGCTTAACTCCTAATAGTATGAGAATGAGAATCTGTTTCTGCTCCTTCTTCAGTACACTTAAATCCAGATGTAAGAGGGCTTTTTTAGGACTAATTACAAGTTCAGACTGGATAATGGTATTAACTTTTCTTTGAACTTTGTTCCATAACCTACTTATTAGAGGACATGTGAACCAGATATGTAAGAAATTTGCTGGGGCTGAGCCACACCTCCAACACAGACGGGATACACCTTGGTACATTTTTGATAGTCTATCTGGGGTAAGGTACCATCTATTCACAATTTTAAAGTGTAGCTCAATGAGGTTGAGAGAGTGAGCCACCCTCGAGGTATCCCTTAAGGAATGTATTCATTCTCTTTCTGTTATGGTCCATACAGATCTTTTTCCCATTTATGGATGGTCAGTGGTCTTAATGTACAATGATTAGTTCATTTTAGAATGACTAAAGGAACTTAGTCAATAACCATGAAACTAATGCGTGTATTAATAACATCTTGTAGGAATAAAAATCTTTTTTTTAAAAAATATTAAACAATTCATATTTTTATTAATAGCAATACATTAAAAATTATGAATATTAATATTGATAAGGCACTATTATTTATGCTAGGGCCACACCAACAATATTAATATTAAAATGATACCCTATATTTTATTGAATACTTTGAGACCCACATAACTTTATAATTCAACAAAATACATCATCCAACAACTTAAAAATATAATTTATTGTGCAGACAAAGATCTATTATAAGATAGCTAGATAATCTGTTAGCAGTTCAACATGTGAAACAGACATTAATACTTCATAACATGTCAGCATAACATGACATGATAAAGTACAATATTGAATGATTATCAGTTCTTAGTTAATGGCTTTATAATTTGGTAAAAAACAATAATGCAATAATCAAAGGATTGCATTAACATTCTATATTTCTCACAATATCACAGTATATCACAATATTATATATCATGTATTAAAGAAAACATAAAACAGCATATGTTCCTTAAAGGACAACTGTAGCAAAAGATGTACTTATGAAAGATTGTATCAAGTGTAGATTATTTCTAAAGAAATAATTTAACGAAAGAATACAAATTAAGTGCCTTATTAAGCCTTCTTAACTCTATATAGTTCTCACAGGGGGCAGACGTGTTCTTCACTCACTTTGGTTCAGCTGGATAAAGATCTGACCCATCTGACCATAGATTCTAAACAAAATGTCTGCCTCTTGGTAGAGCTATATGTAGTATGTAGGCTCAATAGTGTACTTTATTTGTATTCTTTCATTAAAGCAGTTCTATATAAAATGTCTACTCTTGATGCCATTTTTAAATTAAACGGAACTTCTTTTTTTGTGCTACAGTTGTCCTTTAAGTTTTAAAAGATAATACAAATGGTGTAATTAGAATCAATATCTACTCAAAATAACATCATTAATTATTTTTATAATAACATAATAATAAATGTTGTACTTTAAAGAGATACTCTCTATAAATCAAACCTTAATTCACAGCAATATACATTGAATTGTGCAGTTTAAAAGCACAGTAAATGGCTGGTTAGAGCAATACTTATTTTTCATAAATAAACTCAATCCACGTTTACTTTATCAAAGTATTAATTATTTGTACTTTAAAAAAATTATATTAATAACCACTATTTTCTACAAATCGGTGTTGCACAAAAATAAAAAGTGAAATAACACAAATAAATAATATTTTCTAACAATGGTATCAAACCAAATTAACTTTTTCCAATCTACTTGGAAACACAATATCTGTCTTATTTTGAAATGGCAGGCTTTCAAAATGCACTAATTAGTGGTAATAAAAAAGGTCTCTATCTCAATGTGCTTTTATGATGTAAGATCACTTCTAAAAAACAATTGTAAATATATTTAACAAACATTCAAATAATGACTCGGACCATTGTAAGATACAATTATGCAGCTACAATCTAAATCTAAGGATAATTTGTGAGGTTTTAAACAAATTCTTATCTATTTATTTTCTTATATTAAAACAATCCAATAGAATTCATAGGTGTTACTTATGATAATTATAACTGATCATGTGATTGAACAAATTATAACAACTTTTCCCCATTACTCACCAGGAGGTGGCCCTCTCATCTTGCAACTGATTTTTTTCCAATCTCCGAAGTGTTCATTCACATTTGTGAGATCCTTGTGTAGAAGGCTATACAAGTTTCATAACCTATATATTGAGATAAGCAAATCCTTTAAGTTCTTACAGACTTTTATAAAACATGATTCTGACACTGGTCTGTATGGAGCTTAATTCATCCAATATTGAAATTGTTTAACTATAACTAAACCTTACAATATTAGTCAATCTTTCTCAATTAAAAAAAGGACTTTAGGAGAACTGGAAAAGAAGACATAAGCCTATACCAAAAACAGAGTACTGGAGCAAGCAGAACTAAAAACAGACAGGAGCAGGGAAAAAGCTGAAACCAAACTGAATAAGAAATACAGGGCACAGGGCTAAATACAAAAACATAAATACAGTACAGAGATAGACAGGGCACAGAAAAAAAGGAATGGCAACATAACGTAAAGGCATACAAAGGACAGGGCTGTGAGATATAGGAACCCATATATAAACCCATATATAAACAGAAAACAAACAAAGGACAGGGCTAAAGCAACCCACTTTAGTGGGCCCTGGGCAAAGTCTTTAGCAGTGGTCCCCCCTCGACCCAATTTTTCTAAAGTCGCACTGTAAAAAACAATGTAAATGTAAACATTTTAATATTATATGCATCTATTTTCATATACCGTATTTGCTCGAATATAAGACGACCCTGATTATAAGACGACCCCCGAAAATTTGGATATTCCTTTAGGGGGGGAAAAAAAAAAACTGAATATAAGACTACCCTATAGGAAAAAAGTTCAACTTGTATATATTCACATGTAAATTGCTTTTTAATACTTAATAAAAAAATATGATATTAAACAAATGCATTTATTGTTTTTATTTCCTTTTATGTGCCAATGCTGCCTCTCCCCCCCCCCCCCCAGCGTTGTCTCTCCCTCTCCCCAAACTTTTCTCTCTCTCTCTCCACCTCCCTCCCTCCTTTTCTCTCTCTCTCTCTCCCCCCTCCCCTTGTCTCTGTCTCTCCCCCTCCCCTAGTCTCTGTCTCTTCCCCTCCCCTGGTCTCTGTCTCTTCCCCCTCCCCTGGTCTCTGTCTCTTCCCCCTCCCCTTGTCTCTGTCTCTTCCCCCTCCCTTGTCTCTGTCTCTTCCCCCTCCCTTGTCTCTGTCTCTTCCCCCCTCCCTTGTCTCTGTCTCTTCCCCCTCCCCTTGTATCTGTCTCCCTGCTCCCTCCCCTTGTCTCTCTCCCCCCCCCCTCCCCTCCCTCCCCCTCACCTTGTTTCTTTCCCTGGTGGCTAGTGGAGGCAGCCGGGGGATGTCTGAACGATACGTGCAGACATCCTCCATGCTGCCCGACCCTTCCGTCTATTATGACGGACAGCCAGTCCGACATAATAGATGGAAGTGTCGGGCAGCATGGAGGATCCCTGGCTGCCCAAATCTCTTGGTGGGTAGTGGAGGCAGCTGTAGGATGTCTGCACGATACGCGCAGACATCCTCCGCTGCTGCCCGGCACTTCCGCCCAAGCCAATTTGCACTTTAATATGCCAGTGTTATTTTGCCATTAATATTCCCCAGCCAATTTGCCCAGTAATATGCCAGAGTTATTTGCCATTAATAAGCCCCTGCCTATTTGCCCAATAATAATATGCCAGTATTATTGTGCCATTCATATACCACAGCCAATTTGCCCAGTAGTATGTTAGTATTATTTTGCCATATGCCAGTATTACTTTTGGCATTAATATGCCACAGGCAATTTTCCCAATAATATGCTAGTATTATTTTCCCATTAGTAAGCCACATCCAATTTGGCCAATAATATGCCAGTATTATTTTGCCATTAATATGCCCCAGCCAATTTGCCCTATAATATGCCAGTATTGTTTTGTAATTAATATTCCCCAGCTAATTTGCCCAGCTAATATGCCAGTATTATTTTGCCATTAATATGCCCCAGCCAATTTACCCAATAATATGCCAGTATTATTTGCCATTAATATGCCCCTGCCAATTTGCCTTTTTTCCAGGTGATTTGTAGCAGGCAGCATGGTGTCCTCCATGCTGCCTGTTTGGCTCCCCCACAGTTTGTGCAGAGAGGTCACGTGACCCGGCGCATGTCTGACATCAGAGCACTGGTCACACGACCTGTCAGCACTTCCCCGTCACACTGCACACAGCATTGAGGTTTCTCTGTGCTGCCTGTTCGGGTCCTTGTGCAGCCTGCTTGCAGCCTGGTCTTCCCAGCCACCGTCTCTGCCAGCAAGCAAGGTTTTTTTTTTTTTTTTTTAAAGGGCGGCTTTTTTTCTTTCGTTTTGTGTCGCCCCTTAAAGGCATAGAAGGCTTGTCTTGTTTGACTTACACTAAATACAGCGCTGCTCCTTAGACTGTAATAATATATGTAATCTGGGTACAGGCAACTGATTTATTTGACTGCAGATTAACTATTGAAAAAGTTGAGATACTTAATACAAAACTGTATAAATATAATGCAAGAAAACTTGATCTTTTGTGTATACTCACTTTACAAATCAATAGAACAGCATACCAACAAAAATTCAGAATTGATTGAAACCAGACTGCCTTAGGGACTCAGCTAGCGAGGTAGTAAATAATTTACACTAAGATTTGTTAAGGTTTATTACAAGACAGCTCACTTACGGCTGAACAATGAGGCTACTGGCACACTAAAAAAAATGCTGTAACATAGAAGAATAATTAACAAACTCATAGCTCAATGAATAAATTAGACTAATTGTTACCCCAGAAAGTCAAACACCGAACCCTTACTAACTAATTTTAGTAACAATTTTGATATTGAGTCAGGGGTCAGGAGAGAGAGAGAGAAAACATATAGTATACATATATATATATATATATATATATATATATATATATATATACAAGTTTACGGAACCTTTGATCTGGATCTCCCGGAGATGGTGAGTGAGCTCCAGTGCAGCTTCTATTACAGTCATCCATCGAGCTTCTTTTCTTTTTTGTTTGTATATTGAGAAAATGGAATGTTCCTGCTGATCTACCTACTTTTAGAATTTTAACTAATAACCACTAAACTGCATACACGGTAACACCTTATATGTGCAGGAGGATAGTATGCAAGTATTTAAGTTCAAATCCACATGTTTTAATACAAATTCACATATTCATATATACATATATATATTTGCTTTCACCGTGCATGAAAATTATTATGCAGCAACATAATTGAAGAGCCTGTATTACTTAAACTTTGTAGAGCATAAAAAAATAATTGAAAATGATCTATACATTGCATTAGCAAAACTGCAAGCAAATGCCTTAATTAGGAGAAAAATGTGTGTTAAATGTGTCTGTGGAGTCTCCTACTTATGACATCACGCGTGGCATGGCAATTTTGCTAATACAGTGTATAGATCATCTTCAATCATGTTTTATGCTCTACATGCACTGCAAAAACAATGTCCAGGTGATACAGTCCCTCTAAGTCATCATGTAATAAAGCCTGTATTGTAATGTTATTACATATCTTATTCTCAATCCTTAAGTTAAACAAAAGGAAAAAAAATGTTGGTTTGTAAATTTCCCCTCTCACCAGCTCGGCTTTATTGGGTAACATTAAAATTAAATAATAATCATACATAATAAAAAAAAAAAAATGTCACAGTGAATTAACTGATGGTGCAAAAAAATAACAGCAATGAAGAAAAATAATCTTCAGTACTTTAGTCCAAAGACAAGGGCTAAAACGAAAAAAAAAAAGTTTCTTAATGGGTGAACTATTACAATTAAAAGCCTCCAAACGTGCTACTTGAAAATCAGTAACATTTATTTCACAAATATTCCTCCCAGGCTAATAATTAAGTTGCCTTGTAAGTTGGTGATAGTCAGAGAACAGATGCCATTAATCTTTTAGACTGCACCCCTGCTTAATTCATACTAGGGGCCTTTAATGAATCATCTACAAGTTTTAGGTCTGGTAGATGAACCTGTCGGCTACTTTTAGAACATTCTGACCTAAAATAATATGTCCTTGTTGTAAAATAGTCTATTCTATCGTTTAACTCCCTTGAGCACTCACCTAATGCCACTTTCATCTTGATAACAGTATACGGTGTGCAAAGCCACAGAGAGAATGCCAGAATATGTAATTATGCTTCAGTTCAGTGCACAATAGGCAATAGAATGTATTCACTAAACAGGTAATTGTGTAAAAACAGGCAGCTGGAAGAATGTATGTATACACACACACATACACACACATACACACACACACACACACACACACACACACATACACACATATAGACATACACACACACACATATACACATATACACACACACATATACACATATACATATACACATATATACACATATACACACACACATATACACATATACACATATATATATATCTAATCTGATCATTTCAGATCGTGTCCTAGAAACAATAAAATAATGGCTGCATTCTACATTGGCCAAAGTGGGCCCAGAGAGCCAAGTTTAGTTTTTCCCAAATAGAAGATCTGACCCAAGATCAAGAATATGTCTCTGATTGAGCAATCTGGAGCTAATAGGATTTAATACGGTACTTTATTTGCATTCTTTCATTTACGCATCTGTATTCAAAAAGCATACACTTGATGCAATTTTTCAATTAACCAAAGTAAAAAAAATTTGCCTACAGAAGTCCTTTAAGGTATTGTTCAGCACAACCATATATACTACATGGCCAAAAAAAGGATGTGGATAAGCGCTCCTACTCTTTATTTACCCATATACCTTGCTTTAAATCCTGCTATGATTGCTTACCTTTATCGAATACTAGGCTTTGTGGATTTCTCTTTGGTACTTCAGTTATGTCTCCCAGAAGATCTGCTAAGGTCACTCAAAACCAAGTGTATATCCTGGATACTGGCCTAGCCTGTGTTCTGACAATGTATTGGTGAAAACATCGAGTGAACTGCGCATATGACTCAAATCACAGATTTGACATTTCGGAGGAACAGCAGACTATTGACCACCATACATGCGCGAGCATCTCAGCAAAAGCTAAGATGCCGCCAACAATGGGATTATACAAGGAGGGTAAGGGTGAGGGTTATGGTTAACTGTGCAAATTACTGCTAACCCTTATCGAAACCCTAAACACCCCTGGTGTAATGTATGTACCTGGCTTGAAAAACATATTTAGATTTACCTATAGTCATAACCCTTGACCCATCCCTACAGCCCCTGTTCTAAATGTTCAGCTGTCAGCATCTCAGCCAACCCTAGGTGAGGTTCCGTTCTCCTCGTTTAAGCTGTGTATGTTTTAAGACCTGCATAGTGTAAACAGAATGCTTCCTGTGAACAGTGCAAAGCATACTGTGCATTGGCACTATTAATAGTGAACAGGGCCAGACTGGCCTACCGGGATACCGGGAAATTTCCCGGTAGGCCGCCTGCCCTGGGGCTGCTTTGAGCTGTGACAGTAGTTTTTTTTTTATCCCTGTGTGCCCTGCCGCGGCCTCCCGCGATTGGCACAAGGGATCAAAGGTTTTTTTCCCCTCCCGCACACCGCGATCGGCCAAAGGACAAATATATTTTTTTCCTCTATGCCCTCCCTCTATGCCTTGCTGCCGGATATGAGCATATGAAGTCATATCCGGCAACGTTACTTCCGCAGTGCGCACAGATAAGCCACTTCCCTCTGCACGCAAGGCTGTGTGATGAGATGTAGATCGTCACATGGACAGTGCTGAGCTCGTACAACAGAGCTCATCTACATTTTCTATCAACAAAAGGTACTCTTTTAAACTGTGTAAAGTAACTGTAATATGGACCATCTTTAAAACTCTTATGTTATTCAGGTGAGGGGGGGGATTTGCATAATTGGTGCATAATGGAGTGCAATAATTATTATTAGTATATTATTTGAGATATGATCATGGGATTATCTTTACTTTGCCATTTTATTACAAAAATAAAATTAAGACATGTTTTTAAATGATTTCTTTCAAAAAAAATGGTACAAAAAAAATGTAATCCCTAATACAACAATGTAGACAATTATTGATTTTGTGACTAACAACTCTGATGCTGATCCTATAACTGGCTGAGGGTCATGAGGGCTTTAGATGAGGCAATGTTTATATTTATATGACATTTATAAGCATGTGAACCATATTAAAATATATCATTGTACCTCAGGTGGGGGACAGATGCAATGATATAATTTAATATTATATTTATGTGGGGGTTGAAAGTGGAGCTGAGAGAACTTGGGCTGAGTAAATTATATATTTTAATATTTAGATTTATGTGTGGGGAGGAACTGTAAAAAGAGGGGGCTACAGTGGTGAGAGAATCATATTCTGTAATAAATTTATTTGAAATGGTGGAGGGAAGGGGATTGGAATGAGGGCATTATTTACTGTAATATCATAATTATCGGGGTAGGCCAGGGCTTGACAAATCCTAGATCGCCATGACGCCCAGGAAATTAGACGTGGCGTCTAGGTAATTTTAGCCCCGTATGGTGCCCTCGCTGCTGGGATGTACATACTGATTATATGTGTGTGAGACTCACTGTTTGTGTGTGTATGACTGGCTGTATGTGTGTGTGACTGAATGTGTTGTGGTGTATATCTGATATCATATACTTTGGAAATAATTCTGATAAATTATATAACCTGTTAACCAATTTGATAAATGACACTTTGACACAATCTAATATTTAGAAGATAATAAATCCCAATAAATATATATAGGATAAAAAAGTGTGTGACTGACTGTGTGTGTGTGTGACTGACTGTGTGTGTGTGTGTGTGACTGACTGTGTGTATGTGTGTCACTGCATGTGTGTGTAACTGTCTGTGTGTGTGTGTGACGGACTGACTGTATCTATCTGTCTTATCTTCAAATAATATATTATTCAAATGTGCTTTAAATGCATGGTTTCCCTTTTAATGAACAACAAAATAATTATGTTATGCTGTTAGGGCTGGTTTCATGAAGACATGCTATGGGGTGGGTATAAAGAAGCAATGCTATGGGGATGGTATAATGATCCAATGCTATAGGACTGGTATGCAATTATTTCCAGGGCTGGTTTTCATTCCCAGTCCGGCCCTGATTGTGAGAAAAACCCAAATTTCTCGGGACAGAATTCATGAAACCAGGACTGTCCCAGCAAATTCTGGATTGTTCACTCTGTATTGTATGATGGTGCCACACTGAATGTCACTGAGCCTTTTACCGAAGCCCAAATAGGGCTTTACATTTATGTTTCTTGGTCCTACTTTCTCCTGTGCTTTTTATCATGTACTAGAATAACATTACAAATCGTTAGGACAGTTTGTTTTTTGTGTAAATATGAAACTGATAATGTTAGTGTAACAAAAAACAAACATAACATGCTTAATTATTAAAACTCAAGCCAACATTGCCCTCTAGCTGATGCCATTCGAAGAGCAGCTTAGCTCACTCTATAACTGGTACAAGAGAAGAATTTTGTTCTTAATTTTCAAATACTTATAAAGTGTTCTTACTGGTTTCAGAAAATAATTATTTTGTATGGGTAATTTAAACCATAACGCTGGCACTGAAACTGATATATTACATTTATTATAAAGGATACTTTATAGGTGCAAAAAGCAGTCAAGTATATAATTATAATATTTTATAAAAAGAATATTGATATATGATCTTATGTTATTCTATCTCACTGGGTTTATTCACTAAAATTCGACACCGGAATTTGACATAGTCTCAAAAATAGCTTTGATCATTTTGCCTCCCATTACTTTCAATGGGGAGGATTTCAACCTGAGAGCCAAGGTTCTTAGTCTCAAAATTAAAGTGAAATTTTTGTGAATAGACCCATTAATGTTTATCTCTTGAGATAAACTCCATATATACAAAAATAAGAATGTGGCTTACTGGGAGTTTGATGTTGGCTAACTGAGAGTTTGATATTAGCTAATTGGGAGTTTGATATTGGATAACTGAGAGTTTGATTTTGGCCAACTGAGAGTTTATATTGGCTAACTGAGAGTTTGATATTGGCTTACTGAGAGTTTGATATTGGATAACTGAGAGTTTGATATTGGCTTACTGAGAGTTTGATGTTGGCTAATTGAGAGTTTGATATTGGCTAACTGAGAGTGTGATATTGGCTTACTGAGAGTTTGATATTGGATAACTGAGAGTTTGATGTTGGCTAACTGGGAGTTTGATATTGGCTAACTGAGAGTTTGATGTTGGCTAACTGAGAGTTTGATATTGGATAACTGAGAGTTTGATACTGGCTAACTGTGAGTTTGATGTTGGTTAACTGAGAGTGTGACATTGGCTAACTGAGAGTTTGATATTGGCTAAATGGGAGTTTGATATTGGATAAGTGAGAGTTGGATGTTGGCTTACTGAGAGTTTGATATTGGCTAACTGAGAGTTTGATGTTGGCTAACTGAGAGTTTGATACTGGCTAACTGAGAGTTTGATGTTGGTTAACTGAGAGTTTGATATTGGCTAACTGAGAGTTTGATTTTGGGTAACTGAGAGTGTGATATTGGCTTACTGAGAGTTTGATATTGGATAACTGAGAGTTTGATGTTGGCTAACTGATAGTTTGATATTGGCTAACTGAGAGTTTGATATTGGGTAACTAAGAGTTTGATATTGGCTAACTGAGAGTTTGATGTTGGCTAACTGAGAGTTTGATATTGGCTAACTGAGAGTTTGATATTGGCTAACTGGGAATTTGATGTTGGCTAACTGAGAGTTTGATATTGGTTAACTGAGAGTTTGATATTGGCTAACTGAGAGTTTGATGTTGGCTAACTGAGAGTTTGATATTAGCTAACAGAGTTTGATATTGGCTAACTGAGAGTTTGATTTTGGGTAACTGAGAGTGTGATATTGGCTTACTGAGTGTTTGATATTAGATAACTGGGAGTTTGATATTGGCTAACTGAGAGTTTGATGTTGGCTAACTGAGAGTTTGATATTGGATAACTGAGAGTTTGATATTGGATAACTGAGAGTTTGATATTGGATAACTGAGAGTTTGATATTGGCTAACTGAGAGTTTGATACTGGCTAACTGTGAGTTTGATGTTGGTTAACTGAGAGTGTGACATTGGCTAACTGAGAGTTTGATATTGGCTAAATGGGAGTTTGATATTGGATAAGTGAGAGTTGGATGTTGGCTTACTGAGAGTTTGATATTGGCTAACTGAGAGTTTGATGTTGGCTAACTGAGAGTTTGATACTGGCTAACTGAGAGTTTGATGTTGGTTAACTGAGAGTTTGATATTGGCTAACTGAGAGTTTGATTTTGGGTAACTGAGAGTGTGATATTGGCTTACTGAGAGTTTGATATTGGATAACTGAGAGTTTGATATTGGGTAACTAAGAGTTTGATATTGGCTAACTGAGAGTTTGATGTTGGCTAACTGAGAGTTTGATATTGGCTAACTGAGAGTTTGATATTGGCTAACTGGGAGTTTGATGTTGGCTAACTGAGAGTTTGATATTGGTTAACTGAGAGTTTGATATTGGCTAACTGAGAGTTTGATGTTGGCTAACTGAGAGTTTGATATTGGCTAACAGAGTTTGATATTGGCTAACTGAGAGTTTGATGTTGGTTAACTGAGAGTTTGATATTGGCTAACTGAGAGTTTGATGTTGGCTAACTGAGAGTTTGATATTGGCTAACTGAGAGTTTGATATTGGTTAACTGAGAGTTTGATATTGGCTAACTGAGAGTTTGATATTGGCTTACTGAGAGTTTGATGTTGGCTAATTGAGAGTTTGATATTGGCTAACTGAGAGTGTGATATTGGCTTACTGAGAGTTTGATATTGGCTAACTGAGAGTTTGATATTGGGTAACTAAGAGTTTGATATTGGCTAACTGAGAGTTTGATGTTGGCTAACTGAGAGTTTGATATTGGCTAACTGAGAGTTTGATATTGGTTAACTGAGAGTTTGATATTGGCTAACTGAGAGTTTGATATTGGCTTACTGAGAGTTTGATGTTGGCTAATTGAGAGTTTGATATTGGCTAACTGAGAGTGTGATATTGGCTTACTGAGAGTTTGATATTGGATAACTGAGAGTTTGATGTTGGCTAACTGGGAGTTTGATATTGGCTAACTGAGAGTTTGATGTTGGCTAACTGAGAGTTTGATATTGGATAACTGAGAGTTTGATATTGGCTAACTGAGAGTTTGATATTGGCTTACTGAGAGTTTGATGTTGGCTAATTGAGAGTTTGATATTGGCTAACTGAGAGTGTGATATTGGCTTACTGAGAGTTTGATATTGGATAACTGAGAGTTTGATGTTGGCTAACTGGGAGTTTGATATTGGCTAACTGAGAGTTTGATGTTGGCTAACTGAGAGTTTGATATTGGATAACTGAGAGTTTGATATTGGATAACTGAGAGTTTGATATTGGATAACTGAGAGTTTGATATTGGCTAACTGAGAGTTTGATACTGGCTAACTGTGAGTTTGATGTTGGTTAACTGAGAGTGTGACATTGGCTAACTGAGAGTTTGATATTGGCTAAATGGGAGTTTGATATTGGATAAGTGAGAGTTGGATGTTGGCTTACTGAGAGTTTGATATTGGCTAACTGAGAGTTTGATGTTGGCTAACTGAGAGTTTGATACTGGCTAACTGAGAGTTTGATGTTGGTTAACTGAGAGTTTGATATTGGCTAACTAACTGAGAGTTTGATATTGGTTAACTGAGAGTTTGATATTGGCTAACTGAGAGTTTGATGTTGGCTAACTGAGAGTTTGATATTAGCTAACAGAGTTTGATATTGGCTAACTGAGAGTTTGATTTTGGGTAACTGAGAGTGTGATATTGGCTTACTGAGTGTTTGATATTAGATAACTGAGAGTTTGATGTTGGCTAACTGATAGTTTGATATTTGCTAACTGAGAGTTTGATATTGGCTAACTGAGAGTTTGATATTGGGTAACTAAGAGTTTGATATTGGCTAACTTAGAGTTTGTTGTTGGCTAACTGAGAGTTTGATATTGGCTAACTGAGAGTTTGATATTGGCTAACTGGGAGTTTGATGTTGGCTTACTGAGAGTTTGATGTTGGCTAATTGAGAGTTTGATATTGGCTAACTGAGAGTGTGATATTGGCTTACTGAGAGTTTGATATTGGATAACTGAGAGTTTGATGTTGGCTAACTGGGAGTTTGATATTGGCTAACTGAGAGTTTGATGTTGGCTAACTGAGAGTTTGATATTGGATAACTGAGAGTTTGATATTGGATAACTGAGAGTTTGATATTGGATAACTGAGAGTTTGATATTGGCTAACTGAGAGTTTGATACTGGCTAACTGTGAGTTTGATGTTGGTTAACTGAGAGTGTGACATTGGCTAACTGAGAGTTTGATATTGGCTAAATGGGAGTTTGATATTGGATAAGTGAGAGTTGGATGTTGGCTTACTGAGAGTTTGATATTGGCTAACTGAGAGTTTGATGTTGGCTAACTGAGAGTTTGATACTGGCTAACTGAGAGTTTGATGTTGGTTAACTGAGAGTTTGATATTGGCTAACTGAGAGTTTGATTTTGGGTAACTGAGAGTGTGATATTGGCTTACTGAGAGTTTGATATTGGATAACTGAGAGTTTGATATTGGGTAACTAAGAGTTTGATATTGGCTAACTGAGAGTTTGATGTTGGCTAACTGAGAGTTTGATATTGGCTAACTGAGAGTTTGATATTGGCTAACTGGGAGTTTGATGTTGGCTAACTGAGAGTTTGATATTGGTTAACTGAGAGTTTGATATTGGCTAACTGAGAGTTTGATGTTGGCTAACTGAGAGTTTGATATTGGCTAACAGAGTTTGATATTGGCTAACTGAGAGTTTGATGTTGGTTAACTGAGAGTTTGATATTGGCTAACTGAGAGTTTGATTTTGGGTAACTGAGAGTGTGATATTGGCTTACTGAGAGTTTGATATTGGCTAACTGAGAGTTTGATATTGGCTAACTGAGAGTTTGATATTGGGTAACTAAGAGTTTGATATTGGCTAACTTAGAGTTTGTTGTTGGCTAACTGAGAGTTTGATATTGGCTAACTGAGAGTTTGATATTGGCTAACTGGGAGTTTGATGTTGGCTTACAGAGAGTTTGATATTGGTTAACTGAGAGTTTGGTGGCAAGTTTTCAAGACCAAGTTGTTAGATCCCTTCCTCAGGCATTAATGAAGTTAAAAGAAATTCCTAATTACAAAACACAGGGTATTGAAGACTGTTCTTTAGAGATCCGACTCAAACTGATTTTATCTGTTGGATTCTGTGTAGAACTGGCTCATTTACTGCTGAGAATGTTTTTCGGTGCCCTGGATTTTTCTTGCCTTAAAGTTGTTAACTATGTTTTGTAATTAGGAATTTGGTATTAACCTCATTTATGCCCGAGGAAGGGACCTAACAACTTGGTCTTGAAAGCTTGCAACCAGACTCTCAGTTAGTCAATAAACCTTATCATTAATTCTACTTGTTTCCTGGGTTGCGTTTGGCTCTCAAACTCAGTGCAGTTGGGTACTATGGCTGTTTTCTGATTTGATCCAGAGCTTGAGAAATATTTACAGACTTTAGGATCAGGGGCCAGCCTGTTAGGAATAAAGGACATGGTACGTACAATCACACAAGTTAGTAGCCAGTGGTAGAGATTTTAAGATCAATGGTTCCCTGGCTCCTGGGGTTTGTCAAGTTCTGAGCTAATGTGATTTCATGCCTATTATACATATTATATAGTATGTATATATATCGGAAGATCAAGTAAACAAGGATCTCTCAGTAGATGCTATTGGGGTCTTTTCATCCTCTAATTGGACAGGACAATTAGGATAGTGTTTTTTTCTGATCAGTTTAAAGATCCATGTGAATACTCCTTTAGGGTGTATACCTGCATTATATCTAGATGTAGTTACTTGTCTCTATATAGATAACAAATAACTTGCTACACATGAATGGCTGAGAGAAAAACAAGCCTTTATAATGAATGTTTGTAATCAATAAATAGCTCTACAAGCAGGTAGCATTAGAAATATTTTAACTAGATTTAAGGGTTTGCAAGCGCTGTAGCCCATGGTGTTAGCGATGATAAATGAAACAATATTACTTAAAAAAAGGTTAGTGTGTTAATTCTGGTACATGACAAATCTCTAGTGGTGAACAAGATGGGGGTTTGACGTTTTGTGAAATTTGGCAACCAGTTCCGACTTTCAAGCATAGTGTAATATTTTTTCTCTAATGTCAAACAAAATAAAATAAAAACTACTTGCTTTTTGCTAAACAAGACTCACGTGTACTCACCACAGTCACACTTACACACACAGACTCACATGTACACACACACAGTCACACTTACACAGAGAGACTCAAACTTACACACACAGACTTACACTTACAAACACACAGACTCACATTTACACACACATAGATTCACACTTACACACACAGACTCCCACTTACACACAGGGAGAAACTCACACTTACACACAGTCACACTTACACACACACACACAGTCCCACACACACACACTTACACAGACACTCAAACACACAGAGATTTTTTATTTTTATCTGTCTGCGGGCTTCATGCTGTCCCGTGGTCCTGTCTTCCCGCCCTCTGATCCTAGCACATGAAGTCAAGCACAGTGTCAAGGAGGTAGGGATTATGCAGAATCGAGGGAAACTTAGCTTCCTGATGCTGTTACAGATGCGGGGGGGGGGGGGGTTTCAGGGGTGTGGTTACTGCTGCAAGCAAGCCACACCTCCATGTCCAGCGGGCTGCATTAGAGGGGTGCCATTGGCTGGGGGCCCAGGGTCTAGTAAACTGTTTTAAACCCTGGGCACTCCAGCCAGAGGCACCCCTCTAAAGAGTGGACCCCCCTGGATAGTTTATCCATTAATATGCCACTGATAACTTGCTCCTTAATATGCCACTGATAATTTGTTAATTAATCGCCACTGATAATATGCTCCTTAATATGCCACTGATAATTTGCTCCTTAATATGCCACTGATAATTTGATGCTTAATATGCCACAGATAATTAGCTGCTTAATATGCTTCTGATAATTATATGCGTAATATGCCACTGATAATTTGCTGCTTAATATGCCATTGATAATTAGCTGCTTAATATGCCATTGATAATTAGCTCCTTAATATGCCACTGATAATTGGCTCCTTATTATGCCGCTAATAATTTGCTGCTTAATATGCCGCTAATAATTTGCTGCTTAATATGCCACTGATAATTATCTGCTTAATATCCCACTGATAATTTGCTGCTTAATATGCCATTGATAATTTGCTGCTTAATATGCCACTGATAATTATCTGCTTAATATCCCACTGATAATTTGCTGCTTAATATGCCACTGATAATTTGCTGCTTAATATGCCACTGATAATTTGCTACTTAATATGTCACTGATAATTTGCCCTTCACAGTCAATCCCCCTTCCTCCCCAGTACTTACCAGGATGTGGCTGGTCAGCCATCTCCTCCGCAGTGCTTCCTCCACGCTGTGACTAAAAGCTGGGGTGCGCATCCGCTCGATCATGACTGTTTGGGCCCCCACGCTTATTTATTTCTTTTTTTAACCCCTTAGTGACATGACTTTTTTGGCTTGTCCGACGCTTGGTGACATGGACTGTTTTAACATTTCTGAGGTGTTTGTGTTTTGCTGTAATTTATTTCTGTCTCATTTAGTGTACCCGCACAAACTATATATTGTTTTTATCGTTATAAGAAGGGCTTTCTTTTGATACCATTATTTTGATAATAGCATATAATTTGATGTAAAAAAAATAATAAAATATGGCTAAAAAATTGAAAAAATACTTTTTTTATGACTTTTATTTGAAAAATCGTATACTCATGTACAAGAGACAACAAAAAAACACTGCTAAAAAGTTTCTAATATATGTCCTGAGTTCAGAAATAGCCCATGTTTTTATGTTTTTGTGCTTTTTTATTCATGTTACAGGGCCAGTACTATAAGTGGTGCAAAGCAATTTTAAAATCCTTTCTTTCAAAATTAGCGATAGTGCTTTGTAACACTGATTTCTGTACTAAATCCATGAATGACCCCCAACATGTACATATTTTTGAAAACTAGACAACTCAGGGCATTTAACTTGGGGTATTTTGACACATTTCATGTAGCCATTTTACCACCAATCTATGCCAAAGTTTGCAGCAAAAAATCTTTTTTTTTAATTTTTCACATATATTGCAATTTAGGTAAACATTACCTTAAAATGTGAAGGGATATTTCCAAATAACACCTCAATATGTGTTCAGCAACATCTCCTGAGTACAGGGATACCACCCATGCATAGGTTTGTTGGTTTGTTTTGGGGCTAAAAGGCCACATTTAGGGGGTGCGCATTTTGGTTTTCCAACTTGGAATTCTGACATGCAGAAAACTTGTGCCCATGTCCCATTTGGGACATTTTTGAAGCCAGAAAGTGTATTCTACCCCACAAAACCATATATATTTTTAAACTAGACACCCTAGGGTATTTCAAATGGTAGTACTTTAACACTTTCCATGCACTAATTATACTACCAGCCTATGTCAATGTTTTGGGTAGTAATTTTTTTTCACATACATTGTACTTTGTGCATGAATTCACAGATCCTGTTATATGTCAGTGCCAAACAACACCTCAATATGTGTTCAGCAACATCTCCTGAGTACAGGGATACCCCCCATGTTTAGGTTGGTTAGGTTATTTGGGGGTTAAAAGGCCACATTTGAGAGGTGCGCTTTTTGGTTTTCCAACTTGGAATTCTGACGTGCAGAAAACCTGCTCCCATGTCCCATTTGGGACATTTTTGAAGCCAAAAAGTGTATTCTATCCCACAAAACCATATATTTTTGAAAACTAGACACCCTAGGGTATTTCAAATGGTAGTATTTTAACACTTTCCATGCACTAATTATACTACCAGCCTATGTCAATGTTATGGATAGTAATTTTGTTTCACATACATAGTACTTTGGGCATGAATTCACAGATCCTGTTATATGTCAGTGCCAAACAACACCTCAATATGTGTTCAGCAACATCTCCTGAGTACAGGGATACCCCCCATGCATAGGTGTGTTGGTTTGTATTGGGTCTAAAATTCCACATTTAGGGGGTGCGCAATTCCAACCTGGAATTTTGACATGTAGTCAGCCTGCGCCCATGTTCCATTTGGAACATTTTTGAAGCCGTCCAATGAATTTTACCCCATCAAACCATATATTTTTGGAAAATAGACATCCTAAGGTATTTCAAATTGTGGTATTTTAATACTGTATAGGTACTAATTCTACCACCAGCCTTTGTAAAAGTTTGTGGTATTACTTTTTTGGGAGGTTTTTTTCCACATGCATTGTACTTCAGGCATGAATTCACAGATTCTGGTATATGTCACTGCCAAACAACAACCCAATAGGTGTTCAGCAACATCTCCCGAGTACAGGGATAGCACCCATGCATAGGTTTGTTGGTTTGTTTTTGGCTAGAAGGCAACATTTGTGAGATGCGCATCTCAAAATTCCAACTTGGAATTTTGACATGTAGTCAACCTGCGTACGTGTCCTTTATGGGATATATCTTTGAAGCCAGCCAATGTAATTTACCCCCACCAAACCATATATTTTTTTATCGGTAGACCCCCATCACTACTTGTGGCAAGGGCTCAGCAGCCACCGATACATCGCTAGATGATGTATCAGAAAGCTGAATAGGGTCAAAATCGAACCCTGAGTCCGCGGCCTCAGAATCAGTGCGTAAGCAGTGATCTCGAGCAAAGAAGGGGTTAATAGCTCTTAGAAGAGCCTATCTAGTACTGTAATACATTACAGTACAAAGAAATTAATCCATAAAACAGAAGACAGAAAAACATAAGACAGAAAAACATACTGTTGCTGTGCAAGATTACTGCTTACACAGTGATGAATGGCAGGGAAGGGGTTAATACACAGTGAAAGACTTTCATAAAACCTGACAATTTTATAAAATGTTATTTTATATCACTAATACTGATCTGTCTCTTTCCGTCACAAAAATGTTAGTGAGGAGAGGGAGGCAGATCAATATTTGTGAATATTGATCCGACCAATTTTGATCTGACCAGGGCGAATGGTGAGCTTAATTGAGAAATCACCAAACCGCCTTTGCCACTAATTCGCTGTTACTGATCGCTATGCGCTCAGGCAGCTTAAAAAAAAAAAACTCAAATATTTTTACTTTACATGTAATCCCCTAGCGGGTATGTGTAAAAAAAATAAAATAAAAATATGCAGACAGATAAAAATTGCTTTGGCGTCAATATC
Source organism: Pelodytes ibericus (assembly GCA_036172795.1). Lineage (NCBI taxonomy): Eukaryota > Metazoa > Chordata > Amphibia > Anura > Pelodytidae > Pelodytes > Pelodytes ibericus. The sequence goes on from CM069857.1 coordinate 38,924,319, forward strand.
ATTGCGTAAGCAGTGATCGACGGCAAAGAAGGGGTTAATAACTCTTAGAAGAGCCTTTTTAGTACTGTAATAAATTACAGTACAAAAAAAATGAACCCCTAAAAAATGCACAAACGGCAAAAATAAATGCGCTGATGTGCACGATCACTGCTTATGCAAGATCAGTGGCAGGGAAGGGGTTAAACGCAGGGAATTGCTTTAATAAATTTTTTTTTATTGATTTAATATTTGTGTGTTGTGTGTTTATTGTTTTTTTTTACTTTTAGAACTTTGATCTGTCTCTCTCCCTCACTAAAAAAATGTGAGGAGAGGGAGGCAGATCATAACTGGTCAGATCAATATAGGGTTAATATTGATCTGACCAGTAAGTGGGGATGTTCAGCAGAACATCCCCACTGCCTGTCAGTGTGCCTGGCAGTCACTGATTGCCTCTGTGAAGAGGTAATCGTGTGACAGCCAGAGAGCACAGGAAGCAGGTACTTCCTGCCTCCTGTGCTCTTGCCCTTAGAAGGGCAGCGCCATCTTGGTCACTCAGTGACCAAGATCGTGCATTTATTTTTTGTGTTTCTGATCATAGGAAGCGAAAGATTCGCTTCCTATGCTCATTTTTTAAATGCCCGCGTTTTAAAGGCACTGTGCCTTTAAAACCGGCATTTCGATCGCTCTCCGGAGCGATCGAAATGCCGACGGGCATTTTTTTTAGTATTGTACGATGCTTCCACACGGAAGCATCGTTACAATACCATCAGAGCACTGAAAGCGGAAAAACTCCGCTTTCAGTGCTCGTTTTGACACAGGACGGACTAGGTCCGTCCTGTGTCACTAACGCTTCGCCACACAGGACGGACCTAGTCCGTCCTGTGTCGCGAAGGGGTTAACAGATTTTTTTTTTAAAGGGATCTCTGGCTTGCACTGGTGAACTTGAGGTGCGAACCAGCTGAATCCCACTATTGAAATTGGGGCAATTAGTTGTATCAGTTAAATAAAATTGGAATATATTAGATCATGCTAATAAATATTTGCAAGATGTATAGTGTATTTGGAGTTTCACTTTAAAACCTCATCCATTTATATTCTAAAATAGTAAGAACAATAACATACTATGGTGGCTATTCAACAAAAGGTGAGATGAGGTATGCTGAGATGAGATGAATATAAAAAACTATAAAAATAAGAAACTGGTAAGTTTATTCAGTGGGGGAAACTCACCGTGTGCCCTGCACCATTTATAGCTAATCTGGTGAGATGAAATGTTCATCTTACCTCATCTCACCTTTTATTGAATAGCTACTTATATAAATGAATTATCCTAGAACAAATAAGTATCCATTTATTGTGGTTATGGGCATCATGCAGAAATAACAGGTTTTCCCTTGTCAAAACAGAAAAATTGTTACTAAAACCTAAACAGAATTCAAGTCCATCTCCAATAAATAAAAATGTTTAGATTATTCTGCTATATAATTAGATCTGCTACTAACCTGCAACTAAAGACAGTGGAACTATTCACTAACATAAGGTGCAGGCGAGTTGCAAGTGAGATAAGGTGAGATGAACATTTCATCTCAACAATTTGACTATAAATTGTCCAGGTACAAACCTGGTGAGTTTCTCCTGCTAAGAAAACTCACAATGTTTGTCACTTGCACCCTAATAGTGGCACCACCACCCCATGGATACTGGAGTCACAATTTTATGCACAAATAGCGTTGAGATGTATAAAACAGGTGCAATGCATGTTATACAGTCTCCTGCTACCTGTGACTGCACTTTCATTTAAAAATCCCCCCACGACCCCTATATATCTATAGACTTACATGTACTTTGAATTATTCACAGGTTCAAGTCACAGAATCATTCCCAGGATGAAGAATTAGAGGGTGCATTGTTTAATCTTTAAAGTCAGAATCCAACATATTCATTGATTTGCTTTTGAAATATAGATCCAATGTTTGATTATATCTTGAACAACGATGGTCAACACCATTGGTCTAATGTAATTTCGGAATTTTGTTTTAACTTCAGTAATGCCTTAGGAAGGATCCTAGCAACGGATGTAGTCCTCAAGGGTTTTTAGTTTTCCCTTATGAGATTATTAATGCCCGCACCCCCAACCTAGCTTTGAAGGGCTACATGCATGTTTGAAGGACAGCGGGCTGTATACAATGTGTATGGAGCCCTTCAAACTAAAAAGTTAGTCAACGGCTGTTCTATTTGATACCATTTTCCCATCTTTGAGTGAGATCTACCATCCTCCAGTAGATAGTTAATGATAAACTGTTGTCTTGTGACCATAAAGTATTGCCTTTTATTTCTAGTACATCAGATTCTGTAGCGATTGGAATCTCCGTTACTGTTTCTACATGAACAGACAAGGTCAATAAGTGACACCCCTTGTGAAAGTCATTACTCAGTGCTCGGTCAGTCATTTTGTAATCTTACATTCCCTTTAAAGCCCTGTTCACATGGGGTGCCCCTGTACCACATAACCTCCCTCTGCGATTATGTACTACACTACATGAATTTTTCAAATTTTGGTAAGAAATATTGATTAGATTGTCTGACCAAGCACCGATCCACTATAGCTGCTGCTTACTCATGTGAATGAACAAATCAACAGCTTCTCATGTTCTCAGGTTGTTTATGAGTTACAGTGTTTCCCTCTAGTGGCATCAAAAGGATAAGACAGGCACTAAACAACAGACTCATTACACACAGAACGTATTATTTATATACATAAAGTGCAGTTCTAAAATACATTTCTAAATGTGGAGCAGTTACCACGGAAACCAATAAAATATTCCCAATGTTTTCTCCATGATTTTCACTTTATTGTCGCAGAATTGCTCTTTATAAACAGCCTCCATCGTGAAAGGTAAAAGACTTTGCTCCTGCTTATATGAAGTTTGTCATAATTGTGTACACAAAACATGTATGTGCTGTCGGACCATCTTTGTTTATGTCAGTAAGTGAATATAGAACCCTAAAACAGTCTAAAACAGCCTTCCAATAATAGGATAAAGAAATGTCATATACATACAGTCATATGTGCGAAGTTCTCTTGTAGATTTGTTGCAGTACCTGTACATATTGGATGGGTCATCGGGATCTCTATGTGGAAATAAAAAGGTGGCAATGCTGACGTGAACGTGCAGACATACACAGTAATGCAGATTCAGCCCTGGAAATAATTGCATACCAGCCCCACGGGACTCCGTCCTTATGCCAGTCCCATAGCATAGCATCATTATTTTCTTGTTCCTAAAATGGAAATCACTTTGGACGAGTGAATTAATTTATAAATAAGACAGAAATGACGGCACATAGGACTTTATACTATATTTAAAGAACAAATTCCTGTGGAAAGTGGTAAAAGATGAGCAATCAGAAAGAACAGTCCATTGATTGCTATGGTGGTTAGACTACATTTAGAATTTCACCCCACAATAGCTCTTTATGTAGAACCCCTTCACCCAGCACAGTAGACCATTAGCCCATGCAATTGGCTCGGGCACACGGTTTGACATACTTTCCATCTTCCCCTCATGCTACAGGCGTGGCAAAGGGCAGTTATCAGTACACAGTCTGCCAGCTACAGGTGTGGCAAAATCCAGCTAATGACACACAATTCACTCTTTCTACTGCTAATACCTCTGCTTATGTAATCGAGCATTCTGCTAGCATTTCCTGCTGCTCTATTACATTGCCTACCTTAAAGTCCTCTGAAATTATTACTCCTAAATCATTTTCCTCAGATGTTGAGGTTAGGACTGTGCCATAATCTTGCACTTATCCACATTAAATGTCAGTTGCAACAACTCTGACCATTTTGTAGTTTAGCTAAATCATTTGCCATTTGGCTTATCCTTGCAGAAACATCAACCCTGCTGCAAATCTTTGTATCATCAGCAAAAGACATACTTTGCCAACAAGACCTTCTGCAAAAGGTCTGCAATATCACTAATACAAATATTAAAGAGAATGGGTCCAAGTACTGGTTCTTGATTGCTGCTGAGGAAGCCAGGGTCATGTGAATTCCTAGCTTTCAGACTCAGGACACCTGGTGGAGAGACCTCTGAGAGACCTTTGAATCAGTGTTTCTGAAACATTTTGTGTCGCTTTAATGTGATTCATGGTGGTGAGTAACATATCCATGGCTTTTCAAGACCTGAGCAGCCTGAAGATCTTCTTCAGATCTTATGATGTCAGTGCATGAACAAGAGGTTTGCAGAGCTTCTGTAATCCAAAGTCTTGTATTTGTCAAAAGCTATGGATGCTGTTTTTTCTGTTTCTAGTACATCAATAATGGCTCAGATCTCTATTGTATTTTTTATATCACATTAAAAAAATACAAACAATATATTAATATATATTATAGACTCCCATCTGGTAGTAATTACTCCAGCCATTCACCCTCACTTTATATAAAAGTAATAAACAGCAGTATATTCAAACCCAAAACACTCACAATCAAATCGTATCATTCATTATCTCCTTGCAGTATAACATTCACTACACATCTTTCAGTCAGTGGTCCCTTGCTCCAAGTGGTGATGAGGGGGAGAGAATGTGTAGTTGAAAATTCCTTGGAGCCACCTTTCTTCACCTGAAAATGGCATCAAGATTTTCCACACAAACAAAAACCCTGGTTATAAGAAGCCACAGATTCCTGCAGATTTTGCCTATCTGGAATTTTACCAGCAGGCAAGTCTGGCTCTGTCTAGATGAGGTGGATTGAGATTCACTCACCCAGTATCTGTATTGTGGAGGATGAAGCTCCATCTCCAGGGGTCACATTGCATAGCTCTGCCACCTTTTAGCTTTGCTTACTCGCATCCCGGGAACCTGTTAAAAAAGTTGGCAGGTTTGAAATAGTATTTACACAGGTACCTTAGATAATTAGCCAAGAACCCTGGTTCTAGCAATAGACTACAAAAGGGCCTTTTATTTTTATCTAGAGATTCCAGAAGGCAGTGAGAAATTGACACCTTGGAACATGAAGGTGCTAATTAAGGTGACATTTGAACAATTAGTGAAAGGGACCGACTGCGGGGTAGCCTGCTCAGCAACCTCCAAGACTTTTAACACCAAATTGATGTGAACTACAATGCTGATAATGAGGCAGGACAAGATCTTGAAGAGCAAAGGATGACGAAGGAAAAGACTAGACAGTGCTTCATGTTCCTTAACGCTGATTTTTAATTGTAGAGTATATAAGCGTATATAAACGAAGATAAAAGCATTGGTTTTTGCAATATAATTGGTTATTCTCATGTGCAGAAAGGCATGTTCAGTAAGAAAATACACTTAAACGTAATATGTAAAATAGTGTTAGAAACATCGTTCTTATGGAGAATTACAGAACTTTCAGAGACAACTTGCTGATGTTCCAAAAACCTCTGTTCTGGCCTTGGAATAGTAAGATAAGACCATTCTCATAACAATTACGCCTCTGGCATGATCTGGCTTTCAGAAGCTGTTACAGACATCAGCTTACTAGACACACTAGGCTTTTAACCCTTAGAGATCCAAATTAACCCTTCAAGTAGAAGACATCCTAGCCACACTCTTGTTATCAAAATCCTCTCTCTAGTAGTAATCACCATGAAAGAACTCTGAACTGTAAACACTCTAATAGGAAGAACCAATACCATGGGTGGCCACAAGATATTTTCCCGGGGGATGGGGGGGACAAAATATCCTCCCCAAGTTGCTCCAGAACCCACTTTGCACCCAGTAGTTACCCCAGAGCTCACTTTGCAGTAGGAATTGCCCCGATAACCTGCCTTACCTAAGCTGAGCTTTCCAGGCACAGGCTGCCAGGCTGCAGGTTGGGCTGAGCTCCACAGACGTGTGGCTGATGCTGGGCGTTGCAGGCTGTAATGAGCGGCAGCTCACACAGTCTGTGCAGGGTCAGGTGACTTCACGCGACAATGTCACGTCACCCAGCAATCTAGTGACATCAAAATAGGCAGCACAGTTACCAGGACAGTGCCGTCAAAAATAGGACAGTTGGCAACTATATCAGTGCACACCACTAACAAACATTGTAAGGAGGAAGTCAAATTCTCTGGTTGACATGGCGACCTGGTGACCTAAATTTGTCGAGCACTACATTATCACCATCATTTTCTTTTTCCTGTCAATTTTTCCACAGGAGAGTCCCACCCTCTCTGGCATGTGGCTAGGTACAAAGACCAAAGATATGAAGGAAAATTGGCTTGAGGCTAATGTTGAGTCTATGGAGGCAGTAACAGGGTGGCTGACCCACCCGGCTTACAAGCAAAGAAGAAATAAAATAGAAGATTGGAGAACATCACCAACTCCAGCACTGTTATTTCAATGCTGCTGAAGGCTTTGGGATTTTTTTATATCCACAATGAAGGCAGTGTACATGGAGAATAAAAAGCACACTGCTTGTTTCATGTTATACATGCAGGGGAGGGCCAATATAATTTAGTGGCCAATGGTGCAGTGGCGGATCCAGCACAGCCATTGCCCTGCTATCAGCTTTTGCACTCTGGTGCGGTGAGGGGGTGAGCCGCACTGGGTGAAGAGGTGAAGTTCTACTCCCACCCTGAAGAGCAGTGCAGACTCGGTGTGGAGCAACGGGCAGCGTTGGCTATGTTTGTTGAACACACTCAGAGCTCAATCAGTGCTGCTTCCCACGTGTAGTGACGATTCAGCGTATCAGAAATAATATGCCCTGTGTATTCACTATGCGCTAGGAGCGGGGGCAGAGCTCACTGATCTCTAAGTGTTTTAACTGTGCCTCTCCACCGAGTGATATACATGCCATCAGGTAAAAAGGGGAGTGAAAAACACAGGGGGTTGGGGAGAGGAGAGAACATGGGGCGGGGGGAGAGAACACAGGGGAAGAGCACACAGGTGGAGAGAGTAGAGAACACTGATGGGAAGAGAGGAGAGAACATTGACAGGTGGAAGAGAGAAGAGAACACAGACAGGGGAGAGGAGAGAACCCATATGGAGAGAGAGGTGATAACACAGTGCGAGAGAGGTGAGAACACAGTGCGAGAGAGGAGGAAGACAGACAGATATGGGGAAGAGGGGAGAGACAGACTTAGGTGGGGGAGGAGAGACCTACATGGGTGGAGGGACAAAGAGACAGTTAATATCAATCATTACTGCATAGCACGTCAAGCAGAAATCCTATTGCATGTGTATCATATAGATAATAATGATATAGCTATACTCACTCCAAATTGGGCAGAACATGAATAAAGCTTTTGTAATGGTAACAATTTTAGTTATTTAATGTGGCTTCCAAGAGTTACTCTCTTGAAAAACCGACATTTACCCCAGAGCACATACCACAGTTTAAAAATTTTGTTCAAAATCAGATATTCTAAAAAAGTAATCTCTCTAAGAAGTAAATAGTCACCCCTTTTAGCATTTATACATGCAAATATTGTCTGACACCAGTAACGTTATGACTGATAAAGGCTTTAATAACATTGAAGATTTTATTGCAAAAAATAACATCTTTGCATACCATGAATTTATAACAAAACTAAATGATAGAAATGAAATTACAGAGGAAAAAATGGGAACAAGAATTAGCAGATAAAATTGAAATAGAGCAATGGCTCAAAATTATTCCATCCATAAAAGAGAACCTACATTGTTTAAACCTGGTCGAAATGCAATATAAATTAATGTATAGAGCCTACTTGGTGCCATCAATACTCTGCAGGATGTACCCAAATCAGGATCCATTCTGCTGGAGATGTAAAAATCAATTAGGCTCGTATTTACATATATGGTGGTCTTGTAATAAAATTCAGAAATTATGGAACATAACTATCTTAATCATGAAAACTCTAATTAATACGGATACACCACTAACCCCGATAAACACTCTTCTGCATTTGGATTTGGGAAAGAGGGGAAAAGAAAATAGATATATACTTACACATTTGTTGATTGCTACAAAGATATTAATTGCCAGGAATTGGAAGAAGGAGGAAATCCCTGATTGGGACCAATTAAAAAACCAAATTTCGTATCAGCTCCAAATTGAAAACAAGGGGGAAAAAACTCAAATGAAAGCATGGGAGAGATGGAATAATTATATAAATAGATAACTTGACGAGTCTAAAAGAAAAAAAAGAACCCTGAATGACACAGACTTAATAGTAAAGATGCACGAATAGATCGGATAGGATTACAAAATGAGGCATACAACGCGCAAAGAAATAAATAGCCTCTTCCTCTCTGTCCGCTCGCCCCCACAGACCCTCCTGGGAACCTCCTCCCCTGGCATACTTGTGGTGTGCTTGGGGTGGGAGGGGGATGACTGTGAATGGAGGTAGTAGATGTTTAGTATGGCTATATGGAAATAATTAAATAGTTTACATGGAGTAGCAGCAATATATAGAATAGTGTGAACAAAGGACATGTATTCATCATGGCTTTTGTGTATTTTTGCTGCACTAATGAATGGTATCCTTACTCTTTCTATGTAGTCAGGTGGCTTTTCTGTTATCTAATTTCATTTACATATGTTTCAACCTCCTTTATGTAGGTTTGTAAAAGTATAGTAATGTAAGTCCTTGTTATGTAATGTATTGAATGTGGTGTATAAAAAAAATTATAATAATTTATCACATTTCTTATCCATATATCTAGGACATCTTATAACTGATAAGTACACAGATTTTGAAATATATCTAAAACACTGGAACTATGGACTCAGAGAAGTGTCATACTTATATAAACAATAATGAACTTTTTTGCAAGTATAGATGGCAGGAAGATATAGGTGAACTGATAGATGATGACAAATGGTCCGAAATATTAGAAGGGACAGCAAAATGTTATGTGTCAGTCACCTTCAACGAGCAGGCATTTAAACTATTCCACACAGGACATATCTAGTGCCAACATTATTAAACAAGATGTATGCTGATGCCAATGAAAATTGCTTAGAGCTTAGAGGCTGTGTAGAAAGAGACAACAACATCCATATATGGTTGAAATGCCCCAAAATAAAAAGAATATGGACCAAATTATATAAAATCATTAATGTGACCATAGCCATCCCAGTGACATTAACACCTTGGAATGCGCTACTCAATCTAAAAATGAATAACCAAATTAATAAACAAAATATGAAAATATATTAATTAGATCATTATGTATGGGTGTAAGTTATATACAGCTAGTGGATGGAATACATTAGACCTATCCTGGTATGATGTGATTACAAGAATAAATAAAATGTGTGTAAATTAAAATCTATAGAGTATTGTGAATGACAAATATAAGACATTTCTGAAAAAAAGGGCACCGTGGCTTTCTGGCCTTTATGGTAGATCTGTTAATACTAATATCTTTTAATTATTGATTAAGCTAAGCTAAGTAATTACAAACCTATATTTTATTTATTTCATTTTTTTTATCCTGTTATTAATATTAAGTTGTATATCTGATATCATATACATTGTAAATAATTCTGATAAATTCTATAATCTGTTAAACAATTTGATAAATGACACACTGACACAGTGTAATATTTAGAAGATCAGTTTCTAACCTAATAAATCCAAATAATAAAAAATGGGTCTCTTTGCGTCTATTTACCAATCTTACAGTACTAGGCATTCTTGGATATATATAATCATACAGTCCAATACATGTTATAAAAAAAATGCAAGCACATCATCACATTAAATATGGATTTCAGGCTCATGTATTTTAAATGTATTTGATTAAAATACTGTGCTTTTCCTCTTTCTGCATGCAATTTTCAGCAAAATATAAAATGGCATTGGTATTATTTTAGCATTAAATTAAACTATGTTTATGTGAAGTGGAGGTGAAACGATATGGTCTTGATTTTATGTGGCATGTCTCTCCCCCCACATAAATGTAATATTTAACTATATCATTGCACTTCAATGTGGTGGCACTTGGGCAGAGAAGAGGCAGTGATCTATTTTAATATTATACTTATGTGGGTGTTGAAAGTGGGGGGGCCTAGGCTGAGGCAGATGTGTCAATAGGGTTGATGTCACCCAGTGCGATAACTCATGGTGTCACCCCCCCTTCGGATTTCGTACTATGCCATGCCATACAGAATCTTTAGTAATGTCAGTCAGACAGTACATTAATAAAATACACCACACGGAGATTCATTCCAAAATTGCCAAGGTGATGTGGGACCTGTTACCAAGGAAACATGTGGAAAATGGTCAGCTGCAGGAAGTGATGTTGCACGCCAAGGAGGGGCGAGAGAGAGACGGAGGTGAACGCTGCAGACAACATGCCAGTCCCGATGTAGAGACCCGCTAACTTCTAGACTCGAAAATACGCCGCTACAACCCCCTACTAAGGAGAAATCATTTTCACTATTGAGCGCATGTTCCCACCTCACTCCCGGAGACACGTATCTTGAATGGTCTAGCCCTGTGGGGAACAGCAAGAGGAGAATGGAATACTGGGTAGACCTGAGAGAACCAGTGCTGTGGGAATCCTACCCATAGGAATACAGAAGCTCCCTACTGTACAAACGAGCGGTATATATTCTACCCTGGTGGGACCGCTTGGAGAGGAAATCTTAATAGAAGATAGTGGGTAAGCTGGAGGAGCTCTCAAAGAACCCCGGTAAGAAAGTTCCACATTTCTTCCTAAACTCATTGGGTAAAAGGAGCAGGTTTGCTAGGATTGCCCCCAGTAGAAGAGGCTGCTAAATTTCCCACAGGCTAGATCCTTAAAGTAAAACTGCATCAAACCTGAGGATTTCATACCTTAATTTATGCTGAGGAACTAACCCTATAAAGGAGACCCCCCGTAAACATGTTAGGAATAAGGCTATAGGGATTCAAATATAATGGCATCAAAAAAAGCAGAAGGTAAATCCCAGAAGAAAAGGGAAGACAAAATGGACAAAAGGAGGGAGAAAGACAAGGACAGGAAACTTGCATCTATATTTTCCCCCATGTCTAAATCTATAACTGTAGAAACACAAGATATTGCTGAAAGCTCCCTAATCCAGGTGGAAACTGATTGCCTGAAACCCCAGATGGATACATCAGGGGATTCTGAGCCTCAGGAATCCACCTTTGACTCATTAAAAAGCTATCTGGATAAACATTTTGCTCGAATCCATGAGGAAATGGCAAATAATACAAAGGAAATCACAGAGGAAGTAAAACGATTAGAGCAAAAAATAGAGCAAAGTGAGTCTAAACTGGAGGAATTACAGCAAGATCAAAAAAAAACAGACAACACTATACAGCGTTTAACAAAAAGAATCAAAAACTTAGAAGAAAATGTACAAAATATGGAAGACAGAGATAGAAGGATTCATCTCCGCTTTAGAGGGGTCCCAGAGGAGATTACTCAGTATAAATTGGATGAGTATTTTAGAGATCTATGCAATACCCTGGAACTGGGCCCTCAATGTCAAGACCTTTGCTTTGAACGAATTCATAGAATTCCAAGACCTAGAGGAATCTCTGAATCCATTCCAAGAGACGTAATAATCAGATTGCGGAGCTACCGAGGAAGTTTCAGCATATAAAATGTTTCCCAGATCTGTCCAGGGGTACACGTTTAACCAGGAAAACGTATCAAGAAGTTACAAAAATTCTAAGGGAAAAGAGCATTAAGTACAAGTGGGGCTTCCCAGTAAAATTAATAATAACACATGAGAATACCTCGGTGGCTTTCGACTCCCCTGAGGGAGCTATGGAATGGATTCGGAGCAAGGCTACAGGAGATTGGTCTGTTTCTACATCTCCATAGGTTATTTAATACAAAGATGTAAAAGCCTCTCCCCCCCTCCCTTTTTTTTTTTTTTTGTGTGTGTGGACTTTTTAGCACCCATTTACACCACAATCACATTACACTTATTATTATTTTTTCTTTCCCCTTTTTTTTTTTTTTCTTTTCCTTCCCTGTTTTTTTCCACCTTCTCTCACATACACTCATACCACAATTACATTACACTAGGTATTACTTAATTAATATAGATATTGTTATATTTACACTGTCACCATTTTAATTGTTTTAGGGAGTTTTTTTTTTTTTTCTCTCTCTCTCACTTTCTCTCACACACACTCATACCACAATTACATTACACTAGGTATTACTTAATTAATATAGATATTGAGATATATTTACACTGTCACCATTTTAATCGCTTTAGGGAGTTTTTTTTTTTTTTTTTTTGACACTATATTTTCACTACACTATTTTCCACTTTATTTGATATAGACACACAAATAGATATATATTTAATCCAATTTTTTTTTCTCTCACTCTCTTTCACACACACTCATATCACAATTACATTACACTAGGTATTACTTAATTGATATTGATATATATTTACACTGTCACCATTTTAATCAGTTTAGGGAGTTCTTTTTTTTTTTTTTGTTATTTCCTCCTTTGGGGGAGGGAGGAAAGGTTAATGGAGGAGAGATAAGGCCATACCAAATGAAGATGTCGTAAACAGAGGATGGCAGAGAGGGGGAAATGGGAATAGTGGGAGAAAGTGGGAAAAGAAACAGGGTTACAGCGGCAGTGAGGAATGGTTTTTCAGCTGGGTATCGGGAAGGAATAAGATTGAAGATTAAATCACCCCGGTATCTCTCTAGTGAGCTCTATGGATAGAGCAATATGGTGCCCGAGGGTAAAGTGGGGAAGGACACAGAGAAAAAGAGAAGTGCAGGGCGGGGCCCAGCAAATTCTCAACCGGGGGTGCGGGACCCACCGGAGAAAGAATAGTATTTCGATAATTATAGGGAATACTTTTATGTTGTTTGTTGTTTATATGTCTGTCTGGTGACCATGGGGGGTGAGGGAGGAAGGAGAGGAGGGATGAGGGGGATTAAGATTGTATCATTGAATACCCAGGGCCTCAACACAAACTACAAAAGATCTGTTCTCATAAAGATGCTCCGAGAGGAAAAAATAAATGTGGCTCTGCTGCAGGAAACGCATTGGAGGAAGGGGGATGGGATTGATTTCATAAAAAATAGATACCCATTAGTCATTTCGGCAAATTTAGAGGGGAAAAAAAAACGTGGAGTGACAATTTGCTTTAGTCTAGATCTGGAGGTTGAGATCATGCACCAGGAAGTGGATGATGAGGCTCGTTACATAATCCTGGTATGTAGGGTGGAGGGAACCATCTATACCTTGGTGAATCTTTATGCCCCCAATACTCTCCAGATGCGCTTCTGGAGTAAGTTGCTTAGGAAATTAGATAAGATAAAACAAGGGACCGTGATTTGTGCTGGAGATTTCAATTGTATATTAAATGTGGAATTAGACAAAAAGAACCAGAGAGGGAAACCAGTAGATAAAAGATTGAAATATTTAGCATCTCAATTCCAAAAACTAAACGAGAAGTCGGGCCTTTCGGATATATGGAGACTATTTCATCCAGAAGAGAGGGGATATACATGTTATTCGGGAGCTTTCTGCTCTTATTCAAGAATTGATATGGTCCTGGGAGGCCTACAACTTATAAATAGAGTACATAAAATTGAAATAATAGACACCTTATGGTCAGATCATAATAGTATAGTATTGACCCTGAAGGATAATAATCTAAAAGGGCACCCTTTGACATGGCGAATAAAAGAACACATACTAAATAAGAAAACGAATTTACAAAAGCTCGAAAAAATGCTAGATGTCTTCTTTAAGGAAAATTATACAGAAGAGGTAGAAGACTCCACAGTGTGGTGTGCTTTTAAAGCCACAATGCGGGGCTACCTCATAAAAATCGAAGCGGAAGAACATAAGAAGAAAGGGGAAGGGCTGTCACAACTATATATAAAGTATTATGAAATAATCAAGCAAAACAAATTATCACCAACTAGAGAGAATACCAAGCTTCTTTGTGATATAAAAGGAAAAATAAAAGATCTTCAGATGGAAGAAATAAATAAAAATTTGGAATATTTAAAAGCTTCCTATTATTACAAAGGAAATAAGGCAAATAAACTGCTTACAAATAAGGTTAAAGGGAAACAGATTAAGAAACGTATAAACAGTATTAAATACAATAATGAAGTAAAGATGACACCGGAAGAGATAGGGTTAGCTTTTAATGATTTTTATGGGAAATTATACAACTTACCAGAACAACATCTAGGAGATCAAATAGATAACTTCCTTTCGGTCACTAATCTACCAAAGATTACAGAACTGCAAAGGACACAGCTGAATGTTCCATTCTTGGAGAAAGAGGTAGGAGAAGCGATTGCAAGATTGAAACAAAATAAAGCCCCGGGCCCTGACGGCTTCGGGAATACTTTTTATAGAGCAATGAGAAGTAATCTGATAACCCCCCTGACTCGGACATTTAATAGCTGTATTAATAAGTCTAAAATTCCAGAAGAAATGCTCAGAGCGAACATAGCTCCAATATATAAACAGGGAAAGGATGCCCAGAATGTAACAAATTATCGTCCGATTGCTTTACTAAATGTAGACTTAAAAATATACTCGTCAATCTTGGCTCATAGACTATCAGGGATGATGTCAAGTCTGATACATAGAGATCAGACTGGTTTCATTCTGGGCAGGACCTCAGAAGATAATTTGAGGAAAGTTATAGACATTCTGGACTCGGCTCAGGAGACAAGGACCCCCATCCTGCTGCTATCTTTAGATGCAGAGAAAGCATTTGATAGAGTAGGATGGGGGTATATGGAAAAAAGTCTAAGAGCTTTCGGATTTATAGGAAGATTCTTGGAAGCAGTTATGCTGCTCTATACTAACCCCTCAGCTAGAACGATAGGGCCGGGAATTTCCTCGAACTGGTTCTGTATATTTAACGGAACGAGGCAGGGATGCCCGTTGTCCCCCCTCCCCCCTACCCTTGGAGCCATTAGCAAAGAGAATAAGAGATGACCAGGCAATAAAGGGCTGCCGTAGGGATAACTTAGAGCAAAAAATAAGCTTATATGCGGACGATCTACTTTTGACGTTAGAAGACCCTGATAGCTCACTGGAATCGGTTCTCCGCTTAATTGAGGAATATAGCGAAATCTCTAATTATAAACTGAATATCAACAAAACGGTTGCTATGGCGATTGGGATAGAGGAGGGGGAACTTGGGTATCTGGAAAAAAAATATGATTCCGTCTGGTCCCATGGGGAAATAGAATATTTGGGAATAAAGTTATGTCCCGACCCAGGTAAAATAATAGAAACTAATTTTCTACCTTTACTTAGAGATATGAATAGTACCTTTAAGAGATTGAAATATAGTGAAATATCATGGATGGGACGCATTAACACCATTAAGGCTTATATATTACCTAAATGGTTATACTTATTCAGACTAATACCCCTAATGATTCCAATATATTGGCTTAAAATGGTACAAAGGGCATTTTCAAATTTTGTATGGCAAGGTAAAAGGCCCAGGATGTCTTTGGAGGTTCTGGGAAGAACTAAATTGAAGGGGGGAGTTGCTATGCCTATTATCTTAGACTACTATAGGGCAAATATGCTGAGACACATAGTGAATACACAATCCGAGGAGAAGAGACAGGAAGGATGGTATCAACTAGAATCAAAACTAATTAAGGGAAAAGACCTGACAACCCTGATATGGGCTACAAATGCCAACCTACAGGTAAAAACATGCTTGGTATTAAAGAATCTAGTCAAAGAATGGGATAACTTAAAATCCAGAAAAGGTTTCAAAAATAAAGTTATAGATGAAGCCTCATTAAAAGTGCTCGAAACCGAAATAAAGTATTTAGATCTGACCGAATGGAATCAAGGAGGAATTTTTAAAATAGGAGATCTTTATGAGGGAGATAAGATAAAGACGATCACCCAATTGCAACAACAAGCAGGGATCTCAAACAAACAGACTTTTAACTACCTTAGAATTAAAGGTTTCCTTAACAGTTAAAGAATTAAAACATCAACAGAAATTGGGAGGATATTAAATCTACTGTTTATAAAAGACGGCAAAGTAAGGAGGTTGAGAGATTACTTGGCACTGATACAACTCTCGGAACACCCGAAAGAAATATTGGCCCTGAAACATTGGAGGAATGATTTAGGGAATGATATAACAACAAGGGAATGGAGTCAAGCGATAGGAAATATCAACAGCTCAATCCATTGTTTGTCTTTAACTGAAACATATTATAGGATGCTGAACAGATTGTATTTGGTGCCAAGCAAAATGGCAAAGATGTACTCAAACGCCTCCCCGATTTGCTGGAGATGCGAAAAAAAAACAGGGTAATTACCTGCACATTTGGTGGCAATGTGAACTAATCTACCCACTATGGCAGGAGATAAGATATAAAATCCAACGTTTAACTGGTATTCTTTTGGATTTAGATCCTGCCACACTTCTCCTATGTATGAACTGGCCAGCTATGACTAAAATACAGAGAACAATAATTATCCACATAATATTAAGTACAATAACAGCTATAGCCAGAAACTGGAGGTCTAGTCTCCATGTATCTTGGGCATCGATTCTCCCCCAATTGACATTCCAATGGAAGATGGAAAGGTGCAGATTAAAACAACTAAAATAACTTAAAAAGGATGTCATTGAGTGGGATACATGGATAGAGAAGTTGAGGTCCAGGGAAATTATGGAAATTAGATACGCTAACTGACGATTCAAGACCCCCCCCCCCCCCCCAAGAGTGTCGCCTTTTTTGTTTGTTTATTGTCGTCCAATTTGTATATAAGCGGGAAGCCTAAATACTAACCCAAGGATATATGAGGATGTAAATAAAATAAGGAGAAATAAGATATAAGGAAAGCTTAAGATAAAAGGAAAGCCTTAAGATATACCTGCTTTAGAGATTCCCAGGGTAAGTTTAACCCGTGATACATATATATTGATAAAATGAAGTCAAAGTTATCAACCCTGGGAAGATCAATAGATATACTCTGAAATCAGTAAAGGTGAACCTTTGGAAAAGTATAAAATAGATCTGGTAGGGACCTTGTTTCTTGATTATAATCTCCTATATAAGTAGGTAACTACAAAATATTATAAATATCGATGTAAATACAAGGGGTTAGTATACGATATACCTATGTTATATATGAAAATGTTTAGCTCTTGTATTATAAGTTGAACCATGATGAGTGTATCACAAAAGCGGCTTTGATCTACAACCGAAGAGACCTCTGAGTTCAAAGGAAAATAAAAAAAAATAAAAAATAAAATACACCACACACAAGATGCCTTAATATGCTACATACAGGAGCTTATTAAATCTGCACCACACAGGACCCCATTGATTATGCCACATAACAGGTGCCTTAAATATGCCACATAACAGGTGCCACACATAGAATCCCATTGAATATGCCATACACAGGAGCCCATTAAATATGCCACACACACAGGAGCCCATTAAATAAGCCACATAAGGGGTTGCCAGATAGGGGGGGAGGAACTATGACGACGTGACGTTACGTCGTCGTTTCGCGGGCTTTGCTGGGTGCCGGACCGACGAGCCATGCTGACGAGTGGATGAACTGATTCCAAGCCCCGTTGCCTGGCCATAGGCTCTTCGCAGCCTCTCCATAGCCTCTCCTCAGCCTCTTCACAGCTCCCCCCACCCGCACGAGAAGTAGGGACAACCTCCTACTAAAACGGCTAACCGCACTCACCTGACAGCCGGAGGATCTGTCTCGGGTGCCTGACAGAACCTTTCGCGGGTTTAGAGTCGGTGGCAGTTTGGGGGCTCAACCTTGAGCAGCAGAGGATTTTTTGCCCAGGAGATGGGAGACCTTTGAGGGAACCCAGTATGGTGTCTGTCGGAACAAACAGCTAAAAGCAGATACAACAAGTCGTGAGTAAGACCATTTATATACAAACAGCACTGTAGCTTGAACTGTTTTTCTCTGTAGCTACATTGGATGAACTTGGCTCCCTTTTACACTGTCTTTAAATTGGGAATAGGCTGAGATAGCTGGGGAAAACTGACTTGGAACTGAACCCTATTTGAAAGAGGATGGCATCTAAAAAGGGAGGTAGAGGCAAAGTCTAACCCTAAAAGGGAAAAAAAAAACAAGAAAAACAGAAAGTACGTCAGAGAATAAAGCCGAAAAACGCTTCTCTGCCTTTTTCTCCCCTCAATTTGATAGAATGAAGGCAAATAAAGGGGGCATACCAGATAAGTCTGAGGCCTCAGGCACAGCCTCTGATAGAGACTCAATAGATCAAATCTGGCCAGAAACAGGCGAACTATCCCCAGGATATCTTAAGAGCTGTCTTAACTTCCAACTAGAAAGAATAAAGGAAGAGATGTCTGGGCATACAGTAATTATACACTGTTTTACCAGATGGAGAGTCAAAATCCATAACGAAAAAAATTGAGATCTTGGAATTAAAGATGGCGGATATGGAGAACCGCTCCTGCCGCAATGATATCAGACTAAGGGGAGTCCCAGAGAAAGTCACGACCAGAGATCTGGAGCAGTACCTGGAACAATTTTTCAAGTTTATGGGCATGCTTCTGGACAGTTATCCTAAATCCATGGAGAGAGGAGAGTTGAAGGTAGGGTGGGAGTAAGGAATGGGGGAATTCTTTTTTTTTTTTGCTGTTTGGTTTTTATATAAAACTAAATTTACAAGGAGCAGGCCAAATGTTGGTTCTATGTAATAGGTACGGTTATTATTAATATTAAGCATACATAATCACAGGATTCTAAAAACACAAGCGAGTAGTTTTAACGCTACCGGAGTATTATATTGTCTCCACGGAATGTCATTTGTATGTGTTAGATAGGGGAAATACGTTAAAGTTGGTTTAGGAGACAAGAAAAATTATTAGTTGCATCCTTCTATTTTACACACTAAGCATTATGGTTGGTACAGTGCACTTGAGCACATCAAATTAAATTCATGTGGGAAAGCCCCAACATATTTACTATGAAATAGGTATTATTGTCAGCATTAAGTGCACTTAAGCACAGAAATTTAAAAAACACAAGTGAGTAGTTTTAACGACACCAGAGTATGAGAACATCTGTACGGCTGGGGTAATATTAAGATCATCACACAAAAGGCGAGTGCGGGGGAGGAGAATTGGTAGAGAATAGAGCAGGATCTTACCAACATAAGGGACCTATACAGCCTTTTTTGGGAAACAAAAAAAGTTAAAAATAAAAAGGTTTACAACAGTATAGTTTTGGAGAATCTGATGGACAATTGGTCCAAGTTTAAAAAATAATGTAGGCTGGAGGGCAAGGTGGTATCCTTTCTCCCACTTGGAGTCCTAACATATAATATGGAGGATTTAAATTTGAATAGATGGATAGAAAATGGCGTTATCAATATTGAAGACCTCATGAAGGATGGAGGGATCAAACCATTTTCTGAAATTGTTGAAATCCATGGGCCTCTAAGATCAGAAGTATTTGCATATTTAAGTATTAAAGGATTTCTTATTAAACATCTATATAGAGACCCTACTCTTAAACATATCCTAGATAGAAAGAAAATTAAAGGCATGCTCTCACTATGTAAAGAGTTAATGAGAACCAAAGAGGTGAACTCCCCAGTGTTAGGGATAGAGAAATGGAAGAAGGAGCTGAGTATCGATATCTCCCCAGATGAGTGGCGAAGGGCCTTTCAGAAGGTGCCTAAAAGAGTAAGTTCCCTGAGTTTGGCTTATGAACTGGTGGTATCTTGTACCAGCTCGATTAAATCAAATGTACCCTGATCAACCTAAAGAATGTTGGAGGTGTGAAATTCACCTTGGCAACATGGCCCATGTGTGGTGGTGTTGCGAACCAATTCAGAGGTTCTGGAAAATTATTGCTCAGAAAGTTTTGGAATTAAATGGGGTGAAGCTCCCCATTGAGCCCGAAATTCTCTTATTACATTTAAATCTTCCCAAAATTAAAAGTCAGGAGCTGGGTTTTATTGTACATATTCTGTTAGCGGCTAAAATAGCCTTTATGCACTTTACGGTGTCTGTTTGTTTTTTTTTTTTTAATATACTGCACTCTGGAATATTTTGTACTTTTGTATTGTTTGTACATGTTTATATATGGAAAATAGAATAAAAGAATTAAATATTTAAATAAAAAAAAGCCACATACAGGTGACCAATAAAAACAAACTACCGTATTTTCCGGCGTATAAGATGACTGGGCGTATAAGACGACCCCCCAACTAAGTCATCTTATAGGCTGGAAAAATCGCATCTATATTTTAACCTTTTAGGTTAAAATATAGAGTTTTCCACCCTCCTCCCCCTTTCCCCAATCCCCATTCGCCAGTACTTACCTATTTTCTGCTCTGTCTCCCGCTGTTAAGCCGGTCCGTGGCTGTGAGGGAAGCGTTGTGAGCTCCCCTCCAGCCGCGCGGTCAATAAAGTTTTGTTTAAAAAAAATGTTTAAACAGACTTTATTGAAGCCACGCGTCCTGAGGGGAGCTCACAACGCTTCCCTCACAGCCACGGACCGGCTTAACAGCGCGAGCGGAGACAGAGCAGAAAATAGGTGAGTAAATCCCAGTACCCGGCGTATAAGACGACCCCCCAACTTTTGAGAAGATTTTCAGGGGTTAAAAAGTCATCTTATACGCCGGAAAATCCGGTAAGCTTCCTTCCCCCCTCCCCCTGTACTCACATAATTGCTCCTTGCTGCTGTCTGTCCGGGTTGCAGGAGAAGTATCTTCCCAGCAGGTCCTTCTCCATTTTCCAGTGCTAAAATTACAGAGCAGTGGTGGTTTTAAAATGGAGTTGGGAGGGCTTGGGCTAAGTGAAATTTTTATTTGATATTGTATTGATGGGTGTGGGTGGAACCATAAATAGGGGGCTACAAGGGTGAGGGAATTATATTCCAGGGCTGATTTTCATTCCCAGTCCGTGGGCCAAAGTGACATGATCTGTACCATGTTTGCGAGTCAAAGTGACATGATCTGTTTGAGCAATGAGGGTCCTGTATGAGAAACGAGGCTGCAGGGAATAGTCCTGTTTGCTCAAACAGGACTTGCCCCTGCACACTCATTGCTCTCTGGTCCTTTTCTATGCATGCAATTTGAAATATTGGAAGCCTGATTCCATCATCTGTTCACATCTCTAAGGTTGTAATTTTTAAGCCATATATCTGGTAGATGGCATTGTTTGAGTTTTGATGTGTGTACAATTTTTCTGTGATACAAGGGAATCACTGTGATTTACTGCAGCTGCTGTGTGGGAAGCACCAAGTATTGCATTTGTTTCTAATAATAGTTCTTACAAAATAGTGTACAGCACTAAAATAAAATAATATAAATACACAAAAATAACAATAAATAAAACCTCCCAAATAAATTGGTGCAAAAATAAAGAAATCAGTGTCTTATCCTTCTGGTAAACCCCAGATCATGTCTTTCAGTTCTTTCCCCCCTCCTCCCCTTATCATTTATTTCTCCCCTCCCCCTATCAGTTCTGTCCCCCCCTTCTCCCCCTATCAGTTATCCCCGCATTCGTTCTTTCTCTCTCCCCCTTCTCCCCACACCATCCATTCTATTTCTTCCTCTCCCCTTCATACTTGACTGGGAGCAGTGCACAGCATGAGCTCAGTGTGTTAAACACACACAGAGCCCTTTTCATGCTGCTAACTCCCTCTGTGATAATTTAGGGAATCGGAAATACAATGCCCTGCGTCATCACTTCGTGCAGGGAGTGCGAGCAGCATGGACAGAGCTCTGTGGAATAGAATGGATGGCGTGAGGAGAGAGAAAGAACAAATTAGGGGGGGATAACTGATAGGGGGAGAAGGGGGGGACAGAACTGATAGGGGGAGGGGAGAAAGAAATGGAGTAGGGGGGAGAAAGAACTGAAAGGGGGTCTAGCGCGGAATAATTGATAGGGGAGGAGTGGGAGAAAGAAATGATGGGGAGGAGGGGGAGAAAGAAGTGATAAGGGGGGAGAAAGAACTGATTTGGGGGAGAAACAGAACAGGTATGGTGAGAGGAGGGGGAAAGTGAACAGGTATGGGGGGGAGAGAGAACAGATATGGGGAGGGGAAAGAGTTAGCGATAACTGATTTGGAGGGAGGAGGAGGAGAGATAACATGGGGGGTGGGGAGAGACATACATTGCATTGGAGAGGATAGAGACATGGAAAGGAGAGAGACTTACATGGCAAGGCAGGGAAAAGAGACAGACATGGGAAGGGAGAGGAAAGAAACAGACATGGGAAGGGAGAGAGACAATTATGAGGTAGTGGGGGAAGGGGGGCGCCACAGGGGTGGCCTGCACAGGGCGCCTGAACTCTTAAGGCCAGCCCTGACAGTGCTATAAAATTAATATATAACATCATTTTTTATCACTTCAGTTTTAATAATTATATATTTACTTTATAGCTATGTCCACTTTTTATTTATTTATTAATAGTTCTTATTTTATCCTTTAATGCATATAATATGGATGTGGAATGCAATCAGCCACAATATAGCATCTATGTGTTTTATTTACCACATAATCAACTGTAGTAAGTGCCCAACCATGTTGTAAAATTCAGCCCAAAATGTGACTGCCAGTATTCTGTTGCTAAGAAAACTCAGGAACTTTCAATTCATTTTTTATAGGACAGGGAGCATTAGGAAACAAAATGTTAGATCTGTTTCTTTAGCTTCCCTTTACATGGTAGAGCAGTTATATAGGAGTCATGTGGAACAGCACTGCGATGGACCCTCTGGTACCCCGATTGGGTACCTCCGTCAAAACCACCTCAAGCCACTAGACAGAACAAGTGTTGTAGGTAGCTACTCCAATTCACCAGACAGGACCCTCAGGAATTTACTCCAAGTACCAGACAACACCAGTATGGGAGTAGAACAGGAATTAATGTTTATTTGAAAACAGCACAGATATTTATACAGACAAATATGACATCAACTAAGGGGGACCCACGGGGGAAACAAATTAAAACATGGTAAACCTCAAACAATAGAGAGACCCGTTTAAACAGGTAATGAGATACAATAGGATATAAAATAATCGAGGTCGTCATGACGTGAAGCACGCTGACGTCGGAGGAGGAGTGTCCGAGAGTTGGAGCTGGAGGCAACCCGGCGAGACGAGGAAGAGACCGATAGAGTCCTGGCGTTAACAGAGCCTGAAAAGACCTCACGGAAAGACACAGTTAACACTGTGTACACTGCCTACAGAGAATCGGCTTTGCCGTCCCATCCGTCCCCCCGCTCCCCCCAGCGCAACACCTAAGAGGCTCATCTTTAAAATACAAAGACAAAGCTGCAGGACGCCGACGGCTGAAGAGCGGAAGGCTGAGAGCAGCGGTCGATGGAGGAGGAGAGAGCAACACGTGAATAGAGGTACAGGGTGCTGGGGGTTTGAGCAGAAAAGAACTGGAGAGTCAAACAAAAAGGGGGTGAGACGAAGACAGTGAAGGCAGAGGCAAATAAAGAAGAAAAAAAAAAAAACACACAGCACAAGACAATAAGACTAACCCACGAGACAAAGCATATTTTGAGGAGTATAGAACAGACTCAAAAAAAAAAAAAAGTATGGCCACAAGCAAAATTAACGAAAAAACTAGTCTAAGGAAAGACAAGAAAAGGGAGCAAAAAATAGAAAAAACATCCGCAGATTTTTTCTCACCTACCGGCAGAATGAATAAAGGGAAAAAGGGGTTAGATCAGTCCCCTAATGAATCACGAATGGAGGACAACCTAGGGAGCTCAGCAGGGGGAGAAAACCCACAAATTACGGGGGAATTTCTAAAAAAATGTCTGGACGATCAACTTAAGGCTATTACTTCTCAAATTAACAATAACTTCATAGAAATGAAGACACAGATAGAAGAAATGGTAGAAAAAATTAATAAAGTAGAACAAAAGACAGAGACACTGGAATATGACGGAAACTTATTAAGGACACAAAATAAAAATTTGGAAAAAAAAATAGAGGATATAGAAGTAAAAATGAGCGAGCTTGAGAACCGCTCAAGGAGAAATAATATAAGATTTAGGAATATCCCTGAAAAAATATCCCAAGAAGAAATCCCTGAATTCTTGAAAAAACTCTGGCAAGCCTGGGAGATAGAAACAGACAAGTACTGCTGTGGAATGGAAAGATTCCACAGAGTGTTCAAACCGAAAAATATCCCAGAGAAGAACAGTAGGGATGTTATCGTCAATTTCCAGTCTTTCCAATTTAAAGAAGTAATATATAAAGCCAGCAGGATAAAACCTGCGAAAGAGGAAGACTTTAGAAATATAGTAGCCCTACAAGATCTATCTTTCCATACCAGAGCACAGAGAAAAAACTATGCATCAATTACCAACATCTTAAGAGCTCAGAATATTAAATACTCCTGGGGCTTCCCTACAGTATTAAGGATTTATAAAGAGGACAAATTGAACGTGCTAGATTCCGTGGAAAAAGCCAATCAGTGGCTGAGAGAGAACAAGTTGGTGTAAATAGAGACTATGGGACGGGGTGGGAAGAGGGAAATAAGGAATCTAGAGGAAAATGGTAAAGGAACCATCATGGTGTTCGAGTAATATGCTGTACCCTCCTCCCTTGGTTGCCCCCATCCCCCCCAAAAAAAAAAATATATATATATATAATTTCTAACACTCTCACATTGCTAATAAAATCAAGATTAACTTAGAGTGGCACACTAAAGATAGAAAGTTATTATCACTAAAGAAGTAGGACATTTTTTCAGTAGAGTATTTAAAGACGGGCGGTGGGGGTAGATATAGGGGAACATCAATACGTAAGCCGATTACGGTTTAGTAGATTGATATATTAAACACTAAAAGCACATAGATATAGAATAATTTTCTCAATAGAGTAAAATACACAAAATAAAGATACCTAGATAATAATAAGAAGGGGAGAGAAAGGAAAGGAGGAAAGGAAGAAAAAAAAAAAAAAAAGGAGATAAATTATTACAAATATCTCTTACACACATATACAAGCTAATAAAAATAAGTATAATTAAGTATGCGACACAAGAGATAGAAAATTATCACTATTAAGGGTATAGAAAAAATTATTTTAGTAGTTAAAGCTGGGTGGGAGGGGCAGATATAGAGAAATATAAACAAGTTGTGGGTTACCTGCTTGTTTATTAAAAATAAAAATACATAGATATAGAGCAATCTTCCACGACAGCGTAAAACTCACAAATCAAAGACACTTGGAAGAAGGGGGGAAGGGAAGGAAAAAAGAAAAAAAAAAATATAAATAACAAGATAAAGGAAGGGGGGGGAGGGAAAGGGGAAAGGGAAGGAAAAGGGGAAAAAAAGGGAAAAGGGTTTTTTTTTTTTACGCTTTTTTTTTACGCTTCTAATGTCTGAACTCACACATTTTATATTAAAAATATGGAGGTGTAAAGAGAGGGGGATGGTAGAGAGTGGGATTCCCAGAGAAGAGGAAAAAAAAGGGAGGATCAGAACCAAAGGGAAAAGATAAGGAAAAGATAAAATTACTCAAAAAAAAGGGAAAGGGGATAGAGAGAGAAGAGAGAGAAGAGAAAAGAAAAAAAAAAGGAAAAATTATTTAAGAGAGTATATTAATTAAGAGAATGAAAGAGCAGGAAATTACCCCTCTCAATCCCTATCTCCTACAACTTCCTCCCCTCCATTTTTGTTATCCCCACACGTCCATACAGTCTTGATTATTACCATATGTACGGCCCCAGGCGATCAGGATCTATTTAGGTCATACTTCAGGAAATCAAATGAGAGAGAACCCCCCAGTCCCCACTCTCAGGACACTCCAACATAGGTTCTGAATAGAACTTAGAAAGGTCGAACAAGAGACCAAGTATGAATGAAGAGAGCACAAAGAAAAGTACTCTAGATGTTTGTATGTCTTATAAATGTTTTCACTTATGTATGTCTGTTGTGGTGGCTCAGAGACTCCCCCCGACACAAAGAAATAGAGGGATAGACGATGGTTAGATTCGCATCTATAAATATCCAAGGATTAAATATCCCACAAAAAAGAATGGCACTAGACAGATATTTGGAGAAAGAGAGGATTCAGGTGGTAATGGTGCAGGAGACCCATTGGCGACAAATGGATGAAGTCAGATGGACAAGTAGACAATATTCCCAGATAATAAGAGCTTCAAGGATTACAGAAAAGAAATGTGGAGTGGCAATATACTTCCACAAATCAATTCGTATAGAGATTAAACATCAAGAATTGGATCCAGAAGGAAGATTTATAATCTTAGTGTGTACGATTAATGAAGAACTGTTCACTTTGATAAATGTATATCTGCCCAATGTTAATCCAGTGGGCCTCCTGAACCATATTATGGAGAGGGTAGAGAAAGTCAGAATGGGAACACAGTTGATAGCGGGAGACTTTAATTGTGTAGCTGATATTACAATAGACAAAATGAGCCTTATGAATAAGGAAAAAGACAAGAGGAGTGTTAAATGCTCCAAATCCCTCAATACTTGCCTAAAGAGGAATGATTTGTTTGATGTCTGGAGAGTAAAAAATCCGACAGAGAGAGAGTATACTTTTTATTCATGCCCCCACAAGTCTAAATCCCGAATCGATATGGTATTAGGTGATTTAGCACTGATAAAAAGAGTAAAAAAAATAGAGATTAAACCTTTCATATGGTCTGATCATGACATAATATGTATGGAATTGTCAGATGCTAAAGTAAGACACCCTATGACGACATGGAAATTAAACGATGCAATCTTAAAAGGTAAAGAAAATTGTGAATGTTATTTTAAAGAGAATAAAACTATCGAAGTCAGCAAGGCCATGATCTGGTGTGCTTATAAAGCAGTGATAAGAGGCCACTGCATAAAAATAAAGAAGAGAATGATACAAAAATCAGGCCCACAGCTATCAGAGCTGTATATACAACTATATAGCACACTTAGAGAAAATAAGGAAAATCCAACAATAGAAAGGCAAAACAAAATAGGGGATATAAAAAAACTAATTAAAGAAAAAATAATAGATAGAATAAATAAGAACATGATTACTCTCAAAATGAAATTCTACCATCAACAAAACAGAGCAGACAAAATGTTAACGAACAAACTAAAAAAACAAAGGGGCGATAACCGTATAGAAAAAATAATAGAGGAGGGAAACATAAATAGAACACCAGAGGAAATCGGTAGAATATTTGGTAATTACTATCAAAGACTATACAACCTCCCTGAAAATAAGGAAAAAATGGATTTACAGGACTATTTATCTGAAATAAATCTACCAGCCTTACCACCAGAGATCCTAGCATCGATAAACGGGGAATTCACTAGAGAGGAATTAAACAGAGCCATTGACAAATTAGCCAAATATAAGACACCTGGCCCAGATGGCTTTAGTAATGAATTCTTTAAAGTTATGAGGCCCCAAATTATAGACCACCTAACAGAAACCTTCAATAAAATAGCAGAAACGGGTCAATTCCCTCGAGAAATGTTAAAGGCTAACATCTTACCGATATTGAAACCTGGGAAAGAACCAACAGACATAAAAAATTACAGGCCAATATCATTAATCAATGTAGATGTTAAATTGTATGCCTCCGTTATCTCTGAAAGAGTGAAAACTGTCCTGCCGGACATGATACAGTCGGACCAGATTGGGTTCGTGCCTGGCCGGACGGTAAGTAATAATATTAGAGTGTTGCTAGACCTGATTGATGAGGCTACAAGAGAAGGTAGGTCCCTCTTGACCCTATCGTTGGACGCAGAGAAAGCCTTCGACAGGGTCAATTGGGACTTTTTGAGCGAGGTGGTTGCAGCCTTTGGCCTTTGCGGTTGGATACACAAGGCAATAGTGGCACTATACTCATACCCATCGGCTAGAATAGTCGGACCTAATTTGTGTTCTGAGTGGTTTGAGATAAGAAATGGCACGAGGCAGGGGTGCCCGCTCTCACCACTCCTATATATAATGACAATGGAGATAGTAGCGACAAAAATAAGACAAAATCAACTAATAAGGGGGTATCCAACAGCGCAGGGGGAAGTTAAAATCTCAATGTATGCAGACGATACCATTTTGTATGTATTAGATCCAATTGACAACATGCAAAGAGTGATGTCTGAACTAGCTCAATATAGTTTGGTGTCAAATTATAAATTAAATGTAGCTAAATCAATAGCAATGTATTTCAATACAAGTCAAGAGGAGCAGGAGGAGATGCAAAATAGATATGCCTTCAACAATCCGAGTGAGTTTACCTATTTGGGAATAAAGATTTGTAAAAAGTTAGATAAGATAATGGAGATAAATTTTTACCACCAACTACAATCCATGAACAGAAATTTTAGAGAGTGGCGGTCATATGAAGTATCTTGGTGGGGCAGAGTTAATGTGGTAAAATCATATATAGTCCCAAAGTGGAGTTATCTATTCCGGATGTTGCCATTAACAATCCCCAAAGCGTGGCTAACAATGATCCAGGCAGCTATGGCAAATTTTATTTGGCGAGGTAAAAAGCCAAGAATCAAATTTGGCCTACTAACCAGAGATATTGATAAAGGTGGAGTAGCAATACCTAATATAGAAAAAATATATGAGGCCGGAATAATATTACATATAGCATGGATGAGTAAAATATCAAGTAAATCTACATGGTGGTATAAAATCGAAGAACAAAACACCGGGTTAAGAGGGGTAGATAACTTAGTATGGAGTTCAAGAGAAATAATGCCAACTTCATCATATATACTCAACCAAATCGTTCCTAGCTGGGAAAAAATAAAAAAAAGATTAAAATTAGATAACAAGCTCATGGATTTTCAAAAAATTGATATAATAGAACAAGAAGTAGAGAATTTATCTCTTAAGAACTGGAGGGACAATAATATTACTAAAATAGCTCATCTATTAAAGAACAATAGAGTGATGACCTTCGAGGAATTAAGAGAGAAATATAACATCCGGAGCCGCGAAATATTCACATATTTACGGGTAAAAAATTATACACAAACTAAAATAATAATGCAAGAAGGGGCACTGCACTCTATTCTGGATAATATTTTAAAAAATGATTGCTCTAAAAAACTGTTTACCAAATGCTTGGAGCTAGCAAACCAAGAGAAAGTAAAAATAACTATTCCCGCGATTGAAGGCTGGCAAAAAGATTTAAAAATATTCATAGATGAGAAACACTGGTGTACCGCATTAGCTGATGTAAATAGAGCAATTCACTCCGTACAACTCATAGAAACACACTATAAAGTAGCCAATAAATGGTACTTAGTTCCAACTAGAATGAGGAAAATTTCCCACCAGAATGACGATACTTGTTGGAGATGCAAGCAAATAGGTACATACCTTCACATATGGTGGGAATGTAAGGAGGTAGCCCAATTGTGGGAAACAGTAGCAAAAATAATAGAGGTAACCTGTAAGATAAAGTTGCCACTAAGGCCAGAGGTCATGTTACTCCATTTAGACTGGCCAAAAATCAAGAAAGAACAATCCGACCTTATTATACATTGTACAGTAGCAGCAAAAATTATAATAGCCAGGAACTGGAAGAGTTCCCATACATTTGACCTCCTACTCCTTAAACACCAAATCATGTATCAACTTCAAATGGAAAGAGGGCTCAATATTACTAGAGAGACAAATAGGAAAAGACAAAGTTGGGAGACTTGGATAAAACAAATAGATAACTGGCAAATAGAATAGGTGGGAAACTGCCTTCGGTCTGAGTATAAAGTAAAAAGCAAAAGATGTAGAAGAACTTAGTTTAAAGGAGAAGTGCGGGAGGGAGCCTCTGACACCACAAAACACACACCACTTTGTATGTGAATGTTAAAACTATAAGTATATAATTTGACGAGAGAATGCAAATTTAATCCTTTCCTCTTCAATTAAAATAGAAAGATAGAGCACACACGTCTAGTTAGTGACAGAGGAATGAGGGTAAATTTTGTATATTTATTCAAGAAGTGTAGCTAGAAACTACAGTAGAGGTGATATATTAGAAGGGAAGAGGTGCAAATAGGAAACAAAAATGAAAACAAGATAAATTCAGACACCCCTGTTATATTTATGCAATTATTAGCTTGTCACTGTATAGCATATCCTGCCAACAGTCTTATATCTGAATTGTTGTATGAATTTCTTTTTTAATGCACTGTATGTATGTATCTTTTGTATTTTGTAATAATAAAAAGAAAAAAAAAAGAAAAAAAAAATTAAAGGGACTGTATCACCTATATTTTGATTCCATCTCCTATACATTGCTTATTATGTGAATGTAGAGAATAAAAAATGATTGAAAAAAAAAAAAAAGGATATAAAATAATCATAACTTTAAATACAAACACATAATGAACACAACATAACAGTAGTAGGAAATCCTGCCTCACACCTTTCAGGGTGCAAAGGTGTCAAGTTCAGATACATACAAAGTACACTTAGTTAAAGTAACTTTCTAATTAAAGGACATCATTATACAACAGGACACGGAAATACTTACATAAAGAAAATGGGGAATTTGACATAATGACAAGTATACATTTAACAGGAACTGGATATTTAACATTTTGCAACAGTAACCTAAATATTATTTCTTTCTGGGAATGCAGAGAATAAAAAATGACTGAAAATGAAAAAGTGAAATCCTAGGTATGCCTTTTTATAGAAGCAATAGCACAGCCGGCATTTTTTGGAACAAAATGTGGCAAACCTATACATTCTGAGAAATATCATAAATAAATTTAGCATATTATGGAAGAATTTTGAAAAAAACTTTTTATCAGCCTCCTTTGGGTGATATGTGTCTTCCTCAACCTCAGGCCCTTTACCAGAAGCCTGGGAGTTTGAGGGTTCTGTGCAGAATCTTAGCTGTTCCTAGCACTGCACTCTTCTGGACAGAGTGCTCTGATGTCGTTTCTGGAATCTGTTGGAGCCACTCCTATCACTACTGGGACCACTTTGGCCTTCACTTTTCCACATCCTCTCTAGTTCCTATTTCAAGGCCTGGTACTTCTCCAGCTTCTCATACTCCTTCTTCCTGATGTTGCGGTCACCTCTACATCTATCACCATTGCTGTCTTCTGGTCTTTGTCTACTAACACAATGTCAGGTTGATTGGCCAGAACCTGTCTGTCCGTCTGGATCTTGAAGTACCACAGGAACTTTGCCTTGTTATTCTCCATGACCTTCTGTGGAGTCTCCCACCTGGACATGGGAGGGGGTTAGCCCATACGCTGTGCAGATGTTCCTGTATACAACGCCAGCTACTTGGTTGTGCAGTTCAATGTATACTTTTCCTGCGAGTAACTTACACCCTGCCACTATGTGTCTGACTGTCTCAGAAGCCTCTCTACACTGTCTGCACTTTGGATCCTGTCTGGTGTGGTAGATCCCTGCTTCTATGGATCTGCTGCTCACTGCTTGTTCTTGTGCTGCTATGATCAGAACCTCAGTGTTGTCTTTGAGTCTTGCCCTCTCCAGCCACTGGTAGTATTTCCCAATGTCAGCCACCTCAGCTATCTGTCGATGGTATATCCCATGCAGGGTCTTGGCTTGTCATGGCTTTTTCTCTATTTGATCTTCCTTCCATGCCTGTTGATGGTTCATGTATTCTCTCAGCAGTTCATCTTTGGGTGCCATCTTACTGATGTATTCCCAGATGCTCTGAGTTTCGTCCAGTGAGGTGGCTCTGACCCTCTCCAGTGCTCGCCCACCCTCTTTCCGGCTAGTGTACATTTTGAGGAGCTTTCGGGTCTTCACATCAGCAGCCTCTAGGTCTTCCTTTGGCCTGCTCATAACACTGGCAGGGCTTATGTTTTAATGGCATGGATCATATTTCTCCCATTGAGCTTGCTCTTCAGGATCGGTCTTATCCTGTGTGGGTGCTTGGCTGTTGCTGTCTTCCTGGCCTCCTCATCGTGGTTCCCATGTGATTGTGAGATACCAAGATACTTGTAGCTGGTCTTCATGTCTGCTATGTACCCTGCTGGCAGTTCCAACCCATCAGTCTTAAGTGCCTTCCCTCTTCTCACTACCATCCGGCCACACTAAACCAGTCCGAATGACATCCCAATATCGTCACTGTAAATCCGTGTAAGGTGGATCAGTGAGTCAATGTCTTGTTCACTCCTAGCATACACCTTGATGCTATCCATGTAGAGGAGGTGGCTGGTGGTGGTTCCAATCATGTATCCATATCCAGTCCTTGTGATCAGCTGGCTGTGGGTGTTCAATGCAGAACAGCAGCAGGGACAGAGGACCACCTTGGTTTATGCCATACTTGATTGTCACTTGTGCTGTCTTGAGTTGGCTTAGTGGGCTACTGGAACAAACCATACATGGAGGAGACAAGATATAGATTGATAGATAGATAATAGATAGATAGATAGATAAAATTCAGTGGTCCCAAATTGATACTGTCCTGCTGGATGAGGGATGGTTGGGACACATGATGTTGAGCATTTTTATACACAGTGACATCTGGGTCTCCCACACAGGCAGTATTTTCCTTGCAAGTTGGGGATGGAGGGGAGAAATTGGCTTGCTGCTAATATTGTCTATGGCAGAAACAGCATGGCTGGTACTTCTCTGGAGAAAAGGTGGCAACACTAGTGACAGCAGAATTGCAAACAAATGCAAATGAGAAAAATATGTGTTCAATTTGTACTGCACACTGTAGCAAAGAAATATACACTAAATTGAGAATAAACGATTTGCATATGGTGGAACAATGTGTTGTTTTAAATGGGATAGCAAATTTGAATGCGTTTTCCTCTAATGTATTTACTTGCAATTCTGCTACATTAGTGTAACTCACGTTTTCTACTTCCTGACTGTAAACTCTATTTAAGTGACAGATTGCCAGTGCCTTTAATGGAGACAGAGTGTATTACACTATCGGATCAAAGAACCTTTAATAAGCACAGGCTCCGCCCCTCAACGAGTTTATGACAGTCCACTGTAAAAAAGTATTAATGACAACACCACGCCCAACCAATCATGTGCGACCGGTCCCTGACGTCATCATTCTTAGAAACAGAATGTTGACGGATATAGCTAGTGTCCAGTGAGTGTTCGCTGTCTACTTGACCCCTCCCAACTCAGCTATTCTCCCGGAGATTGACATTTCGCTAATGCAATAACTGCGTTGCGTGGGCGGGGCAGGAAGGGGAGGGGGCGGTTGCCCGGCGGTAGCTGTACGCGCAGGTCGGGGACAGCAGCATGGCGGAAGACGAGAGTGATCAGGAGTCGGAGAGGCTCGTGGAAGAGCTGGAAGCTATTAATGAGGAAGAGCTACAGGGAATGGCATGTTGCAAGCTTCGGAGCCGGGAATACTGCCGTCGTTTCTGTGAGGTGAGGCGTAGCAGATTATCTGATAGATTCCCGTGTGGTGGTGGCCCTAGACAGGAGCTGGACAGAGGTTCGGGTGTCAAGGCCAGACCTGGTAGAGGAGGTGACATAGGTGATTCTGAGGTCAGTGTCAAAGCTGGGCGGAGAGGGAGGCAGGCAGGCTGTCTATTCTTTGCTTTCCCGGTTTCATAGTTACCTTTTCCGGGTCTGTCACCTGCCAACAGCACTGATCTACTGAGCAACCTCCCATTTACCCCCAAATGCATACCTGTCTGCGATTGGCTGCGTTTTAAGCATCCTTTATAAGTCAATTCGTGTAAAAAGAGCAATTCTGGGGATAGAAAAGTGGAGCAACCTGTAGGAACATTTCATTGGTAATTACTTCCCATGGTAATTGCTCCTCATTTCGAACTTTGCCCCAGACTTGCTCCTTTTACATATCCCCATTGTACCAGTATTGTTCATGATATAGTTTACTTAAACCATATATTGTTTTGAGAACTGTTTTTTTTTTCTCTCTTAAGTGCACCATACAATTGTTAGAAGTAACACTTGAATATATATAACACTGCCATCTAGAGTGTCACCACCACCAACAGCCTGTGCACTAATGCACTAATCTTAAGTCAGCAGCATCTCCCTTGCGGAATTGTGTGTTTTTGTTTTTTTAACTAGTGATTCATCTAGTTCTTCACGTCCCTCCTTTATCAAGACTGCACAGGAACAGCTACTACCTGTTTACCCAAAACAGCCTGCTGGCAGATGAGGTTGTAACTTTATTGTGGAATATACATTATGTCAAACAATTGAACATTTATATGACAGGAACTGCTCTCTTTTTAAATGCCTCACCAAATACACTGTCCATAACTGATTTATTTGAGTTAATCTGAGATTTCTTTAGTAAGAGGGTCATATTGTGCTCACAGCGAGTGTTAAATGCCTTGATTAATTTTGGAACCAATGGAAAATAAAAGTAAAAAAATGGCATCATTATTGCCTTATGTATGAAATTTTTTTTTTTTTTTACATACAGAGACTGAGCAACCAAGAAGTGCAGTTGGAATAATATTAACAGCATATATTGTTAACTAACATATCATGTCCTATCAGATAAGTCGAATACATTTAGAGAAGCAGTGATACAGAGCAGGAAAATATAGATGCAGCTCTCTAAGTGAGGGTTTAGGTATGCTTACCTGTGTATATATGACCTATACACTAAGTTGTTTTTCTGAAACATAAGCATTTAGTGGTACAAAGAGCACTGAGAGGTTTATAGTTTGAAAGGAGGCTATGGGTGATAATAAAAGTTTCTTGTTGAAATTGTAATTAAGAGAAATGTATGATATAAATATGTCTGTGGGGTCTCCAATTTATGACCAACCTGAAACTTGATGTGTAAATAGACTACTTTCAATTGGAAATATTTAATTTGCATTTTAAACCTTTGGTTGATGTCATAATCGGGTGACACCACATATACATTTAAAACACCCTTTTTCTCTATGTATTTGTTTGCAAATCTGCTAACTACATGTAGTTCATTTTCTATTCTCTACATTTGACAGCAGAAAAATGATTAGGTAACAGTCACTTTAAATGTGTCCATCTTTCCAAACACCATTACTTGCATTCTATGTATGTCATAAAAAAAAATGAATGGCAGTATTTGTGTAATATCATTACAAAGCTAGCCTGGTTGGAAAAAGTGTTCCAGGGTTGAAGTTTACTCCAGGTTGAATTAAAAGCTGGGCAAACAATTGCATATTAAAGTTGATGCTTTAACTATGTATGCATTCATTTGTTTGTTTTTGGGTTTAGTTTAACTTAAACACATTGTAGTTTCCATAGTCTCCAAGACAACTATGAGTAATGTATCATGCACATGCTTCTCTGCTCATGTGCAGTGACATCACACAATTATTCTGCCCCTCCAATCCCTGTTGTCGAAACAGAAAGAAAGTTACTAGTTTCTGAATGAAGTTGTTACAACACTGTGCATCTTCGCTGATCCTCTTACAAGAGGGTAAGAGCAGAGAAATACTCCAGCCACTTTATTTACAAGAGCTTATTTCCTGTATGCACATGATGTACAGGTTAAACAATAATAGATGAACCATTTTATGAGTGATTCAAAACTAGATAAGATGTATATTTTGTTCTCTCTAGTCTCATTGTTGTTCTTTGCAAACATTAATTGATGTTTGTTTACAGATCATGTTCACATATTGCCTTTTTTTAACTTTTACAGTTTATTATCTTATAAAAATATTTAGAGCAACAAAATATGTAAAGTAAGTACCGTATTTGCTCGATTATAAGACGACCCTGATTATAAGACGACCCCCCAAACTTTGGATATTCCTTTAGGAAAAAAACTAAAAGCCTGAATATAAGACTACCCTATAGGAAAAAAGTTAAACTTGTATATATTCACATGTAAATTGCTTTTTTAATAAAAAATTATATAAAAAAAAATGCATTTGTTTTTATTTCCTTTTTTATGTGCCAATTCTGCCTCTCTTTCCCTTGCCCCCAGCTTTGTCTCTTTCCCCCTCCCTTTGATTCCCCCCTCTCCTCTTTCTCTCCCCCCCTTGTTTCTCTCTGCCCCCCCTCCCTCTGTCTCTACCCCCCCTTGTAGCTCTCTTCCCCCCTCCCTTCCCTTGTTGCTCTGTCTGCCCCCCCCCCTCCCTCTCTGCCCCCCTACCTCCCCCTGTCTCTGCCCCCCTACCTCCCTCTGTCTCTGCCCCACTCCCTCCCTCTGTCTCTGCCCCACTCCCTCCCTCGGTCTCTGCCCCCCTCCCTCCCCCTGTCTCTGTCTCTGCCCCCCTCCCTCCCCCTGTCTCTGTCTCTGCCCCCCTCCCTCCCCCTGTCTCTGTCTCTGCCCCCCTCCCTCCCCCTGTCTGTCTCTGCTCCCCTCCCTCCCCCTGTCTCTGTCTCTGCCCCCCTCCCTCCCCCTGTCTCTGTCTCTGAAAAAAACCTTGTCTTATAATCGAGCAAATACGGTATAAAGAGATTTTTTTTGTCTCATAATTCAAGGAAACAGTTATGGTCATCTTGTGATGTAAAATATTATATATTGCTGCAAAAGCCATTCCTGTTCATCAGTACCAATGCTGTCTCTCTCTCCCTCCCCCAAAAATTCTCTCTCTCTCCACCTCCCTCCCCCTCATCTCTATCCCCCCTCCCTTTGTCTCTCTCCCCCCCTCCCTTTGTCTCACTCTTCCCCCCCCCCTCCCCTTGTCTATGTCTCCCCCCCTCCCCCTGTCTCACTATCCCTGGTGGCTAGACATCCTCCATGCTGCCCGACACCTCCGTCTATTATGATGGACAGCTGGTCCGTCATAATAGACGAAAGTGTCGGGCAGCATGGAGGATGTCTGCATGTATCGTGCAGACATCCCCCAGCTGCCCATATGTCCCTGGTGGCTAGCGGGGCAGCCGGAGGATGTCTGCACGATACGCGCAGACATCCTCTGCTGCTGCCCGGCACTTCCGCCGGGACTTTTATGATGAAGCCAGAAGGACCCGGCTTCGTCATAGAAGGATCCGGCGGTCGTGTCATCGCGCAGACATCCACCTGCAGCTCTGCGGGGGACCTGGATCCATGTCTTATAGTCTGACCTCGATTTGAGGTCAGATTGTAATACGAGGGGGCTTTTTCAGAGCATTTGCTCTGAAAAAACCTTGTCTTATATTCGAGCAGATACGGTATTGTTTCCTTTTAGGAATGTAATAGATTTTTATGCATCCATGGGAATTTTGATATAAAAAAAATACACTTGACAGAGG
The DNA here is from genome assembly GCA_036172795.1 of Pelodytes ibericus. Classification (NCBI taxonomy): domain Eukaryota; kingdom Metazoa; phylum Chordata; class Amphibia; order Anura; family Pelodytidae; genus Pelodytes; species Pelodytes ibericus. The sequence goes on from CM069857.1 coordinate 38,961,400, forward strand.
AGTGCAACACCTCAAAGGGGCTGTCGCCTAAATATTTCTTTATACTGTGAATGTAGAGAATAAAACATATAAAAAAAAAAAAAAAATCTAATCACTGTGTTAGTTTAATTGAATGATAATGCATCAATATACCTGTTTAACAACATATATGCGTTCAGCATTTCCCTGCAGTTGTTCTGTGTTAAAACAAGTTGATCACATCCACTACTCAAACAGTGCTGCTGTAATACATTGATGTTGCGGCATTAAGCAACACAAAACTTTACCCCGATGGCAGCGCGATCGCTACCCCCGCCACACACACCCGGTAATCGTGAACACCATATTGGAAGGCAGCAGCATTCTTCTCCAATATGGCATTGGATCTGGCAAGAGCAACAGAAGTTATCAAAAACCACCTACATCACTCAGTTGCTTGACTGCCCCTAGAGGCACAACAACATTACATTGGGAGAAAGAAAAAAGACAAAATTAACCCTAGATCTAGGGTAAGGGTTAGTTAATCTTAGTTGAGGTAAGGTTAGAATTAGGGTTACCTTTAGGATTTAGAGTTTGGAAAAAAAAAAAAAAAGGTCCTAATGGTTAGGAAACAAAAAAAAAATCCACTACTTTAGAATATTGCCCTATAACTTGCAATAAACAACAGAAAAACATGAAAACATGGCATATTTCTAAACTCAGCACAAATGTTAGAAATCATTTTCTAATATTAGAAATTATTATAGACAGTCTTTTTTTTTTTTTACAGTTAGTAATTGTATAATACAATTTAGACTATAGATTAACATTATAAATATTATTGTTGTTTGTCTTTCCCACAATAATGCCACCTGTAGGTCCTCTTATCATTCATGCTATCTGTTTTTTTCCCATCAGGTTGTAGAAGAATACACTGCACGATGGCAGGTTCCTCTACCCCAGCTCCAAGTTCTTCAGACTGCCCTGTGCTGCTTCACATCTGCCAGTGTCTCTTTCCCAGCTCAATGTGAGCACGTACAGTATGTTTTGAGTAGACTAGCTTTGTAAGTACTTCTTTACGTTCAACCAGTTTTGTGAAGGGGCCATTTTGTGTGTCTGTAACAGGACATCTGGGCTTTTAGTCCTTAGACATTTTGTGCTGGGTGCATGTACTTTTATTTGTTAAATTTAAGTCTGATTATTAAATTGTTCTATGATGGAATAGATATCCTTTTTTCACTTTATTATAACGATAACCAGTTATTTACGTGTCGTGTAGTAATGCATGGTATTATTTTATAATCTGGGACTGCTATCATCATACACCTCTGGGACTCCTGGAAGTGGACTAGTTTTTAGCTTTCACCTAGTCTACTCCCTTATGCTGGCTACTGTACTGAACACCTCCCTTGTGCTGGCAACTAAATTCAACCCCTCCCCATCTCTCCATATGATAAAGGAAATACAGCCTATAAGAATGATGGGGAGTTGTCTGAACAGCTCCATTCTGTAGCCAGCACACGTGGGAGGATTGGTTTGTTAGCTTCCGGGTCATTCCAAGGAGTGCCAGTCTTATTTAGAAATTAACTTTGTCTGATGTCACTCCCAGCATGGGTATAAACACGCCACAGCACTATAAAACAATAATACATCTCAAGGAGCTTGTTTAGTAAAACACAAATAAAAGCTTTTTATTATAAAACATGCTTTAAAAAATGCTCCATGGTAGATAGATAAGACGTTCCACCCGACGGTGTCGCCATCTTGGTTTTTGTGGGAATGTATTTAGTGGGCAACCAGTTAAGTCTCTCCAAGTCCTTCTATAAATCCATGAGGACCAGGGCTTTGTTAATCCCAGGAGCCAAGGATCCACTCATATTTTATTTTTTGTATTTACATTTCACCTATGACTTGTTCGTAGGGTAACTACACCCGATTGTTGGCTGGAGAGAATGGTGGTGTTCTCTTTAAAAGGGGCAACTGTACTGCGATCTTATCCATTCTTTTAAATAAAAACCATAAAATACACTTCTTCATTGGGTTGCAAGATTATTATTTTTTTTATTATAGAGGGAGTATTTATTTATTTTTTAACAAAAGGCCTTGTTCTGCTTTTTAAGTCACTGTCACAAGAGTAGCAGATCTGCTTTCTGTGTTTTTTTGAATGGTTAAAATTATACTTGAGCTGTCCTTTTAGTTTTGTTTGAATGGTAAATGACAATGGTAAAAAGGTTATTTTTCTGTTATTTTGTTTGAATAATTAAACCTTAAATCTTTAAGTAATGAATTCTAAGAACACAATTTACCAAGTTTTGTGAGTCGGTGTGCTTTACGGTCATTTCCTTTTTTATCAGTCCAGTTAATATGAATATTGTAAATGTAATATCTGGATTTACCTGAGCTTTGGTTCAAAAGAATCTAAATCTGAACAACAAATTTCATTCAATTATTGCAGAATTCCAGCCCGCAGTGTTACGTGTTTAGTGTGTGACATCTAGTTCACACCTCTAGCTATGACGAGAATCTCAGCTTTTCTGCCCACATGCCAATGTCTGAGAGACCTCAGTGAGCTCTTAATATGCGTAATAAGAGCTACACAAATGGCAGTTTTAAATGGGCAACAATGGCCTTAGAAGGTGTAGTGCCTTTAAAAAAAAAAAAAAAAACACATTTTTTTTTTCTGACAACAGAGGAGCATGTGTGTGACATCCTTAACATACTGCACGTGTGCAGTGGGTATCCCCATGCATTTCTTTGACTCCAAAGAGCTGCAGGAGATGCCCATTTTTGCTTGAGCAGATGTCATAGAATCAATCCCAATGAGAAAACCTGCAAAAGGTAATCTCCAAGTTATGAATTGGGGCATATGATTGCATAATTATGTTTACAGTGTGTAATTTAATATGCATTTATTTATCCATTTTTTTTCTATAGTAAAGTGATTCTTTATGGCAGATTACTTTGCAGAGTAAGGTTGCTTATTTTTAGGGCTCTACCAACAGGTTAAATGTGCGACTGATTTTCCATCCCAGGTATAATATTTTATTCAACACAGAAAAGCTTTTATATTGAGTTATTAAGTATCTTTGATGAGCATATACTAATTGCCAATCCTGATATGGGTAAATATTTTTCATTTTACTTACTGTGTTTAAAACTGAATTCATTGTATATTTCCAGGAGTCTTTTTGAGTTGCTGCTGTTTTTTGGAAAGGATGAGTTCTATGAAGTCCCCTTGAAAGACCTTCTAGGCTCAGTCCAGGTAATGGTTTTATAGTCCTTGGTTTTGCGCCCAGTCTAATACTCTATACTGAATAACAGCAAAATAATATATATGGAAGACTGTGAAAATATTAAGAAACTTGCAATTTGTGTAAAATTCCATAACAAGCAACAGTGAGCCTTGTCAATTATTACTCATTTTATATGAAGCTTAAACCCTTCCTCTCTTTTAGGACATAATATGCTGTCCTACAATACAGGGCTCAAATCCTTAAAGGGCTGCATAGAACTTTCTCTGTTAAGTAGCTAATCTCGGCTATACAATATCGCTTTTTTTGTCAAGTAGTTGACATTACAAAATCTACTTATAAATTAAAATTACTTCTGTTGCTCTAGAAAAAGTTTATGTCTAAATAAGGAGAAGTCTAATTGTAAAAGAAATAAAGCAGTGATGACTTCTGCAGCTCTTTGAGAACTACATGTCCAATGATGCTCAGTCATCCTCAGTAACAGTGAGCATCGTGGGATGTGCAGTTCCCAAACATCTGCAGTGCTAAGGATAGCCATCACTGCAGTAAAGAGGTCATGGAAGTGCTTCAACGCGGTCATATTAAAAGGAAAATATTAAAATTTGACTTTTTGTATTTACAGACCTTTTTCAATGCACTTTTTTAGAATCTCATCCTAATTTACATTTTGTCTGATATTTTGTTAGGAATGCCATGACCTTCTAGTCCGATATGCCAGTACAGACTTACTGCTGGTTACTGGGGTAATTAAAGACGGAGGTCCATGGGAAGATCCGGTATTACAAGCTGTACTTAAAGGAAAGTCGGAACCTCAAGATATTGGTAAGTGAATGTTTTTTGTTTGATATTAAACTGTTCCTATTGTTGCACAATAGAAAATCACAGGTTTCATCTCATACAAACATTTGTCTTTATTTTTATATAGATGGGATATCAAATGTGTGAGAATGTGCTCTACAGGTTTTGGTAATTAGGAAAGGTTCTTTGTATGGGACAGCCATAATCAGGTTTAATGGTTGTAGTGGGTCCACATAATTTTTTTGAAACAGAGGGTGTGTTTGTTGATGACCGATATGATGAGGCTCCAGGTGGTCAAATCAGAACCACAATCTTTAACTGTGTTTTTGCACACGTGGGAAAGACCTCAGAGGAATGAGAGTTGCGTCTTGTGTAACCACAGACCAGAAGATGGATGGCAAACACAATACCAACCAATCATAAGTGATCCCATGTAATCAAATGGAAGTTAATGGTATACCTAGAGAGAGTTTGGCACAGTGGAGTAGGAGGGGGGAGGAGAAAGAAGAAAGTAACCTCACACCAGAGAGATCTCAATACATGTGTCCATATATAATGCATGGTTATATTTGAAATGGTATCTGTTATTAATGTGGGAAAATGTATTGAATGTTTTAGTAAACTAATTTCATTATAACCAACACTGTGGATTCTGGATACTTTTGTCGCGGTTTCCAATATATACACCCTGCTAGATTCTCGTTAAAGCGGGAGCTTTCAGAGCGAAACTTTACATAAAACGTTTAGAACATGGATTGTGTAAATTAAAAAGCCAGATAATCCATCAGTGCATCCATAGATTTATTTTCCTGGATAAAAGTTAGTTATGGTAGCTAGACAAAACACATCATCCTTCAGTGGATATATCTAAATACATATCTGCATTGTATTAGATGTATACATTGCATGAGAAGTTTGAAGCACATAACTCATTTATAGGCCCATTTTCCGATCCTTAGCCTTAAAAGTTAAAATGAAACTAAGTAATAATCCATAAAAATGAATCTGTGTTAAAGGGACGATCATCTTAAACCTTGATAATAATTTACATTTTTATACATTGCGTTGAAGAATTTCATAACATAAGAAACGTAAAGTCAGTGGTGTCTCCTTTATATGGCATCACCTTGTGGCTGGATATGCAAATTACACCTTTCCTATTGAAAATTGGTTCATGTACATATCCAGCCACAAGGGGACATCAAATGCTGGAGACACCACAGACGCATTAAAAAAATATATTTTTCTTCGATTAATTTTTCATTCTCTATATTCACAGTATAAGCAAGGTCCCTTTAAATGATTAAAATACAACAACGCTTAATGACTTCTTATATCTAAATGTATTTACTCACTTATACATTATACACATTTTATGGGAGACTGAAATGCACACTTAATGAAACCATGGGTATACTTTGTGTCACACCCTGTAGCCAGCTGAAGAACATTATGATATAGCAAGAGATCATTTGTGCTGTGTTTCACCAAAATACTACAGGGAAATGTCTAAAAGTTAAGCTCAAAAAGTAGTGACTAATAGGGCAAATTATTATTTTATTGGGACAGAATAATAAAAAACATATGAATTTCACACTTTCAGAATAAAAAAGTATTAATATTATTTTATTGTAATCCAAACTCGGTTTTGTTACATCCTCAGTACTGCATAGCAAGATTACTCTAGGAAAATATGTTCCTATATGTCGATTCATTAATAATTTATGCTGTAGTTAGGACATCCATGAAGACTTTGTATCTGAGTGATGTTGCAAATATAGTACATTCTCTGTGTATCTTCAGGATGGAAGAAAAAACACCTTCTGATATATAATTTAAACAAAAGAACATTATCCAGTTATCAGCACAGATGCTTCTTCAAGGTTTCGGTGACCCTGTTCCATTAGTTATCATGGCTCCTTAAATCCCTGTTGCTGGCCTCTAACTATTTTTGATTGTTTTGCATACTACTTAACAATAGTATAATTTCCACTTGTCTGGCTCCTGAATTTGGTAAAAAAAAGTCTATAAATTGAGTTAAAAGAACAGGATTTCTAGGTGAAAACGTCACACATTCTCAGTAAAGAAATAACAAGCAGTACTAATGCTACTGGATGCATTATGGGCTGGAGTGTACCTTTTTTATGTTTTATTTCTGTGTTTTACTTAATTGTTTGGGGAACATTAGTTGTTCTTATAGTTTTCAGGTAGGGATAATTCTAGAAGCTGAGCAGCAGTACCTCTTTGTTGCTTTCAATATAATCTTTGCCAATTTACTAAATCTTGTAGATTTCGTAGGTCTGTGAGCAGTCTGTCTGACATGAGTATAACATTATTTTACAGACAAGATGCTGCATAAAATGTCACTATTAAAATGTTAATGAAATGTAATTTCCGAGTTGCTTAACTAGAGTCTCGGGCAATTTCAGATTTCACTACTCCCCACATTGCATACAACAGTGTCGTATTGCTCCTGCATCCCTGCCCACAGACCCAGATTGCCCCCACATATCTTGTGCATCATATTACTACCTGGTGATTTGGGGAGAGGGAGCCAGAATTTCCGTGCAGGCAGTGAAATCGGATGTACTGCCAACAGTGGTAGCAGTATGCTGCCCTAAGCCTGGTTGGGACAGCCTTAATTCCCAGTCAGGTAGCGGTGTGTTGGTGAAATAGTTTGGTATTTTAAGTTTATAAATTATGCATTTTTTTTTTCCCCCCAGTTGGGTTCTAATTTATTTTTCTTCCAGTGGACAGGTACTTGCGGTCCGAGAATCCGCTGTTCTTTGAATTGCGTGTGAGATATCTTATTGCCTGTGAGCGCATCCCAGAAGCAATGGCTCTCATCACAACATGCTTAAGTCATCATGAAGTTGGTAAAAATCTGTACTACCACCAAGCCTATTTCACATGTCTGCATATGGCACGTCTAACCGATGAGCTTCTTTATGAGGTTTGATATTTCAGTTTTCTTTATTTTTACATTTGCTAAATTTGAAAGAGAAATTTGTATTGGGGGAGGAAATGTTTTCCTGCCCTTGTCCTCTCTCTTTCCCTCTACACCAAATCAAAATGCAAGATCTGTCCCCCCTCCAGATTGTCAACTGGCCCAGAAAGGAGGTTCCTGGTCTCCTAGTGGGGGTACTATACTTTATTGACCACTGCCCCACCTGTTTGAGTCAAGAGTGCTGGATCATCACATGACATCCAAAGCTTTGACTTTCACATGCGCAAGAGACGGGGCAGAATTTGCAACATCTTTGTTGCAGATATATATAAATATATGGATAGATAGATATACCCATAAATGAAGATGTGCCACCTGGATGAGAATTTCCCCTTTTTGTTTTTGCAGCATGTCCGAAGAATAGACTGCACTGATGGAGTACAAATTATATGTGATACTGAAAAGGAAGGTAAAACTGCTTTGGCGTTGCAACTAAGTGAATCTTTCCTCATCACCCAATTACAAACTGGAGCAATGTACTGTATCTGGTAAGTACTGGTAACATTACATATCATTGGAGAGGCAGTCCTTTTTATTGACATCTTTATATGAAGTCCACTTTGAACGTTTTGCTAAATCAAGTTTAACTTTAACTATTGTACTGGAATTGACTGTGATCAGTGAAGTACACATCAGTTTGCTTTACTGCCTTTTTTGTATTGTGTGCAGCATTCCTCGTAGATACACCGTCTGGTCACCTACGTTCCTGCTTCTTCTGTTATGGGTTCAGGAAATGAGGACAATGACAGAGGGGACACAGTGCAATGCACAAGCGTTCTCAATGCCTGCAGACCTCTGTGCAAAACCATAAGTGTCGCACAGAATTCTTTTACACAGCCTAATGTAGTGATGCCTACCTTTGGCAATGCAGATCTTCTCAACTAAACTGAGGATAATGGGTTATGTAGTTCCCAACCATCTGCATTGCCAAGGTTTGCCGTCGCTGCACTAGGTTATTAATGTGATTGGACGCGCAGTGTAGGAGCTATCTGTTGATTTTCTTAGGCATGCCAGCCATTTACACAAGGAAGGGAAAGTAGAAAAGCACTTTATTACACTGGGATCCCACAGGCTGAGGCTGCTGCAGGCGTGTGTAAATTTAAATATTTGCCAGGTCAGCAATAAACACAACATCAACACAGAGCTCTGAGCCTTTGTATTTATTTCATTATTAGCCATTAACAAAGGGTTTGACAAATCCCAGAAGCCAGGGAGACATGGCTCATAAAATCCCTGCTTCTGGATCCAAACCTTTGTGATTGTTTTAGCATACAAGTCTATGGAGTTGGACCTGCCTGCTACAAATAACTTAGCTGTCTCCTGAATTAGTCTGTTTGGCTCTTAAAGTTTCTAAATATGTCATACCCTAAATTAAAAGCTTAACATTTTAATTTGTCCTATCTATTATAAATATCAGAGATAAACATTATGACCACTGAGCGGTGACAATCTGGCACACGCAAATTGATGCTTTGGGCTATGTTCTGCTGGGAAACCTTGGGTTCTGCCATTCATTTGGATGATATTTTGACATGTACCACCTATATTAGCATTGTTGCAGACCATGTATACCCTTTCATGGAAACGGTATTCCCTGTTGGCATTGGCCTCGTTCGTGCCCTGCCAAAAAGCAAAAATGGTTCAGGAATGGTATGAGAAACACAACGAGTTCAAAGTGTTGATTTGGTTTTCAAATTCCCCTTCATTGTTTGTGGGATGTGCCGGAATAACCAGAACGTAAAGGATGTGCTGCTAACGTATTGGTGCTAGATACCACAGCACACCTTCAGAGGTCTAATGGAGTCCATGCTTCGACAAAAATGAGAGACACACTTGATGACAAATTTGTGTGTATAGGCAAATGGCATTAATATACATGTGTAATTTTGTAAATACCTTTTCTGTTTGAAGATGTCATTCCAGTCTTGAAAGGCAAAACATTTTCACATATATATCTACACTGTTGTCTTCATGCTATGTTATCCAGAAACCATTCACGTTATAGAATGAATATAACTTTTACGGTGAATACAAAACAAATATTGGCCATGTGTTGCACACTGTTACAATCACATACATATTGCAGAAGCACAAGTCCCGCTGATGCCTAGATATTCTTTACATTTAGTCTAACTGTATTTGTTTCATTTGTCTTCAGGGATTTAATTTTCCTTTGGAGCAAACTTCAGCTGAAAACCAACCCTTCCAAGCAAGTATTTGTGGAGCAGTGTTACCACATGTTGAGGATTGCCACCAACGTGAAGGTCATATTTCCCTTCATGAAAACAATAATAGAAGAGGTATGTGTAGCTGTATTCACATTGAGTTCATACATACCCAGGACGGGAGGGGATGTAATAACATATAGAAGCATGGAGTGGGGAATGTACTACAATAAAACCATTCAAGGCCTGAAGATTTGCTGTAAAAGGTCCATTAGTTGTGTGTGTGTGTTTAAGAAGTACTTGGGGTGGAAAAATCTATATTCTCATCTTTTCCATTCTATTTTGATTTTAATAATTGGTCCACTGAGTGTATTTTTTTTTTATTATTATTATTTAGCTATTGATTTGTGGGAGGAGCAAGCCCAATGAGAATACCTGAAAAATCAAAGCATAAATAGATGCGGGGGGGGGGGGGGGGGGGGGCTTTATAGGTCTGTGCCCACAAGCTTCCAATCTTTCTTCTGCTTGGAGGTGGAAGGGAGTTTTACCTTCGTGGTGATGCTGAAGAACGAAGAATTACATCAAGATCCCCTTATAGGCTGATGTTATTCTTGGAACACAGAGCACCTTGCTATAAGAGGTTTTACCTCTATTTAGAGAAATTGATTATTTCCTTTAAATAATGCCTTTTTAAAATGGATATGTGTCCTCATCTGATCCTTAACTCAAATTTGTATTCCTGCTTTTGTTTACAGATTGGAGAAACTGGTGTACAGCTGTCTGTCGAACTGTGTGGATGTGCTTTGCAGCTACATTTTCACAATGATCCAGAGACAAAATCATTAATTTATAAAACTATTGCTCACCTTTTGCCCAATGACTTGGAGATCTGCAGAATCTGTGCTTTATCGGTTTTCTTTTTGGAGAGGACTACCGAATCCTACAGTGCTGTTGAACGACTGTACAAATGTTCAGACGAGGATTACAATGAGTTTTCAAGCTGCATTGAGAATCGTGTACGATTCGAATTACTTCCTATCTTAAAAAGGGGGCTATTGTTTGATCCGGAATTTTGGAATTTATCCATGATCCAGAGAAACTGTGCTGATCTGCTCGGAGTAAAGAATGCCATTGTTTTAGATAGTACAAATAAATTGGACCTTGTAATAGAGCAAAACATGCATGCTGACCTTCCAGTCATAAACATAAGCAATGGAACAATTGAGCACAACATCTCAAGCAGCATTCAAACTAGAATGGCAAGTTCAAAGAGAAATAATACAGTGCTTAGTCCACAAAAGATGGAGCATAACGTTCCACGACATTATTGTACTTTGTGCAACAAGGAGTTTCTTGGTGGGCATATTTTTAGGCATGCACAAGCTCACCAGAAAAAAGGCTGCTTTTCCTGTGTTATATGTGCCCGAAAGTTCAGGAATCGGGCAATCATGCTTAAGCACTTAAAGAATCATATCAAGAAAATGGACAGACAGCCAGTGGCCAATCTTGATGATGCTGCTTCAAACGATTCTTCGAATGTGTTGTCTGATACAAACGAAGTCAATTCCTCAGACGATTTGTCGTTGTGTTTAGAGAATGGAAGTTCCAATAATTCTTCCAATGTAGCACTGACTACCATTCCCAACTCTGAAGTCCCACCTCAGGACCTTTCTGACACTGTAATCCCAGTTGAAAATCATATAATTGATCATAGTGTTGTGACAGTGAATCATGAAGCAGACCTAAAAAATTCAGATGAAGATACTACAGCATGTGAAACTAAGCAAGACGAGTCTAGCTTGACAAGTGATTCGCCCGAATTCACAAAAATAAATGGATCTTTATACCCCGATAGTGACGATAATCTAGTGAATCACGAAGGTCCCTATAAGTGCCCTGCTCGGGAATGCAGTCGTATTTTCCAAAGAGTAGGATCCCTTAATAAACACGCCAGGAAAGCCCACTCGGCAGATCTAAATGTGCAGCAACATTTAATGAAGTGGAATAAGGGCAAATGCCGGTACTGTCAAAGAATGTTTTACGATTCTAAACATTTTATGGATCATCTAAAACGACATGTTTACCCCAAGGTCTACTTCTGCCAGCATCTGAACTGCAATGAAAAATTTAAGTTAGCAGCTCAGCTGACTGCGCACTTATTAAGCCATGACTCATTCAAAGCTCAGTGCAGTTTTATGAATTGCTCTGATCTCTTTGAAACACTATCCAGTCTTTACAAGCATGAAGCTCTGCACTATGAACCAAATGGTGATTCTCTTTCTGGAGAGGCCGCCAGTTCGTTACCTGTAAAGAAACCCACAGGCCACGTTGTTGAAGGCAGTGTTTTGGACTTGGTAGATAAGCAAAACAATGTAGCTGTGGTTTCTAACAAGGGAGTAGGACTTGTCAAAGACCTTGAAATTGTAGACATGCTGGTTCCCGGGTGGAAATCGAAAAAGGATGTAGCCAAACCAAAGACCTATACACAAACAGAGAAAAAGTTAAATGATGAAGTTCAAGATGGCGACGAGACCCCTAATCATTCTGAAATAATAAAACCCGTAGAAACTCCAGCTCAAAAATCATACCAGGAAAATGTTGGCCTTGGGGAACAGGTTCTTAATGGGCACAGTGCATGTGATCAGACGGTCGGAAAAACTGTGTCCTTGGTTTCCGCACATATTGTTGGAGATACAAACAATAGGCTTGTTTCCGACACTGCACAAGAGGAGCCTCGGAAAATGAGTTCTTCTGAACAGGCAGAGGGTGCCTCCAAACCGTATCTAAATTCTAGTGCATCCTATGGTGTTAATACAATACGGCCTTTTATGAGGCCATTGCCTCCAACTTATCTAGATGAACGGTACATCAGCATGCCAAAACGCAGAAAAATGGGCGAGGAGGATAAAACACTTGAAATAGACAATGTTAATAAACAGCCAGTGGAAAGATTCAGATGTGAGACGTGCCTAACAAATTACTGTAGCTCAGAAGCGCTTAACACGCATCTAGCACAAAAGAAATGTCAGCTGTACTTTGGGTTTGATTCAGATGATGAAAGTAAGTAAAATGAATTGCCTTTAAGAACCCAATAAATGAGCATCCACTTACTGGTTTGTTATTGCAAAGAGGTGGGATGGTTTATTAAAAAAAAAAAAAAAAAAAAGCTTCTGGTCAGGCAAAAATAACATGCTGTCAATTTAAAGAGTGTACAGTACTCGAGTATAAGACAATATTTATTTTCAGAGCAAATGCTCTGGAAAATTTACCTTGCCCTATATTCCAGGTCATCTTTTAATAAGACCTTAAACAAGAGGTTCGTGTGTGTTTTTTTTATTTTTTTTTTTTTTTTTTTTATACAAGGCTGAGATTCAGGTTAGAAAGGTTGCATAAAGTTTAGGCTTTTTAAATAGAAATGTTGTAATGAAAATACAAATAAAGTAAAACTGTGTTATGTACCTGAAGAGAATCTGGTCATTCTTGCTTTTGCGGATAACAGATTTGTTTTAAAGAGAAAGCAATGTTTTATATTGAGTAATATGCTTTCTCAATTTTCTATAACTTTTGTCAATTTTCTTTGACTATGAAGGATTAGTTTGACTCTCCACACAGCACAACGGTCAGATCTGTCGATCGACTGTATTGCTCTGTGACCTCTGAATGTGTCAAAATGCTGCACTTGTATTGCGGCTCTCCTGCTGTTGCAAGATTACATCTCCAATACTTTAAGCAGGCCTTCTGGTTTGTTTGGTGTGTAGAATTTTATGCTATGTGGGGCCGCCATAACTGATGGTGACACTGTGATCCTATGTTTACCTCCATTGGGTTCCAGTTGTAGCACCTGTACCATAGGTTTGACGTCACTGGACTACAGTACCTATATGGCCTTTTACTCATAAATGCCTGATACTATATGGATATAAGTTAAAATCTAATTTTAATTTATGAAGCCATTAAAAAATAAAAATATCTAATCATTCAACAAATGCACATTATAATTTGTAGGCAATATGTTCCAGTCGTTGTGGAAGGACTGGTAAGTTGAAAAAATGTTGTATACAAAGCTTTTTTTACCATTCCAAACTTATATTATTCACTTTCTTTCTAGGTGCCTGGTGAAAGTGTTACACTAAGAAGAAGCAAAACCCCCATTTCTTGTTCAAAATTGGCCTTAAAGAATAACTTGTCAGAGTTTCACATTTGAGTGCTAGATATATATTTATATTTCAAGTCCAGAAAAATGTTTTGGTTTTACAATGAGTATTGGGAACCAAAAATGTGCCATGTAAATATGAGCCTATAATGCCTTGAACATAGCATTAAATAAAAATCTTTTATACAATACTAAAATCTGCCTGTCTTGATATTTCTGGTGATCGTGTAAGGAATTCCAATTGTTTTAAAAATTATATTTATAAATCACCCTAATAAACAAAACATACAAATAGAGGAGGTAACAAATTGTAGGAGGGCACTGTCCAAATGGACGTTCTGTCTACTTGCATGTAAACAAAATTTACATGTTTTAGCTTTTAATTTGTTATTATCATGTTCCAGATGGTAAGCACGAAAGCTTCTGGGGGTTTTACGTTGATGACTGACAAATGGTAAAATTGTAATGCTGATTCAATAAAATAATGTACTGATAAAAAAAAATTGAAATTTGTGATGTATGGATTGTTTAAGTGGGTACCAAATATAAATATGAGCTACTAGGTTTGTGCATTATACATAAACAAGTTATCTGTTTTCATTTTAAGAATCCCTTGTGCATATCTAAATATATCTATATTGATGACTAGCACAGTCAATATAAAGTGCAATCTTCTTATATTTATGGTAATCTTTGTTTTGTAATTATTTTTATAACAGGCCCTGTTTTAAACTATATTGCAGTGCATCAGGCAAGATAAGGTTATCAAACTTTTATTTCTTATTTGAAACATTTAATAACAGATGCCCTGTATTACATTTGTTGCAAGGAGATTTGATGATTGTGAGAGACTTTTATACATCACACTACTTTTAAATATAGTTCAGCAGTAAGACATCTATATTTTGTTACACTACAAATAGATTAGCCTAATTTTAAAAGTAAGCCTCACAATCTAATACACCTGTGTTACTGACAAGTGTAACCTTATGTGTATCTCGCTAGCTGGTAGACTACAAGTAGAAAATATTTTCAATTAGCTGTGGGTACCACCGGTGAAGGCTGGTTACAAAATGTAATAAAGTTTTTGGAGGGTGAGGGTAGTGGCTGACATTTGTCATTTGGGAATCTTTCCGATCAGTATCAAAATATATAAAAACCCTCCAAAGCTTTCTTTAGTACAGGGCTTGACAAATTTAATTTAGTTTTAGGAGCCAGCTAAAAAATTTAGGAGCCAGACAACGGCACATCACAATATCATAAACGCACGGAGACAGTCGCATACACCAACCTCACATACACAGTCAGTTCCATTCACACATATATACACAGCCAGTTCCATTCACACATACATCCACAGCCAGTTCCATTCACACATACATCCACAGCCAGTTCCATTCACACATACATCCACAGCCAGTTCCATTCACACATACATCCACAGCCAGTTCCATTCACACATACATCCACAGCCAGTTCCATTCACACATACATCCACAGCCAGTTCCATTCACACATACATCCACAGCCAGTTCCATTCACACATACATCCACAGCCAGTTCCATTCACACATACATCCACAGCCAGTTCCATTCACACATACATCCACAGCCAGTTCCATTCACACATACATCCACAGCCAGTTCCATTCACTCATACATCCACAGCCAGTTCCATTCACACATACATCCACAGCCAGTTCCATTCACTCATACATCCACAGCCAGTTCCATTCACTCATACATCCACAGCCAGTTCCATTCACACATACATCCACAGCCAGTTCCATGCACACATACATCCACAGCCAGTTCCATTCACACATACATCCACAGCCAGTTCCATTCACACATACATCCACAGCCAGTTCCATGCACACATACATCCACAGCCAGTTCCATGCACACATACATCCACAGCCAGTTCCATTCACACATACATCCACAGCCAGTTCCATTCACACATACATCCACAGCCAGTTCCATTCACTCATACATCCACAGCCAGTTACATTCACTCACTCATACATACACACAGACCAAAGAACAAAAATGTATTTCTTAGGGTGTCCTCCCTCCCTGCTGCTTACCTCATTGCAGGGGAGGGGGACATTTATGCTGGAGCCCGAACTTCTTTCGGTTCCTGCTAAGTGCCGTGTTGTCACGTGACAATCGGCACTGCAGCGTGTTGCGCGAGGGGGCGGAGCTTACAGTCTGTGTGATCCGCACAGACTTTCTCCCCTCGCGCTGAAAGTAAAACGGATGGCAGCCGGCAAGGGCTCCCTGTGACAAACAGCACCCGGGCGCCAGGTCTGATTTCCTGGTCGCCATGGCGACCTGGCGCCCGGGGTTTGTCGAGCCCTGCTTTAGTAGTTTTAGGCACAACATATATCTATCATTCCGTTTCTATTTAGAATGTATACAGATGATGATGGTACTATCAGGTATAACAAATTTTGGTCAAGGTTAGGTAAACAAAGCCATTTCAAGTTTTGGAGATTCTATAACATAAATTTCAAACTGTGGCCTCTGTTTGTGAGCTGTATACATCTCCTAAAATACTCCAGGATAATAGTAAGGAAAGAAACAGGGTTGATGCTTATTTTGCTTCTGTCAATTTGCCCACTGTTTGTTTTTAATTTAGTGTTTATTGAGAATTGTAGTAAAAAGGATCAAATAACATTTAAAATGAGAGAAGTTTTCTTATTCGTACACTAAAACAATATAGTTGGGAGAAAAGTCATAGCACCAAAATGACACATTTAGTCCTGCAGAATAAGTGTCAAACAGAGACATAAACACATTCAATCAATCACCAAGACAACATAATATAAAACTGAAACATATAAAAAAAAAAATACCTTTAGAAACAGTGGGGTGGGGGAACCTGAGGTAAGGAACCATGTCATTATTAAGGGACAGTAAATTATCATTTTGATTCAAGTCACAGGGAAAATTTAGGAGAATAGTAGGAGTGTTTGTTTGACACCCCGTTTCTAAACAATACCAAATTTACAAGTTTTGTAACAAATCAGTCATTTTGTATGTGTAGTCATTTCATACAATTCTGTATAATATGGTTTTCCTGTTGTGCATTGCAGACGTTTTTGTGACTGAAGCAATTCTTAAATCTGTAAACAGCTGACATCTTTCTGAGACTTGAAATGTGTGGTGATTTCCCCCCAGTGTATCTAGCAGTCCACAGTGAAAAAGTACTGAATGCTATTTTGAGCAGCCAAGAATTCACATATGAATGGAAGAGACCTGCTTTGGTTGGAAGAAGGAACTCAAACATTTCTAATAATAAAAATTTCCCTGTTCACTTTTCAATAGAAACTGTATGCTTTTCTAAATTGTGGATGGCCTCATTTATTACAAATGGATCGTAACTTAATATATTCTCTTGAAAAATAAATATATCCTAAAGTTGAAGTGCTGGTTAAAGAGGAGGTTTTCTTTTTAAAGGTGCAGTCCTGAATGTTCCATAGAACTGGCAAATGCCTTCATCAACATTGTCTGGCAAGAGATGCGTATTAATGTAGGTATAATTATCATCTGGACAGCATTTTAGAGCAAGAGATTTCACTTTGGAAACGTGCAACTTGATGGGAATTTTTGATCTATTTCAAAAACATATTTATGAAACCTATTTCTTCTGCATGTTGGCATGTGTAGCTTTCAAACATCTGCAATATCAAGGTTAGCCATCACTGAGCTAAAGAGGTTGGTCAAGCAAGACTGCACCTTTAAAAAGGTCCCTATCTATAATATACCATTGCTGCAATGCACAAAAATGAAATGTGTCCTCTCTTGCTTGGTGTAATGAGATTAAAAGTGCAAGCGGATTCATTTCAATGTGTGAGTAGCAAAGGAGTATGTAGTAATTTACAGTATCCTTGTAGCATTCAAAACGTTATCATTGTTTCAATTGGCCTTTTTCACCACAGCTTGCATAAGACTCTGAAAAGCTTTTACGGTTTGCATAGCACTTTCTTAGCTTTGATAACCTTTCATTTTGCACACCAACTTATTGATGACATGTTTGCTACTTTTTCAAATCCTGTAGAAAAAGTAGCTGTTTAATTTTTTATTTTTTTTTTGATTGGGGTTTGAATGTTTTGTAATCTGAAATACATTAAAATAATTTAACTTTCTAAGTAGTGGTGTAGTGTTTATTTTTTTTTTTATTCCGAAGTCCATTGCTCTTGCCATCCTTCTTCAGCACTTTTTGTAGAAGGCTTTGAAAATGTACCTGCATATGCTTACTAGATTATTTTATGTGATATGAGTAGTATAGAGAACAAAGTACCAAACTATTTCCAGTACCTTTATGGTTACCAAGACAGAGAAATGGATAAATGTACCTATGGACCTCTGTCTGAATTAATAGAATAAGCATATAAACATGTTTTGCCTTCATTTTAGTTCAATATACTATCCATTAATGTGTTGGCACGGTTTTGATTTTTAAAGGTTTGCATAAATAGTCACTAATTATATTCTTGTCCTACCTTTCTGTGTATTTGATCAAATGTACTTGTTAGTTTTTCTGTTAATTTAATTAAAACGTTCTGTAGTATTTAAGGTTTTTTTAACTATACATTTGCACTTTTATTATATAGTTTTTCCTGATTTAATTGTTGCTTTATATTTTTTTTTTGCTGCTTTATGTTTGTAAAATTGTACAATTTGTGTAGGACAGGAGGGGGGGGGGGGGGGGTCATTCCATGGTGACGTGTTCCTAAAGTATTTTAAACCTGAAACATAATGAGCAGAAGAACAAAAATGTGTGTTGTTTTTTTTTATTTTTTTTTTTAATGGTTTAGGTTTAAAATATGAAACATACTACTGACAACTGATCTACATAACTTTACTGGTAAAAAGTAATAGATACGGACCGCACTCTATTTATTCGTTGGTGCCGAAGTCACAGGAAGTCTCCTAAGTCCTTTACTCATAAAAGAATAATATGAGACCCAGCACTTGGTGTCAAAGAGAGTTTTAATAAGACAAAGGCGACGTTTCAACCTGCTTGGGTTTTTTTTTTTTTCAAGCCTGTCTTGAAACAAACCCAGAGCGGGTTGAAACGTCGCCTTTGTCTTATTAAAACTCTCTTTGACACAGAGTGCTGGGTCTCATACTATTCTTTTATTACATAACTTTACTGTGGCATTGCAATAATGCATGATGTCAATTTGTTTTACTTTAAAGTGAATCCCTGGCCTAAAAATTTTTTTTTAAAAAACTTACATAATGAACAGAAGAAAAAAAAAATGTAGATGTGTTTTGTTTTTTTAATGGATATTTTTTTTTTTTTTTTTAGGCCTGGTACAACAAATTTACATCATAGGACAATCCCACGGTAAAGTTATATTGAGCACTTGTCAGTATGTTTCAGACTGCTACATATTTTCCCAATAATTGACCCAGTATTGCTTCTGAAAAGCATTATCCATTGTGTTGTCTTAATCTTGTTAAACAATTTAAATATTTTCAATCATAACTGTGTCATTGCAATTTACTTGTCTACTTAATCTCCTTTCCCCTTTAATTCCATGGGAAAATAACGTTCTTCGTCTTGTGCCAGGTTCTAAGTCTCTCATGTTAATGCACAGAGAGGCAATGCTAATACAAGAGAAAGGTAAGGTAACAATGCAAAAAAAGAAAAATGTACATTCGATTAGTGTCCCTTATCCAGAAATCAGTTATCCAAAAAAAATAAGTTGCAAATTACACACAACTTTCAAAATGAAATCACGTAACGGTTTATTCAGTGTCCAGCCCCCTTAAGCTGCCATATAGCCTTTCCATGCATGCTCAGATTCCCCAACGGGTAATACAATGGCACGTGAGCAGGCATGACGTGTCAATGGCAGGTTCCCAACGATGCCTCACATCACAGCAAAAGTGATTTATTTGCTCCATACAGTATTGGCATTGATAGTACTGTAGTTCATGAGAACTGAGAGACTTTAATATATCATATTCTTGAAAAAAATGATCGGTTATCCGAAATGCTTTTTGTCCCAAACATTTTGGAGAAGGGATACTCTACCTGTATCCTCAACCTGTATCCAGAAGGGCCATATGAGACGGTACCCAAGGGTTGCCAATTTTTTTCTCAGCCTCTTTGTACTAAATTTTTCCTGAAATGCAAATCGGTGTATTTTCATTTGTTTCTCATGGTGTACTTGTGCTATTATTTGGGTGGGTAAACGTATATTTTATGACTTTGTATTATAATTGCAAATCCACAGGCCCCATCTGTGCTTCCTTGTAATGTCAAATAATTTCACTTGACTCCTTTTGATATGAATTTGAATACAAACTGAGCCATTGGACTGCAATAAATCAGTAGTGTTCTTGGGGGGGGGGGGGGGGGGGGGGGGGTGGAGGTTTTGTATTGTACATAGATTTGTTCAATAAAAGGATTTCATGTTCAGATAATGGGTGTCTGATTTTGTCTGGCAATGGGTTCACATACATTTTCTATACATTACTTATATAAAAGTAGATGTAAAACATGTTTTTGAATCAAAATCGTTTATGAAAAAAGGAATCAATCTGAAAATATTATTACTTATTTTACCTAAATGTTCACAACAAATGTTATAGTGAAAACAAAGTTGTATAGGTAAAATAAGTTATGGGAGAATGAATATCAACAATGCTTTTGTACCAGTGAGGTGGAGTGTTTCTTATCCTATGTTTTACGGCCTACTGCAAGACACCGTTAACCCCTTCGCGACCTTATGACGAGTTCACTCGTCATAAGAGCCGCAGCATTAGCGGCCTTATGACGAGTTAACTCGTCATGCAGTCTAGCCGGCAGTGCGCACGCCAGCCTGCAACGGGTCCAGGACTAAGCCTCGCACCCGAGGCAAAGCTCCTGGACCCGATCGGTGGATTTCCGGGCATGTGATAGCGGTGATCGACTGATCACCGCGATAACATGCAAATTAGATGCAAAGTCAATGTGTTCACACACTGACTTTGCCTCTAATTCACTCTCTGTGCTTCACGTTCTTATAGTGAAGCACAGAGAGTGACCTGTAAATGCCTATAAACCACATTATTTTAAAGTATCTAAGAGGCTTGGTTTATACCCTAAATGACAGCAATGTGTTCTAAATGAAACCATGGAAAGATAATTTAAAAAGATGAAAAATTATTTGTGTGTATATAATAGTAATAATATATATTATATAAGTAGTTTTTTTTAAAGAATTTTTTCAATTTTATATATTTTTTTTTAACATGATTAGATACCATTTTGATCATAAGAAAGCTCTTATCCTGAAAAAATACAATTTGTGTGTGTACAGTAAATGAGAGCAGAAAGTTACAGCAAAACCTAAAAACCACAGAAGTGTTAAAACAACCATTGTCAAGCATGACCAAACATTTTCAAAAAGTTCAGTCAATGAGAAATGTGTAATTCATATATCAAGATATTACAAAAAGGTGACAACACAGACATTTAAAACCCCTTTCTCAAAATCTGCCCATTTGCTTGGAATTATGCTAAAACAATGTATAGAACTTTTTTGGATAGAGTCTGTTTAACCCCTTCGCGACCTTATGACGAGTTAACACGGCATAAGAGCCGCAGCATTAGTGACCTTATGACGAGTTAAGTCGTCATGCAGTCTAGCTGGCGGTGCGCTCCGTGCGCACTGCCAGCCAGTCTGCAACGGGTCCAGGACTAAGCCTCGCACCCAAGGCAAAGCTCCTGGACCCGATCGGTGGATTTTGAGTGATCACCGCGATAACATGCAAATTAGATGCAAAGTCAATGTGTCAATTTATTATTGCAATTTATCAAGTTTTTTTTTAATAAATAAAGGTAATTTTAATATATTTATTTAATACAATTTAACCCCTGTTGCATGATTTGTATGGATCTGACATCGCACTCTTAAGAGTTTTTTTTCTGTCTTTTTTGTTTAGGGGGGTTTGGAAACAAATATTTTTCTTTTTTATTACTTAATTAGGGGGGATAATAGTGTTGCACTAGTTGTGTAGCTTATTATTGGGAAAATAATGGGGAAAAACTCCCCCCCCCCAAATTTCCTCTTTTATATGTATTTTTTAATACTAAAATGTAAATAATTTTATGTATAGGGTATCAAAAGAAAGCTCTAACTGTCCTTTAAAAAAACAACATATAACTTGTATGTTAAATGTGAGAGGAAAATTATGTTTCAAAAACCGCATATGAAAAATTGAAAAACGCTCCGGTCCTTGGCCTTGGAAAATACCTGGTCCTTAAAGGGTTAAACACCTCGTACCTGAAGAAGTGTGAGTTTCTCTGTTTGTTTGTATGTTGAGAGCACGTGACTGCTGTTTTCACCTGATATGCACTACATGCACTGACCATTTACTGCAAACTCTATTTTACTGGCCACATATAACTTTTAGATGCTGCTTTGCACACCACATGGCTGTAACTTTCAATACAACTATTGCTATAACTCAGTCCCATTTCTACAATATTAGATAATTGTTCAATCCATGACTAGCGTGTGTTACCTACCAACATTGGAGTGCTTTGAAGCAGTGGTGGGATAAGCATGATATGGCCATATAATGTGAGCAAACATCTAAGATAAGGTGTTTTTAATGTAGTTTTAAGGAAACGTGCCTTTAAGATTTATCCTGGTTTGGGAGTATGTTAATCTCATTTATGTAATACATTTCTCAATCCTTTTCTAGCATATAGGATAGTACCTACTACAATCCATGACCAGTGTGTGGTCAAATTACCGTATTTGCTCGATTATAAGACAAGGTTTTTTTCAGGAAAAAAAATCTGAAAACTACCCCTCGTCTTATAATTGAGGTCTCTTATAATCTGACCTCAAATTGAACTGCAGGGGACCTGGATCCCCCTCTCTAGCAGCAGGGGATGTCTGCGCAACGAGCGCAGACTCCCCTGCTTCCACCCGGCACGACCGCCGGGGCTTCTGTGAAGAAGCCGGGTACTTCCGCTTTCGTCACAGAAGTCCCGGCGAGCGTGCCGGGCGGCAGCAAGGGAGGTCTGCGCTCATCGCGCAGACTTCCTCTGCTGCCCCACTAGGCACCAGGGACAATCGGGCAGCTGGGGGATGTCTGCACTATACGTGCAGATATCCTCCATGCTGCCCGACATGGCAGACTATTATGACGGACAGCTGTCCGTCATAATAGACTGCCGTGTCGGGCAGCATGAAGGATGTCTGCAAGTTTCGTGCAGACATCCCCCGGCTGCCCCCACTAGCCACCAGGGATCAAGGTAAGGGGAAGGGAGGGAGGGGGGGCAGAGAGACAGGGGGAGGGAGGGAGGGGGGGCAGAGAGACAGGGGGAGGGAGGGCAGAGAGGGAGGGGGACAGAGAGACAGGGGGAGGGAGGGAGGGGGACAGAGAGACAGGGGGAGGGAGGGAGGGGGACAGAGAGACAGGGGGAGGGAGGGAGGGGGACAGAGAGACAGGGGGAGGGAGGGAGGGGGACAGAGACAGGGGGGAGGGAAGGGGTTAAGAGACAGAGACAAGGGGAGGGAAGGGGTTAAGAGACAGAGACAAGGGGAGGGGGAGAGAGAGAAAAATGGGGGCAAGGGAAAGAGAAAGGCAGCATTGGCACATAAAAAGAAATAAAAACTAGAAATACATTTTTTGATATCATTTTTTTATTAAAAAAGCAATTTACATATGAATATATACAAGTTGAACTTTTTTCCTATAGGGTAGTCTTATATTCAGGCTTTTAGTTTTTTTCCTAATGGAATATCCAAAGTTTGGGGGGTCGTCTTATAATCAGGGTCGTCTTATAATCGAGCAAATACGGTAATTTAGTTATCAATTAGGCTTTTTGCCTTTACCACATGGTTACTTTCTATTGCTTTTACCAGATAAGTAATTACTTTATGCAGCAAATTAGCTCCTGCAGATATGCCTCTGTTAGCTTCCTGTAACACAAATGGTACAGCGTTCTGTGCATGTTGCTACAACAGAGACTTGTTTCTGGATCTTTTAAAGCCCAATTTAAATGGGGGAGTTTTGCTGGATTTGACAAACTGTTTTCCCTTTCATTACACTTCCAGTAACAGTGATGGCAGTAACATTTGGCACTGCGTCTGTGGAGGTCTACGTGTTACGTGACGTTCACTCGGGCATTTCCAGCTCGCTGAGCAGCAAGGGAAATGTAGTCCGCAGCAGCTTGCGTGCCACAGTTTAACCATCACTATTCTGCAACCAAGGCGTTCGCGAACTCCTGCGTCCCCTACTCAGGAAGTTATTGGGCGCGTCCATCTGACGTCACCAGAAGTAATCCCACAGCTCGTGGAACGCAGAACTGGAAGTCGTCTATCCCTATTGGCTGGCGCGGGCATTGTAGCTGTCAAACGCATTATAAGGCGGGTTACAGAGGTTCTCCCAGAGCGGTCATGGCGGGTCTGAGTGCCCGGGAGAGAGTGGGCTGTCAGCTGTTAATTGAACAGATGGATACACCCGAGCTGCTGTCCCTAACTGAGACAGTCACTAACCGACTGATCCAGGTGTTCACCAGAGAAGGTTAGAAGATGGGCATCGGGAGGAATGGGGCAGGAATGGCCAGCTCTTGGCTCCCCAGCTGATTTGGGCTCCTGTTGGCTGTACTCGTTGTTAAAGGCTAGCCCTTACTGGAATGCAGCAGCAAGCTGTGTCCTAAATTATGCAAATTATGCAATATTCCAAAAACAGTCGTGTCCTCAAGGTGTTATGAATGAACACATATCCTGTTTACTTGTTAAAAACATCTTACATCTGCAGAACTGGTTTTATCTACTTGACTAAAAAAAGTTTTCCTCCTCCAGATTTACGATCTTAGAGCTAAATATTGGCCCATGAAAGTTATTTAGTAATTGTAAGATGCTTTAATTTTAAGTTTTTTTTTTTATTCCAAATCTCCATGGAATTCTTTCATGTAAACAGTGTGAAACTCCAGAGCTCAGACGTACCATATTTTATCACCTTTAAATATAAATGATGTCTGGGTTCCTTTTTGGAAAATGCATACAAAAATCAAATTGCATTTGAATAATGTTTCCCCAAAGGGGAAATGTCTTCCTTCTCCATATTAGCTATCAATCAAAATGAATCATACAACAAAAACATGCTAGTAACACTACCCATCTAAAGAGATATACATAAATAAATAAAATATTTTTGTCCCCACATAATGATGACATTACTCTGGATGTGATGATATCTTTATTTAGGGAACCTATGCCTTGAAGACAGGCGATATATATGGCCCTCAGGATTCACTTTGTGACAATAAATATATATCAGTCACAAAGTGAATCCTGAGGGCCAAACACCTCCTTATAGATTATGGGCCCCGGCATTAAAAAGGGGGTTCTGTTTTGGGGAATTTGGGTACAGTGGGTAAGTTTGCACTTTGCATTGACTTTACTCATGGACCCATATTGTGCCCTCTGTAATCCTGACGTATGTGCTATAACTGTATACTTTAATATGGTTATTTAGTCAGCTTCTGTTAGTATATTGGGTTATTAGTAATGCATAATTCTGTGAGGAGACCACTCTGAAGGATTACAATGTGTCACAGAGGAGTCGGTGACAATGATTGATAGTTTACTCCAACATCCATTGTTCTGTGTTGAATTGAATCTACTGTTAAACTGATTATAATGTGGTTTGCAATATCTGTAGCAATGCTAATTAATTTCTGTTTGGTTTCTGTTGTATGATAACAGATGGGTTGAGTTATGTTAACTTGATTTATGTCTCCATATAAGACTCTGTTTCTGTTCCAATAAAGTTGTTGTTCATTCTTGCTGTACCTAACTGCTAGTGGTCCTGTCTGCTATTTGGGTACAAAGAGCAAGGTTCCATGTAAGACTTGCTGGGTGGATGCTGAGCATTAATCGGG
The DNA here is from genome assembly GCA_036172795.1 of Pelodytes ibericus. NCBI lineage: Eukaryota > Metazoa > Chordata > Amphibia > Anura > Pelodytidae > Pelodytes > Pelodytes ibericus. The sequence continues at coordinate 38,986,643 of CM069857.1, forward strand.
GGCTAAGGAGGTGATTTCCTACAACAGGTAGAGGTGCTACGGGCCTTGGTTAGCCGTCCCGTTACATATATATGACAGGCACAATGTAATTGTACTTTTTTTTCTTTTTTCTTTCAGAGGCCATTGATGCAATACTTACATACAGTAAGAGTGCCACAGAGCTCCTGAAACGGAGAAAGGTTCACCGTGATTTAATTTTTAAGTACCTTGCTGCCCAGCGTATATCTATCCTTCCATCAAGTGAGAAGAATCAACTTATCCAGCGTGCTATTGAGCATTGGAGAGACCAAGTGTCTAGCCCCAAATGTCCTCCAGTATCACAGGTTAGCAATCTGAATAAATCAATGCAAAATAATCAAAAATAATGTGTCCTGCTCTATGCAGAGATATATTACACTACATTACAGTGTTTTATTTAATGCTTTCAAATGTGAGTTGGATAAAAAGTCAGCGAACAGAAAAGTGTTATGAAGTGCAAAAAAAAAAATGTGTGTGTACTTCTCATTCAGCAAACTACTGATTATTTTAAAATGCATGGAATCAAGTACCAATACCTGCTAAAGCGTGCAAACAACCTGCTTTTCATGTGGACCTGCCATTTTATAAGATTAGAAGTTTGTATACTTGATAAACCTACAACATACTGTTCATAGGCCAGAATATACTATTATATATGAATTGGAAATTTGCATAACCTGTATGCCATCCTAACAATACACCACAGAACTGGTTTGACGTTTGACCCTATATTAATGCAAACCTCGTAATCTGGGTATTTTTACTTAATCTGGGTCTTATTTCAGCCATGTTAGAAAGAGGGAATAAACACAAAAAAAATAAAAATCTGCCATATAAAAGGCTTCCCCTTATGCTTATCTTTTATTCTGCTCTAATGTTCTGGAACAAAGAACAAACCTATACATCATGTTCTGTGCTCCTACTTTTACTACAGTACTGACATCTTGTTTCTGTTTCATTGTTTTCCTGGTCCCTCCTACTACAAGGTCATAATTCTTAGTTGTTTATATTAGCATTTGCATACACATTCTCACTTCCTTTCTTAACTATTCACAATGGCATTAGCATACATTCTCACTCCTACATCACAATCATCTTTCCTAACTGTTCACATTGGCAATTGTATGCATGTTTACATTTTCATGTGCTAATACTTTTCTCCTTCCCACTTTCAATGATTGACACACCGCTAAGATTCACTGACGGTCACAGGACCATCTCTGTAAACCAGCAACTTCACAAAATGATTTCTCCAAGGTCTTTTTTTTTTGTTTCACAAATTTTTGAATAGTACTTTGCAGAAGCACCATTGAAAATTATATAAAACAGATAAAAATGGCCTTTTTATAAATACAAAAAATATATCTTAGGGGTTTTCTCCCTGCAATGGATCCCTTGGTACCCCAACCTGGGTACCTCTGTTAAAGCTCTCCATCCTTGCTTCAAATGGCTTTCATCCTCTCATCTATATACTGTTATATAACCCAAACCACTAGATAGAACCAGTGCGTGAAGTCAATGGTATATTGTAATCTGCTCTAAATCATTAGACAAGACTAGTGTTTGAGCGGAGCAGGGATAACATTGTGAAAATAGACAACTATTTATACAAGAACGAAAGTGCAGTTATCCGTTAGGTTTTCCTCATTAACCTGGTCCTGGTATACAATCCACATTTGTAATACAATTGCCAGTCTGTGGCTCTCTGTGTTAAAGTCCTGGGTAAATCCACGGGGTAAAGACATGATGGTTTAAGAACATCAAACAAAGGGGTTTTAGCATGATTAGATCCTGCAGGTCTATTTTAGTGACACCCCTGAAGTGCATATCTCCAAACCGGCAAATCTCAGTCTGTGGGGAGCAGATTGGCCCTCCAGGGAACCACAGTGATTGAGGGTTCCATCACACTCCCTTTTTAATGATACATACATACATTGTATTAAACATCTCACAAATACCAGACATACTGGTGGCATGTTGTAAGCTTGCGGGCAGGGCTCTCTGCCTCCTATATTGGTCTGTCTTTGTTACTCAAACATTACATTAACATTTTGTTTATAAAGTTCCAACAGTTTAACGTAGAAAAAGGTGCAGAGCATAGAGGGGAACTACATACTAAGTTAGACAATCAAGAACAGGCTGATACATGTGGTAGAGAGCCCTGCTCGCAAGCTTACAGCCTAGAGGGACAACATAGTCTGTAATTGTCTTTTATGTTGTGTACCAAGTGATCCAGAAATTGTTGACTCAATAAGGTCTACTCAATAAAGAGAGATATTTGCAGGGAATTGAGACCAGAAAACGAAGGCCAAAGTACCGGAGGTGGAAAAATTCTCCCAATTAGCTGCATTGACTTAAAGATCAAAATTCCCATCTCTATTCCCTGCAATGTTCTTGATGTTGAGTAGACCCTTATGTAACGAAATAAAAGTAAATCCCTTTCACACCTTCATCACAGAGTGATCAGGAGCCAGAGACACTGACACAGAGACCCGATCAGGGGTTTTACATATCTTGCAGTTCCTTCAGGAATGGTGTGAGACCTTGTGACGCCACACGTGACGTTGAGGCCACAATAAAGATAAATTAAATTTACCCCTCCTGGACTAAGGCCACTAGAAAAAGCCTTATCTGACCCCGGGGGATCACGCTGTTTTGCCCTGCAGAGCAAAGGCCATTCTATGCCGTCCTACAGACGTTTTGAGAATGGTATTTTAGGTTGGCATAGAACGTCCTATGGGAGGGAAGAGGTTAACTGCGTTGCCGACAATGGCACGTCCTGTGGTGGAGAGAGCGAAAACCGCTTAGAAGGTGCTGCTCTATTGCCTCGATGTCAAGGCAATAGGCTGCACCGAAATTCTGGCTCTGGGGCATCTACTATATCTCCACGGCGCGATGGTGGGCGCCATGCTCCTGCAATATGGCTGTGCCCTCTTGTGGTTAGAGCTTCGGCAGTGGAAAAAAAATCACTTCCGACCTTCTAGTGAGATGTCTTCCTGGAGCTACTGCTCGCAGAGACAGGAGGCGTATTTCTAATATTGTTAAGCAAGCAAATCAGGAAGGAGAATTGGATGTACTGGTTCATCTAGGAACAAATGATTTGGCTTGCAATGAGGTTTCAGAGGTGAAGGAAGCTTTTCGTGTTCTTGCCAATGAGATACGGCAGGTTGTGTCCACACTGTCCTTTTCTGAAGTTATGCCTGTGCATAACATTCAGAATGATAGACGGATGCGTATTAGGGACTTCAACTTGTGGCTTGGAATGGTGTCGGGAGCAAGGATTTGGCTTTGTTTCTCATGGAAGTTCACTATGGGATAGAAAGGAACTGTACAAAAAAGATGGTTTGCATCTTTCTCAAAAGGGAACGAATGTTCTCAGTGAGCAGTTCAGAGGTTTTGCTAGGAGGTTTTTAAACTAAAAGAGGGGGGCAAAATGACGATAAAACATCAATCCAATTGCCCCCCAAAAAAGGGACAGAAGTTACCTGTAGTCAGTGTGCTGAAAAATGATAAGCTTAGGGTCATGTCTACAAATGCTCGCAGTTTAGGGAATAAGATCCATGAACTTGTGGCAATATTGGCAACTGGGAATGTAGATTTAGTGGCTGTTACTGAGACATGGTATAATGAAAAACATGACTGGGACATATCAATACCAGGGTACTCTTTATATAGAAAAGACAGAGAAGGTAAAAAAGGGGGAGGGGTGGCCCTGTATGTGAGGAATAGCTTAAAATGTAACGTAATACAAGTTAGTGAGGCGAACATAGAGTCTGTTTGGGTTACATTAGAATTTGGTAATCATATGGTAACTCGGGTAGGTGTGATTTATAGGCCCCCTGGACAAATAGAGGAGTTAGATAATCTACTAGTTGAGGAAATAGCTAAAATGACAATGAAGGGAGAAGTGATCATCATGGGTGACTTTAATCTTCCTGATGTGAACTGGAAATACAAAACAGCTACTTGCGCCAGGAGTACGCATATCCTAAACTCCCTACTGGGATTATCTCTAAAACAAGTAGTGGAGGAGCCAACTCGAAAGCAGACCATACTAGACTTAGTGTTCACAAATGGAGATTTGTTATCAGATATTCCTGTAGGTGAAAGTTTAGGATCTAGTGATCACCAGACAGTGTGGTTTAATATAAGAACAGTGACGCAGTCACACCACACAAAAACAAAAGTTTTAGATTTTAGAAAAACAGACTTTTCTAAAATTAGATTAGGTGTGAAGCAGTCATTATCAGACTGGAGCAATTTAAATGGAGTCCAGGAGAAGTGGGATTGTCTAAAAGTTACACTACTGAAGGCAACAGAAAATTGCATAAGGCTTGTCAGTAAGAGCAAAAAATTGAAGAAACCACTGTGGTACTCTGCAGAGGTGGCTAAAATAGTAAAAAATAAAAAGCTAGCATTTAGTAATTATAAAAATACTCAGAGTGAGGAAGATAGAAAAATCTATAAGAGTAGGCAGAAAGAGGCAAAGCAAGCTATAAGAGCTTCCAAAGCACACACAGAAGAGACTATAGCCCAGTCAGTGAAAAAGGGGGATAAAACATTTTTTAGATACATAAATGAGAAAAGGAAAGTAAAACAAGGATTAGTTAGATTAAAAACAAAAGAAGGATGCTATGTAGAAGAGGATAAAGGCTTAGCAGACTGCCTTAATGAATATTTTTGTTCAGTTTTTACAAATGAAAATGAGGGCAAGGGACCTCATTTAGGGAAAAAGACTAATGAGTCTTTTGATGCATGTAAGTTTACAGAGGAAGAGGTTTTACTTCAGCTGTCTAAACTAAAGACAAATAAGTCCATGGGACCCGATGGGATACATCCAAAGTTATTAAAAGAACTTAGTGGTGTACTAGCAAAACCGTTAACAGATTTATTTAACCAATCATTGTTAACGGGAGTAGTTCCAGAAGATTGGAAATTAGCTAATGTTGTGCCCATTCACAAGAAAGGTAGTAGGGAGGAGGTGGGCAACTATAGACCAGTAAGTCTTACTTTAGTAGTGGGGAAAATAATGGAAACCTTGTTAAAGAATAGGATTGTTGAACATCTAAAGTCGCTTGGATTTCAAGATCAGAGACAGCATGGGTTTACTTCAGGGAGATCATGCCAAACTAATCTTATTGATTTTTTTGATTGGGTAACTAAAATAATAGATCAGGGTGGTGCGATAGACATTGCTTACCTAGATTTCAGTAAGGCTTTTGACACTGTCGCACATAGAAGGCTAATCAATAAACTGAAATCTTTGAGTTTGGATTTCAATATTGTTGAATGGATTAGACAATGGCTGAGTGACAGGCAACAGAGGGTTGTAGTCAATGGGGTATATTCGATGCAAGGTCTTGTTACTAGTGGGGTACCTCAGGGATCTGTTCTTGGACCCATTCTCTTTAATATTTTTATTAGCGATATTGCAGAAGGTCTTGTTGGCAAAGTATGTCTTTTTGCTGATGATACAAAGATTTGCAGCAGGGTTGATATTCATGGAGGGATAAGCCAAATGGCAAATGATTTAGCTAAACTAGAAAAATGGTCAGAGTAGTGGCAACTGACATTTAATGTGGACAAACAAGTGCAAGATTATGCACCTTGGGCGTAAAAACCCAAAAGCAGAATATAGACTATTTGGTACAGTCCTAACCTCAACATCTGAGGAAAGGGATTTAGGAGTAATAATTTCAGAGGACTTGAAGGTAGGTAGGCAATGCAATAGAGCAGCAGGAAATGCTAGCAGAATGCTTGGTTGCATAGGGAGAGGTATTAGCAGTAGGAAGAGGGAAGTGCTCATGCCATTGTACAGAGCACTGGTGAGACCTCACTTGGAGTATTGTACGCAGTACTGGAGACCGTATCTCCAGAAGGATATTGATACTTTGGAGAGAGTTCAGAGAAGGGCTACTAAACTGGTTCATGGGTTGAAGGATAAAACTTACCAGGAAAGGTTAAAGCATCTTAACATGTAAAGCTTGGAGGAAAGACGTAACAGGGGGATATGATAGAAACGACTAGAGGGGCAACGATTTAAAAGTAATATCAGGAAGCATTACTTTACTGAGAGGGTAGTGGATGTATGGAATAGCCTGCCAGCAGAAGTGGTAGAGGTAAACACAGTCAAGGATTTTAATCATGCGTGGGATAGACACAAGGCTATCCTAGCTATAAGACCGGGAACGGGGGACTAATAAAAGTACTAAAAAAAAAAAAAAATTTGGGCAGACTAGATGGACCGAAAGGTTCTTATCTGCCGACACATTCTATGTTTCTATGTTTCTAAATCTGTTGCTTGACTGCCCCTAGAGGCAGTCGGCAACATTGCAATGATAAAAAAAAAAAAGACTTAATTAGCTTAAATCTAGAGTTGGGGTTAGAATAGCTGTTAGGATTACAATTAAATTAGGGTAAGCATAAGAGATAGGGTTAAAATATATTAAGGGTTGGAGTTTGGGTTAAATTTATAGTTAGGGGTCAAAAGGTCAATATAGGAAAAAAACAAAAAAACACTTTTTTGGTTTTTGCCCCATAACTCGCAAAAAACTGCAGAAAAACATGAAAACCTATTTCTGAACTCGGGACAACATTTAGAAACTATTTTTAGACAAGGTCTTTTTTAATGATTGTACTTGTGTAAATTATTTTTTAGGTCAAATTAAAAAAATGTTAAAAATGAGTTTTTTTTGTAGTAAATTATAAGATAAGATGAACATTTTGGGTATCTAATGAAAGCCCTTCTTATGACTAAATAAACCACATATAATTTTTGTGGGTACAGTATGTGGGAAAGAAGAATATTACAGCTAAACACTAACACCCCAGAAATGTAAAAACATCCCTTGTCACCAAGGGAAAGTCAAGGTCAAAATGTCTTGTCACTAAGGGGTTAATGCACTTTGGTATCCCATTTTGGTTAACTGGTTACATCTACATTTTTTTTTTCTGAACTTGATATTTTTATACTGTAAGCACATTGAGCCAGACATCTCAACTTTTTATTAACCCCTTGACGACAAAGGACGTGCCAGGCACGTCCTGGGAGAAACTCCCTTAACGACAAAGGACGTGCCTGGCATGTCCTGCATTGAATGAAGCGGTTTTCGCGATCAACGATCCCGAAAACCGCTTTAACAGTGCTGGTCTATTGCCTCGACATCAAAACGACATATAATTTGTGTGAGTACTGTATGTGAGAGAGAAAAAAATTACAGCTAAACACAAACACCCTAGAAATGTCAAAACAGCCATTGTCACCAAGGGAAAGTCAAGGTGAAAATGTCTTGTCACTAAGGGGTTAATGTTTGTCTAATTTATTTGTATGTATTATGTTGACTTTGTAAAATACTATGGTTTTCCAACACAGGAAAAAGTAGAGAAAGAAGACAAATCGGACCTTGGCTCCCTCGATTGTCAACTACTTGGAGAGCATTTCTGCAAATGGTTTTACCAGCTCCTCAACGCTCAGAATCCACTGCTAGGACAGGAAAAGGGTGCCTGGGGACCTCAGCACTTCTGGGAAAATGCTGTTCTTAAACTTGCATACAGCACAACCGAGGAGAACATGGAAGAGCACAATGGATCCCAAATGGCAAGTCTGCGTCTCCTTGCTCTTACACGGGAGGAAAAGCTGTTATTCAGTCCTAACCTGGATACCAAAGGGTTAAAATGTGTGAGTTCTCCGCATGGACTAGTGGTAGTGGCAGTCGCTGGGACAATCCATAGAAACAATGTATGTCTAGGCATATTTGAACAAATATTTGGACTCATTCGCTGTCCAGTTGGCAAAAACTGGAAGATCCGATTTGTTAATCTTCGGGTTATTGGACAAGGTGCACTAAGCTCAACGGAGTCACTCCCTATGCCTTCCATCCAATATCAGACAAGCGAGCTGGAAGAATTTTATAGCTGAAAACGGTTTTAAACATGCATTTAATATAAGCGAGTAAACACGGTTCTGGTAAATAACTGTGCAAGTGAATTGTAATAAATTATTTTATACCATTTAATTGAGCAAGTGTTTTGCGTTTGAAAATAGTTTTATTTGAGAACTATTTTTTTGCCTGACTTTTATTCTTAGATATATATATTTTTCTAGATTTCACACAGTGAAATGTCTTAAACTCGTGTTGTTGAGAATTAATTGGTTTAGAATACATTTTAAGAGCCAGAATAAACATCTACTAGTGTACAACACTCTACTGAATCCGTATTTCTTTTTATTATCAAAAGATATTCATATATGCAGAATATATAAGATTGTTTTTTATTTTATTTTTTTCCCCACCTCATTTTTATAGCATGAATTCCATTTATATCTACAATGGCACCTTGAACACATACACTTTGAGCGTTAGAAGTCCTTGTTCTTGTTTCTTTTGAGTTCCAGGATCAACAGTGGGTGGGCCCAGTGCTTGCTACATGCGACCAAGTTCAACCACCCAGAAAAGTGACTTCCTGTTTTGTACGTTCCACTCATGTTAGCAAAATACCGTATTTGCTCGAATATAAGACATGGTTTTTTTTCAGAGCAAATGCTCTGAAAAATACCCCTCGTCTTACATTCAAGGTCGTCTTATCTGACCTCAAATTGAGGTCAGATTATAAGACTGGGATTCAGGTCCCCCGCAGAGCTGCAGGGGACCTGGATCCCCCTCTCTAACAGCCAGGGGATGTCTGCGCGATGAGCGACCGCCGGGACTTGTATGATGAAGCCTGGTCCTTCCGGCTTCTTCATAAAAGTCCCAGCGGAATCGCGCAGACATCCCCCAGCTGCCCCCACTAGACACCAGGGAAAGAATCAAGGGGAGGAGACACAGACAAGGGGGGGGGGGGGGGAGACACAGACAAGGGGAGGGAGAGGGTGGGACAGAGAGACAAGGGGAGGGGGGATAGAGAGAGACAAGGGGAGGGTGGAAGAGACGAGGGGGAGGGAGAGAGAGACAGCTGGGGGAGGGGGAGAGAGGCCGCATTGGCACATAAAAGAAAATAAAAACAAGAAATGTATTTGTTTAATATCATTTTTTTATTAAAAAGCAATTTACATATATACAAGTTAAACTTTTTTTTTTTCCCCTATAGGGTAGTCTTATATTCAGGCTTTTAGTTTTTTTCCTAAAGGAATATACAAAGTTTGGGGGGTCGTCTTATAATCAGGGTCGTCTTATATTCGAGCAAATACGGTATGAAGATTCTAAGGTTCTTTTATTTATGACTTTTCCAAGTGGATAATGTTTGAGACAGACAGTTGAGCACACAGTCACTGGGCTCCAAAACTCTAGGTACCATACACAGGTGCACTCTGTGCTCTTGGCAGAACAAAGTGACTCACAGTCAGACTGCTGCTGAAGACTTCTATTGCATGGATGATCTTCCATTATCTTGTCATTACAAGTTTCAAAAAGCTTCTCTGTTTTATTGTAATGTACTTTATCATAATCAAATAAATGTATCTAGGTAGCCAAGGCATGAACTTTTTTTAAAAACTAACTTTGAAGCAGAAGTTTTAATCCTTAGTCACATAAATAACAGAACAAGTAAAAAATGATGTTCAGTTTTCAATGAAAATGGTTCGTTGGTGGCATACATTATTTCACTGAACAGTGGCAGGATAAAGGTGTTTAAACACTGCTGGCGGTATTCTCTCCACTTCTGTACTGTATCAGAGAGAGACACTGTGGCACTCTGCAAAATATATGCTGGATGTATTTTGCAGAGTGCCACAGTGTCTCTCTCTGATACAGTACAGAAGTGGAGAGAATACCGCCAGCAGTGTTTAAACACCTTTATCCAGACGTCCGTCCCCCTGACTGGCCGGTGCTGTAACAGAACATTTGATGATTACGCCTGTTGGCCAGATGGCATCCCTGGAATATATGTGAATGTCACCTGTCCCTGGTACCTACCCTGGGCACACAAACATTTTGTGAAGAAATCTCATTACTCTCAATGATCATTCTTCACGTTGGTTTGTGAGTGTATTTATTACAACATATTCATTTTTAAAGCTGTAGTGTTTTACAAAATTGCACTATTATTGCTTGTATTTTATTTTTCATATTTTTCCCCGGAGTGATCGTAGCTGCCATTTAAAAATGGCAGCGCCGCCTGCACACATGTGCTTAGTAAGCGAACGATCGTTCGCTTCCTAAGCACCTCCGGTGTTGCTAAAGTGCCTCGCTAGCAGCTATACAGGCAGCGCTTCCCTTCTACTGGCAAGAGGATCGGAAGTGAATGTTGCTCTAGGGGGAGCCAATCTGTGTGATCTGTGTGCAGGCATGTATAATAAGTGCTCTGATGAGCACTTATCATACTGTCAAAGGCAATATTTGTAAATATTGCCTTTGACAAGTATTGATCTGCCTCCCTCTCCTCACTAAAGTTTTAGTGAGGGAGAGAGACAGATCAGAAAAAGTGAAAATATTTTGTTTACATAAAATAAAATATTTAATAAAATTTGACAAATCAATGGCTTTTATAAAAGCCATTTCACGTGTTTAACCCCTTCCCTGCGATTGATCGCTGTGTACGTAGTGATCATACACAGCAGCACATTTTATAGTGGTTATTTTTTTTTTTTTTTTACTGTAATTCATTACAGTATAACAAAGGCTCTTTTAAGAGCTATTAACCCATTGCTTGCTGTAGATCACTGCCTAAGCAGCGATCTGACGCAAATGCAGCAATCTTGCTGCAGAAGCATTTTTACTTTTTTATTACACCCGTCACGGGTTAGTTATACCCACTAGGGGATTGCGTTTAACGTAAACATTTTTTTTTAGCTGTCTGAGCGCATATATAGCGACCAGTAACAGGTGATCAGTGGCAAAATCAGTTTGGTGATTGCTCAGATGAGAATCACCAATCACCTGGTTAGATCAATATTTGTCAATATTTGATCTGACCCGTGTAGATCTGCCTCCCTCTCACTTGAGTTTTAGTGAGGGAGAGAGACAGAGCTGTATAATGTAAGTTTTTAATTATAATATATTTAATAAAATTGAGATCCAAAGGCTTTTATAAAAGCCGTTTCCAGTTTTTAACCCCTTCCCTGCCATTGATCGCTGTGTACGCAGTGATCTTCCACAGCAGCACATTTTTTGCTGTCTCCTCTCCTCACTTGAGTTTTAAGGGAGAGAGACAGATCTGTATAATATGTTTTTAATTGTAATAAATTAAATAAAATGTTACAAAATTGTGATACCCAAGGGCTTTTATAAAAGCCATACCCTTTGTATTAACCCCTTCCCTGCCACGGATCACTGCACAGCAGAACATTTTTTCTTGTCTGTGCATTTTTAGGGGTTAATTTTTTTGTACAGTACTACAAAGGCTCTTATAAGAGCTATTAACCCCTTCCTTGCCCTACATGTCAAAATTCCAAGTTGGAAAATCAAAAAGCACAATCTCAAATGTGGCCTTTTAACCCCAAAACAAGCTGAGAAACCTATGCATGGGTGGCATCCCTGTGCTCGGTAGATGTTGCTGAACACATATTGGGGTATTGTTTGGCAGTGACACATACCAAAATCTGTGAATGTGTGTCTAAAGTACAATTTATGTGGGAAAAAATACACAATTAAATTACTACCACAAACATTGACAAAGGCTGGTGTTAGAATTGGTGCATGGAAAGGGTTAAAATACCACCATTTAAAATAGCCTAGGGTGTCTACTTTTAGAAAATATATGGGTTGATGGGGTAAAATACACTGGCTGGCTTCAAATATGTCCCACATGGGACATGGGGGCAGGCTGTCTGCATGTCAAAATTTCAAGTTGGAAAACCAAAAACTGCTCCTCACAAATGTGGCCTTTTAGCCCCCAAAAAACCTAACAAACCTATGCATGGGTGGTATCCCTGTACTCAGGAGACATGGTAGAATCTATTTAGCAGGTTTTTTTTGTTCGCTTTTGTCGAAGAGGAGAAGATGTTTCAAATAAAAGTCAGGTTTACCATATTTTATTTATTTTTTATATAATATTATAGGATATGATCAAAATGATGGCATCTAAAGAAAGCCCTTCTTGTCCCGATAAAACCAATATATAATTTGTGTGGGTACAGCAAATGACAAAGAAGAAAATTACAACTAAACACAAACCACACAGAAATGTTAAAATCGCCATTGTCCAGAATGGACAAAAATGTCTACATAATTTCTACATTTTGTCACTAGTTTAGAAATATGATTGTTTCCATGTTTTTCTGCTGTTTTTTGCGACTTATAGGGCAGTAGCAAAAATTGTGTTTTGTTTTAAAACCATTCCACGTTTGACCAACCCGAACCATAAATTTATCCCTAATAGAGTTGAGCGGACACCTGGATGTTTGGGTTCGGCCAAACTTCGGAAAAAAGTCCAGGTTCGGGCTCGAACTTGACCCCGAACCCCATTGAAGTCAATGGGGACCCGAACTTTTGGCCACTAAAATGCCTCTAAAAAAGTCCTGGAAATAGCTAGAGGGCTGCAAAAGGAAGTAAAATGGAGGTAAGAGTAGGACAAGTGCCCTGCAAACAAATATGGATAGGGAAATAACTTCAAATAACATAAAATACATACAAATTAAAAATACAGCTGAGCCATAAAATTGCACTAGATGGAATCTTTGATTTTAGTTTTGGAAGAACATAAATCTAAATCTAAAGCATGGCTGCCAGAAGGATCAACAGAATTATCCATTTGAGAGAGGGTTGGAGTGCAGGGTATTCTCTTTCAGTTTGTACTAAGTGACCCATAGGTTGAGGAGGTGGTGACCGTGGCGGTGTAGGTAGAAGCGGCGCTGGAGGAGGAGGAGGTAGCCAGAATTTTTCAAAGTGCACTGTAAGCACAGTATTGGACTGTTCTATTTGACTCTCAGATATGAAGTGCACCGCAAGACGCAAATGTACTATTTACCACCCAAAACGATTTTAATTTTTCAAAGTGCGCTATAAGCACAGTATTTGACGGTTCTATTTGACTCTCAGATGTAATACATGTAATGCTATTGCTATTCTATAAACCGAAATAGAGTCCCCATTCATACGAATAGGTCAATTTACCTATTCGTATGAATGGGGACTCTATTTCTGTTTATAGAATAGCAATAGCAGTACATGTATTCCATAAACCGAAAGTCTATAAACCGAATGGCTTTCGATTTATAGACTTTCGGTTTATGGAATACATGTAATGCTATTGGCTTTCTATAAACCGAAATAGAGTCCCCATTCATAAAAAATTCTTATGAATGGGGACTCTATTTCGGTTTATAGAAAGCCAACACTCTTCATACTAGAGGGCAGCAGCCATGTTGAAGAAGCATGCTGCTCTCCAATATGGCGCCCGTGATTTGCTGGGGAGCAATCGTGGGTGCCCCAGAGAAGAAATTTCAGTGCATCCTAATGCCTCGACATCGAAGCATTAGAGCACCACCACAAGAGCAGATTACAAGAGCAGATTACAGTCAACAGCAGAATAAAGCCGGTGAATATAAGACACCATTGATTCTAAGACGCACCCCTTTCCCAGAGCTGTTAACAACAGGAAAACAGTACATCTTAGAATTGAGGAAATACGCTATATACTATGTGATCTACAATAGCATAGTTGTAGTTCTTGGCATGAACAGCAGCTAGAGGCTATCTTAAAGGGGTGCCAAGGCAAACAGTCGTCTGGGCCCCTAGAGTTGCAAGACCGATCACAGTAGTGACCCTTGCGATCATGATTGTTAGGGCGCTGCCGTTGATGTATTTTATAACTCACTCTCTGCAGTGAGACATATCACTGCTTTCGAACTCTCATCTCTAATCTTATCAGTAGAGGGAGACATAGCACTATCTTACATAGCAAATTCCTTTATTGCAAGCAAATCTCAAACTGGAATTTGTCAAATGATTTATCTATTTCTTTTGTGTTTTCTGGGGTTGTCAGTTCTACATTTAATAAAAGTTTTTTTTTTAATAAATAATGATAATTTAGTGGTGATTTTTTTACATTTGTCTTTTATTATGTTATGATTGTGCATTATACCTTGTTAACATGTTCAGCAAACCTAATAGTAAACTATGCTGAATTGGCAAGACAACTTGAGCCGAGTTGGAGAAATGTTCCAAATCTGATATTAATGCCTAATCTTTTAAGTTCAATTTGTTAGTTTATTTATTATTAATATTATTAAAAATAATAACAGTACCTTGAGACACTTTCATAATACTTTATAATGATACCAACAGAACAAGACAAAGCATCTGTGCTGAATACATATACCTTAAACTCTTTAACACTTGAATTGCAAATAATGGAACAAAAACATTCAGTTCTAATGTAATTTAATGTCACTCGTTTTTTTTCCACTTGAGATTCTAATCTAGATGTATAAGTGAAAAGTACAGTAACCTCATTATGAGCAGGGCCCATGCAAAACTAAACTAAGTTGCCCTGCCATCATTGCTAATCATTTTTTCATGCATTTCTAAAAAGACAGAATGCAAAGGGTGGTGGTAAATGGGAAGTTCTCAAATTGGACACATGTATAAGTACCTCAGGGTTCTGTTCTGGGTCCTCTTCTTTTTATTTATTTTTTATTAATTATCTCCAAGAACGCATAGGGAGCCATGTTTCTGTGTTTGCCGATGACACAAAATTAAGTAGGGTAATACAGTCTGAGCAAGATGTGTCTTCACTGCAAGAGGATTTGGACAAATTGGGTAATTCGGCAGATAAATACGATTAAATGTAGACAAATGTAAAATTATGCATTTTGGGTACAATAATAAAAATGCAACATATAGTTTAAATGGTGTATCCTTGGAGAAATCTACTAATGAAAAAGAAAAGGCATCACAAGATACTTTTGGCTACAAATTAGAATACAAATCAAGTTATAATTCAAAATAATAAAATATGACTGACTGCATACCTCAAAAAGGGAAAGTCCCTATTTTGCAACCAAATCCCCCCTATCCATCTTTCCTTCTCGATTTTCTGGGTTCTCTAAATTTTTGTTTTTTACAACTGTATTACAGAGCTCCATAGCAACAGAGCTCATAATAAAGTGAGTTTAAACTGCAGTAAATGTTTTTTGTATTAATAATTTGCAAGAGCAAATACGCTTTCTAAGTAAAAATATATATTGAATTCATGTAGATCCCCCTTTTTGAAATTATACAAGAGCTAGACACTTGGCTTTTTGGTATTCCAGTATTGTTTCAGTTTCATGTCTGAGATCATTACAAGGAAAAAACAACAACAGACAAAGACAAATAAAAACAATAACAGCAAATTATAAGAAAAATTCTGTCTGGTCTCTTTCTCCCAACTACACAAGGTGTTTAAAAATAGAATATGTATATAACATAAATTAGAAAATAAAACAAAGGAAATGAAATAAAAAATATTTAAAAACATATTCAACCTTTTTGAAAATGAACAAACCTAATGTTGCTAGTTTTAATTTCTATCGCCATCGAAAATACTTATAACGCTTATTAACCAGTATTATGTTCAGGTGATTTCTCTTAAATACGGGCATTTCACTCAACTCGGATCAACTCAAGATTATGCGTGATACACAACATCCACCACTGAGAGGCAGTATTGTGAAGGTTATCACATCCGCTTGTCATTGAAATAATTACTTGGAAAACATTTAGCATATTTGTTGAGTGGAGAAAATTAAATCTGTTTCCTGATTGGTACATTTTACATACACTTGTGCAGATTTTGTGAATGAAGATCGACTACTGATTATTTGATTTTCAGATCAGTTGAAGTGGGAGTTGATATTCAATTATGTAACACAAAGAGTCTTTTGAAACTACAAATAGAAACCAAAATGTGTTTGTTTAATGTCTACAAATTCCTTGATGAGGTTATGTGTGTTAGTCCTGTCAAGGATGCATTGTTGCTACAAAGTTCTCAGTCAGCCATTATATGCCAGGAATTTAAAAAAAAAAATAGCTCTGGAGTTTATTAAAAGACAGGACAGTTTCTGTACCCAATCAAGCAGCAGCCATAGTGAAGATGCCTAGCAGGATGACAGAGCCCAGCAGCACAGTTAATAGGGCAAATCAGCTTTTGTACTGTTGGTGACATTGTTGGTCCCTCACAACATCCATGGGGTCACCAGGATCAAGCGGGAGGGACATGGGACATAATGCTTACCATCTAAACATTTAATAATTACATTATGCATGTTATATGGGGTTCACTTAGATCATATGCTACTTTCGTTTTGGTAACTCTTGAACAAAAAAAAAGTTTAGTACCACTTTAAGATCAACCAACACTTCAAAGAGCTAGTGCAAGATGTATTAGTTGTATTACAGTGAGTCAGTAGTTAAACTTCGATACATTTATCAACTATTATGGTAGTTAAACCATCGATACATTGTTATCCAGACACTGAGATGGAACAATATGGCTACAATCAATATGTAGGTAGGTAGCCATGCCCATATGTGGTAAAGTATTGCCCTCATCAGTATATAAGGCTGATAAGGCATACTGTACTTAAAAGCCTGTGTTTTGGCTGGAGATTGAACATATTCTCGTCTGTTAAGTACAGTTTCCATAAAGCTTAGCCAGACAAATTGTTCTTATGTTGCTGGCTGAGCATCATGGAAAATATAGTCAACAACAGATGAAATGGAAAATCTCTCAGAATGCCAGCTGAGCACGGACATTAGTTTAGTTCTACCACAAGATACAAAGGGTTAAGAAAGTAACCTGGCTGGACACGTATTGGGGTAGGGGAGAATGTCCCCTGCTGCTCTGAAGACAATAGTATCTCCTATTCTTTTGATAGAATAGTGATATAATTATAATCAGTCAGTCTCCCGTGTCTGCATGTATGCGTCCTTCGCTTTCTAGCATCACAGTAATTGTTGTAAACATGCATCAACTCTATGTCTTCTCTGTTGAGGCAAAAGGGTTATGATCAGTCAGACAATTGCAATGTTTCCAAAGCCAGTGTCAGCTATTGGCTTTGTTATTAACTAGAATTGTTATGATTCTAATGAACACAATTATTATTTCAGCAATGTACCATTTTGATATATAAGTATTGAATGTTAGTTTAATTCCTGTTCCTTTAAACTGGTGAGGTAAATCGAGTGCATTTGCAAAACCCAAGTCTTCTTGGCATTCTCATATGCTTCATTTAAGCCTCTTGCACTTTGCCTCTCACAAATAGAAAGAAATCTTACTCCTGTACAGAGATAATTAGCTGTGAATAAATCTCCATTCCATACCTATTTACTAGTGTATCAGATAACTGCCATGTTGTAAGTGATGGTGCTACAGATGGATAATACCTAGTATGTGTGAAAAGAAGAAGAAGAAAAAAAGAATAGTGTATTCTCAAAACAGAGACCAAGAACACCCAGGTAGTAAAAATATCATATGATCCGGGTGGGAGAGAGAGTAATGAATTGGTAATAACATAGTGCTAATTTACCTAACAATCAGTGTTATTTTAACAAGTCAACCAGTTCTTTTACTTCCGATTGAGCAATTCTATGGTTAGCTTTTTTCATTTTTTTCAGTCCTCATTTATACCTTAAGAGCTGTTTAGTAAGACAAGCTATCAACCACCTAATTATAGAAGTATATTAGATTAGATAATGTTGCATATTTTTTTTCTTGGTGAGACTATAAATGTATTAGTTACATGTATTTTTGATTTATTTGTAAAACTTTTTTTAATTACCCGAATGTTAGGGACACAACTGAGTTTGGCTTTTTTTCGTTGGCTTTATTTTTTGGTCTTCTGCAAAGTGAATTAAAGTACTTGCTACTATACAGAGCAGAAAGTTACTAGGAAACTTAATAATGCTTTTACACACAACTGATACACACTGAATTTAGTCTAGTGACAGAGTACGACCTGAATATATATTTATATATGTTAGTGATAAGTATATTAGAGAACAGGCAGAGCAGGCATTACTGAAATTGTATAGTCTTATGCAAGGGAATAAATTGCTAAATCCACTCCTACTATGTAACTATTCATTTACATTATGGAACGTTATAGATCACCCCTATTTTCCCCACTGAATATTTTGTACAGCCTGTCATTATAGTAATCAGTTATATAAACAAAGTGCGGCTGCTTACATTTCAAATGGCCAAAGAGGGATCCTTATAGATATTAAGGCCTTACTACTATTTGTAAGGTACTTCATATGCAGTTCACAGTTGTTTGTAATAAAAGTACTGTATTTATCGGCGTATAACACGCACCTTTTCTCCCTGAAAATAGGGGGAAAATGATGTGTGCGTGTTATACGCCGATCGGTGGCAAAAATAAAAAAAATCTAAAACTTATCTCGTTCCTGCTCTGTCCCCCAGTGCTCTGAAGCTGCGTGGCTGTGAGGGAAGCGTTGTGAGCTCCCCTCCAGCCGCACGGTCAACAAAGTGTGGCAATATCCTGGCATATTAACCCCTTAACGACAGATGACGTGCCAGGCACGTCACGGCAAATCGAGGACTTGCCGACAGCTGACGTGCCTGGCACGTCATGCACTAAACTGAGTAAAGAAAGCGACCAGCGGTCGCTTTCTTTACTCTAACGGTGTTGCTACAATGCCTCTAGGTAGAGGCATTGTGCAACACCCCCCAAAAGTGCAGGGGCGCGCTACGATCACTCCACGGAGTGATCGTAGCAGCCATTTAAAAATGGCTGCGCCGGCTGCACACATGTGCTTAGAAAGCGAACGATCGTTCGCTTTCTAAGCATCTCCGGTGTTGTTAAAGTGCCTCGCCAGCGAGGCACTTAACAACACCGTTCTGCTCCCCAGAGCCGATGGTGGTCGCTCTCCTGAGCGACCCCATCGGCTCAGTAGAAGGGAACGCTGCCTATACAGGCAGCGCTTCCCTTCTAATGGCAAGAGCATCGGAAGTGAAAGTATTTCACTTCCGATGCTCTAGGGGGAGCCAATCGATGCCGGCACAACAGATCTATGTGATCTGTGTGCAGGCATGTATGATAAGTGCTCTGATGAGCACTTATCATACTGTCAAAGGCAATATTAGCAAATATTGCCTTTGACAAGTATTGATCTGCCTCCCTCACCTTACTAGTTATAGTAAGGGAGAGAGACAGATCAGATAAAGTAAAAAAATAAAATAAAATAATAAAACAAATATTTAATAAAATTTTAAACACCAAGGGCTTTTATAAAAGCCATTTAACCCCTTCCCTGCCATTGATCGCTGTGTACGCAGTGATCATACACAGCAGCACATTTTTTGCTGTCTGTGCATTTTTTAGGGGTTAATTTTTTTTACTGTAATTCATTACAGTATAAAAAAAAGCTCTTTTAAGAGAGATTAACCCCTTTCTTGCTGTAGATCACTGCCTAAGCAGAGATCTGACGCAAATGCAGCAATCTTGCTGCAGAAGCATTTTTAATTTTTTTAAAACTTTTTTATTACACCCGTCACGTGTTAATTATACCCGCTAGGGGACTACGTTTAACGTAATATTTTTTTTAAATAAGAGCTATTAACCCCTTCCTTGCCGTATATCACTTCCTAAGCAGCACATATGGTCACTGCCTAAGCAGTGCATATGGTCACTGCCTAAGCAGCGCATATGGAGCAATCTAGTCGCAGAAGGATTTTTTTTTTGCTATCAGCATTTTTTTTGTCAGACTCGCTAGGGGTTAATTATACCCACTAGGGGATTACGTGTATTCCTTTTGAAGCTGTCTGAACACGTGTATAGCGATCAGTAACAGCCGATCAGTGGCAAAGGTGGTTTGGTGATTTCTCAGATGAGCATCACCATTCGTCTGGTTCGATCAATATTGGTAAATATTGTTCTGACCCATATGGATCTGCCTCCCTCTCCTCACTTGAGTTTTAGTGAGGGAAAGAGACAGATCTGTATAACATAATTTTTTAATTGTAATAAATTAAATAAAATGTTAAAAAAATTGTGAGTCCCAAGGGCTTTTATAAAAGCCATACCCTTTGTATAGTGTAGTGTATTAACCCCTTCCCTGCCACTGATCACTGCACAGCAGAAATTTTTTTCTTGTCTGTGCATTTTTAGGGGTTAATTTTTTTGTACAGTACTACAAAGGCTCTTATAAGAGCTATTAACCCCTTCCTTGCTCTACATGTTCAAATTCCAAGTTTGAAAATCAAAAAGCGCACCTCTCAAATGTAGCCTTTCAACACCCAACAAAGCTGACAAAGCTATGCATGGGTGGTATCCCTGTGCTCGGGAGATGTTGCTGAACATATATTGTGGTATTGTTTGTCAGTGACACATACCGAAATATGTGAATTTGTGTCTAAAGTACAATGTATGTGGGAAAAAATACACAATAAAATGACTACCACAAACTTTGACAAAGGCTGGTGGTAGAATTGGTGCATGGAAAGTGTTAAAATAACACCATTTAAAATAGCCTAGGGTGTCTACTTTTACAAAATATATACTTTTTGGGGTAAAATACACTGTCCTACTTTAAAAAAAAGTCCCAAATGAAAGATGGGCTCAGGCTGGCTACACGTCAATATTCCAAGTTGAAAATGCGCACCTTCACAATGTGGCCCTTTTAGCCCCCAAACAACCCAACAAACCTATGCATGGGTGGTATCCCTGTACTCAAGAGATGTTGCTGAACACTTATTGGGGTGTTATTTGGCAGTGACACATACCAAAATCTGTAAATTCATGTCTGAAGTACAAGGTTTGTGAAAAAAAAACACAAAAAAATGACTACAACAAACTTTGACAAAGGCTGGTGGTAGAATTAGTGCATGGAAAGTGTAAAAATACCACCATTTGAGATAGCCTAGGGTGTCTACTTTAAAAAAATATATGGGTTGATGTGGTAAAATACACTGGCTGGTTTCAAATATGTCCCAAATGGGACATGGGTGCAGGCTGTCTGCATGTCAAAATTTCAAATTGGAAAACCAAAAACTTCACCTCCCAAATTTGGCCTTTTACCCCCCAAACAATCCAACAAACCTATGCATGGGGGGTATCCCTGTACTCAAGAGATGTTTCTGAACACTTATTGGGGTGTTATTTGGCAGTGACACATACCAAAATCTGTAAATTTATGTCTGAAGTACAAGGTTTGTGAAAAAAAAACACAAAAAAATTACTACCACAAACTTTGACAAAGGCTGGTGGTAGAAATAGTGCATGGAAAGTGTTAAAATACCACCATTTGAGATAGCCTAGGGTGTCTACTTTTAAAAAATATATGGGTTGATGGGGTAAAATACACTGGCTGGTTTCAAATATGTCCCAAATGGGACATGGGTGCAGGCTGTCTGCATGTAAAAATTTCAAGTTGGAAAACAAAAAACTGCACCTCACAAATTTGGCATTTTAGCCCCCAAACAACCCAACAAACCTATGCATGGGTGGTATCCCTGTACTCAGGAGAAATAGTAGAATCTATTTAGCATGTTTTTTCGTTCGCTATTGTCGATGAGGAGAAGTTGTTTCAAATAAAAACAAAGAAATTTGTGTATTTTTTTTTTTTTTACCATATTTTATTTATTTTTTTTAATAATATGATAAGATATGATCAAAAATATGGCATCCATAGAAAGCCCTTTTTGTCCCGATAAAAACAATATATAATATGTGTGGGTACAGCAAATGACGAAGAAGAAAATTACTGCTAAACACAAACAGCACAGAAATGTTAAAATAGCCATTGTCCAGAAAGGACAAAAATGTTTCAAAGGCTCTGTCCTTAAGGGGTTAAATGGCATATTGGGGGCAATATCCTGGCATATTAAAATGGCATATTGGGGGCAATATCCTGGCATATTAAAATGGCATATTGGGGGCAATATCCTGGCATATTAAATGGCATATTGGGGGCAATATCCTGGCATATTACATGGCATATTGGGGGCAATATCCTGGCATATTAAAATGGCATATTGGGGGCAATATCCTGGCATATTAAATGGCATATTGGGGGCAAAATCCTGGCATATTAAATGGCATATTGGGGGCAATATCCTGGCATATTAAATGGCATATTGGGGGGCAATATCCTGGCATATTAAAATGGCATATTGGGGGAAAAATCCTGGCATATTAAAATGGCATATTGGGGGCAATATCGTGGCATATTAAAATGGCATATTGGGGGCAATATCCTGGCATATTAAATGGCATATTGGGGGCAATATCCTGGCATATTAAATTGCATATTGGGGGCAATATCCTGGCATATTACATGGCATATTGGGGGCAATATCCTGGCATATTGGAGGCAATATCCTGGCATATTAAAATGGCATATTGGGGGCAATATCCTGGCATATTAAATGGCATATTGGGGGCAATATCCTGGCATATTAAATGGCATATTGGGGGCAAAATCCTGGCATATTTAATGGCATATTGGGGGCAATATCCTGGCATATTAAAATGGGATATTGGGGGAAAAATCCTGGCATATTAAATGGTATATTGAGGGCAAAATCCTGGCATATTAAATGGCATATTGGGGGCAATATCCTGGCATATTAAATGGCATATTGTGTTATACGCCGATAAATACGGTATATAGCAGAATAAATTCAAAGTATTTTATTTACACAAATTAGTTTATATGTGCATTTACTGCAGTTTAAACTTATTGCAGGGGATACTGTGGGTAAGTTTGTACTTCATGATGCATAGCTGGATTGGATGGAAACACAGACATGACTGGGCAGTAGCTGAGACAGGGCTAAGACTGTGACAGAGCTGAAACTTTCACAGGGCTGAGACGGTAACGGGAATGAGATTGTGGGGTCTATTCACATATATCACAACATATGGGGGCCAGGTAAAGTAGCCTCTGCCTCTCTATTATACAAATGATGCCTGAAGCTGCTGATGCCGTCCCTGCCTCCTGCCTGGGAGCCTACCAAATGCCTCACAACCTCCACACTAATATTCTAGCCAACTAAAAACTGACGGGGTCAGGCACCCTGGCCCTGCTATGGCTGAGATTTCAAAAGACTAGCGGAGACATCTAATTGCTTGACTCAGCAAATCATAAGCCTCTCTGTCCCAGCTCTATTATTGCCAGAATTTTACAATTATCATTTGTCATGATGTCTAGGAGCTTTGTAAAGCTCCAAGAAGGGGGTTATTCAATTTTGGGAGGTGGGGCGGAGACATTATTATTGATTTTTATTCCAGGAGAACTGGGAATATCAATTAACAATTGATAAGTATTAATTTAAAGTGAAAGTTGACCTCCTCACTCTATCCTCAAATTGTAGTGAATAGACCCCTGAAGGATGTGAGATTGAGATGGGGCTGAAACCATGACATGACTGAGATTGAGATGGTCTGGAACTGTGATGACACTGTGACAGGGCTGAGACCGCTCTGTGGTTGCTCTGGCTGTTGCTCCTCTGAGGCTGGACTGAGAAGTAGCTGGAAGCTGTTGGACAAGGCAGTGGCTGAAACAAATGCTGAGCAAGAAGCTTATCCCCAGCTTAGGGGTCCCAAGTCCTATATAGAGCAAACAGACTGGAGCAACTTACAGTGAAGAGAAGGGCTGGCAGCTGTGGGTCCAAGTGGGCAAAAGAAAATAGTTGGCATTTTGTGCCCACCTGATATCATAGAATTCACATAGGCATGCAAACATATTTGCAGGCAGATAAGGTACAGAGATTCATAGGCAGATAAGTCAGTTGGATAGTAAAATGGAAAGTGCCACTGACTGATGCATTTAAAAGTGAAAAGTGGTGCAGCCTCCTGCCCCCATTACCACCTCTTCCCTGGGCACAGCCACTGATTCCAGGGGAGCCAAAACCAAGGGCTACAAATACAAAGTAGCCAACACTAATGCTGAACATGCAAAGGCCCAGATTGCAAAACAAAGCAGGTTTTTATAAGGAAGGTCTGCTGATAACGAGATCTTGTGAAAACCTGTGAATCTGCAGCAGACATGCTCTAGACAGAACGCAGGCTCCTAGAGGTAGCAAAGGAAAACTAGTAAATTCCTTACAGTATGAACAGTGACATTGTGATGTCAGTGCTGAACCACACCTAGACAGTAAGTACTCCAGGTGAACTGCAGATTCTGTCAATCTTAATGTCATGGAACTGTGAAAATCTTATACATGTCAAACATTCTGAACACCTAAAGAAAGAGGGATATCTAGGTAAGAAAGAGAAACAGGACAGTAATGATCCCAGAGAAAAAAGCTGTTTGCTAGTTTGTAATACAGTGAGTTTGAAGATTATGTGTTAAAGTTTCTTTTCCTTTTCAAGTAGTTATAAGGAAAAATATATAGGCAGACCTCCTAGAACAGTGGTAGCTAACCTCTGCACTGCTGATGCTTGGGAACTACGTATCACAAGATGCTCAGTCAGTCTTGAGCAGCCTGAATATTAATTATTAACAGAAATGTAGTTAAATGTTTGACTTGATCACCTTGTGTCTATACATAGCACTTTGAACCTTTTCCTATATATAACCTTCAGTAAATATGAATGTTGTGCATTAATTAATCCAGCAATCTGGAATATGTAAATAATACCTTGAAAGTCAATGCTTTCCCAGCAGGACATTTCTCCAGTTAGAGGTTTGTTCAGTCAAGTATCTTTGAGGTGAGATGAAGGTTGTGGAGATTCCTGACAGAAATAATTAGATCAACAGTTTTCGTCTTAGAGGTGGTGGCCCATGACATTCCTGCTTGATTTATGCATTGATGGTTTTACAACCTTCATTAAAACAAATCTGTTGGTGCTGTTTGACAACTCTGTTAGCAGTGGTCTGTACAGGCCCATAATAAAATCCCAGGTGCCTCTATATGTTCCTCTCACACAGGGGAGAGACAGCAACATTGTGCACATTTAGGGGATTTTGTGATTGACAATTTAATGAAAATAAAACAGCGCACAATTCAAGTATAAAAAAATGTATTTGAGGTACACTGTAAAACAAGAACACGCTTATTGTAATATAAAATGAGCTTCAAATAACACCCAGGCAGAGAACAGTGATGTTCAATGTGTAAGAAATACTAGTGTTTCACTAGAGAGAGATAATCAACGTCCTCGTTGGTAGAAAAGCTCACATCCTCAAGGGATCCTTGTGTCAGGATTAATATCACACTGTAGCAGGTAACAGATGTAACACCAGAGCTGAATATATAAAGCGCACACACTGAGATGGAACAATCAATCCACCAGCAAAGTGTGATTCCTCCCCATGGAGACAGCCCAGATCTAAACCACAAACAACTGGAAAGCTGACACTACAAGGTCTGGATGTAAACACATGCAGGAATACTGATGCTTCAAGATTGGAACAGAGTTTCACCCCCAACTGTCAAAGCACCGACTTCACTGAAAGTAGAACCATGGGAGTAGTAGGTACCTAACCTGTTTTTTTCCATCAACTGGGACTTTTTCAAAGGCCTACTTCCTGTTACTGACTTTATATACACAGGTTACTAGAT